>CM061133.1:254755159-255450071 GCA_030789695.1 Scilla litardierei
TGTTAGCACAATAAAGGAATAAAAGAGTGAAAATAAGAAATAAGAATAAAAAGAGAAAAAATAGCTAGGTAATAAAAATAAAATACCGTCGCCTCCCTGGCAATGGCGTCAAAAACTTGATCGCTCCCGGATATACACCCGAAAAATAATTGTAGTTTTACAACAAGCGCACGGTTAAGTGGTAAGCGGGTTATCGAATACGAGGAGGGACTAATGACGGTACTCTATCTTAATCACTAGGCTATTGGTGGAAAGGCGATTTTAGAATGTTGGTGTCACAATCGTTCAATTATCAATTCAATTTAATATTATAAAAATGTCTAGGGCTAGGGAATCCCCACTACGGTTCGTCATGCATCTCTGTGAATCTTGAATCTCAATATTGCAAGACTTGAATTGAGGTGAACTAGTCGTAACTGAATAAAGAACCAAGCTCACACTCTCGCACTATTGCAGGTCTATAACAACCTAGATCAGGGCCCACTCTCGTGCAAACCCTAACCTAAGCCACTAGCATTAAGATCGACATCATCGTCCAATCGCACCTCGAGCCCACTCTTGCGCAAACTCAAGTTATGATCTAGATTGTGATAGCTCGTATTCGTCCAATCTCTTACAAATGAATATGGGTATAGACTTATAATAAAAATGTTAGCTTTGGTCCAATCTCTTGCAAACCAAACCTAGTGAATCACGATTATAAATCTAAATCGAATATCTAGACCTTCCCATTGATCAGAGCCCACTCTCTTGCAAACTCTGGATCAATGGAAATTCCAGCTATCCGTAATAAATCAATCACAGGCTAACCTTCTATCAATTCTAGCAACATAGAAATTCATCCATCACAAATCTGACATTAGATCTGTAGGGTTCATCCCTTTGCCCTAGAATGACGGATCTACTCACAATTCATCGAAGCAATAGCAAAATTAATGATAGAAAACATATTGCAATTCAGATCTAGAAGAAAACAATTCATAAAAGTGCAAATATTCAAAAGAAATAGACAAACTAGATCTAAGTTCTTCAATCTCCAAAGTTGAAATCAAATTAAAATTAATCTAAAAACAATTCTCATGTCCCTCCCTAAGCTGGGATAAAAATTGGGCTTAAATACATGTCCAAATCGTCAAAATAAACCTGATAGAACTGCCCATGCGCAGCCCAAAACCCTTGTTTTCAACCCAGGCTGGCGACGCTACTCGGTCGAGTGGAAATCTCACTCGGCCGAGTGCAAGATCCAAATAAAAACAGAGAAGTTACGGGATTTGGGCACTCTGGTACTCTGCGGTACTTGGCCGAGTGGGGTTCATCACTCGGGCGAGTGGACTTCCTACTCTGCCGAGTAGGATCTTCTGATGTACTCCCAAAATTCCAGAGAGTCTGCTTCGATTTCCTTCAGAAATCTAGACCTCACTCAGGCAAGTGAAGCTCTTCACTCGGTCGAGTGGAGTTAACCACTCAGGCGAGTACATTGCAGCACAATGTGTCTTTGTATCAGTCGTACTCGACCGAGTACGCTTCGTCACTCGGGCGAGTGGGCTGTGTTACTCGATCGAGTGGCCTGTTTCTGGGAGAAACTCTTCTCCTCCTCGCCTCTTCATCGATTCTATCGATCTCCTTCTTCTCCTGCTCATCATCCAGCACTGTTAGCTCCTCGATAGGGCCATGGGCGACGCTTCGGTATGCGTGCAAGTCCCTTAAGATCATTTTTGCTCCCGATGGCTCCATATTTCCTGAAATCCGATAAAAATAAGAAATAGTGAAAAGTAACGCAATATCATCGAATAATTGTGAAAAGCGCGATATGGGCGATCAAAATGGTATGCAAATATGCAGAAAAAGGTGTAAAATATGGACTGATCAGTCACCGATCAATCCAGCAAAAAGGGGCCCTCGAAGTGGAAGGGCAATATGATAGGGTCACCTATCACTAAGGTGGAGGACTAACGAGCTTCTAAAGCTCATGGTCAAATAGAAAGCATGGGACAAAGGCAACTCCTGACAAAACTCGGAAATACCTGAACGCTTTTTATTTCTTACTTTCTTCAATAAAGAATGATTTTCATCAAATAAATTCTGCCTCCTCTTCGAAACGACTTTCTTCGATAGAGCATTCATTGAATTTTATGAAAAGAGTCCCATCAAACTACCCGCAAAAAGGATCATATCCTTAGGGAAATCTAGATGAGCCAAACTCACATTGAAGAAATCCATTTGGACCCTCATGTGTCCTCACCTGTAAGTCAAAGGGGCCAAACCTTTGCCACTGAACGACCCTAGCGTGTCGTCATCCGTAAGTCGAAGGGGCCACACCTTTACCACTGAACGACCCTACCATGTCATCAGCGGTAAATCGAAGGGCCACCCATTCACCGTTGAGCGACCCACATGTGTCGTCAGCCGTAAGTCAAAGGGCCATCCCTTCGCCACTGAAAGACCCTAGCGTGTTGTCAGCCATAAGTCGAAGGGGCCACCCCTTCGCCACTGAATGACCCTAACGTGTCGTCAGCCGTAAGTTGAAGGGGCCACACATTTGCCACTGAACAACCCTAGCGTGTCGTCAGCCATAAGTCAAAGGGGCCACACCTTCGCCACTGAACGGCCCTAGCTGTCGTCAGCCGTAAGTTGAAGGGGCCACCCCTTCGCCACTGAACGACCATACCGCGTTATCAGCCATAAGTCGAAGGGCCATCCCTTCGTCGTTGAACGACCACCACGTGTCATCAGTCATCAGTCGAAGGGCCACCCCATCACCATTGAACGACCCATACATGTCGTTAGCTGTAATTCGAAGGGCCACCCCTTCGCCACTGAATAACCATAGCATGTCGTCAACCGTGAGTCGAAGGGGCCATACCTTCTCCACAGAACGATCCTAGCATGTCATCAGCCATAAATCGAAGGGCCACACCTTTGCCACTGAATGACCCTTACGTGTCGTCAGCCGTAAGTCGAAGGGCCACCGCTTCGCCACTGAATGACCCTACCGCATCGTTAGCTGTAAGTTGAAAAGCCATCCCTTCACCACTGAATGACTCTAACGTGTCGTCAGTCATAAGTCGAAGAGCCACCCCTTCACCACTAGATGACCCTAGCGTGTCGTTAGCCGTAAGTCGAAGAGTCACCCCTTTGCAACAGGACGACCCTAACGTGTCGTCAACCGTAAATCGAAGGGCCACTGCTTTGCCACTAAACGACCTAGTGTGTCATCAGTCGTAAGTCGAAGGGGCCGCACCTTCGCCACTGAACGATCCTGCGTGTCGTCAGCCGTAAGTCGAAGGGCCACCCCTTCGCCACTTGACAACCCTAGCGTGTCGTCTTTTGTAAGTTGAAGGGCCACCCGTTCGCCACTAGACAACCCTAGTGTGTCGTCATTTGTAAGTCGAAGAGCCACCCATTCACCACTAGATGACCCTAACGTGTTATCAGCCGTAAGTCGAAGGGCCACCCCTTCGCCCTAAACGTCCCTAACGTGTCGTCAGCCGTAAGTCGAAGGGCCACCCCTTCGCCACTAAACGGCCCAAACGTGTCGTCAGCCGTAAGTCAAAGTTCCACCCTTTTGCCATTGAACGATCCTAATGTGTCGTCAGCTGTAAGTCGAAGGGCCACCCCTTCTCCATTGAACGACCCGAACGTGTCATCAACTGTAAGTCGAAGGGGACACCCCTTCGCCACTGAACGACCTTCTTGCGTCACCAGCCGTGAATCAAGTGAACCACTCCCTCACCCTCATACGGAATGGCCTACTTCCAACACGGTTAGACGGCTTAACCCTGACCATCTTAAGCAAGGATCTAACCCGTCGAAAGGGGCCACCAGGCATTATGGCTACACGGCTTGAGCAAACGAAAAACAAAGAGATACAATGACAAACAAAGATATACAAGCCAACTCTTCTGGCGCTTTTACTACAAAATTGTTTTCGTTTACATCTCAATTACCCCCTATACATTTGGAAATTAAAGCAAGGGTAAGATGAGTGTTAAGATTCTACAACAGCTGGATAGGCCCTTGATTTCCACCAAGCACAGTCGCCGGCTCTTTATCTCCCGAAGAACCAGCTCCTGCATTGTCACCCGTCATGGTGACAACTTCACCGATGGGAGCAGCCTCCCTTGTGCCCTGACTCAAATCATCATCATCGATATTCGAAAATAGCACCAGGATCCGGTTAATCTCAGTGGAGAGGTCAGGGAATTGGTCATTCACTTCCGATCGACATAATTCATAAGCTTGCGTGTATAACTCGTCGAAATCGGGAAATGAATCCTTGAATTCCTGGACTACCCTCTCTGTTATGGCCTCGGCATTGGCTCTCTCCTCCAACAGAGCCTTCTCTGCTCGCTCTATTGAAGCGGCTTGTTCTGCCTCCCTCTCGCGAGACTCGCGTAACTCACAATCGAGCCGCTGAAGGTGATCCAGTCTCAATTTGCAAAGAAGCCCAATTCTATCCAGCTCGGCCTGGGACTTCTCCACAGTCATCTTAACGGCCTCCAGGGTGACTTCGTGATTATCCACCACCGGCACACATCGACGCAACGTAGCAATGGCAACGAGAGCCTGCAAATGAATCCCGATAGTTAACATCCATGCTTGCATCACCTACAATAGAGACTGGTGCAATAGTTACCTGGACATTAGCATGGATGGCCATCGACGCAAGCCTCTCGTAATTGACCCTCTCCACGACAGCCCTATCATGTGGAAGGGTCGCATTTTTAACAATCCGGGAGGCGGTCCTGCACTCTAGAAGTGCAGAATCGTCTTGCCTCATCTAAAACTCCATTTGAATGAGTTCCTCTGTAGAGCAATTGAATGGAGCCTGAGGAGATTGACTCTCTAACAAAATGTGTTTGAATTCATCAGGGATGTCTTCAGACAGTGACACTGGAGGGAACAGGCCTCCTCAAGGCCAGGAATCCTTGTGCAGAAGAAGCTCCAGAGGGACCAAGGTCTCCCCCGAGTCTCCCTCTAGAGGAGTTCCACGCGCCTGCTGAGGAACCTCCTCCAAAGCTTCAGTCGACCCAGATGGCTCCGAGTCACTAAGGAGGATCTGCTGCCTCCTCTTACTTCCATCAATTGCAACCACCTCAAATTCGGTGGGGGGCTTCTCCTTTTTCTTCCGCTAGAGACGAGCCACCTGAGTAGCCCCCTTAGAGACAACAGGTCATTCTTCCGATGATCGAGCCGTCTTTACTCCCATGGATGCCACCCAAGGAGATAACATGCTCTCCTCAGCTTCTCTGATAGAAGCCTCAACTCCATCCCTCAGTGCAGGGTCCACCTGATACTCCAGACCGACCATGCCTATAGAAGAAAAAACATGTTAAGTCAGAGAACGAGGTCGAACAACTGATAGGCACGATCGAATCAACCTTTCATCCATACGGTCTGGCGCAACACCAAGTCGAACCACAGCCAATTCATCTTTCCCACATTCTGTGGTAGACTCATCAATGCATCAGTGGCTTCCTTCTCTGCTTCGGACAAAGGCTTATCCTCGACAGAGCTTAAGTCAGGGACACCCCATCCGGTGCAGAAGCTCGCCTCTCCTTGAAAGACCACAAACACGAGCTCCTCTTTTCATTTGGAATTGGAGTAAGGGAGGTCGTTAAGCAGCTTCCTGCCTCGACTGGCCGTTATCATATACAAGCCTGGAGTCTTGAAAGGAGGAATCGAGAAGAAGTAATTGAACAATCGTACCGACGGTTCAATTCCTTTCGTCACGCAAAGAGCAATAAAGCCCATCAATGCACCTATGGTGTTCGGCATCAACTGGCAGAGAGAAATGTTCAGGGTGCACAGGAAGTAGCACATGAAGGAGTGCACGGGGAATCGAAGCCCACATTGGAAGGCTTTGACGTAAACCCTAACTTCCCGGTCGCCAGGCCGATGGACCCTCTCATCCCTCCCTGGCACCCGGATCTGATAGTCGAGGCGGACGTAATTTCTCTGAAACTCAGGGATCTGATCTGATCCAACTTTGGATCTCAGATTGGCGATCAGAACAGGCTCCATAACCCCCTCTTTGTTCTTCTGTCTGACGGTAACCAAACTCCTCTCAGAAGCTGGAACGGAGGACGAAGCCATTTCTTTCAAGAGGAGAAAATATAAATCAAGAAAGACGAAGATGGTGTCTTCGACTTTCTCACTGGAACCGTCTTATATCAACAAAATGGCAGCTGCATGATAAGACACGCATCGAAGATCCAAGGCCCTAAGCATCTTGGGTTTCAAACTGGCAGATCTTCCGAATCGACGAGGCAGACATGTTGGCGCCTAGAACTTGAGTGTTAATTCCTCGACTGACGTGTCCCATTAATGCGATGTAACGTCGCTTGACCCCAATAGGAAGACTCTCTGTGGTTGTGCGATGGGGGCCATTGTTGAATCATTGGGTCGGCACTCGAGACGACTCAACCGACGAGTGACTAAGGCCCACAGAACCCACAAGAGAAGCTCGATATTGACTCGGTCAAAGCCCCCCAACCAATCGCATGTTGCACTCCCATCACTCGAACGTGGGATTGAAGGCGGGCTCATAAACAGCAGGAACGTAGACAACATTTGCTCCTATTAAAGAGAGAAGATCATGGCACCATAATGGGTGACCGTTATCTTTCCAACTTCACTGAAAGGACCCATGAGGCCTATAAATACCAAAAAGGTTCCAATTACCAAGGTACAAAATCTAATACAGAGACTCCACTCTTTTAGCATATATTTATTCCACTAAAGAGCTTGCGAAATTAGATCTGAGACGAACCTCTGTGGGTCGATCTCAGCTGCTCCAAGCTCCCTCTCTTCCTTAAGTTCTCATTCTAACTTAAGCATCGAAGGGGATTTAGGTCGTAACCCAGATCCGACCCCCCTAACGATTCCTTATGTTGCAGATCGTCAAGTCTCGATCTTCTGTGAGTGTCGTTCCAGAGCCTCCCAGCCTCAATTTATCGACATAGGCCGCTCAAAGGTCGTTCGAGCATCGCAAGCCATCCATCATCTATCAACCGACACTGGTTCTTTCAACCTAGGGTCCCACTCAACTTGTTGACGAGGCTCTAACTCAGCACGAAGGGTCCACGTCAGTAGCATAATTATTTCGGTCATTTTTGGCCTTAGCAGAAAGGGATGAGGTGTAGATTGTGTCGGAGGCAGGAAGGAGAAGGAGTAGGCGACAATGGCGACAGGGAATCCCATGTCACCACTGTCGCCTACTCATCCTCATCGTCATCTTCATCGTCATCTATTCCATGTCGCCACTGTCGCCTACTCATCCTCATCGTCATCTTCATCTTCATCTCCTCCTTCCTGTTGATCTCTATTGTACATGGTTGACAGTGGCGACAGGGGGACTCGATGTCGCCAAATGTCGCCTACTCCTCATCTCCATCTTCATCTCTATTGTGCATGGTTTTTTTATATTGAATATGATGAAGAATTTGAAGAGGAGGAACGACAATAATGGTGGCTGGCGGCAGAAGTCAACGTCGCTCGACGTCGCTGCCACATTTTCATTTTCTATCACCCAGGCTTGGCTTTGGAAGGAGGATGGCGAGGAGGAGAAAGATGAGAGGCATGGCTGCGGCAGCGGTGGGGAGAAGGGCAAAGGGGGGAAAATCGGATGGCAAACTTGTAAATAAATGTGATGGGTGTGTGAAGCAACCCCCGCGTCATTCCCTATTTTCACTCGTTTCCGTTTGAGGGGATCTCTCTCCCAAATTCCACTTCCACCCCTCAAAAAAATCCGACCGTTGCCCCCTAAATCCCGAGCCCCGAAAATTTCGACCGTTACAAACTCGCCCTGTTTCCCCTCTAATAGCTCTCTCTGTGTTTCTCACTCTCTCTTTTCCAGTCTCATCCAAATTCTCTTTCCATTTCTTCGTCACACACACACTCTCTCTCTCTCACAATGGCCGCCAAAACAACAAGCAGCAGCAGCACCCCATCAGAATCCCACGTGGTCGAGATCCCCGTCGATTCCCAACTAGAACAACAACAAGAAGAAGAACAACAATCAGAGTCGGAGCCAGACCCGAACCCGATCCATCACCACCCGCTAGCGGAGATCTCGCTGAGCCCCGGCCACCTCCTCCTACTCAAGCTGTTCCAACGCCAAGAAGACCAACTAGCCCACCGGGTCGGGCTCAAAGAGACCCGACTCGATAGCCTCAAGCGCGAGGCCTTCTACCTCTCCTCCCTCTTCTTCGTGTTCCACGGCCTCTTCTTGACCCTGCTCTTCACTGCATCCATCACCCAGATCGAGAAGAGGGCCTGCAAGAAGTGGTGGGTCCCATGCTGCCTGTCGGTGATGACGTCGGTGGTGCTGATAACGGCGGTGCAGACGAAGGTGCGGGGTTACTGGAGGGAGACGAGGGGGCTGGTGAGAGATCGGAGCGAGGGGAGGGCGATGACGAGGACGATGCAGGAGCTGAGGATGAAGGGGTCGAGCTTCGATCTTTCCAAGGAGACGCAGGCGGCGACAGCCGCCGGAGCGAAGAGGGTGAAGAGCTCCAGCGTTGAGATTGAGTTCAGGCCGGTGAGGTGGGTGAAGCAGAACCTGGTGACTATTTGTTTGATTGCGTTTGCTGGCCTCGTTGCTCCCGCTTGTAAGTTTGTGCTTTGTGGTTGAAGATTAATGTTTAATTAGTTATTATTAGAATTGAAAAATATTTGATTCTTTAATATTGAGATATCTGGTGTCATTCTTTTTGTTATCTTTTTCATTCTGTAACCCAATTTCGATCATCTTGAATCGTTAAATAGATGTTTAAGGTATTCTCTGATTCTGTGTTATTTCTTTGTTGCTAACCGTGGGTATAAACTAATAGGGGATGGCCTCCCTTGTGTGTATTTAAGCTCTAATTTATTTGAATTTAAGAACTTTGTATACAGTGCTGATCCTTCAGCAATAAATGCCAGCCCTGTTGTGGTATGAGATTAATGGCCATCATGGAGGAATGGATATCTGTAGACTTTATAAGACACATGAATAAAATGAGCTTATCCATGTGCAGTGGCGTAACCAGGAATTTTTTTTGCCCTGGGCGAAAATAAAATGATGTAAAGAATTTTTTACAAAAAATACTAAAAATAAAAAAATTAAATGTTAACATGCTTTAATTATTTATTAATAATATCTACAAAATAGTATTATACATAAATGTAAAATATGATATACAACTTATAAAATGTCTATTTAAGATGACAAAATAGTATCATATATATAGACATGCATGCCTACGAAAATAACATTTGATAAACAAAGTAATAATTAAATTTTTAACATTAATACATATACGCACACAATCATAGGGAAATAATAATTGATATAGAATTTTTTTTACATTAATTTAGAGATAGAGGAGAGTCGGAGTTAGAGAGAAAAGAGAGTTACAGAGAGAGATGGTGATTTTACAATAACAAAAGGTTTTTTTTTCCCTGAGCTGCCTAAGGCAAGCTTACACAGTCCTGTCCCTACGTGATGCAGTATCATATGAATCAAAATCAAAATAAAAGAAAGAGAACAAAGAAACATTATATGAAACAAATACAAAGCACTTTAAAATACAAATTCTGTATCTAATGTACAAAAGATTTTATATGATAAATACATATTGTTTGAACTGAGTGAATGATCCAAGTATCTCTTGTTAGAATCCTTCACAGTTCTCGGTTAAGGATCTTTAATTCCTCTTAAAATCCAAGTTCTCTAAAACGGTTGGATTTTGAGAGAATACGATGATTTTGTTTGTAATGAGTAAATGATCTATAAACCTCTTGTTCGAATTCTTAAAATCCAAGAATACTAAGTAAATGATCTATAAATCCTCTTGTTAGAATTATTACAATACAAGAATATCTAAATACTCTGGGTCCGTGAAATGCACCCTTTAAAAGGAACTGTGAAGAATCTCTAAATACTCAGAAGTGTGAGAGAATATGAATCTCAAAATCTAAGAAAGAGAGCATTCCATCCAAGATTACACAACGAAGAAAGAGAACTCTTTTTTTTCCTCGTCCTTGTTCACTGAGTGCCTCCCTCCGTCTTATAAGCTTTAACTTACTAAGGAAGACGAGGGTATTTTGGGATTTTTAACAAAAGGTTTTACTGGTATTTATAAAAAAATTTAAATGATAGAAATTAGGCCTAGAATCGCCATTTCTGGGTCCTCTGGGATTCGAACCTTGCAAGCTCAGTTGGTGGGGGCGACGCCCAAACCGCTGGGATGTTTGGAACTGATGTTAGAGTACTAATTAATTGTATTTTAGTGTTTTTGCCCTGGGCAGCTGCCCAGGGCAAATTGAATGTAGTTCCACCCCTGTCCATGTGATGTGATGATCATGCATACTGTACATGTTAGAGGAAGATTGCTAGCAGTGGAAACCTCATCTCATAAGAACAAAATAAGCTATGTATATGTAGGACCTCATACCATAAGATAATGCGTGCACATTGTTTGCGTTGGATACTTGAGGCACAATAAAAGTTAGTAATGTTAAGCGTCGTGGCAATTATGCTGGTCTTGCAGCAGGCAAGAAACAACTAGCATGGGCTACTGGAATTCAGCCGCCCATGAGGGCTACTACTAGATGGGTCAAAATAGGCGCAATAGACTGATGCATCTATTTTGACCCATTCAGCAGCCCAGCAAGGGCTGCTAGATGGGTCAAAATAGGCGAGGGCTGCGGGATGGGTCAAAATAGGCGCAAGAGACGGATGCATATGCTCTCTGGAAGAAGCTAAAGGATATGTACTAAGCACCGCTCGGAATAAAGTCTTATTAATGAGACGATTGGTAAATTTGCAGTTGCAGAGTGGAACTCCGTTGCTGAGCACACGAGCGAGTTTCAACGCCTTATCAATCAGTTTCAGCGCCTTATCAATCAGTTTCAGCGCCTTAACCATAGCTTGGGGATGAAAAGCAATTGGGAGAAGTTGGTGGTCTCAGCAATTATGCCCTAAACGGCAAACTTACCATGTCTATGGTTAAGGATGCCGAAGGCCATGAGAAAAAAAGCGGGCACCGACCAATCGCATGTCCTGTTGACAGAGACTAGAGGGAGACAATAAGGAGGTGGTCAAAGTGGGGCCGAGGCAGGAGCAATAGCCGTGGGAGGTCCACAGACGGGAGGAGGCCTACCTACAAGTGCATTGTGACATGGAGGGCCATATGAAGAAGAATTTTTGAAAGTTGTTACGAGAACAAGGTCAAAATGATTCTCAACCGAAGACCAAGGATGGAGATGTGTTAGTCACTAGCACCAGAGAAGTGGTTATTTTCTCTATCCAAGAAGAGACATGCATTCACGTTTCCAACCAGGACAGCGAGTGGGTAGTTGATACAGCGGCATCCTTCCACGCCACTCCTCGAAGAGACTTCTTCACCAGCTACAAAGCATGAGACTTTGGCATCGTGAAGATGGGGAATATAAGTTCCTACAAGATTGTAGGAATTGGCGAAATTCAGATTCAGACAAACATCGGCTGCACAATAACTCTAAAGGATGACCGACATGTGCCAGACATCCTGTTGAACTTGCTCTATGGGTAGCCCTTGACAAAATAGGGCTTCGACAACCACTTCAGCAATGTTACATGAAAAATGACAAAAGGTGTCATGATTACCGCAAAGGGGCATATTTGTGATACGTTATACAAAACTCTTGAAGGATATATACCCGACAGCCTTAATATGATGGAACGTGAGGCTACTCCAAATCTATGACACCAATGACACATGATTTTTGGGTAGCTCTTGACAAAATAGGGCTTCGACAACCACTTCAACAATGTTACATGAAGAATGACAAAAGGTGTAGGGGCATATTTGTGATACGTTATACAAACTCATGTCGCGCCCCGGCGAACGTCCTGGGCGACGGTTGTAGTTTTACCGCAAGCGCACGGTGTAGTGGCGAGCGGGTATCGAACACGAGGAGGTGGTGTTGGCTCCAATCTATCCTAGGTTGGTTTGACTACGAATGTTTTATTGGTGGAGATGGCTATGGTATGATGTAATGAAAATGGTGGTGGATGTCGGTGTCGGTGATAAAGAAGTTGGCTAAAATATCGATTCAAATATAATATAATAAAAGAGTCTAGGGCTAGGGAATCCCCACTACGGATCGTCATGCATCATTGGGAATAGTGAATCTCAATATTACTAGACTTGCGTTGAGGTGAACTAGTCGTAACTGAATAAAGAACCAAGCTCACGCTCTCGCGCTATTGCCGGTCTATAGCAAACCTAGGTTAGGGCCCAATCTCTTGCAAACCCTAACCTAAGCCACTAGCATTAGGATCGACATCATCGTTCAATCGCCCCTCGAGCCCACTCTCGTGCAAACTCGAGTTACGATCTAGGTTGTGATAGTTCGTATTCGTCCAATCTCTTGCAAACGAATATGTGTATAGATTTACAATTAAAAATCCTAGCTTTGGTCCAATCTCTTGCAAACCAAATCTAGAGAAACCCAATTGTAAACCTAAATCGAATATCTAGGCCTTCCCATCGATTAGAATCCAATCTCTTGCAAATCCCAAATTCGCAATATTGTCGAATAATCGTGAAAAGCGTGATATGGGCGATCAAAACGGTATGCAAATATGCAGAAAAAAGGTGTAAAATATGGAGTGATCAATATGTACCCGACAGCCTTAATATGGTGGAACATGAGGCTACTCCAAATCTATGACACCAATGACTCGGTCACATGAGTAAGAGAGTGTTATCTCTCTTGACAAAGAAGGAGCTTATCTCAATCACTAAAGATGCTTGACCAGATCCTTGTCAGCATTGCTTAGTTGGCAAGCAACATAGAGGTACATATTTGCTTAGTTGTCAGCATTCCTTCAGTTCTTCTTCAACAAGAAGATCAGAGTTACTCGGTCTGATACACTCTGATATTTGTTGTCCCTTGGAGGTTGAATCACTAGGTGGCAACAGATACTTCTTAACCTTTATTGATGATGATTCTCGGATGGTGTGGGACTACTTCTCAAGGACGAAAGTTCAAGTGCTCGACTACTTCAAGCTGTTTCACATCATAGTCGAACGTGTGACAGGAAAGAAGTTAAAGTGCCTCCGCTCAGATAATGGAAGCGAGGACCCTTCCAGAGCGTTCGATGTCTACTGAAAAAGTTGAGACATTAGACATGAGAAGACAGTTCCTCAAACTCCACAACATAACGGCGTTGCGGAATGGATGAAACGGACGGTCATGGAGAAGTTCAGAAGCATGCTGAGTATGGCTAAGCTGCCAAAGCCATTCTGGTGAGAAGCTGTTCGTGCCGCCTGCTAACAGATCGCCATCAGTACCTTTGGATTTTGTGATTCCAGAGAAGGTGTGGTCTGGTAAGAATCCCTCATATGCCCCAATTGAGAGTATTCAGTTGCTTAGCCTTTGCACATGTATTCAATGAGCAAAGGCAGAAGCCAAGGACCATTCCTTATATCTTTCATCGGCTATAGAGATGAAGAGTTTGACACAAAAACGAAGAAGGTTTTTCGGAGCAGGGATGTGATGTTCGAAGAAATTCGGAGCAGAGATGTGTTGTTTTCAGAAATGTGGTTATGTGCTCACTTTTAATACTTATAATCTGCAAGTGCACGGTGATGTTGTAGCAATGTACGGGCCGTCCTCTAGGAGGCAGTTATAGATTACTAGTTTCTCACTAAGTATGATAGCTACGCGATCGATATGGTGTCGGTGGTTATGAAAACTAATAGAAAATATCAATAAAGAAAAGATCTAGGACCTAGGTATTTCCACCATTAGATTAAAGCTAGGATTAATTAAGATTGACTGATTATTGAATTCATGGGACTCGGGAGAGGTCGTCTAACCTAAGGGTATTCTCCTACACCCCACTTTCGTGGTGTATGATAGGACTAACCCGTATCGATGCCGAATTCCGTCAATACATCGATACGTGTTACATGCATTATGTCCAACGAATGTCCTCAATCTTCATCCACGCCACTTTCGTAGATTAGGATTCGGACCTATGTTAGGAGGGCTCTAATAGGTGCCTGACTTTCGTCAGACGCATCTATAGTATCGATCAATGTAGGGATCAAAAACCATACCCTGGCTTCTGCTGTCGACTAATCTAATTACTTAATGAAGGGAAAGATCGATTTACATTAATATTTCTTATCCTAACATACCCTTCATCCTCAATTTTTCAATAAAATCAATGATACATTAATCCATTGCTACATCCAATGGAGTTCAACCCATGGCCATAGATGGATGACTACTCACTATCCATGCATATAGAGACAATCAAATTCATTGAATAAAGCATCCATGGCAATAGATTTGAGCAGAGATTAACAAAAAACCAAACCTCAGTTAAAGAGGAATTAAAAGACTAATTTTTCTATTCAATATTAAAGCTAGAATCAAAGAGAAAACAGAAAGAACATTCAAACTGCAGAAGGAATTAGAATTAAAACACCTGAAATATTCTTTCAGAAAGATCTAAAAACCTTGCAAAAAGCATCCTTGGGGCGCAAAGCTTGAAGACAGCTATTTGCATCCCCTCAAAATACCCAAAAAGTCCCAAAATTGCCATTGGTGGTGCCTAAAAAGACCTAGAACCCCATATTAGACCCGACCGCATCGGGATCGACGCGGTCATTTGGAACAAGTGCGTAACATTGGGGGATAATGGCTACAGGCGATGCGACTGCATGGCTTGTCCATGTGACCGCATCGTTTCGGGGTCAGCATCTTCAAATCTTCATGTAAATGGTCACGTGGAGCGACCATTTGGCTTCAACTTGTTATGGATTGATGTTGTTGTTTCGATCATTCAAGCAATAGCGTGGATGCAGATTTCTGCTTCTTCATCTTCAATGACGCGACCGTTTGGGTCCAGTGACTCGACCGTGTGGCTTGTGTCTTAGTTGTTTTGGGCTGTCCTGGTGACACAGTCGTGTGGGTCAATCCACGCGATTGCAGGTGATACTTTTGAGCTTCATTACCTTGATTTGGAGCCCAAGTGCTTCTCACTTCTTTTTATCTATTTTTCTCCTATTCTCGAGCCTAAAAGCTCCATGATTTCTCCTGCAACACAGGAGAGATACCAAAGCATAAAGATGTACCAAAAATGGGGAGAATAGTGTGGGACGGGTGATGAAATGATATGAAATGTGTATGAAACAAGTATAAAATTTATATACGAATGACACACATCAAAATCCCCACGCAAAACTCTTCCATGTCTATCCTCAAGGAAGACATGAAAGAGTAAAGTTTGGAGATATGCAAGCAAGCATGCAAATGATGGCATGAAACTTGAGAATTTCACGATATCGAGTATATATACGTGGGCAAATAAAAATTTCAAATCCATAGAAATAAAATACGCCAATTCATGTCCATTGATTAGGATATAATCTTAGGACATCAATTCTAACTCAAATCGTCAAATAATATGCTAAAGTCATGATTACGCCTAAGTCCTAGGATATTTCTTCTAACCCGTCCTTCAGTTGAGGGCAAAGGAGTCGAAGTTATGCGATGGTAGATGAAGGTATAAGTCTCGGATAATGGGTTATTGGTCCATCGAGGAAGTGGTTCTTACGACACATCAGCGTTCTTTAATTCATGAAATTGCTATCTCTACTCATGCTTTCATACGTTTCATCAATTCTCTTTTTTCGTCGGGATTGCACTTGGTTTGTGTAAGGACGTTGGGTCGATGACTCTCAAGTCAGATGACCTTATGGCATCAGGCCAAGAGGGACCACTCAGACCCACTAGCTCAAACCAATATAATCTTTATTCGTATGCACTCACTGGGAGAACGGTGCACTTATTACATTTTCTCTCTCTTTTTTATATACAAATATATAAACAAATATTTTTTTCGAAAGCATGAGTAGGTTGTTATGGAAGTTTTATACTTATAAACCGCAAGCGTACAGCTAGCGCTAGTGGGTCGTCTGCAGGGAGATTGGGTAATTGAGTACTAGCTCAATCCTAGGCCGTTAGCTATATGAGGATATGTGGAGTAAGTGTAGAATAGGGAGAAACAAATAGAATAAAGGGAATCTAGGGCTAGGTGTTACCCAATTGTGGATCAAACACGAATTGACTTGGGTTGATCGGTTGTTGAACTCATGGGATAGAGAGAGGTTGTCTAATCTAAAGGGTATTCTCTTACCCCCACACTCTCGTGGCGCATGATATGATATCCCCTTATATTAACCCTATCTCTCACTCTCGTGACGCATGATAGGACTACCTAACCCGTATTGATACCGACGTTAATCGTGTATGCATTGCATCCGACGAATGTCCTCAATATTCCACCACGCTACTCTCGCGGATTAGGATTCAGATCTATGTTAGAAGGGCTCTAATCAATCGTCGACGCTAGCCATGCAAATCGGTAGTAATGATCATTGTATTCAGAAACCTTAAATTAACCCCGATGCTAATCGTGAATTAATCTAATTACACACGAAGGGGAAATCTGATCTACCTTGATAATAATCATCCTAACGCACATTGACAACAACCAATCTATTTTCATCAAAACATGTTCAAATTCACGAGAGTATAGAATCAAAAATCTACTCACTACACATGTATAGAATCACAGATATTAACAAATATACAATGAAGAGATAGCAACACATATAGAAATTATCTAAACAAAGAAGGAGAAACATATCTTGATGGTTGCAATACACAGATAAGAAGATTACAAGCTTGCACCGATCAAAGAACGCCTCCAAAAATCTACCCTACTCCTAAAACTAAGAAAAAAAATATGAAAAATGTGAAGAAAACACATCCAAGGGTCCCCCTTCAAAACGGCGCACAAAACCCTTAAATAACCCATTAGAAACCCTAACGGGTCAAGAAAAATCCAACCTGAAATGACCGCATGGAGAAACCCCAATTTATGCACTTGGGGGGCCAATGGAACGATGTGGTCACGTCATTTTCCTACGCGGGCGCGTCGTTTCACCGCTTCAGCGGAGCTCGTCTTCCAGAAAATGTATAAAATCACTCCAATCTCAAAAAATACAAATAAATATGCATTAGAATCGGGACAAGTAAGGTGGAGTGATGATAACTACGGGTTGTGAACAGATCTTCAATCTTTGCAAGTGTTGTGCACTTTCTTGTGGTATTTCCTCCATGCGGTCATATGGGGTAACCACACGACCGCGTGGCTCCTCTTATCATAAGCTTGGGAATGGGGTCGACATGGTCATGTGGACGAAGCCATGCGGCCATTTCGTCAGAGGGTAGATGATCCAACAATCTGGCCGAACTACGCGGTCGTGTCATTTGACTAAAACGACCGTGTCGGCCCCCTTTGCTCTTCCTTCTATCTTCCACGCAGTCGTGTAGGGTGACGTGCGTTTATATTTTATATATTCACGCACGTCTTCTCCTTCGTTTTCCGTCGCTTTTCATCATTTCGTATCTGTTTATTTGTGTTTTTAGTTTCTTTTTACTTTCGTTGTGTTTATGTGCATTTGTAGGACATTGCTAGCGCAGGGGACATATATAGCCAACATCATGAGTCCTCGGAGCAACGGAAAGTGTCGAACGAGATCCCGAGAGCCATTTGTCAAAGATAACCATGTATCAGCTCTCAACTGATCGGATGGAACAGTCACCCGATCAGGTCGAGCGGTCTGTGTCAGTGCTGAAGAAGAGACAGTTCCACCCGATCGGTTCAATGATCGGGTGGATGAATGGCAGAGTGCAGATTTGAAGGCCATAGCTCACCCGGTTGGTTGATTTGTCAACCGATCGGGTCATGTATTGTAACCCGATCGGGTCGGCACCTTCAACCGATTGGGTCACCTGTAGATGCTTCCCAAGCTCAAGAAATCCAAGACTCACACGATCGGTTCAGTGATCGGGTGAGATTTATCAGAGCTGAAGACATATTTTCCCGTCGTTTCACCCGATCGGGTGAATGTCTATTTTTGTCTTTTTGTGGGAATATTCCCTGGCATCTTGCCCACTAGTATAAATAGGGCTGGGTTTTCCCAAAAACAGCAATCCCCATTTTTAAGCTGTTTTTAGGGATTTTCAGCTGCTTGAATTAAAATGTTATTGTAAGTTCTTTGATCGTCTTTATATTTTGATATAGTAGTGTTTATGCTTCTATTTGCTAAGGTGAACAATTGATTGATTTCTATTCTTATGGCTATAACTTCTTTTATTGCATTTTCTACCATGTTTAGTGAGTAGTTCCTCAATCTGGGACATTGGTGGAAGCCCTTTCGTGGGTTCCCCCTAGAACGGCCATAGGACTTGGGATCCGATTGGATCTAGGGACTTTGATGGTTACGCGGGGGCGTTTCATTGTCATCGGCAGGAAAAAGACCGCCTTTGACTGTTGGGCCGAGAGAAAATTAAACGAGAGTTTGATTCTTGTAACGACCAGTAATTTTCAACAGTTCAATTTACGTATTTATACGAATAAATTTTACATTATAAATGTTAGTCAAGAATTTTCTAACAAAACTGATTTCAAAAATTCTTATAAAAATATTTTGAAACACTAGACTTATTATAAAGTATTTCAGCAATTTCCAATTTCCTCAAATACCCAAAACATTTCTGTTAAAATTCATCTTCCAAAATTACCGTTTTGATTCGACGAATTTATTTTTGATACAACCGTCTTCAAAACGTTTTCAAACTTCTGCAGTAGCATCCTATGATCATTTAGGGCCTCCCACATTAATTTCGTAATTTTCTGATATCATTTCAATAGAGAACCCGCAAACCCGCTTTCCAAATGTTTTGGCCAAAAACTAGTATTTCGTAGCTCAAACCCTGAAACGGACTTCGTATTCGAGATCCTCGCGACGATACGATTCCGTGGGTATGTTTTCGTAATTTTTCGGACACGTTTGCTAGTAGGGGCAAAATCGTAATTTCGTTTTTGTATTTTACTAATTACTTTTGCTAATAGGGTTTTACCTAATTACTAATTACCATTTACTTTAACCCCACATGATAAACACGTTTAGACACTTTCCAAAAATTTCCTAGGTTAGTCAAAAGCCATAACCTACCGTATTAAAAATGTCTAGCTTAGTCAACTAAGCTAACCACCCCATTAATTACCCATTAACCCTATAAATACCCCTTAATCCTACAACCCCAGTTAATTAAAATCCTAATTTAATTTTTAAAACCCCCAGGCCAACTCTCCCTCCCTCGCGTTCTCTCTCTCCCGTACGCTCTCCTCTATCTCTCTCGTACTCTCTCTCTCTCCCTCCCTCTCCCTCCGGTGATCCGCCGCCGCCCGACACCCCGCCGCCGTCGCCAGCACCCTCCGCCTCCGCCGGTGAGCCCCCGCCCCTCGCCCCAACTCGACCCCAACTTGCCCCGCCGCCGTGCTGCGCCGCCGTGACCGCCGCCCCGCCTTCACCGTCGCCGTCCGCCCCCGGAGACCCCGACTCCACGTCGCGCCGCCCCCTCCACCGCAGTCGCCGCCTCCGCTCGCCGTAAGCCCCCCCGCCGGCGTCGTTAATTGAGCTGCGTAAGTTTGCAATGGCAAACTTGTAAATATCGAATATTTCGTAATTTTCGTAATTTAATTAATTAATAATGTGGTTTAATGGTTTTAATTGCATAACTAATTATACAGGGGCCAGAAAAATGTGTGGATAGTCCCAGAAAATCAGAAACGACATTTCGGAGCCATTGGCGCTGGTCTTACCTCGACCAGACGCCTATTTTTTTCGGAATGATTTTTCGAACCTAAAGATTAAATTGGTTTAATTCATTCTAAAAATCGTAACTCGCTAGTTTTACCTACACTAATATGTGATAAAATTATATGTGACAATAGACTTCGAGACGATCATTTTGATTACTTATTCATGTAATTCCGATTTGTATTGCTCCCGTAAGAAATTACGGAAGATACGCGTAACTTAAATAATCTGGGTTTTTAAACTATTTTGAGTTTCTAAAAATTATAAAAAATTACAAAAGCTCCTGAAAATTCTCCCCTCTTGCAATAAAATCTAAATAATTATTTTAGGTTTATATAAAAATTTTAAATATTTTCCAACACCGTTTTAATGAGTTTAAAAATCAAACTAACCTAATTATTAAATAGGAAAAAGTCGTGTTTTTCTAAAATAAGTATTTTGTGTTGCAGGCACAGACTCTGGTGTACCAACTTCTGAGGAAGCCCTAGATCCACTTTCGGCTTACTACAACGGTATTAATTTTGGTAAGTCACGATAGGTTCTAATCTTAGAAATCTAGCCACTGTGCACGTACGAACTTGTAGCACCGCACTACTACGTGCTCGAAGCACGGAAACACACGCCACTTTCTTGTGTTGGACTTGACTTGGAACATCCCGTGGAACGTTCATGTAAAGAACTTGTACTTGACACAACACCGGGTTTTGGGGTAACTCATAGTTGCGAGAGTACGGGAGTGACTAGAGTTCGATCTACATGTCAAGATGCCTGTGTTTCGGCCTCCTGTCTAGCTGCCTGCGTTTCGGCAAACCATCCTGCTGCCTGGGTTCCGGCAATCGTCTGGGTAGCACCCAGGCAAGAGACGAACTGAACGGTCACATATTGTACTCTCCGACTTGAGTGACGTAGTTCTAGTGGAGCTTGCACAGTTACTTCTTTACAGTCATGCACTTTACTTTCTGCACTTGTAGCACTTTACTTTCTGCACTTGTAGCACTTTACTTTCTGCACTTGTAGCACTTTACTTTCTGCACTTGTACAGACACTACACCGTACTTTACTTCTGCTTGTCATACTTGTACAGTACTCCTTTTCTTTGTTTAGAATCTTTGTGACTTACCTTCGGTTCCACTTGTGGCACCGACAGACGAAGATCTGGTTGAGGAGATTGCTCCAGAGTATGAGGAGCCTGTGTACGACCCGGAGACCGCGGAGTTTTAGTTACTTTTCTGTCGGAGTGTGTATTGTACTATGTATTTCCGTTTCTGCATTTCCTTTCAGTATTTCCTTTCATGTATTGGTGTGAGAGAGTGTTGGTTGTTGTTGTACTTTAATTTGGACCGTATTGTTGTTGGTAATGTCTGTAAGCTGGTTTGAGTGTTGTTGGTACATCTCTGCGTTGTGGCTATGCTGAATTCACTGGTAACCTGCAGGACCTGCGTAAATATCAAATAAGTAACGGGCCCCCGAGAGCGGGTCGTTACAAGTTTGGTGGCCCACGCAGGTCCGTGCAAAATACCTCGTGAACAGTGTAGCAAAACCAGGGTGTATCATATACGATACTCAACTAAGCTGACATTTCTCTATGGATGTAGGGTTGACACTCGAAAGACGGACGGAAACATCTCGGAGAGCCCCACTGGAGTTGACCTACCTGGACATAATAAAAGCCATTATCAAAACCTAAATTTTGATAGGATTAACTAGTTGTTAATAAAAATCGTTCTGTATCAGTGGCACTCATATGAATGATAATCTTTCTTCAATGGACCATGATACCGGTCAATGTGCTTGGCTAAAGTCTGTTGGATCAACCTAGCTAGACTGGGCATAAGTGATCCTGGCTTAGTCACTTCCCTGGCCGTGTCCGATGGACCGCAAGGACGTGAATCATGATTATGTGACGTCATCGATCTTATTCACTATCAACCTTCCTTTAAGCTTGATGAACTTTCACCTTCTTAGAATCTTTCTAGTTTGCTTGGACCCTAGCTACGTTTATTTTAAGGAGGGTAGCGTTCGAGTTTTCGATCATCAGAAGTTCGGATTCCTCAACTGAAGCAGATCGAAGGACGTTCAGAAGTATTCGAGGATGATGCTGGAAATTTTGAGACGAGCCAAACATTGCGTGCACGTATAGGCTGTTACGTTTTTGAGCTCGTGTTTCTCTTCTAGACCATACTTTCATCTTGTACCCATTTCTCTATGAGTTAAACCTTCTTTTTCACCTACCATCCCCCTCATTATAGCCCTTGTCCTCTTCCTTGCCTCGAGCTCCGTTCCCGCCTACCCTATACTACCTACCCATGACTTTCGGCGCCCCCTATTTATTTCCTTTGTCCGCTTCCCCACATCGATCCCCGTTCCCGCCTAACACCGACAACTTTCGGTGCCCCCCTTCTTTTTTTAACCCCTCTTCTCCTTCCTTTCCAAGCCACCCCGTGGTTCTCTTTTCGCTCAGACATCGCCCCTCCTCCTCCCGGCCTCTTCCCCAAGCGAGCTCGCCATCTCACCCGAAGCCCCGCCAGCTTCTGCTCCACTCCATCGGAAGCCCCTGCCATGGATCGTCAACCAGCCGCAGCTCTCATCGCCGAGGACCCACAACCACCAATGGCCCTTCGACGTTCTGTTTTGGGATTTTTGGCCTTGGCGACAACCCTCGTCGCCACCCTCACTGTAGCCGTATGGTTGAGATCTTGGGAAGCCGTGATCCTTGGGCTGCTATTGAGTTCTCTGCCCTGGTTCTCACCCAGGTTGAGATCCCGTTTAGGCTTCCTCTTGCGTCTACTCCTTTTGGTTTGCGGAAAAGTGTGTTTTTGGTTGTTCATTTGTTGGGTAATGTTGGGTGTTGCGAATATCTAGCACTGGTCTACGGAAGGAGTGATGGCAATGCTTATTGGCATGATATTGGCCTTAGGTGTTGAAGTTGGATGTAGGCCTTGTGCTTGGCTCTGGATGAGAGCGTGGATCCTGCCTTATTGTGGGATAGTATGGAGATTGACGGAAGGAATGCTAGCAGGGAGCACTGACTTAGAATGTTGGCCTTGTACTTACCTTTGGGCGGTGATTTGGACGTTAGCATGTGGTTGGGCCTTATGGAAATTGATGTCGTTGGTGGATTAGTCGATACATGCTATATTATGAACAACATCTGTGGCCAGACCCGTTAGTTACCAGTAGCACGAATAAACTTTATGGTCTTCCGTTTTTATAGCTTGCTACTGGCTTATCACCTCAGGTTCCAAGTTCGAACAGATGTTGTCATCATAATAGCCCTCATTTTCATGTGATATTATTATCTCATGTTAATCTTGGGCTACTTGAAAAGACAGGGTAACTATTGTAATGATACAGGTCTCAGGAATAGTTACGGAAACTATGATGATGTTAATACTTATTAGAAATATCTCTTGTTTTCTTGATGCCATTATATCACATTATATTTCATGCTATTAACAACTTATTTTCTAAATTGTAATCATTCGACTAGTTTTTCACTTTATCATTTATTTGCTTGAGCTTCTTCATAAAATCAATTATTTTCAACAGAAATTTTTAAATTCCGAAGACGGAATTATTTTAAGGAGGGTAGAATGTAACGACCTGAATTTTTTCCAAAAAATTTAAGCTACGTATTTATTTGAAGTAATTTCATTTTTAATTGTGTTTTGTAATGGTTGATCAGGAGTTTAAACGGATTTTAAAAATTCTTATAAAAATATTTTGAAACACTAGACTTATTATAAAGTATTTCAGTAATTTCCAATTTCCTCAAATACCCAAAACATTTCTGTTAAAATTCATCTTCCAAAATTACCGTTTTGATTCGACGAATTTATTTTTGATACAACCGTCTTCAAAACGTTTTCAAACTTCTGCAGTAGCATTCTATGATCATTTAGGGCCTCCCACATTAATTTCGTAATTTTCTGATATCATTTCAATAGAGAACCCGCAAACCCGCTTTCCAAACGTTTTGGCCAAAAACTAGTATTTTCGTAGCTCAAACCCTGAAACAGACTTCGTATTCGAGATCCTCGCGACGATACGATTCCGTGGGTATGTTTTCGTAATTTTTCGGACACGTTTGCTAGTAGGGGCAAAATCGTAATTTCGTTTTTGTATTTTACTAATTACTTTTGCTAATAGGGTTTTACCTAATTACTAATTACCATTTACTTTAACCCCACATGATAAACACATTTAGACACTTTCCAAAAATTTCCTAGGTTAGTCAAAAGCCATAACCTACCGTA
The DNA here is from genome assembly GCA_030789695.1 of Scilla litardierei. Classification (NCBI taxonomy): domain Eukaryota; kingdom Viridiplantae; phylum Streptophyta; class Magnoliopsida; order Asparagales; family Asparagaceae; genus Scilla; species Scilla litardierei. The sequence continues at coordinate 254,779,137 of CM061133.1, forward strand.
TTAAAAATGTCTAGCTTAGTCAACTAAGCTAACCACCCCATTAATTACCCATTAACCCTATAAATACCCCTTAATCCTACAACCCCAGTTAATTAAAATCATAATTTAATTTTTAAAACCCACAGGCCAACTCTCCCTCCCTCGCGTTCTCTCTCTCCCGTACGCTCTCTCTCTCTCTCTCTCTCTCTCGTACTCTCTCTCTCTCCCTCCCTCTCCCTCCGGCGATCCGCCGCCGCCCGACACCCCGCCGCCGTCGCCAGCACCCTCCGCCTCCGCCGGTGAGCCCCCGCCCCTCGCCCCAACTCGACCCCAACTCGCCCCGCCGCCGTGCTGCGCCGCCGTGACCGCCGCCCCGCCTTCACCGTCGCCGTCCGCCCCCGGAGACCCCGACTCCACGTCGCGCCGCCCCCTCCGCCGCAGTCGCCGCCTCCGCTCGCCGTAAGCCCCCCCCCGCCGGCGTCGTTAATTGAGCTGCGTAAGTTTGCAATGGCAAACTTGTAAATATCGAATATTTCGTAATTTTCGTAATTTAATTAATTAATAATGTGGTTTAATGGTTTTAATTGCATAACTAATTATACAGGGGCCAGAAAAATGTGTGGATAGTCCCAGAAAATCAGAAACGACATTTCGGAGCCATTGGCGCTGGTCTTACCTCGACCAGACGCCTATTTTTTTCGGAATGATTTTTCGAACCTAAAGATTAAATAGGTTTAATTCATTCTAAAAATCGTAACTCGCTAGTTTTACCTACACTAATATGTGATAAAATTATATGTGACAATAGACTTCGAGACGATCATTTTGATTACTTATTCATGTAATTCCGATTTGTATTGCTCCCGTAAGAAATTACGGAAGATACGCGTAACTTAAATAATCTGGGTTTTTAAACTATTTTGAGTTTCTAAAAATTATAAAAAATTACAGAAGCTCCTGAAAATTCTCCCCTCTTGCAATAAAATCTAAATAATTATTTTAGGTTTATATAAAAATTTTAAATATTTTCCGACACCGTTTTAACGAGTTTAAAAATCAAACTAACCTAATTATTAAATAGGAAAAAGTCGTGTTTTTCTAAAATAAGTATTTTGTGTTGCAGGCACAGACTCTGGTGTACCAACTTCTGAGGAAGCCCTAGATCCTCTTCCGGCTTACTACAACGGTATTAATTTTGGTAAGTCACGATAGGTTCTAACCTTAGAAATCTAGCCACTGTGCCCGTACGAACTTGTAGCACCGCACTACTACGTGCTCGAAGCACGGAAACACACGCCACTTTCTTGTGTTGGACTTGACTTGGAACATCCCGTGGAACGTTCATGTAAAGAACTTGTACTTGACACAACACCGGGTTTTGGGGTAACTCATAGTTGCGAGAGTACGGGAGTGACTAGAGTTCGATCTACATGTCAAGCTGCCTGTGTTTCGGCCTCCTGTCTAGCTGCCTGCGTTTCGACAAACCATCTTGCTGCCTGGGTTCCGGCAATCGTCTGGGTAGCACCCAGGCAAGAGACGAACTGAACGGTCACATATTGTACTCTCCGACTTGAGTCACGTAGTTCTAGTGGAGCTTGCACAGTTACTTCTTTACAGTCATGCACTTTACTTTCTGCACTTGTAGCACTTTACTTTCTGCACTTGTACAGACACTACACCGTACTTTACTTCTTCTTGTCATACTTGTACAGTACTCCTTTTCTTTGTTTAGAATCTTTGTGACTTACCTTCGGTTCCACTTGTGGAACCGACAGACGAAGATCTGGTTGAGGAGATTGCTCCAGAGTATGAGGAGCCTTTGTACGACCCGGAGACCGCGGAGTTTTAGTTACTTTTCTGTCAGGAGTGTGTATTGTACTATGTATTTCCTTTTCTGCATTTCCTTTCAGTATTTCCTTTCATGTACTGGTGTGAGAGAGTGATGATTGTTGTTGTACTTTAATTTGGACTGTAATAACGCTGTACGCTGGTTTGAGTGTTGTTGGTACATCTCTGCGTTGTGGCTATACTGATTTCACTGGTAAACTGCGGAACCTGCAAATAAACCGAATAAGTAACGGGCCCCCGAAAGCGGGTCGTTACAATTCTCTAGCCATAGCTCACCCCCTAGCGTAAACATTGAGTCCTTGCACGTGGGAACGGCTTAGACGAAATGTTAGGAGCGATCGTTCCGAGCTTAGTGCTCCCGGAGTCGGATGGTGTTGGACATGTGAATGCCCACCGTCCGAAGTCGGGTAGACCTAGCGTATCATCCTGGGCATTGACCGAAATATCGGGCCCATGGGACGCTAGGTAACACTTTTAGAGGCAACGTCTCACCACCAAACCCTAGCATTCGGTCATATTCTTACCCTTCGGCCGTAATAGTGAGAATCCATGATTAGGGCGGAAGCCAAAGTCCTAGGTTACCTTTTTACCTTTTACACCTTTTCCATTAGATTACAATCGTGACAACCATCCGAGAATTGGCTGGCTCATCCACCGGGTGATCTGGTTTCTGAATGTTTGCAAGTACAACACACGCCTCCCCATGATCGACCCCTAAGACACACTTCAACACCGTGCGCTTGCGATTTATAAATTCTAATTCTAGTATCACCGTCCCGGTTTGCGTGTCAAACGGACGGTCGATCAAGCTTTATGTCGCCGTTGCCGGGGCATAAAGCTTAGGACCTTGTTATCCTTGAGACCTTGGTATCATTGAGACTAGCTCACATCCTCACCCCGTGATCGTTTTCACATTCTACATTTTTATTTTTATTTGTTTTTATTTCGTTTCATACCATACGTGCTTCACGGTATATCTTAATCCTACATGTGCAGGAACTCAAGGAGTCTCGACGATTTAGTTCCTTTGGATCCCGAGATCAATGCTACCTTAAGGCATTTGAACGCAGAAAGAAGAAGAAGAGAAGAATTTGCTGCCATGGCAGGAAACGGCACTCCTTCAAAGTTTTTGCTCGAATATTCGATGCCATCTATTGGGTCTACATCCAGCATTCAACCTCCGGCCATTACGATCGGAAACTTTGAGTTGAAGCCATCACTTGTGGCTTGGATCCACCAAGACCATTTTCCTGGAGCTCCCATAGAGAATCCCATCGAGCACTTAGACTCTTTCTTGGAGAAGTGTGAGACATTTAAGATCAATGGTGTATCAACCGAGGCTATTCGGTTAAGGTTATTCTCCTTCTCTCTACGGGATAAAGCGAAGCAATGGCTAAGGGGCAAGGACCCCAACACATTCACTACTTGGGAGCGGCTTTCGAACGCATTCTTGAACAAGTTCTTTCATCTGTGAAAGATGATGAAGCTAAGGAGTGATATCTCCTCTTTCTCCCAAGCTAGCCATGAGTCGCTACATGAAGCGTGGGTGAGGTACAAAGAAATGCAAAGGAAGTGTCCTCACCACGAGCTCCCCCGTTGGCAGATCATCAACCTATTCTATAATGGACTAAGGGACGATTTGAAGTCCTCTATGGATGCTGCAGCGGATGGATCTTTCATGTCGAGAAACAAAGTGGATGTCGGAACTATCTTGGAGAACATGGCATCCAACAACGAGAGGTGGAGTGATGAGCGTGCGACACCAAAAGCTAGTGGCATGCATCGGATTGAGGTGGACAAACTATCAAGCAAATTCGATTTGCTTTCCACTCAAATTTCAGCGTTTATGGTTGGAGCCGGTGCAGCTAGCCCACAGCAAGTAGCGGCCGTGGAAATCGAAGTGATTGGAGACTTCGGTGTTGGAGAGATTTCGACACCCGTGGATCAAGCAAGTGCCTTATTCTATAATCCTAGGGGAAATACGCCCTATCCGACAAGAACAAGTTCTAACCCTGTATATTCTCCCAACAATCGGAATCATCCGAATTTTAGCTACAAGGCACCCTACCAACAATTTCAGCAACTTCCTCAACAACAACAATACCAACCTCCTCTGCCTCAACAAATGTATCAACAACTTCCTCCTCAACAATAATAATCTCTGCCCCATCAACAACAACAGTACAATCAACAACAACGAGTGATCTCTCCGGTTGAGAACCTTCTAGCTCAATACATTTCAAATCAGGAGAAGATCACTCAACAATTACAACTTGGGCAGAAATCCTTGGCCCACCAAGTAACCTAGTTGGGGTTACAAAATAGCCAACCTCCAAAGGCAGCAAGGACAATTGCTGGGTCAACCGGAGGTGAATCCTAGAGTACCGAGCCAGAATTTAGCCATGACACCTAGTCAAGCGAATGTTTCCGCTATTGTTTTAAGGAGTGGAAAAGAGATTTCGGCATGGAAAGCCGAGAAAGATAAGGAAGCGCCCATTGTCATTGTGCAACCGTAGATGGAGATGAACGACAACGGAGCTTCAACATCAAGTCTTGTGACTCCAGAGGAAGATTCAGAGAAAAGGAAGAAGAATGAAGATGAAGACTTGAGAGTTTTCAAGCCTTCGGTCCCATTTCCGCAAAGGCTTGCCAAGGCCAAGATCGACGAAAAATATGGCAGGTTCTTTGAAATGGTGAAGGATCTAAGTCTTTATATCCCATTCATTGAAGCGATTGAAACTATTCCTTCTTACACAAGAGTCTCAAAGATCTAGTGACGAAGGGAACAAAGAAAGAAAAGGTAGTTCTTACGGCGGAGTGTAGTGCCTTGATTCAACAAGCCTAACCGCCAAAGCTTAAGGACCCGGGAAGTTTTTTTTGATTCCATGCTCAATAGGGGGAGTCTTTATCAATAGAGCACTTGTTGATTTGGAAGCAAGTGTGAGTCTGATGCCCCTTTCACTCTACAGAAGAATCAACATTGGAGAACTAGAACCTACCGGGAGATGACTTTGCAGCTAGCGGATCAGTCCATCAAATATCCCATGGGAGTCGTCGATGACCTACCAGTTAATGTCCGCGGCGTACGCGTGCCGGTGGACTTTGTAGTGATGGATATGCCCGAGGATAATCACACTCCAATTATTCTCGGAAGACCTTTCATGGCGACCGCCGGTGTGCTTATCGACGTGAAGAAAGGAAAGTTGTCTTTGAACGTCGAAGATCAAACGTTGGAATTCAACTTAGCGCTATCCATGAAGCTACCACCCAAGGAATCTAATTGCAATCTTCTGGAGATTGGAGAAGAGAAAGTTTATGAAGCTGGAGCATTGGAAATTCTTTCTAGCGACCCTCTTGAAGGCTTGGATAGTGTAGAGGAGCACTGTGGGCTAGACGAAGAGGAAATTTCTGAGCCGAAATGTGTCTCCCAATCAACTCCTCCTGAATTTGAAAAGAATACTCAGGTTACGAGCAAGGACAATGAGCCTTTGTTGCTCACCGCCAACGAAGTGCGAGTCTTGAAGAGAGTGGCGTGTGTCGCCAACACTAAGGAGAAGCCCCCGGATATTACCAATAGGGGAGTGATTGAGACCATCCACTTGTCGATGCCGTCAACAACCAAAAATTTTGTCCCAACTGCTGAGAGGACGCCAACAGTCGAGCGTCACCCATTCAAGCCACCTTAAACATCGTATCGGGAGTCGAGCGAACGACTATAAAAATAGCGCTTCATGGGAGGCAACCAATGTCCTAAACTTTTACTCGCTTTTAATAAGATCAGTCTATTAATTTTAGTGTATATATGCTGCTGTGGGGATCATTCGTTGGGAAACATAAAGAATTTGAATTTTTTTGTGTGTGCAGGGATTGCCTCATCCGATCGGGTCATACATCACCCGATCGGGTGGATTGTTTCAGTATGTGGCCATGTTTCAGTCGAAGAATCAACCGAACGGGTGATAAAGTTGGCCATCGAATGACCAATCGGGTGAATTAAAACAGAGACTTCGGGAGTTTTTGGAGAGCAGTCAATCGATCGGGTGAGTTCTCACCCGATCGGGTGACCTGTAGCTGCTAGTCCGAAATAGTTTTTGAAAATTATTCCAACCGATCTCCACCCGATCGGGTAATCAAACCCCGATCCCCCCCCCCCCCCGACCGCCATTTCACCGGACCTCCAAAAACCTATTTCGAGCCGTTCGTTTGGACTTCTTTCCACACGATCTCCCCCATCACTCCCTACTGTTACTAATCATCCTCCTCCACTTCCTCTACTAATTCCACACCATTAAAGCCCCTCCATTAACTCCATTCAAGCCACAAATCCCGTTAAACCCTAACCCTAACCAACTTTCCCCCAATTTTCAAAAACTTTATTTTCTTCGGATTGGTGTGCAGCGGCTCTCCGGATCACTTCCTCGCACATTGTGGGAGCTTTTGGAGCTAGGAGCCGCATCGATTGCTGGGTAAACTCGCTTCGTAACTTGGTTATGATATCACCCAGAAATTTCAATTTGTCGCTTTGTCATTTGTTGCGTGCACTCATCTATCATCTTGCATATCATATCCGCTCGCCACAATATCATGGCTAAAGAGAAAGATAAGGACAACCGGGTAAAGTAGAAGTTGTAGAAGAGAAGGGGGCGAAAAAGAAAGGAAGATTAAAGTGGAGAAAAGGGTGGCGAGCTTTAGCGATTAATTGCATGCATTAAAGTTGGGATTTTATTTTATTTTACTTGAGCATGGTTTTTGTGACGTATTGAGTTTGTGCAATTGTTGTGTGCTCGACTTGCCCCCCTTCCCCTAAAATATTTGGCATTTTAAGCTAGGAAGGCAATTTTGTGATTAAATCGTCCGGCTCATCATCAAAGCTAACATTGGGTTAAAATTGTATGAAGTCCAGTGTTACGACACAGAGAGATGCGATCACACCGTATGATCGAAGTATTGATACGGTGAGGGCATGGTAACCGCCGAAATGGGAGGAATATTCCATGCAAAAGTTCCCAGTGAGTAGTCACGTGCTTAATACGTGATAAAAGATGTGGCTGACAGCTTCATCTTTTAAGCGTGCTTAGGGGAAGGAGGAATTTTTGGATGGGGAGCCTCGTGAGAATGTCCACGTTCAAAACATTATGGTGATGCTTTTCGATGGGCATAACCCTAACTTGGATCACCAAATGATGATGGAAGCCATTGTGATCGTGAAGCGGCCATATCCCACAAACTAGCTGAAGATCCAATCAGAAAGATACACGTTTACTTGTTCTCCAATGTGTTGGTCATAGATATGCATGCTGTGGCTGACGTATTCCGATATATGCATGTGTATGATTCTAGTTATCGTGACATGTTGATATATAAAGTTCTAACCATTGGAGATTCAAGAGGTCGGAGCACAATAACTTGAATCTAGAGAACATGAGTGATACGACCCTCCCGAAATGGGCCAAGACGGAACGGGCAAAACAAATTGAACAGCCATTCACAACAAATCATATTGCCAACCAGATCATATATTGCCAAGATATCAACGATTTCATCTAGAATGAAAAAACTTGTCCATCACAGAAACTTTGGGTGACAATCACTCAATCATTGTTTTCAAACAAAACATCTATACATTTATTCAAAATAAAAAAGTATCGTCTGCTTCTCGATATCTTCTGAAGTCCCTAGACGGCGGGCCCAGTAGCAACGATTACTCTGATTCCGACCGTGTTGGAAACTTCTTCCATCCTTTGCTTCATGCACCTGTAGACAGTTTACAGATGTCTTAGTAATCATAATTTTATCTCATACCATGTATCAAAGCTTTATCGAAATTTATGTGCTATTAAATAAGATTTGTACTTGAGGTAGAGGCATCACCATGCCCCTTCTTTTCTATAAGGTAGACCTTGCAGTTCCTCTTCCAATGACCCGGCCTGTGGCAGTGGAAGCATTCAGATTTCGACGGCGCCCCTTTGTTCCTTTTCCCCTTCTTCTCTTTCGCAAGTTGAGGGGCCTGCCTCTTCTTTCCTTTGCCCTTAGGCTGGTGAGAAGGGGCAGATTCGACAACCAACGCTGCTGTTGTCTTCTTCTCGATCTCCTCGAACTGCCGGAGCATGTTCAGGAGACCAGGAAGATCCAATTTAGTGTTGTTCATTATGAAATTCGTAATGAACGGGTTGAAGTCAGGGGTCAAAGATCTAAGGATTATTTCCATGCTCATTTCATTCTCAAGGACAAATCCTAGTTGAGATGCATCCTCTATGTAGCCGATCATCTTGATAACATGATCCTGCACAGTGCCCGTCGTCATCTTGGCTCCCTAAAGGTTGCAGGTGGCCTCAAACCTGGCAGCTCTAGAATGCTTACCATACAATTCCTCTGCGTTCAAAAGCATGCTTCGAACATCCATATGTTCATGCTTTCTTTGTAGGTCATTGGTCATAGAGGCCAGAGTAAGGCACATGGCCTTCTCTGCATGCCTTTGGTACTGCTTGTAGGCTTCCCTCTCCTCGTTGGTGGCATCCTCTCGGGCCTTTCCAGTGTGCCCTCCGTTAGTATGTAGCCAATCCCGACTAGTGAGAGGACCAGTTTATGTTCCTTAGCCAGTCTTTGTAGTTCATCCCATCTAGCACGTTCTTCTCGATTATGAATTTTAATCCTGACTCCATACTGCATTATTAATAGACATTGAATTAGCATATGTTCTTGTATAGTTTAAGAGGTTTTTATTAAACTATATTCTCCCACTATTTTTAAAGAATTTTAAGCCGTAATAATAAACAGTTTATTAATTAAAATTGTGTGGGAGATGGATACAACCACCCTGAGTCTCACAACCTTGAGTGTGCTCAACAAGTTGTTTGACTCTGCAGTCGGTAGATGAACTCTTCATCAATCATATCATATATGACTCATTTTACCCCTAGCCACTTATGATCATGAGTGTGCTCATCCAAATCGTAATGACTAGCCTAGTCAGACCCTTATTTTCGTGTCTAGCTTAACTTGCGCCGGCGCTCGGTATATTCACGACACGATGGTTTCGGTCAAGGCTAGACTACATCATATGTAATAAGAAGTTGGTTTCTATAAGGTTGCCATGTCACAACTTGAGTATGCTCAACAACTGTAACATGGATCCTATAGTTGCCAAACTCTAAAACAAGGAGGACTACATTTTATCTTGAAAAAGATTATTAATGTATTAGACTTAGTATAGTTGAGGGTACCATATAATCATGATTCGTGTCATTACGGTCCAGCGGACACGGCCAGGGAATTGACTAAGCCAGGATCACGTATCTCCAGTCTAGCTAGGGTGATCCAACAAACTTCGCGAAGCACATTGACCGAATCATAGTCCATTGAATGAAGCTTATCATTTATATATGCATGCCATCAACTAAAAGGCTTTTATTAGAACTAGCTAATCCTATCAACTAGTGGAATCCTTAAAATTCAAAATTTATTAGAATTCATTAATAACTTTTATTAAGTCCTTATCAACTATAAGGTTTCATTTGTATTAACGTGCTATCCTAATCGTTATTAGGATTTAATAAATACAAATTACAACACTTTAAAGTGTAGCCTTTAATGAAAATTATTATTATTATGATTAAAATAATAATTGTCGTCAAAAAGGGCTACACTAATCAGGAATTAAGTCTTTAAAGGTTGTAACAGTTTATTAAAACATAGCATGTTATTTTAAAATTCATCGCATAAATTTTAAATGGGTTTTAATGGCTAACCTAAAAGGGTTCCTTGAATTATCAAATAATTACCAAGAATTTAGAATGGCCATTTAAAAACTTAAACTAAAATTATCACATAAAATTAGCATGCATTTAACAACTTAAATCTCGCATAAAAAAGTTTCTGACTATTTAATAATTATCAAATAATTATTAGACATGCACAACATATTAAAATTTATCCTATAAATAATAATATGCAAGCTTAAAATTTAACTCTTAAATCATAATAATGATTTTAAAAACATAAAATTTTTAACTTAATAAAAATTAACAGTTTCATAAAAATTATCACATAATTTTTATTTCAAAAACTTTGTTTTAAAATAATTATTTAAATTTCATGCTACTAAAAAAATTTGTCAAACAATTTTTAAAGTATTTCAAATTTAAGGGGTTTCATTTTAACAATATTGTATAAAGTTAAAATTATGTATCTTAAAGCATACAATCATTTTAAAAATACTGCAGCCCTTAGATCATATGCAGACCTAACGCTCTGATACCACTGAAGGGTTTTGATGGACCCTTAGAGCATAATTCTATGCCCGTTCTACGTTGGACGGAGGATAGAAGCAAAAAGAAAGCAGCGGAAAAATAATCGTTAAACTATTTAACGAACACCCCAGGATTCAAGACCCTAGCCAGGACCTCTGATATCTTGAGGTGGATCTGACCACCCCAAGATATATCTAAGCTACTGCAATATAATTAAATAAAATCTTTTAAAGTACATACCCGAAACTTTGCTTGCACCGGCAAAGTGTTCCGACCCGCCTTTTGCTCCCCAAGCTAGCCGCCTCTGTGCTCCCGAACCGATCCACCTGTAGAGAGTCGACACCGTGCCTCTAGGCCAATCACTTGCCGAAGAAGATTTCACTTGGGTGTGATCCAACGTCTTAGACTTCGGATTGAATCCAAATCCTTCTCATCGTTTTGCTAGAACGCGAGCGAAGGAACAGAAGAAGAGAGGGGAGAATAACTTTAGTCTTGAACTGAACGTGCTCAAAACCTTTTGGAGCTACTCAATTTCGGAGACTTGGTGCAAGTTTTTAAGGAGAGTATTGGCCCATATTTATTTAGGCGACCGCCTCTCCCCTTTTCATCATATCCGATGTGGGACAATTTTAAAATAGGAGAATTAATTAAGTAGATTTGCCTTTCATAAAGGCTAAACTTTAACTATTTAATTCTCCCTCACTGTTGAGCTTCGTAATTGATACAACCTATCAACTCGAAGAGCACTGAACGGTGAACGCATAGAAATGAACGGCGACGAATTTTGACTTCGTTTGACCCCTCAATCAATTGCTCAAAGTTGAGCAAAAAGTCACAATTCGGCTGAATTTCAAAGCCGTTGCAACCCTCCTAGGGTTTCTGGACTGTGGGCCCCGCAGGTGGGGCCCAAAGGTAGTTGGGCACGCCCTTTGGGGGTGCCTAGTTAGATCTGGCGCAGTGCACACCAGGAACGCCGCCCACTCCTGTGCGGGAAGGTCTGACCCGCCTTGCGGGCGGGCTAAGACCCACCTGCCTGCTCTACTAGCTCAAGCCAGAGCCCACCAAGCGGGCTCTGGCCAAAGCCCGCCACTTTGGCAGGTTTGGGCTCGCCCTGCCCAGTTGGGCGGGCAAGCCCAACCCGCATGGGCTGGGCTAGCCCAGTCCAACTGGGTCAGGTCAGGGTAGAACTGGGCAAAAGCCCAGTTCTGGCCTTTTGAGCCATAACTTGAGTTCTACAACTCCGATTCGGCCAATTCCAAATTCGTTGGAAAGCATGGTTCGAATGGGAACATCCCAAAGAGCCATCTATCCATTTTTATGCGTTATATGTTTCAAAATATCATCATAAACTATTTACAATGTATTTTAAACCTGTTTGCATCATTTACAGTAGTCCCATTTAGCATTCTACTAATGCTGAAGTCGCAAATATTTTGCGACATTATTAAATCTCATTTAATGTTAAAAACATATGCGACCCTATTAAATCCTATTTAATATAGATTGACTTAATGTCACTAACTCTTAGTGACTTCATTTTTTCCCGTGCACCCAAGTGCACTCCTCCTAAATTCTTCCTATTACTAAGACGCCAACCGAACTCGGTGTGAGACCCTACAGCCTGATCCTACTACAGGTTTGGGCTCGAAACCCCTAGACGATAGTAACCACGAGCAGCATGTGTCGTCCCTGTTTTAGCATTATAATTACGTGATTGACACCTTGACAAAAGTGTCGTCGGGATCACTCGGACTGTGTCAGTGATGAATACTGCAGTTTTAGTCCCTTCGTCATGGCTATGTCACTGCATGGCCTAGGGTATGGTGAACTGTCAAACCAACTAGCCAACATCGGTCGGCATACTTCAGTCTTTGTTATATACATGTTGTACTTCTTACAACATATCCCGACCGAGGTTTAGCACAAAGAACCGTACTGAGCCCGTGACACTAACTTTCCTTTAATGAAAGAGACGAATCATATCTAAGTCATTTACTTACCTCGTATGCTTCAGGTGTCACCCAACCAAAGACCTTTCAGCACACTGGCCTCAAAGCTAGATCATAAATCTAAATGACACTATTCACGCACAGGTTCGTACAAAGACTTCAGCTCTTAAGGACCAACTTGCCTATCATCACTATAGAGTTATTAATGACAGTTTAGTTAAAGTTTTACCATTTAATAACTCTTCATTGAGTCGTTCAGTGGACTCATTCTCTAATGAGCACATGTGCCATGTCTCCGACTTCGCCAAGTCAAATGATTATGAGATCATCATTACCCATTAGGGTAAGACAAAGACACAATGGTCTGTCCGATGTGCCGATATCCTTTTCTCGACACATCTATGACCTTGAACATTTTATGACTTAAGTTCCTATCGGTCATTCACTTTCCATAATCTAGATTTACATCTAGATATGTAATGACCTCACATTATGTCTAAGGAAATTATCCAAGTATATAATTCATTGAATTTATACTAGGGTAATTAGTACTAATTATATTTTGAACAAGATGTTTCTTAGGATAAATTGCCTCAATGGCATATATCTTCCTACACTAACCAACTGTGAGAGAGTGTGTGTGTGGATCGTTGCTGAAGCCTTGGCGGACGACGGATGATCGAAAGATCATAGCTGCTCGAACGTTGAGGAACCAGATCCAAATCTTTCTTAGGCGTCTCAACCATCACTAGATCTGGAAGCCGGATCTAGAGGTATTCCTGGAAATCAAGAAAATGTTATTTTTATCATGATCATTATGTTGTGGGTCCTAGATCTAATTTTATTAGATCAAAATCATATTTTTATGCCTAGATCTAATTTTTAGATCAAAATCACATTTTTATGCCTAGATCTAATTTTTTAGATCAAAAATCACATTTTTATGCCAAGATCAAATGTGCAAAATCATGTTCTTATGCCTCGATCATATAAAAATCTAATTTTTACTATAATTTACACAAATAACAAAAAAACATATTTTTATCGATTTATATGGTGGCGGCCTGTCACGACCCGCTTCCCAAAAATGTGGAGGCGTGATGTGAGAAGGTCCGCACAGACATGGAGCTGTGAAGCCACACGCCTGATAAGCATCATGAAATCGTTATATCTGCAGGTCCTTGCAACGCGATACGAAACAAAGATAATAATAAAGGAAAAGAGACAAAAGACAATCTCAGAATATCCATCACATTAAATTCCAACATCACAGAAAAAGCCACCAGGCTAAAAGGGAAAAGAATCTAAGGGCCCAAACATGGCCAACAAAAGTACAAGGTACAAACAAAGGCGCCACGCACCGACAACTAACAGGAATCCTAAAACAAAAGGAAACTGAAAGATCCTCAGAAAAATCACCGGTATTCTCAAGCTCCTCTTCAACCAACAGAATCGGGCACGAACTCCTCGAACTCGTCGCCCTCAACAACAAACTCAGGCTCGGCAACTAACATGCGACACCCAAAGAGAAAGGGGCACATGTCAGCAAGTCTAAAAAGAATTGGGCAAGGAAACTGAAAGGAAAGCAAACTAGCAGTTCTAAAAGCATGCATGACATGGCAGTTTTAGTATGAGTGCACAAGTAAGACGTGGTGTAACAATAAGTGCAAGGGAACAATTATCATGTCATGACAGGAGTAGCCAAGCTACTAACATTCTCAATCCTTTCACTAGTCACGTTTTCAAGTTATTGTATATGTTTACGCCTTACAGTTGAACTGTTTGACGTTCACACTGAGTGGACGCTTAACACTAGTCATGCTTCAAATTGTTTGTAGATGTTTACGCCTTACAGCTGAACTGTTTGACATTCACACTGATTGGCCGCTTAACACTACCCCAGAACCCAGAGTTTACGCCTTACCACTGCAGTTGCTGATCGGGCAGACTCCCAGTTGATTGGCCGCTTAACTCTTACCCCAATACCCACATGTAGACGAGCCAGGGTCCCTGCACACGAGCTCAGTAAATGAGCCAGGGTTGCCCCGCACAAGAGCTCGTTTTCTAGTTCACGATTCATAAGTATTTGGCGTAGAGTGCACCTAGCCGGAAACAAGTAGATCGGGCATTGGCTATCAACCAACCCATGGCCTGCTTCTGGAACACGAGCCAGGAAACACAAGTATTGTAGCATGTGCTACTAATGCGACATTCAACATGGATGGCATGGCTTGTAGTAAGGCGTACAAATAAGGAATTAAACATGGCAGTTTAATATGCATGAACAACAAGTTAAAAGGGTTGGATCTAGCTTCGTTGTCAAGCTAGATCAATTGAGGTGACGGATCTAGTTTCGTTGTCAAACTAGATCAATTGGCGTCTAGGCGGCTATCATTTCACCGTCTAGTCTCTTTTACGCTACAACAAGCAAATGGCCTAAAACATGGCCTAAACCCTAAGTGGCAAGTTTCACTTGCCTCACACCAGGAAGATGATCAACGAGGCACGCCACAAAAGTTATCTACGGAGAGAAAATCGCTGCCACGGAGAAACAATCATCAAACAACATTCAACCTAGTTTATTATTAGGGTTTCAATAAAATCACAAGGAGAGTTATGAGAAAACCAAAGGATCGAACCCTACTGTACAGAAGCGGAAGATCAATGCCGAGCAAGCACGGCAACGGAAGAACGATCCGGGGAAACCTAGGGTTCAGATCTGGAATGGGGAGAAAATCTGGAGAAATGGGGTTTTGGGGATTTTTGGGGGTTTTCCGGCGACCTAGAGGTGGTGGCCGGTCAAAATGGAGAGGGGGAAGGGCTCTTGATGAAGGAGGAAGGCTAGGGGAAGATGGAGAAGGATTTGGGGAAGAAGGAGGCTCAGGAGAAATGAAAGAAGAAAAGACACGTTTGGGGGTTTAAATAGGAAGAGCTGGCGGCTGCCCAGAAATTAGGGTTTCGACACTGATTAGTCGGTCAAAGAAGAGTTACTGACTGACTAGTTTAGCAACTAGTCGGTCGGTCGACCAACTGTGACCGACTAGAATCAAACAGCGAAAGAAGGGGAAAATCTGGGAAGTGAATTAGTCGGTCTGTGAAGGCCCGTCGACCGACTAGTTTGGAATCTAGTCGGTCGGTGAGTATTCATGAACCGACTAACGAGGAACAGTAGCTTAGGTAAAATTAATCAAAGGAACTAGTCGGTCTGAGAGCAAGTTCTGACCGACTAGTTTCACATCTAGTTGGTCGGTGGTTGTTCTTAGATCGACTAAGAGTAAACAGTAACTCCTGTACAGTAGATTTAAAGAACTAGTCGGTTGGAGAAGAGTTCATGACCGACTAGATTGAATTCTAGTCGGTTGGTCCGCCTTCTCGAACCAACTAAGATGCACTAAAAGTGCCGATTCGAATCGCGGGGCTTCGGGAAGATTCCTATGGCTTCTAAGATCACTCTAACTCTAAGATATAAGCGATTTGAAGCCCGTCACGAATGACTTACTCCGAAATCGACGATCGAAGGAAGAAGCTAGAAAATCACGACGAAACGATCAAAAGTGAAAGCTATGGTGACGAAAACCACACATCCAAGGAGAAAATCCAACAAGCTTATATTTTAATATAGATAATCCAATTACACGAAAACCAGTCGTTACATCCTACCCACCTTAGAATAAAGTCCGTCCTCGGACTTTCTAACATATCTAGTCGCCATATTAACTATCCCAAAACATTTCACATCATACTTTAAACCAAGGGTAGTCATTACATGTGCTTATATATATATATTCGCACTAGATAGTCAAACATTATTACTACTAACACGTTTTCATTCACGCACGTTATGCTCTTATACCTATCACAGTCATTCGTACTCATACATGTATTTCAATCATTTATATACCTCCATTATATATCTACTACTTACCTAGCACAAACAATAGTTCAGATTTTCACAAAAGATTTGTCTCACACTTAGCAAATACAACCATCGCTCTACGTGTAGATAGCTACCTATGCAACAAGCAACCATGGGTATATTACTCCCTAATATTTCCTAGTATACATCCAATACCAAACACATCGACACATGTAGTCGCACCACGCCATTATTCAAACAAGTCTTACTATATCTAATACACATTCACCATTACTATAATTTCACAAATATAGTCATTCAAAGTGCATGTAAATATTTCACCATATCTTCACATCACATACGGCCCTATAACTATACTCACGACACGCCAAACATATCATAGTCACCAAAACTTATAACTAGGCACATACTTACCCGTGCATGGTGCACACCCATACACGCTAACAATTCATCCATGTATACCAATCATACAATTACAAACTCAGTACATTGACATGCTTAGTTTAGCTAGCACACATACGTTCACACGGACAAGTCCTTAGTAAATATCTATACCACAAGACCAACACATATAGCTATATACTGGTTAGTGACCCACAATCATGTGCGTAACACAACCGGAAACAAGCAATCCAAACATTATACATACATCATCCATCACTATACACCAACCACATACAAATACACCAACGTACATAGAGTATACCCACTCAAGCTTGAGTGAGACTCAAAATCATAGCAGAATAATTCCATATACATAACATAGCATCCATACATATGCCAATACTATCTAATGCATACACGTCTACCAACATAACCACATACATATATAAATGTCAACACCCTTAATATCTAATCAGGTATATCGCATATTTCAATCACTTCATATACCATGATATTATTACAAACATTAGCACACCTATAATTACATTATTCCCCCTAATAAGTACAGTCATCGTATAGTCACATACATGTATCATATATTCATACCATATCCATCCATCTATAATTGGCACACCAATACACTTACTTCATCCATTAGTTAAGATATGCAATAGCCGGGTATACCTCATGGCATACACGCACACAACATCCATAAAAGCAAGCAATACCAATCAAAATTATATTTCTACTACCACAGGTATATCATCTATATACTCATGCAGCAAAAACATAACTACTTACGTCTAAGCGTAATACGTAACTACGTACGAGCACACACTCACGCGTACAACACATAGGTCACATAATAGGCCGACCCACTTTAACTATACGTACACCTATTATTATCACACCCAGCATACATATAGTTTCACCAATCATATTATTTCAACCATCATAAGTATCTCCAACTACATACACTCTATTCAGACATTCCAATACATAATCTTATATACATAGACGCCCCTAGAGTGGTATAGCTATCCTCGCACATATCCATAAATATTAACACACTTACAATTTCATAACATCATGAATAACTCTGAGTATGTATATATCACACAATAGGCAAACATTATCATGCTATATGGGGTACACTCTTCAAGCCTACATACTCAACTTGGGTACATGCGCTACGACAACATCACCAAAAGTCTAAGGACCCACTACTAAACCGGCGTGATGTAAATAACGGCAAACACTAGTGGAATAACTAAGTAGAAGGAAAGAAACAAGGATTAGATAGCGCAACGAAACAAGATCGTAAAAATGGGTTCAGGTAGGGCGAGGACAAGGAGGTAAATAGATCAAGTGGAACTGAGATATAATTGTGGATGTTTAGGCGGGGAAGAAAGACGTAAACATTACTCTCATAAATTTTCGAAAATGGTACGTGAATCGCGAAAGTCAAAAACACTAAAAGTATAAAACGGTCATATTTTGAAAAGTTGGAGTTCTCCTCCGCATAAACGATATTTGAAGATCGATAAAATAAGTTGTTTGAAATAAGTTTGAGTTGAATACACATAATAAGAGGAAATGATTTATTGGCTTAACGGAAATCATTATGAAAGGAAGTAAAGCGTTCATACGAACATTAAGGACGTAGTTTTAGAAAATATTATACGGCAGTGATTTAACAATGTTGGCAAAAGTTTCGAAACGAAATTAAATTAACGAAAGAATTTTAAACTCGTGCTAAATACTTTCAAAGTTTTTAAGCCAGGAAACAGCTTAAATAATCAATATTGAAACCACCTTTTAGTGTAACCAGGATTTGCCAAAAGAAATCGTTTTACACAAAGCTCTTAACATACTGGCTAATGAGCCTAGCACGGATATATGAAAATATTTGAAATTCAATTTAGTTTAGAAATTATTCTAACAGCATGTATGGTGAACGGAAAACTTAGTAGTAGGTTTATCAAAATTCGTAATAAGCTTAAAAACCAAATTATGGAAGGTCCAGGTCGGAAAATGGTTACGAAAACGTAATTTTCCAAAAATTGTAACAGAGAAAATGTTGAACATATCTTTGGTTTGTTGAAAGCTAAAATCATGTGTGACTCGGAAGGTATATTAAGGGAGCGTGATGAATCATTTGAATGACATAAATAAGAAAGGAAAAGCTTATAAATCGAATTGGGAAAAATAGAAATACGCTCAGAACTAAATTGATACATGAAAAGGGATGAGCTATTTAAATAGGTATGAAAGTAAAGACTGGAGAAACATTATAAACAGTAATCAAATCTCGTCAAAACTTTCGAAATTCAAATAAATAAATAAATTTAAGTCAAAGAAGGGTATGAGGTATAAGTATACACATTTTAAAGTTCCGAACAAATGTAAACTTAGGAAAAAGGAAGTCAAAAGGATACCTTCAGAAAAATCAAGATTTGCAACGGAGAGGTTCGAAAATAATTTACGGCAGTAGCTTAATACAATACTTCAGCAGAAATGGAATCCGATCAACTATAGTGTGAAAATTTAGGCCCATGCTAAGTGCTTACGAGTTTTAAAACTGCAGAGAAATTCCAAATAAATAACATTTAAAATACTTTTTAGAGGGACCCAGATTTGCCAAACAACTGATTTATACAAGACCTTAAAGTACGAGTACAATGAACCTAGTACTGATATATGAAAATAATTGAAGTTCTATTTATCTTGGAAGAGATTTTAAAGTGTGTATGCTATGCGATTAAAATGGATCTCATAGTTAGAAAAATGGTATGTCGAATCTTTTAAAATAGTAATAGAGTCCTTAAACCAATATGCGAAATTATAGATTAGAAAATGGTTACGAGATAGCAATTATAATTACAACCATTAGACTCCGAAATCTACAAGGAATTTGACTCAATCGAAAAGTGAGAAATTTAAGTATATACCTAGCGGGTTTAAAACAAAATTTAAACTTAGCGAAAACTTTAATAAGGAAAATCGAAAAATAACTTTAAAAGAAATTAAGCCTTGCGAATGGGGACATTCGAAGGATCAATGATTATCGAAATGTGGTGGTCGTGGGAATCGAGGCAAGGGATTTGGTCGGATGATCAAAACATAAATACGCCTAGGTTATGACTTAGGAAAATCTACGGAAACTCCTACGGTCAACCAACTAAAGATTATGGAACTAAGCGCTAAGACTCCCTAAGGGCTAGACAGTGATGAAATGAGTTCAGGTTGGTCCGAAATCGATGAACCCAAGCGAGAGACCAAAGAATTCTAGAAGTCTATCCTAGTCAAAGCTAGACAGGAACCACTAAGGTAACTCCTACGACGACCAAATCAAATCCTAGCGGGGAGACCAACTAACAATCAGGGGCCTCTAACTAGCAAGCACGGACGTCTAACTAAGTCTTCCTACCACCTAGTGACATAGGAAAACTACTAGACTCAATGCTATAGACTCGGATGTTGCAATTTATTTAATGGACATTACATAGTTGTTATCGTTGTTCCGATAATTCGCAATTGCAAGACGGACCTGCATGGGCCACCAACAAAACCTGTCACGACCCGCTTCCCAAAAATGTGGAGGCGTGACGTGAGAAGGCCCGCACAGACGTGGAGCTGTGAAGCCACACGCATGATAAGCGTCATGAAATCGTTATATCTGCAGGTCCTTGCAACGCGATACGAAACAAAGATAATAATAAAGGAAAAGAGACAAAAGACAATCTCAGAATATCCATCACATTAAATTTCAACATCACAGAAAAAGCCACCAGGCTAAAAGGGAAAAGAATCTAAGGGCCCAAACATGGCCAACAAAAGTACAAGGTACAAACAAAGGTGCCACGCACCGACAACTAACAGGAATCCTAAAACAAAAGGAAACTGAAAGATCCTCAGAAAGATCACCGGTATTCTCAAGCTCCTCTTCAAACAACAGAATCGGGCACGAACTCCTCGAACTCGTCGCCCTCAACAACAAACTCAGGCTCGGCAACTAACATGCGACACCCAAAGAGAAAGGGGCACATGTCAGCAAGTCTAAAAAGAATTGGGCAAGGAAACTGAAAGGAAAGCAAACTAGAAGTTCTAAAAGCATGCATGACATGGCAGTTTTAGTATGAGTGCACAAGTAAGACGTGGTGTAACAATAAGTGCAAGGGAACAATTATCATGTCATGACAGGAGTAGCCAAGCTACTAACATTCTCAATCCTTTCACCAGTCACGTTTTCAAGTTATTGTAGATGTTTACGCCTTACAGTTGAACTGTTTAACGTTCACACTGAGTGGACGCTTAACACTAGTCACGCATCAAGTTGTTTGTAGATGTTTACGCCTTACAGCTGAACTGTTTGACATTCACACTGATTGGCCGCTTAACACTACCCCAGAACCCAGAGTTTACGCCTTACCACTGCAGTTGCTGATCGGGCAGACTCCCAGTTGATTGGCCGCTTAACTCTTACATCAATACCCACATGTAGACGAGCCAGGGTCCCTGCACACGAGCTTAGTAAATGAGCCAGGGTTGCCCCGCACAAGAGCTCGTTTTCTAGTTCACGATTCATAAGTATTTGGCGTAGGGTGCACCTAGCCGGAAACAAGTAGATCGGGCATTGGCTATCAACCAACACATGGCCCGCTTCTGGAACACGAGCCAGAAAACACAAGTATTGTAGCGTGTGCTACTAATGCGACATTTAACATGGATGGCATGGCTTGCAGTAAGGCGTACAAATAAGGAATTAAACATGGCAGTTTAATATGCATGAACAACAAGTTAAAAGGGTTGGATCTAGCTTCGTTGTCAAGCTAGATCAATTGAGGTGTCGGATCTAGTTTCGTTGTCAAACTAGATCAATTGGCGTCTAGGCGGCTATCATTTCACCGTCTAGTCTCTTTTACGCTACAACAAGCAAATGGCCTAAAACAAGGCCTAAATCCTAAGTGGCAAGTTTCACTTGCCTCACACCAAGGAAGATGATCAACGAGGCACGCCACAAAAGTTATCTACGGAGAGGAAATCGCTGCCACGGAGAAACAATCATCAAACAACATTCAACCTAGTTTATTATTAGGGTTTCAATAAAATCACAAGGAGAGTTATGAGAAAACCAAAGGATCGAACCCTACTGTACAGAAGCGGAAGATCGATGCCGAGCAAGCACGGCAACGGAAGAACGATCCGGGGAAATCTAGGGTTCAGATCTGGAATGGGGAGAAAATCTGGAGAAATGGGGTATTGGGGATTTTTGGGGGTTTTCCGGTGACCTAGAGGTGGTGGCCGGCCAAAATGGAGAGGGGGAAGGGCTCTTGATGAAGGAGGAAGGCTAGGGGAAGATGGAGAAGGATTTAGGGAAGAAGGAGGCTCAGGAGAAATGAAAGAAGAAAAGAAAACGTTTGGGGGGTTTAAATAGGAAGAGCTGGCGGCTGCCCAGAAATTAGGGTTTCGACACTGATTAGTCGGTCAAAGAAGAGTTACTGACCGACTAGTTTAGCAACTAGTCGGTCGGTCGACCAACTGTGACCGACTAGAATCAAACAGCGAAAGAAGGGGAAAATCTGGGAAGTGAATTAGTCGGTCTGTGAAGGCCCGTCGACCGACTAGTTTGGAATCTAGTCGGTCGGTGAGTGTTCATGAACCGACTAACGAGGAACAGTAGCTTAGGTAAAATTAATCAAAGGAACTAGTCGGTCTGAGAGCAAGTTCTGACCGACTAGTTTCACATCTAGTCGGTCGGTGGTTGTTCTTAGACCGACTAAGAGTAAACAGTAACTCCTGTACAGTAGATTTAAAGAACTAGTCGGTTGGAGAAGAGTTCCTGACCGACTAGATTGAATTCTAGTCGGTTGGTCCGCCTTCTCGAACCAACTAAGATGCACTAAAAGTGCCGATTCGAATCACAGGGCTTCGAGAAGATTCCTAAGGCTTCTAAGATCACTCTAACTCTAAGATACGAGCGATTTGAAGCCCGTCACGAATGACTTACTCCGAAATCGACGATCGAAGGAAGAAGCTAGAAAATCACGACGAAATGATCGAAAGTGAAAGCTACGGCGACGAAAACCACACATCCAAGGAGAAAATCCACCAAGCTTATATTTTAATATAGATAATCCAATTACACGAAAACCAGTCGTTACACGGCCAGTAGCCGCCGCACTCCAAAAACCCCTATAGCGTCCTGAAGCCGTCACGAATTTGGCATGAATCCGATGACGAACCCGGCCTGAATTCGCCTTAGATTCAGCTTTCCATGGCCTGAAACGGCCCCCTCGCCCCGCTGACCGCCGCACTGCGGCAACGGGCACTACCGCCTCTAGTGGCGGTGCCACCCCCAAACCCTAGCGTTTAGGGGAGGCAGCCCTTCCCCACCTAATGGGCTTTAGCCCAACTAAAAAAATTATAAAAAAAAATTAACACATTTTTTCTGTAGGTCTCAAGCCCACAAGCTTTGACTTAAAAAGTGAATAAAAAGCCTTAAGGGCCTGAAGCCCGCGGCCAGCCCGCAGGCCAATATTTTTTTAATTAAATAATTATTTTTCAAATATATATATAATTCCCATAAATTTCCAAAAATTGCAGAAAATTCTGGAAAAAAACTAGATAATTCTAGATAAATCAAGAAATAGATAAAAGCTTTTGGGGGAATAAATGATGCATGAGATATCGATAAATAATATTTTAAGGGCATGCTCAGTTTTAAAAATTTTCTGAGCATGACCCGATTGACCCAATTCATACCGCGGGTGTAACGACTGCTTTTCATGTATCTGGATTTAATATAATATAATATATGTTTTGGTGGATTTTCTCCTCATGTGTGGTTTTCGTCTCCGTAGCTTTCATTTTCGATCGATTCGTCGTATTTTCTCGTTTCTTCCTTAGGATCGTCAATTTCGAAGTATGTCACTCGTGACGGGCTTCATAACGGTCATATCCAACTATTAGATCAAGCCTAGGAGTCTTAGAAATCGATCCCGGGGCCCCGCGCTCCGTATCGGAACTTTTTGTGCTCATTAGCCTGTATAAGAAGGGGCACCGACCGACTAGATGACGATCCAGTCGGTCGGCAATCCTTCTTGGACCGACTAGTTAGCTTTCTAAATTTCTCAGGAGTTACGGTTTATCGTTAGTCGGTCTAAGAACGTTGGTTGACCGACTAGGTTGCAAACTAGTCGGTCGGCAATGCTTCTTTAACCGACTAACACATCATCTTATTTTTGTATCAGTTACTGTTTACTCTTAGTCGGTCTAAGAACGTTCATCGACCGACTAGATGCTAAACTAGTCGGTCAGTATTTGTTCATGGACCGACTAACTCTAAATCCTATTTTCGTTCAGGAGTTACTGTTTGCACTTAGTCGGTCTGCGTTGGTCGACCGACCGACTAGTTGCCAAACTAGTCGGTCAGTGGTTGCTCTTTGACCGACTAACCAGTGTTAAAACCCTAATTTCTGGGCAGCCGCCAGCCCAACCTATTTAAACCCAACCCAAACGATTTCTTCTTCCCCAACACGACCCAAAACCCTAAAATCTTCCCCCTTGAGCCCCCATCTTCCTCCAAGCTTAAATCCTTCAATCCAAGCCCTAAATCCATCATCCAAACCGTCCATTCACTCTATCTACCTCTCATCTTCCCCAAAATCTCACCAAATCCATCAAAATCCCCAAATTCCCCAAAACCCTAGTTTTCCCCAAACTTCTCCAATCTTCTCCAGATCTGAACCTAGGGTTCCCCGGAGTGTTTCTTCCGCCTCCTCTCGGTAAGAAATCGATCTACCGTTGTTTTCATAACTTATTTATATTTTTATGAAACCCTAATAAATTTCATGTTGTTTTGTGTATGTTCCCCCTATAACAGTGATTTCCCCGTAGATTAGCATCCGTGTGACGAAGTGGTCGTCATCCCCGGTGCTAGGCAAGTGAAACTTGCCACTTAGGGTTTAGGCCATGTTTTAGGCCATTTGCTTGTTGTAGGCGTAAAAGAGGCTAGGCGACGAAATGATACTCGCCTAGGCGCAAATTGGGGAACTAGCTTGACAACGAAGCTAGTTCCGACATTTAGCATGTTGCACAATTACCATGTCATGTTTGCTTCCCATTAACGATACGCGAATTAATTGTCATGTCATTGCATTCTTTAAGTGTTGCTGTGATTGCGTAGCTGTGCTACGATGTTTGTGTTCCTGGCTCGTGTTCCAGAAGCGAGCCCTGTAGTTGGAAACCCCAACGCTCGGATACCGGCTAGGTGCACCCCTATGCCAAATACACTTCCTGGCTCGTGTTCCAGAAGCGAGCTCAGTGAGTTGGAAATCCCAACGCTCGACACATATGGGTGGGGTAAGAGATAAGCGGACTGAGCCCCGAGTTGGCCTGATCCGCCACTCCGGCCAGCAGGTGGACTCTCTAGTGCACAAGTGATTAATATTGATAGAGATAAGCGGACTGAGCCATGAGATGGCCAGCAGGTGGACTCTCTATGCACTAAGTGTTAAATGATAAGTGAATAGTGATTTGGTAGCTTTTGCTACATTATGCGTGCTTGCCTCTCTTTTAAACTGTTGCACCATACTTAATTGCCATGTCATTGCCTAATATTATAAGTGCTAGGTTGCTAGTTACTTTCAGTTTCCTTGCTCAAGTCTTTTAGACTTGCTGACATGTGCCCCTTTCTCTTTTGGGTGACGCATGTTAGACCTTGAGCCCGAGTCACTTGCTGAGGGTGAGGTGTTTGCGGACGCCGAGCTTGCGCCCGTGCTGGACGAGGACTTCGTAGACACTGGAGATCAGTCTTAGTGTCTACGTCTAGTTGTGCTAGATCTTTTGGGTTGTCGGTGTGTGGCACCTAGTTTGATACTCTGTTATATCTGTCTTTTGTTTGGCCTTGTTCTGGGCCTTTAGACTCTTTCTTTTAGCCTGGTGGCTTTTCTGTGATGTTGAATATTTTGTGGACAAACTTTGGGATTGGTATTTCATATCCGTCTCATATTATTATTATTGTTGTTGTTTCGATTGCAATTACAGGGACCTGCTTATACTAAATTTACGCTTATCAGGCGTGAGGCTTCACAGCTCCACGCTTGAGCGGACCTTCTCACGTCTCGCCTCCATTTTAGGGAAGCGGGTCGTGACAGGTTTTAGTGGTGGCCCATGCAGGTCCCTCTGTAACTGCAATTATCGGGATAACGATAATAATACAAGATTGTCCAACAAATAAGTTCGACATCTGAGCCCTAAGCTATGAGTCTAATCGTTTCGTTCTCTGTGTCATTAGATGGCAGGAAGGCGAATCACCCGTGGTGGTGGTAGTGGTGTGCCCCCTCATGACGAGGAGCTTGAGCGGGAGCCCACTAACGGAGAGATGATGCGGATGATGTTGCAGATGATGCAGGTTCAGCAGGGTGTGCTTCTGCAGGTACAGAATGCTCCGGTGGCTCGAGCTGCTCGGGTGGTGGAAGCCCCTCGCCCTGAGCCCGGGGCGAAGCAGTTCAGAGAGCTGGGTCCTGCGTATTTTGATGGGACCGAAGGTCCACTAGCTGCTGATGAATGGATGAGGAATATCGAGGACAATCTGAAGATGTCCAAGGTCAACGAAGTTAGTTGGGTTGACTTGGCGAAGCGCCAGCTGAAGGATAATGCTCGGACTTGGTGGGATGCTGAAGAGAAGGAGCCGATCGTCTGGGCTACCTTCAAGGCCAGATTTGATGGTGAGTTCTTCCCGAAGGCTGCCAGGGAGGAGATGCTGCAGCGTTTTATCGATTTGAAGCAAGGGAGCTCGTCGGTGGACCATTATCACCAAGAGTTCATGAGGCTGAGTCGGTTTGCACCGAAGATGGTGCAGGACGCTGAGGAGAGAGCTCAGAGGTTCCTGCAGGGACTCGCTTCGGAGCTCCAGAGTTTTGTGTCCTCTTCTGACCGGGAGTCATATCAGAAGGTTTTGGTCGCTGCCAAGAGGCAGGAGCTGCGTGTGAACCAGAGGAAGGGGTCTGTAGTTGGTACTGGGAGGAGGCCTGTGAAGCAGGCGAGAGCTGTGGTTAGACCTGGATTCAGGCCGAACCAGCCTGCTCAGTTTAAGAGGCCAGGAGGGACCGTTCGGAGGACTTGCAATTTCTGTGGCAAGGAGGGCCATATCAAGGAATCATGTAGGAAGTTCTTGGGGCAATGTACTGCCTGTGGAGATCCCGCCCATGTTCTCAGGGAGTGCCCGAGGTTGAGGCAGCCTTGGAGGACACCTATTGCTGCCCCGCCATTGCAGCAGAGGGCCCCGGTGCCCGCTGGTCGTGGGGTGCCCCTCGTTCCGCAGAGGCAGGCTTTTCAGCAAGCTGCTCCGCCAAGGAGGCAGGCATTCCTGATGACCGAGGAGGAGGTTTTGGCCATGGATGAGGTCATTGCAGGTAACTTCCAATCTAGTTGTTCCTTCCCAAATTAGTTGATTGTTAAAATTATGTTGGATGCTTGTGTATGAATGTTGCTAGAATAAGATTTGATTGATTAGACTGTTTATTAGGTGTGGTTTTGGTTTGCACGTTCCCTGCCCGAGTCCTCTTTGACTCTGGTGCATCGATGTGCATTTTGGCCCAGAGCTTCGTGGAGAAGCATTCCTTGTCGACGTCCCCTCTCTCCAAGAGTTGGAACATCGTTACAGGGAATGGAGTAGTCACGGTGCATCGTGGATGCAGTCCTTGCTCTGTGGTGGTTTGTGGACATGAGCTTTATGCTGATTTTATTGTCCACACCATCACCAAATACGATGCGGTCTTTGGGATGGATTGGCTTTCGAGCTTCTATGCTACGATCGACTGCAGGAGGAAGAAGGTGGTGTTCGAAATTTCCGGACATCCAGTGTTTGAGTTCAGTCGTGGTAGAAGTTCGCTTGGTCCTGTCAGATTTCGGGCCAGGCCGGTGGAGGCTGTGGCTATGCAGATGGAGCTGGAGTGGCTAGCTGTGGTACATGATTTTGGCGACGTCTTCCCCGAGGAGATGTCCGGTTTGCCGCCTGATCGGGCTTTGGAATTTTCTATCGATCTTGTTCCAGGTGCGCAGCCGATTTCGAAGGCGCCGTATCGTATGGCACCTGCAGAATTGGAAGAGTTGCGGAAGCAGTTGGATGAGCTTTTGCAGAAGGGTTATATTAATCCTAGCGTGTCTCCGTGGGGAGCACCGGTGCTGTTGGTGAAGAAGAAGGATGGTTTGCGTCGCATGTGCGTGGATTATCGGGAGTTGAATGCGGTGACCATTAAGAATAAATACACGTTGCCTCGTATCGATGATATTTTTGATCAGCTTGGAGGTTCGAGGGTGTTTTCTAAATTGGATTTGAGGAGTGGTTACCATCAGGTGAAGGTGAAGAAGGGAGATGTTCCGAAGACAGCGTTCAGGACGAAGTATGGACACTATGAGTTTGTGGTTATGCCTTTCGGTGTAACTAACGCGCCCGCAGTTTTCATGAATCTGATGAACCTGATTTTCTACGACTTTTTGGATAAGTTTGTCGTTATCTTCATTGACGACATTCTGATCTATTCGAAGTCGAAGGAGGAGCATGCCTCGCACTTAAGGACGGTGTTGGAGATTTTAAGGAAGCATCGGTTGTATGCTAAGTTTTCGAAGTGCGAGTTTTGGCTGGATCGAGTTGTTTTTCTCGGGCATGTGGTGACTGAAGATGGTATTTCAGTGGATCCCGAGAAGATTCGGGCCATCAGGGAGTGGCCTGTTCCGTCGTCGGCGTCTGAGATTCGGAGTGTCCTTGGACTTGCTGGTTATTATCGGCGATTCATTAAGGATTTCTCACGTATTGCTGAACCGATGACCAGGTTGACGCGGAAGGATGTTGCTTTTGTTTGGTCGGGTGATTGTGAGGGTGCTTTTGGTATCTTGAAGGAGAGGTTGACGACTGCCCCTATTCTTGTCGTGCCTGATCGCAGAGGTGGATTTGAGATCTTTTACGATGCTTCTGGCAAGGGTCTCGGTTGTGTGTTGCATCAGCATGGGCACGTTAGGGCGTATGCGTCTCGTCAGCTTAAGGTTCATGAGAAGAATTACCCGACGCATGATTTGGAGTTGGCTGCCGTTGTGTTTGCTCTTAAGATTTGGAGGCACTTCTTGCTGAGTGAGAAAGTGAAGATTTTCACCGATCACAAAAGCTTGAAGTATATTTTCACTCAGAAGGAGCTTAACATGCGACAGCGTCGATGGTTGGAGCTTATGGCGGATTATGAGATTGATTTGCAGTATCACCCTGGCAAGGTGAATGTGGTTCCAGATGCTTTGAGTAGGCTTCCAGCGGTGATGATTTTGACCTCGCAGTGGAGATTGCAGCAGGATTTTTGTGAGTCTGGTGTGGAGATTGTTCTTTCTGGAGAGGCTTCTTCGTTGATGTACATGCAGGTATAGTCGACGATCGTGGATCGGATTAAGGCTGGCCAGGCTGAGGATCCGAAGCTGGTGAGGATTCGAGAGCAGGTGGAAGCCGGTCTGCGGACTGACTTTTTGATTCATGAGGATGGCTCGCTGAGGTTTGGAGCCAGGTTGTGTGTGCCAGCTGGGGATATCAGAGAGGAGCTGATGGTGGAGGCACACAGTTCGCCGTATTCTGTGCATCCTGGTGGCACCAAGATGTACCAGGATCTTCGTCTGAATTATTGGTGGCATGGTATGAAGAGGAGCGTGGCTCGGAGCGTAGCCAAGTGCTTGGTTTGCCAGCAAATGAAGGCGGAGCATCAGCGTACGGCCGGGTTGCTACAACCGCTTCCGATTCCAGAGTGGAAGTGGCAACACATCACTATGGATTTCGTGACTGGACTACCTCGGAGTCCGAAGCAGAATGACGCGATTTGGGTGATCGTAGATCGATTGACCAAATCTGCGCACTTTATTCCGTTTCGAGTGGGACAGTCCACTGAGGCGCTAGCGAGGAGATATATGGAGGTAAAATTCTTTTTACTCTCTGTTTTATTTCCTTTTCCTAGTTTGGATAGTGATGTAACGTGAACCATGCAGGAGGTTGTGCGACTTCATGGAGTCCCCGTGAGTATCGTGTCTGACAGAGACACGAGGTTCACATCTCAGTTCTGGCAGAGTTTGCAGAAGAGCTTGGGTACGCGTCTGAGTTTCAGCACGGCGTACCATCCGTAGACGGATGGCCAGTCCGAGAGGACGATTCAGATTTTGGAAGACATGCTGAGGGCGTGCATGTTGGATTTCAAGGGTTCGTGGGAGGACCATCTACATTTGGTAGAGTTTTCCTACAACAACAGCTTCCAGGCGAGTATTGGCATGGCGCCTTTCGCCGCTCTTTATGGGAGGAAATGTCGATCGCCATTGAGTTGGGATGACGTTGGTGATCGGGAGTTGTTGGGACCTGAGATGATCGTGGAGGCCGTGGATATCGTCAGGAATATTCGGGAGAGGTTGAGGATTGCTCAGGACCGTTTTAAGCATTGGGCGGATGCTAAACGTCGTCCTTTGGAGTTTCAGCCGGGCGACCATGTGTTCTTGAAGATTTCCCCGAATCGTGGTGTGATTTGTTTCGGGAAGCGTGGGAAGTTGAGCCCGCGATACATTGGACCGTTTGACGTTTTGGAGAGGGTTGGCGAGGTAGCTTACCGCTTGGCCTTGCCGCCGTCTTTGGAAGGAATTCACAATGTTTTCCATGTGTCGCAGCTTCGTCGATACATTAGCGATCCGTCTCATGCGGTGGATTTTTCGGAGATTACCGTTCGCCCCGATATGACGTATGACCAGCATCCAGTGCAGATTCTGGACAGGCATCAGAAATCGCTTCGTAACAAGGTTGTCAATATTGTGAGGGTGATGTGGCGACACGGTTCGTCGGGAGAGTCCACTTGGGAGAGAGAAGATGAGATGCGAGAGCGTTTCCCACTTTTGTTTCCGGACTCGTGAGTATTCGGAAATTCCGAGGACGGAATTTTTCTTAAGTTGGGGAGGATGTAACGACTGCTTTTCATGTATCTGGATTTAATATAATATAATATATGTTTTGGTGGATTTTCTCCTCATGTGTGGTTTTCGTCTCCGTAGCTTTCATTTTCGATCGATTCGTCGTATTTTCTCGTTTCTTCCTTAGGATCGTCGATTTCGAAGTATGTCACTCGTGACGGGCTTCATAACGGTCATATCCAACTATTAGATCAAGCCTAGGAGTCTTAGAAATCGATCCCGGGGCCCCGCGCTCCGTATCGGAACTTTTTGTGCTCATTAGCCGGTATAAGAAGGGGCACCGACCGACTAGATGACGATCCAGTCGGTCGGTAATCCTTCTTGGACCGACTAGTTAGCTTTCTAAATTTCTCAGGAGTTACGGTTTATCGTTAGTCGGTCTAAGAACGTTGGTTGACCGACTAGGTTGCAAACTAGTCGGTCGGCAATGCTTCTTTAACCGACTAACACATCATCTTATTTTTGTATCAGTTACTGTTTACTCTTAGTCGGTCTAAGAACGTTCATCGACCGACTAGATGCTAAACTAGTCGGTCAGTATTTGTTCATGGACCGACTAACTCTAAATCCTATTTTCGTTCAGGAGTTACTGTTTGCACTTAGTCGGTCTGCGTTGGTCGACCGACCGACTAGTTGCCAAACTAGTCGGTCAGTGGTTGCTCTTTGACCGACTAACCAGTGTTAAAACCCTAATTTCTGGGCAGCCGCCAGCCCAACCTATTTAAACCCAACCCAAACGATTTCTTCTTCCCCAACACGACCCAAAACCCTAAAATCTTCCCCCTTGAGCCCCCATCTTCCTCCAAGCTTAAATCCTTCAATCCAAGCCCTAAATCCATCATTCAAACCGTCCATTCACTCTATCTACCTCTCATCTTCCCCAAAATCTCACCAAATCCATCAAAATCCCCAAATTCCCCAAAACCCTAGTTTTCCCCAAACTTCTCCAATCTTCTCCAGATCTGAACCTAGGGTTCCCCGGAGTGTTTCTTCCGCCTCCTCTCGGTAAGAAATCGATCTACCGTTGTTTTCATAACTTATTTATATTTTTATGAAACCCTAATAAATTTCATGTTGTTTTGTGTATGTTTCCCCCATAACAGCGATTTCCCCGTAGATTAGCATCCGTGTGACGAAGTGGTCGTCATCCCCGGTGCTAGGCAAGTGAAACTTGCCACTTAGGGTTTAGGCCATGTTTTAGGCCATTTGCTTGTTGTAGGCGTAAAAGAGGCTAGGCGACGAAATGATACTCGCCTAAGCGCAAATTGGGGAACTAGCTTGACAACGAAGCTAGTTCCGACATTTAGCATGTTGCACAATTACCATGTCATGTTTACTTCCCATTAACGGTACGCGAATTAATTGTCATGTCATTGCATTCTTTAAGTGTTGCTGTGATTGCGTAGCTGTGCTACGATGTTTGTGTTCCTGGCTCGTGTTCCAGAAGCGAGCCCTGTAGTTGGAAACCCCAATGCTCAGATACCGGCTAGGTGCACCCCTATGCCAAATACACTTCCTGGCTCGTGTTCCAGAAGCGAGCTCAGTGAGTTGGAAATCCCAACGCTCGACACATATGGGTGGGGTAAGAGATAAGCGGACTGAGCCCCGAGTTGGCCTGATCCGCCACTCCGGCCAGCAGGTGGACTCTCTAGTACACAAGTGATTAATAGTGATAGAGATAAGCGGACTGAGCCACGAGATGGCCAGCAGGTGGACTCTCTATGCACTAAGTGTTAAATGATAAGTGATTAGTGATTTGGTAGCTTTTGCTACATTGTGCGTGCTTGCCTCTCTTTTAAACTGTTGCACCATACTTAATTGCCATGTCATTGCCTAATATTATAAGTGCTAGGTTGCTAGTTACTTTCAGTTTCCTTGCTCAAGTCTTTTAGACTTGCTGACATGTGCCCCTTTCTCTTTTGGGTGACGCATGTTAGACCTTGAGCCCGAGTCACTTGCTGATGGTGAGGTGTTTGCGGACACCGAGCTTGCGCCCGTGCTGGACGAGGACTTCGTAGACACTGGAGATCAGTCTTAGTGTCTACGTCTAGTTGTGCTAGATCTTTTGGGTTGTCGGTGCGTGGCACCTAGTTTGATACTCTGTTATATCTGTCTTTTGTTTGGCCTTGTTCTGGGCCTTTAGACTCTTTCTTTTAGCCTGGTGGCTTTTCTGTGATGTTGAATATTTTGTGGACAAACTTTGAGATTGGTATTTCATATCCGTCTCATATTATTATTATTGTTGTTGTTTCGATTGCAATTACAGGGACCTGCTTATACTAAATTTACGCTTATCAGGCGTGAGGCTTCACAGCTCCACGCTTGAGCGGACCTTCTCACGTCTCGCCTCCATTTTAGGGAAGCGGGTCGTGACAGCGGGTGGCTTCATCCCCCCGCAACCCCCCTCGAGTCCATTCAGGGTTAAAATCCCAAGAAATCTTTGGGGGCTGGTCATATAATTCAAGGCATCTTATGAACAAAAGATTATCGCATAATTGATCATAATTAGAAAATTTGAATGCATCATTAGGTTTTTCTCATATATATAATTGTCTTTATATGCTTTATCTGAACTACCTATGATGATATTATTGAGCATAATATTTAGCTTACATGTTTTATATTGTCTGGATCATATGTTTTTACACGTTAAATACTTCATGCATATATGCTCATAACTATGATTATGCATTATGACACACAACTAATTATAATATTCAAAATTTTAAAATCATATCTATATTGACAATCGAACCCGAAGTTCAAATTAAAATGTCAAATACCTTTTTTCCAAATAAAATACAAAGGGATTAAGCAAAAACTATTCCTGCTATCTTAAAGATGCGCACTTCGCTGTAAATAGATCTCACTGATCTATGGTCTAAATTAACCAATATAGATATCAGAAGTATGCCATAACACCGTTAAACTCTTTTCGAGTAATCTCACTCTATAAAGAATGATTCTTGAAACTAGCCTTGAATATAAGCTCACTCCTAAAGGCGTGGCTAAATAAATAAGTGAGAGAAATATATTATGAGATTCACACCTAAGTATTTGTTCCCCATTAGCATATTTCTCTTTCCAAAAACTGAAAAGTGGAAGTATAGAAACAAACTTGCTCTCTTGTAGATTTCTCCTTAGTGAGACTAATATATCTTCTTCCTGAAAAATAATAATATAGAAGATTGAAAACATGAGAAGTTCAAGACCAACAATGTCCTTAAAATAAAAAGAGAACGGGAAGATGTGAAATGCCTCGACATGGAATAAGCAATGACAAACCAAGATCAGACCCAGAAGTTCTGATAAGACTTATACTGCTCTTGCAATATGAATGGTCATTAGTTTATGCCATAGAAAAATTATACAAAGATAGTCTAAAGACGAAAGTCGACCCAACTATCGTATAATTGGCTATTCCCTGAGCACACATAAACTTTGAAAAACAATAATTTGTTGCCATAACATAATTACTTGGAATAATTTTCCAACATAATTGTTGATCATAGTATACATTTGTTTATGCTTTTTATGCATTTATTTATACTGCAAATTTTATGCTTAGTTTTTAGCATCTATAATATAATATGCTTTGTTAATCAATGTCTTATTAATTGTGGATAACACTATCATCCACATTAACACCTCAAGACGTATGATATCAATAGCATTTCACCCTTGGAATAGTCCAGTAGAAAACTATTTTGGGAAATCTGACTTGAGATTCAAGAATTACAAACCTGAATACTCTATATGAGGATGCACAGTACTCTTTGAAAAAAAACTTACCAAGTTTCGATGGATACTCGTCAAAACAAAATTCCTACTAAATGACTCAAGAAATAATGGCATGGAGACCATACTTGAGCATTCAAATTTACTTTCAAAAGTCCTATAAAAATTCAAAAAGAGGAAGCAAATGGAACACTTGAAGTGTACAGAATCATCCAAGTTTTCACTTTGGTACGATATAATATGCCAACCTTGATCAGTGATGCTGCAAGACATCATATCCCAATCCTATAATCATAACCGAAAGAACGCGAAGATTCCTCAGAAGGGTGAGCTTTCATTGTCCCATTTAAAGGGAAAAATGATTTCGAGATCATCTCCACTACACGTGGACATTGACTCTCAAGACTTCCTCAAATAGAATTTCATAAGATATGTTTATAAAATCTATCAACATTAAAAAAATTAGACATTTAGGTCTCTTGAGAGTAGTTGAGGAATAAAAGAGGACGTATCTACTCCCTATAAAGGGCCGATGAAGTATCTTAGTGTACTCATCCATATATCCGCTAAAAATGGTCATAAGCAATCCAATTATCCAACTGCAGTCCAGGTTTTTCAAAGCAAAGAGGACACATTATTAAATGGCAGGCAAACTGGATAATACTTGGAAATTGACCATAATTTGCAAACTGGAATAAAGTTGAACATCCTGAATATTTTGTTCACATCCAAATATGGTCATATAAGTAAATCATTAAAATGATTCAAATGAATTACTCAACCGTTAAAAATCCAGTTGATGGTAACTGCATGGGGACATGCAATTACACTGCATACCATCAAAATGCCACCTTAGAACCTATTTATCAGGGCCTGATCATCCTGGATAAATAGTTTTTGAGAACTCCAAACGGAGGAGGCATTTAGAGCAAATCTTATAGATTCTGCCTTGATGGGTCCACATCCCCATATCACCACTAAAGACCATCAGAATGCCGCCTTAAAACTATTTATCGGGCTTAATCACCCCAGATAAATAAATTCCAAGCACTCCAAACAGGGAAATCATTTAAAAGCACATCTAGAACTTTTTAATTTCTTGGTTATGCCTTGATGGGCCCTCATTTAAAGATTCGATAGTAACGATGAGATCTTGAAGGTCCTTCACATTTAGAACTTTTTAATTTCCTAGTATAGGTTCAACTTGGATGCCACCAGCATCTCTAATCTTAAATCTCAGTTGACCATATTAAAATATCAAAATATATCATCCGAGAATTATGAATTGTGATGAGATCCAAAAGATCCTCCACAAATATGAAATTGCTAAATAATTATCGAACATAGTTACTAACAATCCGAATTTTGTCAAAATCACACATCCCTACTACTAAAAATCCAGCTAGGATTGACATCAAAAATGATGGATACAATACACCAGCAGCAGAAGTGAATGTCCCCAATTAAGAGAGGACAGACCACGAGGCTCCAAATAAAGAACAACTCCTGAAGACCTTAAAACAATACCACCCCAGAAAAGTGAGCGAATCTCTACATCCTCTCACTTTCCAAACCCCCAGAAGAGAAAATTCTGGAATAAAATGAAATATAATTGAATAATGTAAGTACATGGAGAGGTGTTTGGACAACCACACTTTTTGCCAATAATATCATGATTTATTTTGAAATTTAAATGATAGTAATCGATCCACACACTGTTTCTAAAAAGCAAATGTGATTGGCCAAAAATGTGGAACGAGGCAAAAATAAGTTGAGCTGGACTCACTTATGAAACGTGAAGTGTTTGTACCTGAAGTCCTGATTTCAAAAGGTATCAAACATGTGGGCATAATGAGTATTGTATAAAATATAAATAAATTCATATGCTATAAGGTATAACCTATAGCGTAGAGGTTCATTTCATTGAAACCAGGAAGTATTAAAGTAAAATGAGCTTGACTCACTTATGAAATATAAATGGTGCATCAAACTCCCTGCTTATGGTTGCAAAACCCTTATAATTAGCAAAAGAAGTTGTGGATATGCTGCTTTGGATGTTGTGATGGTATACCCCTAAGGATTTATTCCTAATTTCATTAATTGCCTGAATAGACTCCCGGACATCTATTCTATGAGAAATAATAAAATACAATCTAAAGAGTTCCTTAAATAAGGACTCCTACTAAAAGGTTGTCTTTGCATCTTTAAAAGAGTAAAGAAAATGATTTGATAAAGACTAGAGACTCATCGATCTCCTAAAGAGAAAACTGAAATATCAGTTTAAGCATAATATGATATGCAAGACCTAGGCAAAAATAAAGACATGTCTTGACTTACAGACTTATCATCCTGAAGATGAAAATATCATCCAAAAGATGAAAATCATGTGATATTAAACTTCATACACTTGAAGTTAATGAAGAAGCATGGACCATTGTAATCCACTAAATACACATATAGGTTGTTTGGATTTACATAAAGACCCCTTCTGTTCGCTGTAAGAGGGGGAGGATATACTAGGTCCTGAAGTACCTTACCTGAGTGTCATCGGAGCACTTCTTTATATGGCAAACTGCACATGTCCCGATATAGCATTCGCAGTAAACTTACTAGCCAGATACAGTGCAGCGCCCACAAAGTGCAACTGTACCAGAGTTAAGCAGCTTCTTCGCTACCTCCAAGGGTCAATTGATCTGGGATTATATTACCAGAAAGGTGTATCTCCACTTTAATTGGTTATGCAGATGCAGGTTACAGATCCAATCCCCACACCGAAAAGTTACAGACTATGTTCTTGTTCACCTACAGAGGAATGGCCATCTCCTGAAAATCTGTGAGTAGACCACAATAGTAACCTCATCCAATCAATCTGAGCTCCTGGCGATCCATGAAGCAAGCAGAGAATGTTTCTGGCTACGTTCTGTTATACACCACGTCCTAATGACGACCGGCCAGAAGACTGGTGACCTTGAGCCAACCACTATGTTTGAAGACAATGCAGCCTACATAGCTCAACTACGAGTTGGTTACATCAAGGGTGATAGAATGAAGCATATATCCCTTAAGTTCTTCTAGATGCACAGCTACAAGAGAAGAAACAAGTCGATGTGCAGCAAATTCAGTCATGTAACAACTTAGCCGACCTGTTTACTAAAGCACTACCTCGATGTACTTTTAGAAAACTTGTAAATGGGATTAGGATGAGACAACTGAGAGATCTACAAGCCTAAAGCTTGTACACGGCAGGGGAAGTTAAATATAGATCTGTACTATTTTCCCTTAGATATTGGTTTTTCCCACTGGGTTTTCTATAGCCAAAGGTTTTTAACGAGGTAACCTCATTAACTTTAGATCCAGAAGTATCCATCCATAGTGATATCCACATAACAGAGGAAGTTAAATAGATTTATACTCTCTAACTCATGATCTAGAAGTATACACCCCTTGTTATACTCATAAACATTATGAATCCTGAAGTATTCATATGTCGAGTTTACAATGATGAATGGATAATGGGAAGTGTTATGAATAGGCCCATGTAAGGCTCATATATCCACCATATTGTAACCCTAACTCTATATATATGAGGCTACAGACTCCCGTAGCCATCACCGTCTAACACAATTCTTATAATACTAGAATATTCGACAAGTTTCCTTCAGTGGAGTGACCTTAACTTCCTACAGGGTCTAGGTTCTTTGGGGTGCATAACTTTGAGTTATACAACTTAAAGTATTGAAAACTAAGATTAGAAAGAAGTCTTGTGCATACTGTCAAGCTAAATAATATATCAAATATCGAAATGCATGAGATGAATATCAAGGAAACTAATATTAGAAAAAAAACTGATAAATAACTAAAACATATAATTTTTAGGTTTATAATATTGTCATCATTTGTACAAAATTTCAGCACTCGTACAACAAAATATTTATGATTGATGAAGATTAGGAATGATAAATAATTATAATAAATGGAAAATTTAGTTAATAACAATAATCTATCAATCTCTAATAATTAGGGCTGAATGAATCTATTAGTATTTTTGATAGCATTGCAGTCTCAAATCAATCATATTACAATTTTAAAAAGTAATAGGAAGAATCGATCGAAAAAGAATCAACCCAACAATATCATTCCTTTATAATGTTGAAATTTTTCTTCGAAATTATAATTCTTAAAATAAAACAAGTTAATAGTAAATAAAAACATGATACGATGTTATTGGCCAGATGCATTGTCCTAAAAAGATGATGGTCGATACTCGTATGATCAATATAGGTGTGTCATCCCTTACAAACGATCGATCTCCCTTCTATCAGTAAAATAATGAGTGCACTGTCTTGATGGTGATGAACCTTGACTCACAAGGATGCCTATAAATAGAGAAACTTAGATTGAAAATTACATGTGGATGAGCGAAAGAATTTGTAAAGATTTTAAGAAGAGAAGAATGATAGAGATTGTGCATTTTTACCTTTCTTACGGGAGAACATATGCTTGAATAAAACATTATTATCATAATAAAATAGTAGTAGTACTAATAGTAGTAGTAATAACAATAAAAGTGTAACAATTAGTTTGATTACGTCGATGTAGATTTAACAAAACAATAAATAATTAAACTTTAATTGAAATTTTATTCTTTAATAAAATATCCAACATATATGTGTTGAAAAATATGATACAAAATACCAAAAATATCTCTAGTTAATGAAGGATTTATGATGTTTTTTGAAGATTTATTAGAGAGTTTTTTAAAAATCAAAACAATGATTTTCTAAAGTCCAGAAGCTAATTTTCTGAAACCCAAAAGGTGAACTGTAAAATGCGTGTTATTGTGCAGCACACAGGGCCGCAAACACACTCGACACGTGTGCTAGCGGGCAGTAGGCATGCAACTGCAGTGGCCGTAGACACACGCTCACACATCTTACATGTGGGTGCGATGTGCATGGTGCAGGCGTGCGGGCATATGGCAACGATGTAGATCCGATCTGTTTCAAACCCAACTTCAGATTCCAGTCTCTTTATGATTCAATGGTCTTAAACATTGTTTCATCTAGGGTTTAGATAAGAATCTTGTGCGGTTTTGAGCAAATTTCCTATACAAGTTTATGACTACATGTTGAAAATACAGCGGGCAAACTGAGTGCAACGGAGGTTTGTTTTAAGAGCTTTCTCCCTTATTTTACTCTTTAAATTTTTATTGGTTTTTGTTATTCTCTTGAACCCAACGTCATAACTTGTAATCTAGTGTTTTTGAAGCATTTGGATCTCTCCAGCTAGACGTACGCCAAGTTTTGTATGGAACTACTATATATCTTGGTGTTCGGTGAGTGCGTACTTTTTATTTTGTGTTACTTTCATATATATTACAGTGTTGTTAGTTTTGTTAAGAAATTTATTAGCTTTGCTCGTTGGTTCAATGAACTTGGAATTCTGCAGGGTGATTTCAAACTTGATAAGCTTAACAAGAGGGTATATAAGCCCTAGAGAGGTGATCTTAATCACCCCCAACAATTAGTATCAGAGCAGGTTTCATGAAACAAGTCCAAGCCAATGACGAAGAGTTCTTCTACAAAAGGTGATGTAACTGAAAAAACAATTGGTACAAGTTGGTATGATGGTGGCTCATATGTGACGATTGGAGGAGCAAAATATAAAATTGGAAGGTTGATAGCAAGAAAACTTCGAGATTTGAGAATACAAGATGAAAGCAATCTTAAGGAAATATCGTGTCCATAGTATGGTGTATGACATGGATAATTTACCGATGGATATCTTAAAAGGGAAGATATAGGGATGTAGGACTCAACGATGACAACCATCCAGCTCAGTTTATCCGATAATGTGATTTATCATGTGTTTGAGGAGACTGCAGTCAAAGGATTATGGGAAAAGTTCTACAAGCAGTATCTGAAAATTCACTCACCAATAGACGCATCTTGCTGAAGAATTTCTTCACTTTCAATATGTAAGATGGAACATCATCGAGTGGTCACCTAGATAGCTTTAATGGATTAGTGATGAAGATGAGGACCATTGGATTAATGTAGTGGTGGAGCACAAGGCAATGATTCCACTTTTGTCATTGCCAAAGAGATACACGATATTTGTCAACGCCATGGTCTATAGTAGGGATTCTCTCTGTCTTGAAGACCTGAAGATGAGACTCTGCAATGAGGCGTTGAGAGATCAGATGGCAGGAGTTGGTTTGAGCGAAGGAGATCCAGATTGACAGGACCAACTTGCTTTGGGACAAAGTAATGCAATAGGCGGTAACAATAAGAGATCGAGATCGAGGACTAGAGGCATGACATGCTATATTTGCTAGAAACTAGGATATGGGAAAAAATATTGCCAAGAGAGGAGAAACAAAGAGAAGGAGAATATGCCATGATCTTCCTTAGTTGTAGTTATGCAGACAAGGGTGGTGAGAAGCTAGGAGCCCTTTGATGTGCTCACAACATGCTCGTCAGATGTTATGAATCATTCTTGGGTCATGGATTCAGGGGTGTCATTCCACATGATTCCAAATAGGATGTGCTTTTATACCTATCAGAGGAAGGAGAATGAATCAATCTTTATAGACAACAATGAAGCATGCAAAGTTGTTGGAGTTGGTTCGATGAAAATCAAGATGTTTGATGGGCGCATACTCACTAATGTATAGAAGGTTTTAAAGTTAAGGAAATCACTAGTTTCTTTAAGGGCATTGGATTTTATGTGTTGCAAAGTTATGATAGAGAAGGAAGCTCTGAACATATCGAATGGTTCGATGGTGGTAATAAGAGATGAAAAGGTCTATGATTTATATCTGCTGAAAGGGACTACAATTATAGGATATTCTAGTATTGTAGTTGAGAGTTTGTATGAGACTGATTTGACAAGATGTGGCATCTCAGACTTGGACATGTCACGAAGAAAAGCTCGGGGGATTTGAGAAAGTGTGGTCTGATCAAAAGGGTAAACTTCAAGGAGTTAGAGTTTTACAAGGATTATGTTTATGGCAAACAGTCGAAGGTTAGTTTTGATGAGATGAATCATGACACATAGTGATACTTGAGTATTTTCACACCGATGTTTTCGTCCCGCACCAGTTCAATCACTAGTTTGAGCTTGTTACTTCATATCATTTATCAATGATTTTTCCAGGAAATTTTGAGTGTATGTGATGAAGAAAAAGTCAAAGATGTTTAAAAGTTCTCGGCATGGAAGACCTCTATGGAGCGTCAAACGAGAAAGAAATTGAAAGTGCTGAAAGCTAACAATGGTGACGAGTTTACTTATGCTAAGTTTAAGAAATTCTGTGATGAGCAGGGAGTAAATAGTCATTTCATTACACCGAAAGATCTGCAGTCGAATGAAGTTGCAGAGAGAATGAATAGGACACTTTTAGAGAATGCGATGTGCCTTAGATTTACATCAGGCTTATCGAAAAGATTTTGGGTTGAAGCTATATTAACTGTAGGTTATTTGGAAAACAAAATTTCATCTTCAGATATTGATGGAAAAATTCCAGAGGATGTTTGGACAGGGAAGCCAGTGAATCTAGATCATCTTCGGGTTTTTGGATGCCCAATTTATATGCACAAGGAAAGTGACAAGTTCATCACCAAGGGAAGAAAGTGTGTCATGTTAAGATACATGAATGGTGTCGAGGATTATAGACTTCAAAGTCTAGATGCAAAGAAGATCTTGGTTGCTCGACATGTGAATTCGATAAGTCGACGGTGCTGCAAAGAAAGGCTTCAAGAAGTATCGAAATAGATGGGGGCAAGGAGCTAACAAACAAGGTGAATGTACTTATTCTAGAATCAAAAATTGATGTAGATATTGAGTGGCATTGATGGGGAAGAGTCCACATGAGGTTACTACTGTATGCAACGAGTTTAATGTGGAATTCTAGTCGAGGTGGAGATCCTGGAGCTAATGTGGATGACTTTATTGCTAACAAAGTGGGACAGCATGATTCGGGGTATAAATTGCTTATTTCTCCCCCCATTTCTTGGTATTTTATGTGTATATCGTACTAATTTTGGCGTTGATACATGTGTTCCCGTGATATTGTGGATTATTAATGCCTAATATATTTTTATACATAAAATATGATTT
Source organism: Scilla litardierei (assembly GCA_030789695.1). NCBI lineage: Eukaryota > Viridiplantae > Streptophyta > Magnoliopsida > Asparagales > Asparagaceae > Scilla > Scilla litardierei. The sequence continues at coordinate 254,821,262 of CM061133.1, forward strand.
ATATGGACTAATTTTAGATCATCTTATTTTTCAGGTACTCCTGGAAATTTTCCAGATTTTCTGAAATTTTTCCAGAATTTTTTGGTGCTTGGGGCTATTTTTGGTGAATTTTTAGAGCTATAAGGGAATTTCTGGGCATTAAAACAAAGGAAAAGGGCTTGATTGGCCTTGAGGCCTGCGGCCCGCTTCTGAACGGGCCGCAGAGAAATTAAATATATATATATATAACATATTTTTTTATATCGCCCAGCGGGCCGGCCTGCTGGCTGGCCCGCCAGGTGAACAAAGACAATCGGAGGGGGGGCCCGCGCGCCCCCCCATTTCGCCAGCGGGCGTACACAGGAAAAAGGGCCCCCCCCCCCCCGCCCAGTCGCTAAACGCAGGAGAAAAGGGGGGCCGGAAAATTAAATCCCGCCCCCCAGGTTGGCAAAAACTTATTTTTTAGCCCATAATTAGCTTGGGCTAACAAAATAACACAGAAATGAGCTTGGACCTGGTTTAAATTGTGTTCTGTTTTTTTCTTGGGCTGAACACGTTTTTTTTTTGGAGTTAGTTTTTTTTTGAGCAGTTTTTTAGGGCTTGCTTTGGGGGATTCTTTTTAAAGGAGAAATTTCTAGGGCTTGGAAGATCTGGGAGAAAAGGGTGAAGCACAAGAAAGAAGATCAAAGGAGAAGATCAAAAGGGGGTTCTCTTGTGCTTTAGCTTATATTTCCCATTTTTCTTGGTGAATTTTGTTACTTGTAAAAACATTTGGATGTTGAATTTTGAAATCAAGTATAGTGTTTTGTTCATCATGAGTGGCTAATTTTCTTGTGTGTGTTTATGGTGGAAGGGTGTATGTTGGGCCTATATGTCTCATTTCTAGCTTGATTTTAACCTCTTCTATGTGGATGAAAACATTGAGATAGTGTTGTTTTTTGGAACCCTAGTGGAAAATCCAAAGAGAGGCTTATCCTAGTGGACCCTCTCTTTTGTGCTCATTGTTGATTTTCTCATATGTTTCATTCACTATTTTTCGCACCCAACGTGTTCGATGAAATGCCACATTATCCGATCGCTCTCTCCTTAGTCGGATGAGGGATCGTAGTGATTTGAAATGAATTTATAAGCCCGACTACACCATGAAACCATGAACACTCAAATTTCTCATCTTTGTTTGCTATCCTACATATTTCGTTGTTTGCATGTTTAAAGGTTGTGTGTTCTAAAAATTCACTCAACCAATCCTCACCCTTAAGGGTGGTATTTCTCACACCGCTTAAGCTAATTGTGATCATTGTTGATTGTAAACAAGTTGTCCACGTGTTCGACCCTAGGCTCACTAGGATATTTACTACTTGGCGACCTCCTACACTTGGGAGTTAGCACGTGCAATCTGTTGTTCACGCCAAGTTTTTGGCGCCGTTGCCGGGGACAACGGTTTTACCATCGACAATTACATTACTTTTAGCTTTGCTTTGTGACTATATCATCTTTTCGTACATAATCGCATATAAATTTCACTTTGTTTGTTTTCATTTTACATACCATCGCATGCTTGGTTAGTTTATGTGGCTTCGAACACCTCGAACACATAGACTAACGCGCACACACGTCATGGAGGAAGAAAACATGAACAATGATAATACTAGTAACCATGACACTAATTCTCAAGCCAATGTCCCTAGGTCTTTGAGGGATCTTTTGAGACCCACCAGGTCTAGTTCGGCTTCATGCTTTTTGTTACCTACGGATGCGAACTCCTTTAATTTTAAACCCGGGGTAATTCAACTCCTACCCACTTTCCATGGGTTGGAGAGGGAAAACCCATATCTTCACATAAAGGAGTTTGAAGATGTATGTTCCACATGTTTTGATGGGAAAACGAGCGCCGACACGATATACTTGAAATTATTTCCGTTTTCTCTCAAAGATAAAGCCAAGAATTGGCTTAATGCTTTACCACCACGCTCAATTACTTCATGGTTGCAATTTCAAGCCGAGTTTCTAAAGAAATTTTTTCCCTTGCACAGGACACAGGGATTGAAGAAGCAAATCATGAGCTTTGCCCAACGCAACAATGAAACATTCTACCAAACTTGGGAAAGGCTAAAGGAACTTCTACTCTCATGTCCTCACCACGGATTCGAGAAATGCCGTGTCATCAGGTTCTTCTACGAATGACTCTTACCGACATCAAAGCAATTTTTGGAAACAATGTGCAATGGGGAGTTTTTTGATAAGGAACCGGATGAAGCGTGGGATTATTTGGAGATGGTGGCGGAGAATGCACAAACATGGGACGCAACTACGGAGTTTGATAGAGGCGACTCCTCTTCATCACAACCAACTCGTGGGGGCTTACACACTTTGAAGACCGATGATGCTATGGAAGCCCGGTTAGAATCTATGCAAAAGAAGATCCAAGCCATGGAGTTGAGGGCGGTGAAGAGTGTAGCCATGGAGAAAAGTTGTGCAATTTGCGAGACTACGGGGCACGATACATCAAATTGCCCCACCATTCCCACATTGAAGGAGGTTTTGAGAGAGCCTAATGCGGAGGCAAATCAAGTGTTTGGACAAAACTTCAACTCCAACACATATAACCAAAGTTGGAAGAATCATCCCAACTTGAGTTGGAGGCCTCAACAACCGCAACATCAGGGCCACCACAACAAACTCATCAACCGTACAAGGCTCCTCCTTTCAACAACAATTACCAAGGAGGCGGTTTCCAAAGAAAGAGAGAGGAAGGGAGTGAGACCCAAATGAACTCTATGAATGAGACTTTACAACAACTCATCCAAGTGCAACAAGCTCAGAGCCAACAATTCCAACAATTCCAACAACTCCAACAAACTCAAAATCAACAAATGGCGGAGCACTTGGCGAAGTTGACCGCAAGTCTAGAGAAAGGGAAGCTTCCATCCCAACCATTGCCCAACCCCAATATGAACTCTTCTTCGTCATCGGGGGGTTCAATGAAGCAATGCCAAGCGGTAACGACATTGAGAAGTGGAAAAATTTTTGAAAATGTGGAGCCACCTAAAGATCCACAAGTGGAGGAAGTGGGAGACAAGGAACAAATACCGGATTTGGTGCTAGAGGAGGAGCAAGGTGAAGGCCCAACAATGAAGAATCTATCCAAGGAGCCCGAGCCTTATTCCACTCCGGTACCTTTCCCTCAAAGGCTCTCCCCGCCATCCAAGGACAAGTATCAAGCGAAAATCAGGGAGATTTTTCAACGATGTCAAATTAATATCCCTTTACTTGATGCTATTAATCAAATTCCAACATATGCTAAGTTTCTTAAAGATTTGTGTACGGTAAATAGGAATTTGAATGTGAAGAAAAAGGCTTTCTTAACGGAGCAAGTGAGCTCCATTGTGCAACACAACACTCCCCAAAAATGTAGAGACCCAGGATCCCCTACAATTAAATGCACCATAGGCACAAAGAGGATAGGTCAAGCACTTTTGGATTTGGGGTCCAGTGTTAACATATTGCCTTACCCGGTCTTTCTTCAACTAGGATTGGGTGAATTAAAAAGCACGCCGGTTGTTTTACAACTAGCGGATAGGAGTGTGAAGATTCCACGGGGTTGTGTGGAAGATGTGCTTGTCCAAGTGGACAAATTTTATTACTCTGTTGACTTCATTGTCCTTGACATTCAAGGACCCACATCGGGGAATCCCACCCCGATAATCCTAGGAAGACCATTTTTGGCCACTTGCAACGCCTTGATAAATTGTAGGAGTGGCCAATTAAAAATTTCTTTTGGCAACATGACTCTTGAACATAATATTTTCAATGCATGCAAATTGCCACCCCGAGAAGGGGAGTACGATGAAGTTAACATGGTTGACTTTTTGGCTTCGGAACCTATAGACTCATGTGTTGAAGATCATTTCGGTTCCGAATTTGATAATGCTTTAGATTTTCTTGACTCTTTTTGTGAGTATATTGATGAATCTTTTCTTGTGCAGGAGACACGTGCGGGACCAAGCACCAAATGGGTTCCGAGATTCGAGACATTGCCTACGGACTCCCCACCTCAAATGCCATCATCTTCGAAGCATCCCAAATTGGATCTAAAGCCACTTCCGGAATATTTGAAGTATGCATACCTTGGAGAGGGTGAGACATTCTCGGTGGTAATAAATTCTAACCTCACACCTAAGCAAGAACACGATTTGTTGGATGTGTTGAGAACACACAAAAAGGCTATAGGTTGGACACTAACGGATATCACGGGAATTAGCCCTTTAGTGTGCTCACATCACATTTATTTGGAAAAGGATTCAAAACCATCGAGAGAGTTGCAACGTCGGCTTAACCCGACGTTGAAGGAGGTTGTAAAAAATGAACTTTTAAAATTGTTGGATGCTGGTATCATTTACCCGATTTCGGATAGTAGGTGGGTGAGTCCCATCCAAATCATGCCCAAAAAGTCCGGAATCACCGTCATTAGGGACAAGAATGATGAATTGATTCCTACGCGAACCACCATTGGTTGGCGTATGTGTGTAGATTACCTGAAACTTAATGCCATGACCCACAAGGACCATTTTCCTTTGTCATTCCTTGACCAAATTGTAGAAAGGGTTGCGGGCCATGAATTTTATTGCTTTTTGGACGGATATTCAGGCTATTATCAAATAGAAATTGCCCCGGAGGACCAAGAGAAAACCACTTTCACTTGTCCCTTCGGCACATTTGCCTTTCGTAGGATGCCCTTCGGGTTGTGTAATGCACCCGCCACATTTCAACGATGTGTTCTAAGTATTTTTAGTGATATGGTTGAAATTGTGGAGATTTTTATGGATGACTTTTCGGTTTTTGGATTTTCATTTGAAAGTTGTTTGTCTAACCTTTCTTTGGTTTTGAGTAGATGCATTGAGAAGAACCTCCTCCTAAATTGGGAGAAATGCCACTTCATGGCTACGGAGGGAATGGTTCTTGGCCATAAAGTCTCAAAGCAAGGAATGGAGGTAGACCGAGCCAAAGTTGAGATAATTGAAAAGCTACCGGCTCCAAAAACCGTGAGGAATGTGCGATCTTTTCTTGGGCATGCGGGGTTCTATCGTCGTTTCATCAAGGACTTTAGTGCCATCTCCCGACCCCTTTGCCATTTGCTAACTCTTGATGCAGAATTTATTTGGACACGTGAGTGTCAATCTTCATTTGAATTATTGAAATGCGCATTGACTACTTCTCCCATTTTACAGGTGCCAGATTGGAGCCTCCCATTCGAGATTATGTGTGATGCAAGTGATTTTGTCGTGGGAGCGGTGCTTGGTCAAAAGAGGGAGAAAGTACCATGTGTGATTTACTACGCGAGCAAGACTCTCAATGAAGCCCAAAATAACTACACAACAACGGAGAAAGAATTCCTCGCCGTAGTGTTTGCTTTGGAGAAATTTAGGAGTTACATCTTAGGGTCACATATTCTCATTTTTACGGATCATGCGGCCCTAAAATATTTGATTTCAAAGAAAGATGCTAAACCAAGGCTTATTAGATGGATCTTACTTTTGCAGGAATTCCACGTCGTGATCAAGGATAAGAAGGGCGTGGAAAATTTGGTGGCGGATCATTTGTCACAGCTTACTTTTGGGAACGAGCCCGCCACCGCACCAATTCATGATGCAGTTCCGGATGAGCAACTTTTTGCCGTGTCTTCCTTGCCGTGGTACGCCGATATTGCAAACTACTTGGTTTCCGGTAAGGTTCCTCACTTTTGGTCGATTCGGGACATAAGAAGATTTAAACATGAGGTAAAATCATTCTTTTTCGATGATCCATACTTGTATAAATATTGTTCCAACCAAATTGTTAGGAAGTGTGTGCCAAATGACGAGTTTGCTAGTGTATTACATTTTTGTCATTGTGGTGCATGTGGGGGACATTTTTCCGCACACAAAACGGTGGCCAAAATTTTGCAATGTGGATTTTATTGGCCCACCATGTTTAAGGACACATACACATATTGTAAATCTTGTGTGACATGTCAAAAGTTAGGGGGAATAACAAAAAGAAACATGATGCCCTTAAATCCGATCTTAGAAATTGAAATTTTTGATTGTTGGGGCATAGATTTTATGGGGCCATTCCCCATTTCATTTGGGTACACATATATCTTAGTGGCCGTTGATTACGTATCCAAATGGGTGGAGGCCATTGCATGTAGGAATAATGAGGGTGCTACCGTGCTAAAATTTCTCAAAGAAAATATTTTTGCACGTTTTGGAATTCCTAAAGCTATTATTAGCGATGGTGGATCTCATTTTTGCAATAAACCATTCTCTAACTTGATGAAGAGGTTTGGGGTCACACACAAAATTTCCACACCTTACCACCCCCAAACTAATGGCCAAGCGGAATTGGCTAATAAAGAAATAAAAAAACATCCTACAAAAAACGGTGAATCCTACACGGAAGGATTGGAGTGTCCGATTGTCGGCAACACTTTGGGCATATCGGACCGCTTACAAAACAATTTTAGGAATGTCGCCGTATAGGATTGTTTATGGAAAACATTGCCATTTGCCCGTGGAGTTAGAGCACAAATCATTGTGGGCAATTAAACAATTTAATTCCATTTGTGACTCATCCAATAATTTTTGTAAATTGCAGATTTGTGAATTGGAGGAGTTGCGACGGGATGCATATGACAATGCCAAATTAGCCAAGGAGCGCATGAAATTTGAGCATGACAAAATGATTTTGAGGAGGGAATTTTTTCCGGGCCAAAGCGTGCTATTATACAACTCACGGCTCCATCTCTTTCCGGGAAAGTTGAGATATAGATGGTCCGGGCCGTTCGTGGTGAAACATGTCTACAATCATGGAGCGGTGACCTTGGTGAACAAAAAAGATGGGAGCAAATTCAAGGTCAATGGACAACGTTTGAAGCCTTATTTTGATTCGTGGGCTAAGGAGCGAAACACCGAGGAGCTTGCGGACCCGCCGTCGGGCAGCGCCTAAATAGGTGTGTTTGTTCCAACTTTTGCTTCTACTACCTTTTCATCCATTGAGGACAATGCATAAATTTAGTTGGGGGGAGGGTTGTAGGTTGTTTTAGGATGTTTAGGATGTATAGTTAGTTGTTTTGTTAAAAGTTGTTTTGTTTAAAAAAAATTTGTGGTGACAACCCTTTTGTCATCTCCAATATCTTGTGAGCTTAACATCGACTATCCTTGCTCATTTGCTAGCTTTGTGCTTGATCCCTTACATGCTACATCTTCATGCATACATTTGGGTTTAAATCCTATTTTGGTATCAACTCATGGATATTTGATTGGCGTGCTTTAATTTCTTTTCCAAGTTGATTTCAAATGCTAATATACCATGAATGAGACTATTTCATATGTCGTGATGCTCTATTTGAAACAATTTGGGAAAAGTGTGGTATAAGAAATTTCATGTTGGGATGAACGATGTAGTTTTGATTGGATATGAGATGGCCAATTTGTTATGCATTGTTTTCCTCTTAGGAGTGGGTGGATGAATTGCTAATTCGTGAATGAGAATGAGAGTAATATAAGTGAATTGCCTTTCTAATCAAGTTTAGTAGCCGGTGCCCCACGAAACATTGGGGAGGACGCAAAAAACGAGATTTAGAAATCATTTCACCTTTTTGCCTATATTGCGTTATCACGTGTATGCAAATAATAAAATCAAAAAAAATCAAAAAAAATAGAAAAGAAAAGGTGCATCGTTCTTCTAGTCTTGTCAAGTAGTCGGTGCCCCACGAAACATTGGGGAGGAATCGAAAGAGAAGATTTAGAGGAGTGCCAAAAAACATTAAAAAAGAAAGTAAAAAATGATGAAAAAAAAGTATGAATAATTGAGTGAATAACCTACATGAATTTTACAAATCTCATTCCCCCACAACTTAGAGAAAAATTTCTTTGGTATTGGCCATTTCCTTGAAGATTAGCATTTTTGACATCGTGATACCCCGACACATGTGATATGGGCTTATTGCCTCACTTTTTCTTTGAATTGGATAGAAGAGTGTGTCATTCGTTATGACTTTCATACATTGGTTATATTGACTTTGAGATCACTTGGAAATAACTTTTGGAATATGCCATGAGAATTTTGTGAGTTTGATGCACGTTTCCATTTTAATCCAAATGTATCGCTTGATTTGCTAGGGACTAGAAAATAGCTAGTTGGGGGGTGTGATTCGGGGTATAAATTGCTTATTTCTCCCCCCATTTCTGGGTATTTTATGTGTATATCGTACTAATTTTGGCGTTGATACATGCGTTCCCGTGATATTGTGGATTATTAACGCCTAATATATTTTTATACATAAAATATGATTTCTATGGACTAATTTTAGCTCATCTTATTTTTCAGGTACTCCTGGAAATTTTCCATATTTTCTGGAATTTTTCCAGAATTTTTTGGTGCTTGGGGCTATTTTGGTGAATTTTTGGAGCTATAAGGGAATTTATGGGCATTAAAACAAAGGAAAAAAGGCTTGATGGGCCTTGAGGCCCGCGGCCCGCTTCTGAGCGGGCCGCAGAGAAATTAATATATATATATATATAACATATTTTTTTTATCGCCCAGCAGGCCGGCCCGCCAGGCGAACAAAGATAATCGGAGGGGGGGCCCGCGCCCCCCCCCCCCCCATTTCGCCAGCAGGCGTACGAAGGAAAAGGGGGGGCCCGTGCGCCCCCCCCCCAGTCGCTAAACGCAGGAGAAAAGGGGGGCCGGAAAATTAAATCCCCCCCAGGTTGGCAAAAACTTATTTTTTAGCCCAGAATTAGCTTGGGCTAACAAAAAACACAGAAATGAGCTTGGACCTGGTTTAAATTGTGTTCTGTTTTTTTCTTGGGCTGAACACGTTTTTTTTTTGAGTTAGTTTTTTTTGGAGCAGTTTTTTTAGGGCTTGCTTTGGGGGATTCTTTTTAAAGGAGAAATTTCTAGGGCTTGGAAGATCTTGGAGAAAAGGGTGAAGCACAAGAAAGAAGATCAAAGGAGAAAATCAAAAGGGGGTTCTCTTGTGCTTTAGCTTATATTTCCCATTTTTCTTGGTGAATTTTGTTACTTGTAAAAACATTTGGATGTTGAATTTTGAAATCAAGTATAGTGTTTTGTTCATCATGAGTGGCTAATTTTCTTGTGTGTGTTTATGGTGGAAGGGTGTATGTTGGGCCTATATGTCTCATTTCTAGCTTGATTTTAACCTCTTCTATGTGGATGAAAACATTGAGATAGTGTTGTTTTTTGGAACCCTAGTGGGAAATCCAAAGAGAGGCTTATCCTAGTGGACCCTCTCTTTTGTGCTCATTGTTGATTTTCTCATATGTTTCATTCACTATTTTTCGCACCTAACGTGTTCGATGAAATGCCACATTATCTGATCGCTCTCTCCTTAGTCGGATGAGGGATCGTAGTGATTTGAAATGAATTTATAAGCCCGACTACACCATGAAACCATGAACACTCACATTTCTCATCTTTGTTTGATATCCTACATATTTCGTTGTTTGCATGTTTAAAGGTAGTGTGTTCTAAAAATTCACTCAACCAATCCTCACCCCAAAGGGTGATATTTCTCACACCGCTTAAGCTAATTGTGATCATTGTTGATTGTAAACAAGTTGTCCCCGTGTTCGACCCTAGGCTCACTAGGATATTTACTACTTGGCGACCTCCTACACTTGGGAGTTAGCACGTGCAATCTTTTGTTCATGCCACAGCGCATCGTGAAGATATCAGCTCGCTACGAGAACTACGTGAATTTGGCTTATGCATTGCATGCCCATGGAAATCCTGCGACAGATAGGTTTGCGATGGATGCATTAAGTTTGGATACAAACTCAGAGTGGATGTGTGTTAGGAAAGATGCCGACATATTAGCACATCCCAAGGAAATTCATGAGAAGGAGAATCTATGGATGGACAGGTCATCGATAAAATTTCAGCGGGGCTCAAACTTATTTTCCTTGAATATGTGCTAGATTGCTGTAAAGTGACGCCGAGAGACACCACGGGTTTTTCTTCTGGTATGGATTCAAGAGATACAATAAATTTAGATATTGGACTTTGAAAAGGGGTTTGTTAGACACTCAGTTAGTTAGTGATGCTTCGTGCGAAGCTTAATAGCATAGTATTGACATCATGATGAGGTGGTTTATTTTTTTGAAGGTGAAAGATATGGAGTTTTTAGCTTGGTTCGAACTTATGATGTGTTTGTATCAAGGTGGAATATTGAACAATATGATACAAAATGTCAAATATATATCTAGATTAATCTAGAATTTATTAGGATTTTTTGAGATTTATTGCAGATTTTTTGGACTCCGAAACGATGATTTTTTAAAGTTCAAAAGTTGATTTTCTGAAGCCCATACAGATTAACAGTAAAAAGCATGTTATTGTGCGGCCCACATGGCCGCACACATGTGGTGCATGTTCAAGCAAGCGGGCGGCCTGTGGGCACAACAACCTACAGACGCGCACTCATGCACGTTGCACGTGCGGAGAGCGTATCGCATGCGCTACGCACAATGCAGGTATGCGGGCAGGCAGCAGCGGCACGGATCCGATCTGTTTCCGGCCCAGTTTCATATTCCAGAGTCATTATGATTTAATGGTATTTAAACGTTGTCTGGGCTAGGGTTTTGATGTGAATATCGTGTGATTTTCGAGCAAATTTCATGTACAAGTTTATTATGACTACCTGTATAAAATACAAAGGCAAACTGATGACCAAGGAAGTAGTGCTTAAGATCTTTCTCCATTGTTTTATTCTTTGAATTCTTAATGTGTTTGGTTATTCGCTTGAACAAAACACCATAACTTGTAATCCAATATTATTGAAGCATTAATAATCTCTCCAACTGGATGTACATCAAGTTTTGGTTAGTACCAGTTTATATCTTGGAGTTAGGTACGTGTTTATCTTTTGTTTTGCGGTATTTTTATAAATATTGCTATGATGCGGGTTTTATAAAGAAAGTCATTAGATTTGTTCGTTGGTTTAACAATCTTGGGAATCTGCGGGGCGATTACTTTTTGGATAAGCCTATTAAGAGGGCATAGGAGGACCAAAGAGGTGATCTCAATCACCCCCAACTATATGGACAGTGTAAGATGATGGGGAGAATATTGGAGCAACATACAGCATGCGTCATCGGTTATCATCAAGTGCTTGTTTTATTGAGTAATTATGGGACTTTTGAAACTGTTTATGAGTTGGCTATGTAAACTTTAAAAGAGGACATGCTTTGTTCACGCATTGTTTTCTCTTATTAGTGTGCCATTGAACTCATGGTTTGTGTTGGATGTTGCATCATCAAGCTCCATGGGAGTAGCAATCAGCATTAACATCTGTCTTCTGTTTGTTATATCTGAAAGGCTACTTTTTGTATATGAACAGAGTTAGCCATATTCTGCAAAAGTTGAGGTGTACGGAAACTAGATTGGAAACTAGATTTAGAGATACTTTAAAAACTAGTGTTAGGCACTTAAGAGTTGTCACGGTTGGTAAATCTATCATTCTAAAATTTAATGAGGGTTGTTATTAACACCACAGAAATTTATGAATACACCACAATATTTGATTCACCACACCTATTTTTTTAACAGCAGATGTTCGAATTTGGAGATCCGAACGGCTCTAATACAATACATGTGTAAATCCGAACACAATACATATTTTATTATACTGTTCGGCTTTATAATTCCGAACGAAAGAATAAAAGTATTAGAGCCGTTCGGATCTCCAAATCCGAACATCTGATATTAAAAATATAAGTGTGGTGAATCAAGTAGTGTGGTGTATTCAAAATAAAAATATACAACACGCTCTTACTTGAATACACGGAAAAAAAAATACACTGAATTCTCACATCAGTGATGCGGTACTTGAGGCAAACTGTTGTTTTTTGGTGATTCAAATCGAGGAGATTTCATTTCCAGCCTGCTCGGTTTTGCAGCAGCCTGATCGGTCGAGCAGCAGCGTGCTCGGTCGAGCAGCGTGTCGCCCGGGTCGACAGAGAGCTGGAAGTTTTTTTGGGAGCAGTATTCCCTGTAGTACTCGGCCTGAGTAGCTTTGCTACTCGGCCGAGTTGGTTTTGACTCTGTCCGAGCAATCTTGATACTCGAGCGAGTGTATCTGGCATGGCATCAACGGATACGGTTGCTTTTCGCTGATCGACCGAGTAGCAGGCTGACTCGGTCGAGCAGCCCTTGGGCCCGCGCGCGACCAGCACGGTCTGGATCTGTTTTCATCCGCAGTTTCAATTGGGTTGTGTTTTAAACCATCAATGTCATGCCCCGCTTCCCTAAAATGGAGGCGAGACGTGAAAAGGTCCGCACGAGAGTGGAGCTGTGAAGCCCCAAACCCGATAAGCGTCAATAAAACATAAGTAGGTCCCTGTAACCACAAATGGAACAACAATAATAACACAAGGAGAGACAGAAATAAAATCTCAAATCTCAGAATTTGTCCAACATTAAAATTAAGTTCAACATCCAGAAAAGCCACCAGGCTAAAAGAAAGAGTCTAAAGGCCTATAACAAGGCCAACAAGGACAAACATAACAAAGTATAGGTGCTGCGCACCGACAACTACAGCAGTCTAAAACAAAAGGGGAAAGCTCAACGAAGACACTAGGACTGGTCACCAGTGTCCACGTACTCCTCACCAAACACAGGCTCGGGCTCGGCGTCCGCAAACACCTCGTCCTCAACAATGAACTCAGGCTCAGGATCTAACATGCGTCACCCAAAAGAGTAAAGGGGCACATGTCAGCAAGTCTAAAAGACTTGGGCAAGGAAACTGAAGTAAGGTAAACTAACAACCTAGCAGTTATAGTATGATGCATGGCATAGCAAGTATAGTATGGAAGTGACAAGTAAAGGAAAGTACAAGTAACAAGTAGCAAGTATGTCATGGATAACAAGTTTTACAAGTAAAACACGGACAAGTACGAGTCAAGAAGTTCACGTCAAGTGAACACGTCAAGTAAACAAGTTGTGCACAGAGATTTCGTCTGCTGGCTAGAGTGGCTGATCGGGCCAACTCGTAAGCTCAGGTGACCGCTTATCCCTACCCCTCCACGTGTATCGAGCCAGGGCATTACCCCGAACATGGAATGCTCGCTTCTGGATCACGAGCCAGGAAGTGTATTTAACACGTATGGCGTAGGGTTATGCCTGCAACGCAGGTGCCTAGCCGGAAACAAGTAGATCGGGCATTGGCTATCAACCAACTCACGTAGCCCGCTTCTGGAACACGAGCCAGGAAACACAAGTATTGTAGCGTGTGCTACGAATGCGACGTTCAACATGGATAGCATGGTTGACAATTAATTCGCGTACCGTTAATTAAAATTAAACATGACATGGTAGTTATGCAACATGATAAATGACGGATCTAGCTTCGTTGTCAAGCTAGTTCCTGAAATTGCGCCTAGGCGAGTATCATTTCGTCGCCTAGTCTCTTTTACGCCTACACAAGCAATGGCCTAAGACATGGCCTAAAACCCTAAGTGGCAAGTTTCACTTGCCTAGCACCGAGGATGACGATCACGAAGGTTCGTCTCACGGATGCTAATCTACGGGGAAGAGGTCGCTGCCATGGCAAAACAACATTAGAACAACATCCAACCTAGTTTTATTAGGGTTTCACAAAAATCACAAAACGGGTTATGAGAACATCAAAGGATCGATCACTACCTTAGGAAGTGGAAGAACGATATCGAGCAAGCACGGCGACGGAAGAAACGATACGGAGAACTAGGGTTCAGATCTGGAATGGATGGAGAAATCTGGAGAAATGGGATTTTGGGGATTTTTGGGGGTTTTCTGGTGACCTAGAGGTGGTGGCCGGCCAAAATGGAGAGGGAAGCTCCAAGGGAGGAAGGAATGGCTTGGGGAAATGTTGGAGGGTGATTTGGGGGAGAAAATGGCTCAGGAGAATGAAAGAGGGATGACAGAAATCGTGGGTGGGGTTTAAATAGGAAGGGCTAGCGGCTGCCCAAAAATTAGGGTTTTAACACTGATTAGTCGGTCAAAGAGCAACCTCTGACCGACTGGTTTGGAAACTAGTCGGTCGGTTGACCAACGCAGACCGACTAAGTGTAAACAGTAACTCCTGTACAAAATAGGATTTAGATTTAGTTGGTCAAAGAACAACTACTGACCGACTAGTTTCTCATCTAGTCGGTCGACGAACGTTCTTAGACCGACTAAGAATGAATAGTACTTGGTATCAAAAATGATCATAGAGCAGTCGGTTAAAGAACGATTGCTGACCGACTAGTTTACAACCTAGTCGGTCGACAAATGTTCTTAGACCGACTAACGATAAACAGTGACTCCTGAGTAATTAACAAAGCCCACTAGTCGGTCCATGAAGGTTTGCCGACCGACTAAATCGTCATCTAGTCGGTCGGTTCCCCTTCTTGTACCGGCTAACGTGCTTAGAAAGTTCCGAAATGGAGCGCGAAGCTCCGAGATCGATTCCTAAGACTCCTAGGCTTGATCTAACAATAAAATATGACCGATATGGAGCCCGTCACGAATGACTTTATCCGAAATCGACGATCAACGGAAGAAGCTAGGAAAACACGACGAAACGATCGAAAGTGAAAGCTACGGAGACGAAAACCACGCATAAGGAGAAAATCCACCAAAACATATATATATAATATAATTAATCCAGATACATGAAAACCAGTCGTTACATCCTCCCCAACTTAAGAAAAATTCCGTCCTCGGAATTTCCAACACTCACGTGTCCGGAAATAAAAGTGGGTAGCGCTCTCGCATCTCATCCCCATTCTCCCAAGTAGACTCTCCAGGCGAGCCATGTCGCCACATCACCCTCACAAGATTGACAACCTTGTTCCGAAGTGACTTTTGACGCCTATCCAGAATCTGCACTGGCTGCTGGTCATACGTCATATCAGGGCGAACGGTAATCTCCGAGAAATCCACAGCATGAGATAGATCGCTAATGTATCGACGAAGTTGTGACACATGTAAAACATTGTGAACTCCTTCCAAAGATGGCGGCAAGGCTAAGCGGTAGGCTACCTCGCCAACTTTCTCCAGAATGTCAAACGGTCCAATGTATCGCGGGCTCAACTTCCCTCGCCTCCCAAAGCGAATCACACCACGATTCGGGGAAATCCTCATAAACACATGATCGCCCGGCTGAAACTCCAAAGGACGGTGTTTAGCATCTGCCTAATGCTTAAAACGGTCCTGAGCAATCCTCAACCTCTCCCGAATGTTCCTGACAACATCCACGGTCTCCACAATCATCTCAGGACCCAACAGCTCCCGATCACCAACGTCATCCCAACTCAATGGCGATCGACATTTCCTCCCATACAGCACGGCAAAAGGCGTCATGCCAATACTCGCCTGGAAGCTGTTGTTGTAGGAAAACTCTACCAGATGCAGATGGTCCTCCCACGAACCCTTGAAATCCAACATGCACGCCCTCAGCATGTCCTCCAAGATCTGAATCGTCCTCTCGGACTGGCCATCCGTCTGCGGATGGTACGCCGTGCTGAAACTCAGACGTGTACCCAAACTCTTCTACAAACTCTGCCAGAATTGAGATGTGAACCTCGTGTCTCTGTCCGACACGATACTCACAGGGACTCCATGAAGTCGTACGATCTCCTGCAAGATTCATGTTACATCACTATCTAAACTAGGAAAAGGAAATAAAAACGGAGAGTAAAAGAATTTACCTCCATATATCTCCTCGCTAGCGCCTCAGTGGACTGTCCCACTCGGAACGGAATAAAGTACGCGGATTTGGTCAATCGATCTACGATCACCCAAATCGCGTCATTCTGCTTCGGACTCCGAGGTAGTCCAGTCACGAAATCCATAGTGATGTGTTGCCACTTCCACTCCGAAATCGGAAGCGGTTGTAGCAACCCTGCCGTACGCTGATGCTCCGCCTTTACCTGCTGGCAAACCAAGCACTTGGCTACACTCCGAACCACACTCCTCTTCATACCATGCCACCAAAAGTTCAGACGAAGATCCTTGTACATCTTGGTCCCACCAAGATGCACAGAATACGGCAAACTGTGTGCCTCCACCATCAACTCCTCTCTAATATCTCCAGCTGGCGTACACAATCTAGCTCCAAACCTCAGCGAGCCATCCTCATGAATCAAAAAGTCAGTCCGTAGACCGGCTTCCACCTGCTCCCGAATCTTCACCAGCTTCGGATCCTCAGCCTCTCCGGGAAGAACAATCTCTACACCAGACTCGCAAAAATCCTGCTGCAATCTCCACTGCGAGGTCAAAATCATCACCGCTGGAAGCCTACTCAGCGCATCAGGAACCACATTCACCTTACCAGGGTGATACTGTAAATCAATCTCATAATCCGCCATGAATTCCAACCATCGACGATGTCGCATGTTGAGCTCCTTCTGAGTAAAAATATACTTCAAGCTTTTGTGATCGGTGAAGATCTTCACTTTCTCACTCAGCAAGAAGTGCCTCCAAATCTTAAGAGCAAACACAACAGCAGCCAACTCCAAGTCATGCGTCGGGTAATTCTTCTCATGAGTCTTGAGCTGACGAGATGCATAAGCCACAACATGCCCGTGCTGATGCAACACACAACCGAGACCCTTGCCAGAAGCATCGCAAAAGATCTCAAATCCACCGCTGCGATCAGGCACAACAAGAATAGGGGCAGTCGTCAATCTCTCCCTCAGAACACCAAAAGCATTCTCACAATCACCCGACCAAACAAAAGGTACATCCTTCCGCGTCAATCTGGTCATCGGCTCAGCAATACGGGAAAAGTCCTTAATGAAGCACCGATAATAACCAGCCAGTCCAAGGAAGCTCCGGACCTCAGACGCTGACTGTAGAACAGGCCACTCTCTGATGGCCCTGATCTTCTCGGGATCCACTGAAATACCATCTCCAGTCACTATATGCCCGAGAAAAGCAACTCTGTCCAGCCAAAAGTCGCACTTCGAAAACTTAGCATACAACCGATGCTTCCTCAAAATCTCCAACACCGTCCTCAAGTGCGATGCATGCTCCTCCTCAGACTTTGAATAGATCAGAATGTCGTCAATAAAGATAACGACAAACTTATCTAAAAAGTCGTAGAAGATCAGATTCATCAGATTCATGAAAACTGCGGGTGCATTGGTTACACCGAAGGGCATAACCACAAACTCATAGTGTCCATACTTCGTCCTGAATGCTGTCTTCGGAACATCTTCCTTCTTCACCTTCAGCTGATGATAACCACTCCTCAGATCCAACTTTGAAAACACCCTCGAACCTCCAAGCTGATCAAAAATATCATCGATGCGAGGCAACGGGTATTTATTCTTGATGGTCACTGCATTCAACTCCCGATAGTCCACGCACATGCGACGCGAACCATCCTTCTTCTTCACCAGCAGCTCCGGTGCTCCCCACGGAGACACACTAGGGTTGACATAACCCTTCTGCAAAAGCTCATCCAGCTGCTTCCGTAATTCCTCCAACTCAGCGGGTGCCATACGATATGGCGCCTTCGAAATCGATTGCGCTCTCGGAATAAGATCAATAGAAAATTCTAAAGCTCGATCAGGTGGCAAACCAGACATCTCCTCGGGGAAGACATCATCAAAGTCCCGCACAATCGCTGGCCTCTCCAGCTCCATCTGCATAGCCACAAACTCCACCGGCCTGGCCCAAAACCTGACATGACCAAGCGAACTGCTACCCCGGCTGAACTCAAACACTGGATGTCCGGGAATCTCGAACACCACCTTCTTCCTCCGATAGTCGATCATAGCATAGAAGCTCGCAAGCCAATCCATCCCAAGGACCGCATCATAGTTGATGATGTCGTGGACAATGAAATCAGCGTAAAGCTCATGTCCACAAACCACCAACGAGCAAGAATTGCAACCAAGATGCACCGAGACCACGCCATTTCCTGTGACGATATTCCAACTCTTGGGAAGAGGGGACGTCGACAAGGAATGCTTCTCCACGAAGCTCCGAGAAATAATGCACATCGATGCACCTGAGTTAAAGAGGACTCGTGCAGGAAATGTGCACACCAAAACCACACCTAACAAGCAATTTAACAATCAAACCCTAGTCTAGCAAACAATCATGTGCAAACAACCAAACATATTCTAACAACCAAAACTAGCTAGGAAAGTAACAGCTAGATTGAGGATTACCTGCGATAACCTCATCCACAGCCTCGCTCTCCACAGCGGTCATCAGAAAGGCCTGCCTCCTCGGCGGAAAAGCCTGCTGAAAAGCCTGTCTCTGTGGAACAAGAGCTGCTCCACGTCCAGCAGGAACAGACGCTCTCTGCTGTAACGGCTGTGCTGCAACAGGTGCCCTCCAAGGCTGCTTCGACCTCGGATAATCCTTCATGGTATGGGTAGGATCTCCACAGACAACACACTGGCCCAGGAATCTCCTACACTGATCCTTGACATGCCCGATCTTGCCGCAGAAATGGCAAGTCTTCTGAATAGGCCCTCCTGGCCTCTTGAACTGAGCTGGCTGATTAGGCTTGAAACCAGGCCTAACCACCGCTCTGGCCTGCTCCATAGGCCTCTTCCCAGCACCAGAAACATGTCCCCTCCTCTGGCTCAGGTTCAGCTCCTGCCTCCTTGCAGCGACCAGAACCTTCTGATAAGAGTCCAGATCAGAGGAAGACACAAAACTCTGAAGCTCCAAAGCAAGCCCCTACAGGAACCTCTGAGCCCTCTCATCAGCATCCTGCACCATCTTCGGTGCGAAACGACTCAGCCTAGTGAACTCTTGGTGGTACAGGTCCACCGTCAAGCTCCCTTGCTTCAGATCAATAAAGCGCTGCAGCATCTCCTTCCTAGCAGCCTTCGGAAAGAACTCCTCATCAAACTTGGACTTAAAGGTAGCCCAAGCTATCGGCTCCACCAGCATCTTCTCTTCCGCATCCCACCAGTTCCGAGCATTCTCCTTGAGTTGCCTCTACGCCAAATCAACCCACCCAGCCGGGGTGATCTTGGCCATCTTCAAGTTATCCTCAATGTTCTGAATCCACTCATCGGCAGCCAGAGGACCCTCAGACCCATCAAAATATGCGGAACCCAGCTCCCGAAATTGCTTTGCTCCCGGCTCGGAGCGAGGGGCATCCCGGATTGCCCGACCAGCTCGAACAACTAGAGCATTCTGGACTTGCAGGAGCACGCCCTGCTGCACCTGCATCATCTGAAGCATCATCCGTATAATCTCTCCATTGGTGGGTTCCAGCTCAGGCTCCTCGTCATGAGGGGGCACACCACTACCTCCACCACGGGTGAATCACCTTCCTGCCATCTAATGACACAGAAAACGAAACAATTAGACTCATAGCTTATGACTCAGATGTCGAACTTAGTTTATTGGACATTCTAATATTATTATCATCATTCCGATAATCACAGTTACAGAAGAGACCTGTATGGGCCACCAACAAAACCTGTCACGCCACGCTTTCTTAAAATGGAGGCGAGATGTGAAAAGGTGCGCACGAGAGTGGAGCTGTGAAGCCCCAAACTCGATAAGCGTCAATAAAACATAAGCAGGTCCCTGTAACCACAAATGGAACAACAATTATAACACAAGGAGAGACAGAAATAAAATCTCAAATCTCAGAATATGTCCAACATTAAAATTAAGTTCAACATCCAGAAAAGCCACCAGGCTAAAAGAAAGATTCTAAAGGCCCAGAACAAGGCCAACAAGGACAAACATAACAAAGTATAGGTGCTGCGCACCGACAACTACAGCAGTCTAAAACAAAAGGGGAAAGCTCAACGAAGACACTAGGACTGGTCCCCAGTGTCCACGTACTCCTCGTCAAACACAGGCTCGGGCTCGGCGTCCGCAAACACCTCGTCCTCAACAATGAACTCAGGCTCAGGATCTAACATGCGTCACCCAAAAGAGTAAAGGGGCACATGTCAGCAAGTCTAAAAGACTTGGGCAAGGAAACTGAAGGTAAGGTAAACTAACAACCTAGCAGTTATAGTATGATGCATGGCATAGCAAGTATAGTATGGAAGTGACAAGTAAAGGAAAGTACAAGTAGCAAGTAGCAAGTATGTCATGGATAACAAGTTTTACAAGTAAAACACAGACAAGTACGAGTCAAGTAGTTCACGTCAAGTGAACACGTCAAGTAAACACGTCAAGTAAACAAGTTGTGCACAGAGATTTCGTCTGCTGGCTAGAGTGGCTGATCGGGCCAACTCGTAAGCTCAAGTGACCGCTTATCCCTACCCCTCCACGTGTATCGAGCCAGGGCATTACCCCGAACACGGAATGCTCGCTTCTGGATCACGAGCCAGGAAATGTATTTAACACGTATGGCGTAGGGTTATGCCTGCAACGCAAGTGCCTAGCCGGAAACAAGTAGATCGGGCATTGGCTATCAACCAACTCACGTAGCCCGCTTCTGGAACACGAGCCAGGAAACACAAGTATTGTAGCGTGTGCTACGAATGCGACGTTCAACATGGATAGCATGGTTGACAATTAATTCGCGTACCATTAATTAAAATTAAACATGACATGGTAGTTATGCAACATGATAAATGACGGATCTAGCTTCGTTGTCAAGCTAGTTCCTGAAATTGCGCCTAGGCGAGTATCATTTCGTCGCCTAGTCTCTTTTACGCCTACACAAGCAATGGCCTGAGACATGGCCTAAAACCCTAAGTGGCAAGTTTCACTTGCCTAGCACCGAGGATGACGATCACGAAGGTTCGTCTCACGGACGCTAATCTACGGGGAAGAGGTCACTGCCATGGCAGAACAACATTAGAATAACATCCAACCTAGTTTTATTAGGGTTTCACAAAAATCACAAAACGGGTTATGAGAACATCAAAGGATCGATCACTACCTTAGGAAGCGGAAGAACGATATCGAGCAAGCACGGCGACGGAAGAAACGATCCGGAGAACTAGGGTTCAGATCTGGAATGGATGGAGAAATCTGGAGAAATGGGAATTTGGAAATTTTTGGGGGTTTTCCGGCGACCTAGAGGTGGTGGCCGGCCAAAATGGAGAGGGAAGCTCCAAGAGAGGAAGGAATGGCTTGGGGAAATGTTGGAGGGTGATTTGGGGGAGAAAATGGCTCAGGAGAATGAAAGAGGGATGAAAGAAATCGTGGGTGTGGTTTAAATAGGAAGGGCTGGCGGCTGCCCAGAAATTAGGGTTTTAACACTGATTAGTCGGTCAAAGAGCAACCTCTGACCGACTAGTTTGGGAACTAGTCGGTCGGTTGACCAACGCAGACCGACTAAATGTAAACAGTAACTCCTGTACAAAATAGGATTTAGATTTAGTCGGTCAAAGAACAACTACTGACCGACTAGTTTCTCATCTAGTCGGTCGACGAACGTTCTTAGACCGACTAAGAATGAATAGTACTTGGTATCAAAAATGATCATATAGCTAGTCGGTTAAAGAACGATTGCTCACCGACTAGTTTACAACCTAGTCGGTCGACAAATGTTCTTAGACCGACTAACGATAAACAGTAACTCCTGAGTAATTAACAAAGCCCACTAGTCGGTCCATGAAGGTTTGCCGACCGACTAAATCGTCATCTAGTCGGTCGGTTCCCCTTCTTGTACCGGCTAACGTGCACAGAAAGTTCCGAAATGGAGCGCGAAGCTCCGGGATCGATTCCTAAGACTCCTAGGCTTGATCTAACAATAAAATATGACCGATATGGAGCCCATCACTAATGACTTACTCTGAAATCGACGATCAACGGAAGAAGCTAGGAAAACACGACGAAACGATCGAAAGTGAAAGCTACGGAGACGAAAACCACGCATAAGGAGAAAATCCACCAAAGCATATATATATAATATAATTAATCCAGATACATGAAAACCAGTCGTTACAATCAATGCTTAGGGTTAATTAGTGTAACCGACATTTGGAGATATTTTTTTGTGTTGGTTGTTCTTGAGAGAGCTTCTTGCTTCCCATTGGATTTTGGGAGAGTTTTTTAGGGCTTGTGTTCTTGAGAGAAAGGTGAGATTTTTCCTTCTCCCCTCTTTCATTTGTTTCTTCCTCTTGAGTGGATTCGTGAGGGCTTGCTCCGTTTGGCAAGTTATTACTCACGTGTGAGGGAGCAATTTGTAACCCTAATTGTTTGGATCTCTCTACTAGTGGAATTGTCTCAGATTGGATTGCTGGATGTAGGTTGTTTACACCTGAAGCAGGGTAAATTCCTTTGTGTCTGCATTTGATTTAATTGTTGCTGTGATTCGTTTGCTACTTTCTATTGCAAGGTCATTTGGGAATTTTGTTGGGACTTTGAGATTAGATTTTTGCTAGCCCGATATTCCTGATCAGTTTATTAGGGTTGGTTTTCCACATTGATCTCAAGGCGTTTTCGGATTTTTGACCAACAAGTGGTATCAGAGCTTGTGGTTTCATTGCAAAGGAATTTAGTGGAGAAAGAAAGATGGTGTCTTTGGCAACATTGAACATTGAGAAGTTCACAGGTCGGAATGATTTCCGGATTTGGTAGACGAATGTGAAGAATGTTCTTATGCAGACGGGGTGTTACCAGATCGTATTCGATGTCTTGAATATCGATAAGGAGGTGACTGCATCAGCTAGGACAGAGATGGAGAGGAAGGCGTACAGCGCGATTCAGTTGTCGTTATCAGATAATGTTCTGAGGGAAGTCCTGGATGAGGCGACGGCATCTGATATGTGGAAGAAGCTTGAGGGACTCTATATGAAGAAGTCTTTTACGAGTCGCCTATACTTGCTTCAGCAGCTGTATACTCTCAAGATGAAGTCTGGGTCAGCGGTGAAGGATCACATGGATGAATTGAACAGGATTGTGCTAGAGTTATGTGGTATGGATGTGAAGATTGAAGATAAGCAACAAGCGGTTATCTTGATGTGTTCATCGTCTGAAGAGTATAATCAGTTTGTTCGGTCGATGATTTACAACCGGACTACTCTCATCGTGGAAGAGGTGAAGGCGGCGCTTCACACGAAGCAACTATGTGGCAAGGTTCAAGGTAGAGATCATGTGAGTAACCGCGAGGAGGCATTGCATGTGAGAGGTCGACAGGAAAGGAGAGGAGGCTTCAGGAAGTATAATGACCGCTCCAAGTCGAGACATTCGCAGGATAGATTTGCGAACATCACATGCTACAATTGCCACAAGAAGGGTCATTACTCAAGTCATTGTCCTATCAAGAATAGGAAGAAAGGAAAGGAAACCGAGAAGGATTTCGGTTCGGCATCTTTGGGCATTGATGGTGAGCAAGTTCCTGATGAAGGTAGAGATACCGAGATTTTTGCTGCGGGGATTGCAGGTGATGCCAATATGGCATGGCTCATGGACAATGGATGCTCATATCATATGACTCTTCATAGGAGTTGGTTCGCGACATACCGTTCCAAGCAAGATGGAGGCTCAATCCTCATGGGGAACAACGCAGTGTGTAAAACTGCGGGTATTGGAACCGTTCGGATAAAGATGCATGACGGCATAGTGCGTACACTTGCCGATGTGAGGCATGTCCCGGATTTGCGGAAGAGCCTAATCTCCATAGGCGTGTTGGACAATGCCGGATGTAAGTCGGTCTTTGAAAAAGACCAACTTCGTGTTTCTAAAGGAGCCATGGTTGTGATGAAGGGAAAGAAGGTTGGAAACCTATATGCCCTTCAAGGTACCACAGTTGAAGGTGAAGCAGATGTAAGCACTTCGAGCGCAGTTTCCGGAGATTCGGCCAAGTTGTGGCATTACCATTTGGGTCATCCATGTGACAAAACGCTTGATGTACTCCGAAGAAGAAAGTTGATTGAAGCCTCGAATGAGAGTGTTGAATTCTGCGAATCCTGTGTGTACGGTAAGAAGACAAAGCTGCAATTTAACACGGGGAAGCATACTAGCAAAGGACCACTTGACTATGTACACACCGATGTGTGGGGACCATGCCAAGAGCCGTCAAGAGGGGGAGCTAAGTATTTTGTCTTGTTTATTGATGATTACTCTCGCAAAGTTTGGATGTACCTAATGAAGTCTAAGGATCAAACTTTTGATATGTTTAGAGAGTGGAAGACCATGGTGGAGAAGCAAACTGGAAGGCACATGAAGGTGCTTAGATCTGACAATGGAGGTGAGTTTACCTAGAGGGAGTTTGGAAATTTTTGCAAACTCCATGGGATCCGCAGACACTTTAGTACACATGGTGATCCGCAGTCGAATGGTGTGGTGGAGCGGATGAATAGAACATTGTTGGAGAGAGTGCGATGTTTGAGGCACTCAGCTGGTTTAGCGAAGGAATTCTGGGGAGAGATATTCTCGACTGATGTGCACATTGTGAACAGAGTTCCTTCTGTAGCGATTGGCTACAAGATCCCTGAGGAGATGTGGAGTGGTGAAGCTGGTGATTATTCTTACTTGCGCATTGTGGGTTGCCCGGCTTATGTACACGAGAGGGGGCGACAAGTTGGATCCAAGAGCAAAGAAGTGTGTCTTCCTTGGATATGGCCACGGCGTAAAGGGATATCATTTGTGGGATCCAGAGGGTCAGAAAGCGATAGTGAGCCGACATGTTACTTTTGATGAGGATGCAATGCTCAGGGCGGAGCATTCTCACTCAAAAGAGGACACGTCCGCAGAGGAGACTTTACTGGAGAAAGTTAGTCTTCCGGTCCAGCCCACTCAGCGACCAGGAAAAGAATTGATGGTCGATGCTCTAGTTGAGGGAGATGATGAGGTCCATGCTGAGGATCATGTGCACACACCCAGTACATCTCAGGTACGCGTTGACACTTATGCAGGTGATGATGGAACGCGGAGATCGAAGAGGGTGAAGAAAGCGCCAGAAAGATTGGGCTCATAGGATTATGCCAGATATTCTTTCGATGATATGGCGTCGTATGCACTCAACCTAGAGCACGAGGAGCCAGCGACATATGGTGGAGCCATAGTCTCAGGAGATGCCGCTCACTGGCAAGGAGCTATGGGGGAGGAGATGGAGTCTCTTCACCGAAATGACACTTGGGATTTGGTGTCGTTACCTAGCGAGAAGCGTGCCATTGGTTGTCGTTGGATATACAAGGTTAAGGAAAGTTCAGCTCAAGATGGGAACAGCGTCAGGTATAAAGCACGGTTGGTTGCCAAGGGGTTTGCACAACGGAAGGGTGAAGACTACAACGAAATATTTTCACCGGTTGTGCGACACACGTCCATTCATGTGTTATTGGCGCTAGTTGCTAGCATGGACATGGAGTTGGAGCAACTAGATGTGAAGACCGCTTTTCTGCATGGAGACCTCGATGAGGAAATTTATATGCAGCAGCCTGAGGGGTTCAGAGTTGAAGGAAAACAGACCTTGGTGTGCAGGTTGAAGAAATCGTTGTACGGGTTGAAGCAGTCACCCAGGCAGTGGTACAAACGATTCGATAGCTTCATGATTGGAGTAGGCTTCGAGAGGAGCATCAAGGATCAATGTGTGTATGTTCGCACACTTGAGAATGGCTTGAGAATTTACTTGTTGCTCTATGTGAACGATATGCTAATTGCTTCTAATAGCATGTCGGAGGTGAAGAAGCTGAAGGAGAAGCTAGGGCAAGAATTCGACATGAAGGATTTGGAGCCCGCTAAGAAGATTCTCGGAATGGAGATTGTTCGAGATCGGAAGAAGCATGAGCTTAGATTGTCACAGAAGGGGTATATTCAGAAGGTACTAGCCCTTTTTGGGATGGATAGTGCGAAGCCCGTGACAACACCTTTGGGAGCTCATTTTCAGCTGTCGGCGAGTCAGTCGTCAAGCACCGATGAGGAGAAGACTTACATGTCACAGGTGCCATATGCGAGTGCAGTAGGAAGCTTGATGTATGCGATGGTTTGCACGCGTCCAGATATTACACAGGCCGTCAGAGTGGTTAGCAGGTATATGGCTAATCCTGGCAAGGAGTATTTGCAGGCCGTCAAGTGGATTCTCAGATATCTCCGAGGCACAGCGAGTGTCGGGATCCTCTATGGGAGAGGAGACAGAAAGGTGCTGACACGTTACTGCGATAGTGACTACGCAGGTGATAGAGACAGGCGACGATCTACCACGGGGTATGTGTTCAATTTGGGCATTGCCGCAGTATCGTTGAGGTCGGTCTTACAGTCTGTGGTTGCGCTATCAACCACAGAGACCGAGTTGATTGCAGCGGTGGAAGCTGTGAAGGAGGCCAAGTATTTGAGGAGTCTGCTGAGATATTTAGGGATGCCGCAAAGTTCGTCACATGTGCATTGTGACAGCCAGAGTGCCATTCATCTGGCGAAGCACC
The DNA here is from genome assembly GCA_030789695.1 of Scilla litardierei. Classification (NCBI taxonomy): domain Eukaryota; kingdom Viridiplantae; phylum Streptophyta; class Magnoliopsida; order Asparagales; family Asparagaceae; genus Scilla; species Scilla litardierei. The sequence goes on from CM061133.1 coordinate 254,847,580, forward strand.
AGGCATACAGTTCGAGGATGAAGCATATTGAGGTGCATGATTCCTTCCTTGAGTTGGAGAAGAAGGAGATAGAGCTTCAGAAGATCCCAACTGATTTGAACCCCGCAGACATGTTTACCAAGCCAGTTCTCGCCATCAAGCTCCAGGTTTGCTTGGAGCTGATTTCTCTTTTGGCTTAGGTGGCGCCAGAGGGCGCGATTTCCGAGACGATGGTGATACTAGAGAGATGGTGATGTTACGCAGCGTGGAGATGCCAGAATCGGTGGTGATGATATTTGAATCAAGGTAGAGTGTTGTTTTTTAGTGATTCAAATCGAGGAGACTTCATTTCCAGGCTACTCGGTCTGGCAGCAGCCTGCTCGGTCGAGCAGCGTGTCACCCGGGTCGACAGAGAGCTGGAAGTTTTTTTTGGGAGCAGAATTCCCTGTAGTACTCGGCCCGAGTAGCTTGCTACTCGGCCGAGTTGGTTTTGACTCGGTCCGAGCAGTCTTGATACTCGACCGAGTGTATCTGGCATGTCATCAGCGGATACGGTTGCTTTTCGCTGCTCGACCGAGTAGCAGGCTGACTCGGTCGAGCAGCCCTTGGGCCCCCGCGCGACCAGCGACGGTCTGGATTTGTTTCATCCGCCGTTTCAATTGGGTTGTGTTTTAAACCATCGATGCTTAGGGTTAATTAGTGTAGCCGACATTTAGAGATATTTTTTCGTGTTGGTTGTTCTTGAGAGAGCTTCTTGCTTCCCATTGGATTTTGGGAGAGTTTTTTAGGGCTTGTGTTCTTGAGAGAAAGGTGAGATTTTTCCGTCTCCCCTCTTTCATTGGTTTCTTTCTCTTGAGTGGATTCGTGAGGGCTTGCTCTGTTTGGCAAGTTATTACTCACGTGTGAGGGAGCAATTTGTAACCCTAATTGTTTGGATCTCTCTACTAGTGGAATCGTCTCGGATTGGATTGCTGGATATAGGTTGTTTACAACCGAACCAGGGTAAAGTCTTTTGTGTCTGCGTCTGATTTAATTGTTGCTGTGATTCGTTTGCTACTTTCTATTGCAAGGTCATTTGGGAATTTTGTTGGGGACTTTGAGATTAGATTTTTGCTAGCCCGATATTCCTGATCAGTTTATTAAGATTGGTTTTCCACATTGATCTCAAGGCATTTCCGGATTTTTGACCAACACGAACATAAGAAAAACGAATCACAGAATACTGAGATTCAAACATAAGCATACTAACACCTCGCCTCTGATATGATACGCTACAGATTCATTGAACAATCATCCTATAATTCAGACTGCAGGAGTGAAAAGGAAAAGGCCGGCAAGAAAACCAGGCCATCATGAATTATTTCCACCATAGCAAAACTTTATAAGATTTAAATTATGAGCACCCTTAACCGGAGCAGCTCCAGGGGAGCGCTGTCCAACAGTTACACAGCAGCACAACTATCCTTCCATACAAACTCCCACAACTCTTCAAGCATACGCAACTGTATTACTAGTACAAGGATACATCCCTATCCCAACTCGTTAAAGCAGAAACATATGCGAACTCCACAGGACCTGAAACTGGCTCGCTGGCCATCTTCCCTAGTACTCAATCCCGCGTTAGAAGAGAAAGCACACTTTCAGACATAAGCTAGTTAGGACCTTCTTGGTGCACGTGCCCCGCTGGTGATCAGGGAATTGGCTTTCTTGGAAACACCCCCAACATAGAGAACCTTTGTGGCACTGAACCAAGTTCTCAAGTTACCCCCGTGTCTTGGCTCTCTTCATGCCAAGGCTGTTATGGAAGGGGGATACAGAGCCGGACATATTTGACCCTTCCTCACGAAGCGTTCCATTGAGCAAAGCTAGCTCTCTAAGCTGCTGCTTTTTGAAAAAATCATGTGATTCATCCTGTAAAAAGAAATAGGATCAGAATATAGAACATTGTTTGGTTAGAACTAAGAATGGTATGCAACTCTGGAAGCTTTAGCGAACAAGGGAATACCACAGGCTTGAGCAAATCTTCCATGATCTCACGAGCTTGCATCAAACGGGTATCGATGATTTCAGCCGGTAGCTCCGCCTCCACCAAAATGTGAAGCGGGTCATTCAAGTGTTCATACCCTGGTTTCCCTCTCATCATATCCTCCTGTAAGAGAGTGCATTATTAGCACCACAAAGCAATGGTCCCCATAAACATATATTAATCAGTAAATAAGCGCCATAAACAAATAGCCTGACCGTGAACAAGACAACAAATTGTGTTCTGATCGAAGGGCATAGGTTGATGAAATATCACAAATTCATGCAGTTATTATGCTACGCAACCATCATATACTGTCCCCAATATCAGATGGAGAAAACAATTATGGATATGATCACCATCACCATAGACTACCTTAGTACCAGAGTTGAAGAAGGAACTAGGTGCTGCTGGGCATCAGCCCAAATGTCTAGCGCCTAGCGGCATGGAAGCAGGAAATTAAAAAAAGGAAATAAAAGGCAGAAAAATAGTGTACACATTTGTTTCTCTCGTTGCCGCCTCAGCTCACCACTACCTCTTCCTGATTGTGGCAGTTGCCTACCCCTGTCGTTGCTAGAGAGGGGGTAGTAGTGTTAGGGCTGGAAATTGAAGCAGGTCGAGCATGATCCGCTTGTCATAACTTGCACCCGATTACATATCCATGAGTCATGTTCCTTTACCCAAGAAAATGAGCCATTTGTTCTTTTACCCAAGAAATTTTCCATAATCCAATCATTGATCTAAATATCTCCAAAATAAATTAGGGGTAAATTGTATTCGGTCCATTTATTCTATAAGGTTCTTGGAAAGATTTTTCCTGGTGTCACTGGCAGGCTTATATATTCTTGGTCACAATTCCTATGATTCTCCAACAGAAAACTATGCCTTGCCTGCATGGTCCTGCTTCAGACTTACATATGATGACTGTAAGAATAAATTCATGCTAATTTTCCCAAACCACATATATTTTGTAACTAAAATATCAATGGAGTCACCTTTCTCAAAATGGTCTTAAGGAACCTCAGTAGATCACTATAAGGTCCTTCCAAATAAGAATGCACTACACTATTAATACCTTGGTTTCAGTGACATCAAAGATAGGCAGTACCCAGTCTGAAAAGTAGATTAGAAAGCGATCTCATTAAAATGCATTACATGTGTTAGATAACTTCTGTCTATGCTCCATTTCTAGTTATCTTTCTTTTCTCAGCTGTCAAGAGTGTACAATTTGGAGGTTGCAAAATGGATCAAGAGAAAACCACAAACTATTTTGGAGATGATTTTTTGTTAGGCTGCAATGTATGATGTAGGCCTACTAGTTTTAATATTGAGTTCGCGCCTGGGATGTGAATATGAAGAGTAGCACATTAGCTTGTGCTGAACCATGGTTATCAAAATCGTAAGCATATTGTATGATTCAATATGATATGAAATGAACACTTTTCGATACGAATCGTAGGTCCATTTCAGACCACGAAATATCATATGATATGATGTTCATATCGCACGATACGATATCATATCGGACGATAACCATATATTCAGATATGATACTTGGCTAGCTGCTTTTTAAGGTTCATGTTTTGAGGTTTAGGGTTGTTTGGGTTTTAAACCTGACCTGATATTAATTTAGGGCTCAAATTAGCCTCGATATTTACAAATCAGTACCGAACCCAAGTCGATGCTCACTGTTAAGCTCGGAGTAGAAATCCTGCAATGCTATTGAAGCTCGAAGATGAAGTTGAAGAGGAAATCAAATACACTAACATAATCAAACAGGAAAACATAATCAAACAGGAAAGACAAGGCAATTGACGACCACATCAAGCTCCATCGACTACTTGACTCAATCGATGATGACATACTCAAAGATCATTATGTATCTCTTTCTTTCATTTATACCATTTTTATAAATTAATTTTTACATTACTTCATTCATTAATATTGATTTCTACTTTTCTTGATGTGTGAAGCACTGTTTTTCGATTGGATAACAAGATTGCATATATGAAGTAATTTAATTTGTTTTTAATAAAAATTTCTTAAGGTTGTAATTCAACACATATATGAAGTGATTTTTATGTTTAGTAAGGATTTTCGTGATTTTTTCCATTAATTTATTGGATGAGGTGATTTCAGTCCAAAACAAAAATTAGATGACGTGATTTTTGGTGTTTAACAAGAATTTCAATGATTTTTATGGTACTGATTTATTTTTTACATATTTTAATTTAGACTAATTTTAATAAATTCCAATGAATTTTATGTTATTAATTTATTGATTTCAGTAAATTTAATTAAGATTGACTAAGGTCAATTTTAATGGTGTTTATGTTACTTTATTTTTATAGAATTTAATTAAGACTAATTTTGGTTAACTTAAACTTATTTTGAGTTTTAAATTTTTTGCTTTACAAAAAAATTAGTTTGTTGTTCACTTTACTGAAAATGTTGTTTGACACATTTTTAGCATATCTCAGTGTCCACAACTTGCTATATGCTTAAATTTCTTGATTGATTTTTGATATATTTACTTATTTGAGTGATTTGCTTAATTGTTTTCAATTTATCAAATATATTCCGATATGATGTATGAAACAATATGATACGGGACCAAAACGATACACTATATAACATCTCTGTGCTGAACTTAAATTTTAAGTAGTCTTTAAAATATAACAATGATCAATTTCTTGAATTATTCTTGCATTGTTTTCATCCCATCATACATTTTCTTCTTTTTCCGGCTAATTAAATCAGATTATTTTATGTAAAGATGTTGTTATGACCTCCCCCACCCTTTTCCTACCTAAATGTCGGGTTGTTTTTTAGTTGCATAAGTGGATGGATATATTCATCTGATCTTGCATGAACAATTAAGAGTGGCAAGAGTAAAAAAGATACCCGAGTTGGATCCTTAATACTGCCACGCCCCCTAATCAGGACACGGCAGTCAGTACTTGCTTCCACTCGCTTAAGGGAGTTCCCTCTAGGACCAAGAAGGCGGCCAACAAAGTTGTACTGCATAAACAAAAAGAAGAGAAAAGAATCAATATAAATAAGAAAATGAGAGAGAGAAAGAGAGTGTGTAGAGATATTTACATACAGTAGGATACTTGTCCACAGGTATATCAACCCTGATTGTTTTCTTGACAACGAGACTAGAGGAGCTGCCCTGAGAACCAAGCCAACTATGAGCTAAGGAAGGCTGCATCAATCCTAACCTCTGCATGACAAGTATGACCTTGTTAAACAAAATATTATCGATATTTAAATCAATCCAGGGAGTGGACAAGAGTATGTAATATAATCAGAGTATGAATTTTATACTTCAGACAAGACATACATTGCATACAATTTTTATACACATGCACATGTAGTTGATAAAAATGAAGATAACACTAATATGCTAACTTCAGACTGCTGAAAGTGCAAACTTAAAGTACTCCATGTTCTATTAGGCATTTATATACTAGTACTCAATAGGAAGGGGCTCCATTCATTGTCATTTAGGCAAAATTCAATAATACAGTGGATCCAGCACACATGTCAAAGCCTTACCTAACTCCCATTTGTTGCATTTGAGTCAACAAAATTGTCGGGGAGCATTACATTCACCAGATGTTTGATGTGTGAAGACCATTGCATAAACAATGAGAGAGAACAAATTGGCTGGATTCGCATTGACAAAGTTATAAGATTGTTCCCACAACAAAGTAACCACTCACATACTGCCAAAAATGACTGAGATAAGACTATGTAACAGAGAGATAGACTGGTCAACTGTGCTTAATACAAACTCATGGCCATCCACTCGACGTAGAAGACGCTGTTAAAGTGCCACTTAGAGCATATAGTCAAAAACCAAGCCCTCATTAATTCAGAAGATTTACATCTTAAATCAAAATATACCCCAAGCAGGACACTAGAGTCAGCATGATGTGTAAAATAGTGTTATGAATACAAAGCACTCGAATTGTAAGTCTAGTTAGCATAACCCTGTGAAGTACTACAGGATCCCTTCTGCCAGCAGTAAAATTTAGAAGCAAAGAAAAGTTATGTTAATGGTTAGTATCCGTACTTCTGATTGAAATGCCGATGCCCACCCATTCATATCAGCTGCTGCTCCATTGGAAAATAATCCACCAGTAGTCAGATGGCTAACATGATCAACCCCACTTTGATCTAAAAGAGATGCATTCCCCAACAGTGTAGTTACACGCAAAATTTCTGCTCCAAAATGTCAATTTCAAGCATAAAAGATGTACCAGTTAGCATTGTTAGAAATTAGTCAGCACTTGGCAGAAACGGGAAGATATTGGTTAATCAAAATGTCTAGTTAATTACCAGCATACAATCAGCACAACTAGTTGCTTAAAATATTCTAAATTAAGTAACATAATTTGATGTAAAACAAGTAAATTACATATTATCATGTTGTACCATAAAAATATATCATATAGGTACAGCACAATAATGCACCAACAATTGCATAAATCAATAGAAAACTGCATGCACGTCACATATTCCAACTAGAAGTCTCTATTGTGCACACACTCTGCATAGCCCTTTAAGATGGGACGTTCAATTAAATGAAAAAGAAATTTTCATTAGATTAGCAACTTCTGTGAGGACAAAACTATGTCAGAGCACAAAGCTAACTGCCGCATACTGTCTCAAGGAAAAGCTGGAAAGCTTCACTCAATTCTCGTATCTCTTCATCACAAAACATCCATTTTTAAACGGATAGCAACATTAATATTTCTTCTAGCTAAGGGAGATTGACTATCCCTATTAAGTAATATGGAATAGTGGACCTTGTTGTCACAAACAAGAATATAACTTACAGAAAAGATCTAGAAGTCGATCCACAACATGGCACCCTTTTGAGAGTCGACAAGAAAACATTTTTGTAAAGGAAAAAAGTGAATATCAAACGTCAACAAGCACGTAAAATTCATAGCACTCAAAAACCAAAAGGCTACAATTCCCAAAACGAATTTCCCTCGTAAACCAGTTTACAATCTATGAAAATTCTAATTTTCTTTCACAAGACCTTTTTCAAAATTATTCTTTCTTTCTAGACCTCCCAACAAATAGCGAGCTAGTCCTTGTCAAAACCTATGCAGTACTTAGGTTTTAAATGTGATATACATGGTAATACATCACTTGATGATGGCTTTGCTGAAAACATGTCGTTCTAATGAGTGTCCATCAATCAACAGAATCCAGTTCCATATGTTACACGCATCATATCCTAGTATCAGTTTCCACATGGAAATAATTCCGCTAACTTCTTTCCTAGAACCATAGGAAAATAGAGTAAACAATGAATAGAATTGTAAACAAATGGAGCATATCATGGTATGAATCTGCATCTTAGAAATACATAAATAGAAGTGTAAAAAGATCAAAGTGAGGAACCAAGTTGTCCTATCCTACCAATTCCATAAGAAGCTATAGGACTTATAGACAAAACCCTCCACTATTTCGAGATGACCACTACTAATAATCTTAGAACAACTGCAATTCACCGCCCCACTAAATAAAATGACAAAAATAATAGGAAGAAAACAAAAACAAAAACAAAAAGGATGGCCATAAGGAATAATTTGCAACCTAACTTTCATTTATTTTGCCATGAAATTTTTACATATATATACATTGGCTTTACTTGTATATCTTACTCAACTAATTGCATCCATCTTTTGATCTGGTACATTTTCAAGATACCTTTACCAGTCATGTATGTTTATATCTCATTACCCACTGTAAGGGGCTTCTCACTGTCACATCAACAACTGTTATCAACAGTACTTTTGCTCAATCTAGGCCAGTTTTGGTTCCTCACTTCATCATAGCCTTGTTAAACTCTGATCATGACCCTCTACCTGCACATTGTATTGAACTCTGACACAAATTTCAGGACAATCTAACCATTTTCCTGGTTAAAAACAAAAATCCATTTGCTTCTAGCAGCCTTGTTCAGATATCAGGTCTAGTCAAGTTCTATTTCTCATATATGGTGTAGGATCTCATGTCGCTAATACTTTACTAAATATCTCATCTTTCTATCTCGAATTTCTAGAAGCATCACTTTTATAATGATCATCTTATTCGAAGTTGAACACGCCTGTTATGATTTCCAAAATGGCATGGTAAATATATATGGCCTATGTGACGTACAGTGTCTCAAATTATAGGCTATATGGTTAGAAGTTCTCTGGCCAATACATAACAAGATAAACACCAATAGACAATCATTCTCTGTTTGGTTATACGTGAAGTACAATGACACTAATTGTGGACTTCGGGGTTTGGAAATTCTCTGGCCAATACATAACAATGTAAAAACCAATTGACAATCATTCTTTCTTTGGTCACTCTTAACAAGTATTGATACACCTACATGGACATGGACACCCTATTGTACACCCCATTGATGCAACAAAGAGTTTAGTAGAAATAAGGGGAAGGGTGATCCTACATATCTCTGACGATAAAGCATGTACCAGTACTCCTACTAAAAAGAAAATATAAAGAAAGATTAAAAACCCATCCGATATATTCACAATAACCCAGCTTATAACAACTTTCATAAAAACATCATTCACTTTAATAAACCTCACCACAAGCCTCTTGAACTGAATGACAAGCTCTAAAATCTAGCCCCTATATAACACAGAAACTTCTATCGTACAGCCGCTCAAACAACTTCAAACAACTTTTGGATACGCATGTATACCACACGCATCCTATGTATTTATAATAATTTGCCAAGCCTCTGTGTGTCCTGCCTGCTGGCATAGCCGTGTCTCTTCAACAGAGTTTGGCCACAAGCAGAACTACAAAAGTTCACAGTCCCTCAAACCAAATCAATATCAAGTTACTTACACCAATAAGCCCTCCATCATCGGCTTTATTTTAACTGTTGGTGGATTGTGCAACTAATCAAGCTTTTTAAACCAATGAAAGTGTTTGAAATAAGAGTGTGCTACAAACAAGTCTAATGCTTCCAATTTATGGGTTAGAGCCTTCCAACCAATTCATGAAGTATACCCTTGTGTCCTTATCGCTAAAAAGGTCATTGTGGAAATAACTCCAGTTGTTCCAGTGATGTCATCACGTACTGCAAGAACAATACTTGAATCCCTCTTAATTGTTTACATTATCTGGACGGCTAACAAGATAACCAATCCATTTAGATTTAAATAGTTGGCCCACATCAATCAGTATGAGGCCCTTATCACCTCTTTCCCCATATGCTAGGTTCTTCAGCAAGAAGGTAGCGTATGCAATTGAGATTCTTCGGCAAGAAGGCAGTGTATGCAAACGTGTGGTGATTATGGGGCAATTCAACGTTCACGCCTGAGTTCATGCCAGAATATCAACGAAGCAAGACAATATGCTGGCAAAGAATCAATCTCATCATGTCTATCCCTGAGGTTATGGAAGATAAGACTCAGGTGGATGACCTGGAAAGTACACGTCATGTCATGCGGAACAAACGTTGTGCACCAGACAGGTGCTTAAACTGTGGAGGAGCTTAACCATGCAACGACACAAGCAAACATCTTCAGAAGAAATTACTGCACACAAATTGAAGCCACTTAATCATTTCAATGAAGAAATTTAATCATGTAAAAGTGGCCAATTTGTCAGAAAGAGACAGCACTTTCTCTCATAAACAACGCAAGCAACATTTCTTGACCTGTTTCAACTAATATCTACATTTTATATGAATGCACTTGTGGGAAATGTTGTTTTTCCGACCTGGCATGGGTCAAACCAGCTATATTTTTCCTAATAATTCTAGCCAATGTGTTTAATCTGTGACATTCCCCACACATGTGCACATCCTTTCCAGATATGCCTATTCCATATCAAGAACTAAAGAGACTCCCACATCATGATATGGACATCATTGACCAAAATAAGCAAGCTGAAGGGGCTGTGGGCAGTACACCATCAACCGAAGAGAACCACGATTATGTTGTCTTGCACATATTCACTAGAGATGACTGTTGTGCCAAATTGATTAGCAGTGCTCAGATATCTATTTCATCCATTTTAGATATTTTTGTAGGAGAGAATGAAGCAATGTTAGATGCCTTGGTTTCGGTTTCGGTTTCGGTTTCGGTTTGGGAATTTTAGTTTTCGGTCATTTTTGCTCATTTTGGTGGTTTCGAAGTTTCGTTTCGTTTTGTACATATCGACAGTTTCGACAGTTTTTCTAAACATTACAAATACCAATCAAATAATAGAACATCTAAATTAATAAAGTAAAATTTTGATATTACTGTTACACATTTTGTTATTCATGTCACATGTTACAAATACATATATTCTATAATTTACATGTTACAAATATGTAGTATTCATGTTAGATGTTACAAATATGTACATTCATCTAAACATGTTACAAATAAACATGCCACAAATACATACATTCTATAATTTAGAAAAACCTTGCTATTCATGCTACATATTTTGCTAAACATATTCCACTTTTTTGCAAGTTTGCCATTCCATGTCTTACATTGCTAAAAGATAATTGTAAACATGTAAATAAATACAACATAATTAGCAAAATATGTAAGGTGAATAGCAAGATTCTCATAGTAGTGCAGCCAGTCAAATTACACATTTTGTTAAATAATTTACATGTATTTACAAGTTTGTCATTCCCTTTAGTTAAACGGTCTAAAAGAGTGGCAAACTTGTAAATAAATGTAACATGTATAGCATGATGTGTAGTTTGACTAGCAGCACTTGAGAGGTCTCAGCTCTTCCAATGGATGCACATGCCGCACGTGATTTAATCAAAACAAAGGGCAAAAGTCATGGTTCTTCTTCGAGCAGCGGGATTCTTCTTCCGTCTTAGATTTTTGGCGGCAGTGATATTATCTACTAACCATCGACAACACAACAAGCTTGAAAAGCTAAGCAACTTCCCCCTCTTCTTATAATTCTTCTTCTTCCTTTTTGTTTTTTCTGTTGTTTCATCTTTTTCCTTTTTTCTATTTTCTTTATTCTGCCTTTTTCATGTTTTTGTTTCTGCTTCATCTATTTTCTGTTGGATTTATACCGAAATATGGGCCATATTTCGTATCGGACCCTGCCAAAACTGATACAAAACGGTTGAAACCGCGACCGAAACGCAACGGTTTCGGCCAAAACGCAACGGTTTCAGCCGTGAAGGATTGAAAATCCCACCTTTATAGCGGGGTTGTCTATTGCAGGTTAGATGGTCTCTCTCTCTCTCTCTAAATAGCCATGTGGCATGCATTACTATTTATCCTCGTAAGAGAAAAGACCTTATAGTGATGTCGGGATCATCGTGTGTATTTTCTTAGAACAGATGTAGGTTAGACTTTCAAGTTACGTTCTTCCATCCAATTTAAAATCTAATGATTTTTTCACTCAAGAATTTAATATTTTAAGTTTTAACTATGGTTTTCTTTATACTTCGGATAGGTCGTGTTTAGGTCGTGTTGTACAGCTGAAGCGTATTATCAGAATTCTTCATGTAGCCTTGCATCCACGATTGACCCCACACTCTAAACAGGCACATATTGTGATCAGAGAGAAGGGATGCGGGAAGTGAACTAGGAACTGTCCTATAATGATGGCTCACTAATACACACGGGTCAATCCAAAAGATAATTCATGGATCATCATGCTCTTAATGTTCTGTTAGTTTTATTTGGAACATAATTGATTTTTAGAACCAATTTGATGCATATGATTAAAGGCACTGTTATAAAAGTTGGCAGGCACCAGCCCTGGTGCCTAGCCACAAGAAGGTGCCTAGAAATTTTTATTATTATTAAACTTTTAAATATATAGAAGATAAAATGCTAAAAACCTAGACAAGTAGAAAACATTCTTTAAATTCCTAATAATTGGTAATAAATTTATGCAACCAATATTTATAAAACATTTTAACTACACTCTTCTACTTCAAAAGAACTATGCATCTCCTCATCTTCTTTCCTCCTCTTCCTTCTTGCAGAGCACCATAAAAAGGAGAATAAAAAAGAAGAGAAAACAAGAAGATGAAGAAACAAGAAACAAGTAAAAAAGCAGAAACTGCAGTGATGGCGCGATAGGGTGGCGTCAGTGGTGGTAACAACATCAGTGGAAACAACGATATTGGAAAGTAAGGAAAAAAGACAGTGGGAGAGAGTGGGAGAGATGCAGTAGAGAGGAAAAAGATAGAAAACTAATCTTTTTTTGACTGTGGGCTGAGAGGTCTCGACGATGGTTGGCGTAATTTGGGAAGAAGGAAAAGATGAGAGAGTAAAAAATGTAATATAGGTTTAGGGTTTAGGGTTTATATTTTGGAATTCTTTCTTCTAATTTTCAGGACTCCATTGTATTTGGTTTGGACAACCCCACCTAACTTAAATTAAGTCGGTGCCTAGCCTTATGCAGGTCTGGGCAGCTAGCCCGCCCAAGCCATAAGCAAACGGCCTTCATCCCTCAACGGCAGCATAGGCCAAAGATCATGATCAGTAGTGTATCAGATCCCAGCATGTATCCGGGCCAATATTAGAAATTTTCTACAACTCACACACTTAATTATGCATGCAAATGTTTTACATGCACACAAAAAATGCAGAACCACACACATACTATAAGGATAAGGAGAACACAAATAATGCAGAAAACTTATTTTATATCTAAAAGACATAGTGGATGATCTCGTCCGTACGTCATGTGTCCATCACTATATACTCTAAAATGTTCTTGGAAAAAATCATACAGTTTACCTACCTCTTGCCCGGAGGTAACAAAACACAACTAGTTATGGCACATTAAACACAATTGGTGCTTAGATGATTTCATTGTTGAAAATTTTTGAGTAGACTTTATTGGAATCATTAGTCGAAACAAAATACACTAATCTGTAAAATGGAACCACTTTTAATGGATTTCAAAAAAAAATTACGCTCATTATATTCTAGAATGTTCGCGCGGGGGGGGGGGGGGGGGGGGGGGGGGGGAATTTATATGGAAAAATCATATGTTTACAGACCTCTCTTGCTCAAAGTTAACAAGACACACAAAACAAAATTGGTGCTTAAATGAATTCTCAGTTGCACATTTTTGGTTAGACTTGAATCATTAGTCAAAATAAAATACAATAATATGAAAAATGGAGCTACTTCTCGTTAAACTTACCCAAGTTTCCACTAGTTTTGTTAGTTTCAATTCAAAATTTGGTTTTTCTATTTTTGTGTAAATATATTTATGTTTCATATACATGTATTTGTAATATAATTGAATATATTTATGGTTTATGTATGTGTATGTGTAATATATGTGAATATCTAGTGGAATGTCTAAATAAATTAACAATGTTGAGGGTGTAAAAAATAATTTAGGAGGATCAAGTTCATAATTAGAAGTTCATTGCGTAAAAAAAGAAAAGATTTTTGGGTGATTATATGTTACATTTCACAAGCTTTGAGTGTTTTGGGGGCATATAATGTACCTTATTTTATTAATGGTCTAAGAGAACAATCTTTTTTTAAAATAATTAAACTGGTTACATTTTTAAATACCAAATACCATTTAACTTATCAGTTAAAGGATTTGGGGTCAAAAAAACAAGACCCATTTAACTTAAAAGATCAACCTAACATCACATTCATTTGTTCTCCAAACTAAAACCCTAGCCGCCACTTTCCATGTCATTCTTTCTTCGAAAGACTGCCACGGCTCCTCTGGTAAAGCTGCAACGATCAATGTGAATGGATTGTAAGTCGTTACAACCTTCCAGATACTTCTCCTTCTCCCTTTTAGTAACCTCTTTTTTGGGTTACTAAGTCATAGATTTAGAGTTCATGTTTGTTCTTTATTTTCTTGACTATTTTCTCCAAAAACTCTTTAGAGATTTGCAAGATTTGTATACAAAAAATCTTTTATAATGGTTAGCTGTGGGGTTTTGTGTTTTTGGCTGCGTTTATTCAAACCCAAGTTTTTGGCATAGTTGTGTACCAGCCCATTTCGAAAACAAAACTACGAAACTGCTGAAAACAAAAGGTTTCGGTCGAAACCTTTGATCTTGCTTCTAATGGATTTTGAAGAGTTTTTTTTTTCATTGCACAAGTATGTATACATGTCAGTTTGATTTAATAAAACTTAACTGGGGCACACGTCTCCTTATTAACAAACTCCTCAATTGCATCTTTCATGTTCCCAATTAATTCAATTAATTTTCTCATCGAATTCACTATAATCAGATAGTTCTCAAAGGCTTAAAAGGAAGCAGCGTGGATGAAGATTTATTGAACTAGAACATTAATGTCGCTTCAGATTGCTAACTTTCACAAACGGAAATGTGTGGTTTGAATCATGAATAATGTGGTATATGTGTGGACACTAATTTCAGGTAGTGTTACTTTTGCACAAGAAAAAGTGGTTGTAAAATGAATAGTTTCCTGATAGTGATGCAGTGTTTTAAACAGCTTAGAGCGAACTCTAGTACTTAGAGCCACCTAGGCATTCTATTAGTCAAAGCGACTTAAAGTTGGCAACTTAGGTGGCAGCATAGGTTGCTTATCAACAACATGGAACAGATGGTGGCCCGCCAGATCAATAATCAAACAGTAGTTTTTTCATCATTCACGAAATTGTCTCTCTACCCCTCCCCCTCCCCCTCCCCCTCAACCAAAGAACATGCGTGTGCGAATGCACACATACACACGTGCACATATGCCTCACCCTGTTTATGTGCACATATATGCATAACATAGATTCATACATATATGAGCAATTTATTAAGTTCCCATATCATACTTTTCAATGATTTTCCATACTATATGATCATGTCGTATTAGTGATTCATGTCAGTGACCATTCTTCATTGCTCACCAGCATGACTTAGGTGCCTCTCTAACACTATTTCTCTTAAAATCTCCAATGTCAAAGGGCCTTTCCATTGCCTACTCCAGTCAATACACTGTTCCTTCAGCTTCCAAGGTCAGATTTTTTTTGTTGCCTTATCATTAGATTAGGTTCCATTCAAGGTGCTAACAAATCTGTCTTTATTTTCAAAGAAGTGAATGACAATTCAAGAACCAGAGCTCTTAAGAAGGTTGTGCAATGGGTGAGCCGCATGATAGATAAATAATTGCTGCAAATGCAATATGCAAATGTTTTCATTGAACAATTTGAGCGTTAAATGAAAACTTGAATATCTCAGTAATCCCAAAAGATCAAATGGCTATTTTTACATTCTCGTTGACTGAACTATGGATGGGCACGAGAAGAAAAATATATATGACACAAAGGAATACTGAAGGCAATTCCTTTCCTTCAAGAATCACCAAATTTTGCACGTCACTTCCAACTAACAAAATTTAAACTTTCACATTTCTCAGACAAGAGAACGTCCATCAACTTGAGATCAAAAAAACATGCCACAAAATTGAACGGTTCCCATGGTTCACTTGTTGGTGAAATTCCTCTTGGCTAAGCAAAGCCTACCCAGTTAATAGTGGTGGTAGGACATAAGAAACTTCACATTGGCTATTCCTTACATCTATCCTCTAGTGGATATTCTAATAATTCAAAATTGCTACATACAATAATTCCCACTCTTTTTTTAACAATGTTGCTTTTCAGCAAGCTCAAAACTGTGCTATGAAGCACCATCCTATAAATGCAGCATAGTTAAACTCATGACGCAACCCCATACTATATAGTATTTGACAATGTGTACTCTCTTGAGATTTTTAAGCCCAACTTTATTTTCCACTTCTCCTTCACCGATGTCTATGCCGTTGCTTGTGTCTTTACACAATAGGATTGCATTTGGTATGTGTTTACACAAATCCCCTACCCTCTTGAAATGGCATTGAATGGGAAGCTTAACTTGGGACCAATGTTGCACGGATTCTTCAATTGAGAAATATCCCCAAATCCACCGTTTATCCTGATCTAATACTTTGATACATGAATACTTGTATGTGTTTACACAGATAGATACTTTTTGGAAGCTCCTATAATTTATCATAAAAATTATAATATGCCCTGGGCATATGAGGACTTCCAGAATGTAGTTGGGTCCATGGACTTTAAAATCCGGTGCATTAATTATCAGTTCCACTTGATTTATAGCTACATTTATCCATGTGTTCATGTTCTTGGTAAGATAAAAATTATTTATATTTGTACCTATTGATTGATAAAATTTATTTTAAAATTTATTTATGTTTTGCAACCCAACATATTGTGTTTATTTAACCACTATGGCCTTAAAATGCATATTTTAGATAAATAATACTAACTCATATGATCATAATGTCACAATTATCATATCAATGATTTACTTGTACCATATATTTCAAAGATTTCTCATACATTCACACCTATAATGTGTCATATCCATGGCCCATCACCATATTCGTGCAACATATTGTGGGACTATTTAAACCCATCTGGATCCCCCTTAACCGCATAAATATAATTGGAGCTAAACTAACAAAACGTAATACATCAAAATTTCACCCTTACCAAACCTGACTAATTTTGAACAGGATTCACAAATATGTAAAACATAATATCAACAACCCAAGAACGCTAGCTCTGCAAGAACATATAAGATGATCCAAACTGAAGCAACATTATTGGAGTGACATTTCACCACCCACCAATTTATACAGACCATATTTCAATTCAAAATTCATTAAGCCCAAGGCTGGATAAAGTTTTTTGTAGTAGTGAGGGCTGGATAAACTTCAGCTTGGCATATTTTTTTAAATGCTAATTGATGTTCTTAAATTTGGAGACACTGGCATTTTACCTCTTTAAACAGGAAGAATTAATCAAATGCAACAGTTTTATTAAAATAGATCATGCATTTTGCAGAAGGATGAGATTTTGAGCCTTCCTGACATGAAAATTTTGTTTATTGCCCATCGAGAAAATTTTTACCTTGCTTAAGCTATACCAAGAAAATGTCAAAACAAGAAGCTTGTGAGCTTAAGTTCGGAGAGCTTCACAGGGTTCAATTGAACTATACCATGAGCTAAAAAATCAGTGTTTCATCCAGCATGGCCAGTAACGCATGAAAAGTGTCAAAGAAGGATTAATATATTCAAATGAAATCATCCTAATGAACTGGTTCCCATATTAACTATTACCTTACCAGTCAAATTTTGACCTAAACCAACAAAGGAGGGTTCTCAAACGTCATGTTATAAATCAAAGGTCTACTAGAAATCGATACGACCCGCTAGTGATTTGGGGATAAAATTTGGATTTTAATTGATAAAATTGGAGATATAAGAATAGTTGGCCTCAATTTGAGAGGATGACCGCTCTCCTAGTCTTTAATTCGAGAGGAAGACTACACTCTCCCACTAAATCTAGGGTTTCCTACTAATCTCTTCTAATTCTCAATTCTTCTCACAAACATAGCCCCTCAAGAATGCAGCCCACCATACATATAATACTCGGATTTTCTAAAATTACAGATCTGCCCCCCGACCCAAAATTACATGTTTGCCCCTTGTGCCCAGAAATTACGAAACTATCACTGATTCACTCTCGCCAATAATTTGCTATCGCACCCCCCGTCGCATCATTACTCCACCATCAAAACCCCATCTTATTCTCAAGGTGGTATCATGAAGTCCACATGGCACGTTACTCCAAATGCATGTGTGCATCCCTGCTGGGGTCTTCCTCTCTAGTTATTGTGCCTTCATCATCTTCGACCATCAAAACCTGGAGAGCATGATCCCAACAATGGTCCTAACGTGAACTTCTAGTCACATCGAAAACATAGTCACTGTTTGTGCTTATTCTGTATCTTGGCCTCGGCCTCCGTGAGACACTTGAACATGTTGACGGTTCGAGTCTCATTGTTCTTCTCATAGCCGTCGCATGCTGGGACTTCTGAGCCTTTGTCATGGCATGAGTGCGAGAAGTGAACCTGTTTAACACTCCTCTAGCAACCCGCTCTGCAGTGTACATGTCTTCCATCATTTGAGCCAATTCCATCGCCTCACCTAGCCCTCTCGACCTCAGTATACGCAGCTCAGGTCAGATACTTGCCTTCAGCCCCTTCATGAAATTTACCTCTAATACTATCTCAGATATCCCCCTCACTCGACTTGAGAGCATTTCGACCATCTACCTATATTCTCTGACGGTGCCCTCTTGCCTGAGTGCAAGGAATTGCTCATATATATATATATATATATATATATATCTCTCTCTCTCTCTGGACCAACCATCATCTCTTTATGGCCCAATGGGTAAGACGTTAGTCTATGGAACCAAAGTTTCCGGGTTTGATCCTCATAGCAACCATTATTTATACCAAGCTACTTAGCTTAGCTGGTGGGCACCAATTCATGCTTTCATGTGAACCATGGTTCGAGACCTATGGCTAGAGATTTACTGCATACATTAAAATGGTGAGCGGCAAAGGCAGAGAGAGCAATTTGAGGGCAGCGGCTTTACCTAGGGTTGGGGATTCCGGCGTCGGGGTTCCCCTCTAAGGCGGCGTCGGGCACATCTAAGTAGGAGGGATCAGTGGTGTCTCTGATGCTGGAGCATCTGATGGTGGTGGATGGCAGCGGGTGGCTTACAAAAAGAAGCAGGCGAGTTTCTCTAAAGGGGGCGATCAAGGTAGATCAAGGAAGGCGCAGCAATTTAATCGTGGCATTTATCGAAAGGGGTATGGATCTGTACAATATGGCCAGAGATCGAACTTGCCCCCCTCTGGGGCTGTTCGGATTAGGGGTCGCGACAATTCAATTCCAAGGGTTTCAAGGGCAAAGGATTTGGGGAGAGTGCCTGTTCGGCCTCATCTTCCATTTTGTATAATTCCATTTGAGGGTAAGCGGTCTTGGCTAGATATCTGCGCCTCTCGTGGGAATTATGCAGATCCTTTGGTGATGAGTTTTGTGCCTCCTATCATCAGTGTTGAGGGAGAGGAGAAGGCTACGGTGGTGGGTAACATGATTCTGGAAGGAACATCAAGATGGCAGAACACCCTAGTGGGGTATGTTCTTGGAGATATTCCATATTTTGGCCAAATCAAAGCCTGGACTAAGAGGCTCTGGAGAATTAAGGGTGGTCTTCGAATTTTCTCTAGAGAAATTGATATTTTTATTTCAAATTTGAAAATGCAGAAGATCGGGACTATATATTGCATGGAGGGCCTTGGCTCTTTGATGGTAGACTTGTTCTCCAAATTGGACCCCTACCATCCAGCATACTCGGGATATTCTATCAGCGGTCCCAGTATGGGTTCAATTTCATAATCTGCCTCTGGCAATGTGGACGTTGGGGATTCTGAATTCCATTACGAGTGTCGTTGGTAGGCCAATTTGCCTTGATAAAGCTACCGCTAATCTTGATAGGATTTCTTATGCTAGTTGCTTAGTGGAGGTTAATGCTAAGAGTAAGCTAAAGAGACGAGTTCATGTTGAACGTGATGATCTATCTACAATATATATTGATGTTAAATATGAAGGGGAACCCCTAAGGTGTGGTGCATGTGCTTGTTTTGGACACCTGGACAAACAATGCCCCCTATGGGGGAGGTGGCTCAAACTGAAGGAATGGTTGCTCCCAAGGCTGGTGAAATATGGGTGGAAGTAGCATCAAAGGCAGAAGCTATCAAGGGGGATATTAGTATGGGCACTGGTGGTTGCTCGATGAGGTTGCTGCTCAGAAGGTTAATTCTGAAGGCGTTCCTAATGATGGAAGTTCCTCTTCAGCGTTCCAAAATTTAGAGGAAAGAGAGTGTAGCCTCTCGGCTGTCTTGATTCCTGCGAGGAGTGTTCAGATTCATGTGCAGCCAAGAGTGGAGGGTTTGTGGAAGCACCTGATGCGAGTTGTGCGGGTGCTACTGGTGATGAGAATCATTCAAACATCACGGAGGATTGGAAATGATGCGAGGCCCCCTGGAAATGATGTGAGGCCCTCTTGTGATGATATTAGCCCCTCTGGAGTTTTGGACATAGGAGCAGGAGCTATTCATCCTGGATCTCAGGCCGACACTTCGTCAAATCAGCGAGATCCCCCTTACGCTGATGAGATTGACCCCCCAAAGACCCCATCTTTCCCAAACCCTGAATGTGAGCAAGAGCATTCTGAGCTTAGAAAAGGCAGGGCACAGGCTAAGATCAAGCAAAATCCTATTTCACCAACATCCATTCGTCGAAGCTCCAGACTTGCGCCATCTGCTGGCATCCTCCCCCAATCATTTTAATGTCTGCATACTTCTGGAATTCAAGGTGTCTAAATAATATGTCGCGACGGGCTGACTTGAAGCAAGTTTTGCGTAAACTAAAGCCATCTATTGTGTGCTTGTTTGAATTGGAGATAGTGCTCTATTACTACCTCTGATCAACATATTTCGGCTATTTTCACGAATTCGGCGGGATTCGTTATGGGTTTAACTGATGTGTATGGGCTTAATTTGGTGAATGAAAGAACCACTCTCTGGACCAAGTTAGTTGATGAATCCAAATTTTTTAATAATATTCTTTGGTTAGTTGGAGGAGACTTCAATTGTGTTTGGAGTTCTACTGAGAAGATGGGAGGCCGGCCAGTGGATGAAAAGTGCATGGATGATTTTAACACTTGCATTGAGGATTGCAACCTTATTGAGCTGAAGAGTATTAGAGGTTATTTTAGTTGGAATAACAGGTGCATTGGGGAATCGCATATATCTGCTCGCCTTGATCGAATCCTTTGCAACACTTGCTGGATCAGTATGATGCCACACTCTAATTATGAATATCTCCCTGATGGAACTAGTGATCATGCTGCTATGCTTGCCTTTCTCCTCCCTAAGGTAAAATCCTACCCTAAGCCTTCTAAATTTTATAATTCTTGGGTGTCTATTCCTGGATACAAAAAGCTGGTGCGGAATTATTGGGACAGCCATTATGTTGGTAACAATACGCAGCGATTAGTCGTCAAACTAAGGCCTATGAAACAATTGTTGAAACCCTAGGCAACTGACCAAACGAAGAAACTGGATGTTAATGTATGCCGAATTGAATTAGATGTTATACAAGCTGATGTGAGGTTATGTGTAGACCATATGCTGCAGAATAGGGAAAAAGTGGCATCCTACAATCTTAGTAAAGCTTTAGATATCGAGGAAGAGGATCTGAGGCAAAAAGCCGTCAAAATTGGTTGACTTTAGGAGATAGGAATTCTAAATTTTTCTACATGGCTAAGAAGGCGAGGCAATGTCATAACAGCTTAAGTCACCTTATTGATGGCAATAGGAACTCAAATACTGATGTCCGTCGAAAGAAAGCCCCTCTTTTCTACCAAAATTTATATCACCAAGATGATTACTGGAATGTTTTCCCAAATCTCATCCCCAAGCGAAAGATTACTCAGGAGACCACTATTTGGTTGGACAGGCATGTCACGCCTATTGAAATTAAGAATGCTGCATTCCAAATTGGAAAAGACAAAGCTCCAGGCCCTGATGGGTTCAATGCATATTTTCCCAACATGATTGGGACGTGATTGGTAATGATGTTATATCTGGTGTCTCCTCGTTCTTCAAAACATGTAGAATGCTTCCAAATGTCATCCATGCTTTCCTTACTCTTGTCCCAAAAAATGCAAATGCTACGGGGCTTGGCGACTACAGGCCGATTGCTTGTTGCAATGTAATCTACAAAATTGTCAGCAAGGTATTATGTAACAGATTGAAGCCTATTATATCGGATTTGATTTCTCCAAATCAAGCAGCTTTTTTGAAGGATAGGTTGCTGGCAGATTGTACTCTCATTGCACATGAGCAGATTAGAGACTTTAGCAATCCTATGGGGGCCAGAACATGCTTGAAACTTGATCTTCGCAATGCTTTTGATAGTGTGAACGTGGAATTTATTTTTTTCCTCCTACATCAAATGGGGTTCAGTCACATCTTTATTAATTGGATATCTGAATGTATTTCTACAACTATGTTCTCAATCTTGGTTGATGGATCCCCTGAAGGATATTTTAAGTCCCCTAGAGGTTTGAGGCAAGGTGATCTCTTATCCCTGTATTTGTTTGTGCTGGTAATGGAAGCATTCTCTCTCCTCATCACTAGAGCTGAATCCTCAGGATCTATACATTCGATGAGAAGAATCGGGTCTATATCCCATCTCTTATTTGATGATGACATATTAATATTGTGCAATGCTAATCACCATTCTTTCAATGGTATTAAGGAATTATTGTGAAGATTTAACCTTATTTCTGGGCTTCAGATTGATTGGGATAAGAGCTCCGCCATATTCAGTAAGAGGGTTCGTAATGCTGGAAGTCTCTGCGAGATGCTTGGTCTTAAAATGGTATCTTCCTTCACTACTTATTTGGAGCTGCCACTCTCTTCAACCTATCCAAAGGCTTCTTTGTTCAGTCGGCTGGTAGACAAATGTAAAAAAAGGCTTCTGGGTTGGTCTTCTTCGCTTCTATCCATCTCTAGGAAAATTGAATTAGTTCGCTCAGTCATCTACGGTATGGTCGCATTCTGGATGCAAGCTTATTGTATTCCTCCTTCTGTTATCCGTTCTCTTAACTCTGCCTATAGGAAGTTCATTTGGGGAAAATTTAATTATTGGGCTTGGAATGATGTTTGTACCCCTAAGGAGGGGGAGTGGGTCTGAGACTTCTTGAAGATTTGAATGTTGCCTCTGGAATCCGTCTAACTTGGAGAGTGCTTTTAAGTTTTTAACTAAAGGAATCCGGGCAAAATATACGAAGAAACACTATGGCGCCATAAATAATGGTTTTTATACTGCCAAGGCAAATCCAACCCA
This sequence comes from Scilla litardierei, assembly GCA_030789695.1. NCBI lineage: Eukaryota > Viridiplantae > Streptophyta > Magnoliopsida > Asparagales > Asparagaceae > Scilla > Scilla litardierei. Next base: position 254,870,389 of record CM061133.1, read on the forward strand.
TTCTGGATCCTGGAAGTTCATACTTAAATGCCAAAGAATATCTCAAAAGCTCATCAAACGTTCTGTTAAAGACGGTAGGACAACTTCATTCTGATACGACAACTGGCACCCATTGGGGCCTCTTCATTTGATCCAGGATCCTCCTCCAGGCTGCTCTGAGCATTTCCGAGTGAGTGACTACTGGTCAGATTCTGGGTGGAGTAATGATCCCGGAATTCAAATATTTCGGCATCAACTCCAAGTCATCACTCTGTGCGAAGGAAATGATGAATGGGAGTGGGTCCCTAGCCCAAAGTTCAGCATGTGTGATGCTTGGGATGGAGCGCGTGTGACAGGGCCCCTCTTCCCCTATTTCGAAATTGTTTGGTTCACCAAACATGTGCCAAAAATGGCTTTCGCTTTGATGAGGACAATCAGGGGGAAGCTTCCAACACGAGATATCCTTTGCAGATGGGGAATTATTTCAGATCCGACTTGCGTTGTGTGTGATTGAAAGGTTTCCGAGAGTTCTGGCCATATTTTCTTTGAGTGTGATTTTGCTCGGTATATACTAGCTAGGAGTCTGCTGAAAATGGGGTACACGGGTGTTGTTCCCTCATCTATTACTGGTGCTTGTGATCTGATTCTTGCCCGTTATAAAAAGAAAGATCATGTAGGAGTTCTTGCCAAAGCGTCTTTATTATCTATGGTGTGGCATATATGGAAGCAGCACAATAAGCGAATTTTTGAGGATAAACAGATGACGAAGACAGACCTATTTGAGGAAATTGCGTCGGATATCAGAACATCCCGATGTCACTTAGACATTGCGGATGCCTCGGACTCCACCCCATTTGCCAACTGGGGGTTCATTGATGCATGATGCCTATAGATATAGATTTTAATTCTTAAATCTATGTTTCTCTTTTGTACATAGTTGATGGGTAGTAATAGTTGATAGTAGTCTGGTGAAGGTGACGACGCTTGTATCCACTCCCCTCTCTTGTTATTATCATTATTGCTTACTTACATTGTAACTTTGTACTCTATTAGATATCAATAAAGGCTAACATTTACTCGCCTATATATATATATATATATATATATATATATATCTCTCTCTCTCTCTCTCTCTCTCTCTCTCTCTCTCTCTCCCTCCCCCCTCCCTCCCCCCTCCCTGGTGTCACGAAATCAGTTGAGCAGGCATTCCTTGAACTCTTCCCACGAGCGTACAGGTTGGCTCTACTGCCTCCACTGGTACCAGGACAATACTTCTCCCTCTAGACATATACCCACAGCAATCAACTTCTCTCTGTCAAGCGATTCAGGCAAATTATCTCGCTGCCCGATAAACCCATCCATACGGATCCTATCCCTCAAAGACCGATATCTTCAGTTTGTGTACCTTGCTATCAATGATAAAGTTCACAATCCTGCTCTCCAACTGGATTGCTCGTAGTAGGGCTGCTGATACATATTTTGTTGATGATGTGAGTCCTCCAAATTCTTCAGGTGGAAATCCTTCAGCTGTGTTATCATCTCAGCATTCATCATGCCCAAACTGGGTCTCCACCACCATCATCGAAGGCCATGCATTCGTTTCACATGTCACTGAAGTTCATGTTGTATCCCTCGGCCCAGAGCTTTGTCGTCGGGCCCCGATGGGCCCCGCAAGTTAACTCGGGGGGTCGTGGGGGCCCTGGTCTCTGTCTCTGGCCTGTCGGGCACCTAGAAGCACACCCAAGGACAATCAGGCCCAGGGCGACCCGTCCAGCGATCGTGTGCCCCAGGGCAGCCCGCCCAAGGGCCGCCAAGCCCACGACAGCCTACCATGGGTCCCCTGGTGGCATGTCCCAAGGTTGTGATGCCCCTGGTGAGTGTCATAAATGCCGCTGCCCCTGGGATTTGTCGCAACGCCAGATCTGCTTCTTCCTCTTCCTTAGATGATCCTCCCATGATTTTGGAGGAAGATTTTCACCCCCACGCGATCCGTCGTTCGGTTGAAGATCTTCTTCAAGGATTATGACATTTTCCTTGTTGTCGACCGAAAATTTCACCGTTTGTCTCGGATCTATGACGTTCAGTTGTTGATCTTCTGCAAAGGCGACAGCTTTCCCTTTTCCTTTTCCAAAGGCACTGTCTTTTGCCTAGATCTGAGTTATTGTCTTTGTTGTTGCTCAGATCTGGCTTCGTTGTCTCTTTCTCGAGTAGAAGACGGCTCTTCAATTTGGATAATTGGTGCATTATGATTTACATCGACGCTTTCATCCCATTCCATTGACGTGTTCTCAATTCCTCCATCGATTTCTTCAAACTTTCTACTTCACTATCGAGTTTTGCTTCCAAAGCTTCCACCTTTCTTGTCGCCATCAAGATTAAACCGCTCTAACACCAATTTGATACAATTCGCTAAAGATTTGGGGATAAAGATTGGATTTTTATTGATAAAACTGGTAATACAACGATAGTCGGCATCAATTCGATAGGACTGCTCTTCTAGCCTTTAATTCGAGAGGAATGTTTAACTCTCCTCCTAAATCTAGGATTTCCTACTCCTAATCCTTCTAATTCTTAATTCTTCTCACAAATTTAGTATATCTCTTTACCAAACCAGCCTCCATACATATAATACTCAGATTTTCTAAAATTACAGATCTGATCTGCCCCTTGGACCCCTAAAATTACAATTTTGTCCCAAGTGTCCAGAAATTACAAAACTACCACCAATTCACTCCCGCCGCCCTACAGTCGTATCAGAAACATACGACAACGTCAGAGGAGCTATAGTCAGAAATTAATTTCTCCAATGTTGCTTCAATTATTTTGATACACATTCCAAACTACAAATACACAACCAAAATCAAACGATCCCATATAATATCTTCGAGACTTAAAGTCATCTTTAATTCTGAGTGTCAAAACTCATGATTATATTACCTTTCTAGAATAATATTACCTTCTGCAAGAATCATAATCGATATGCAGAGCCAAAAACACCAAAAGTCTAGACATACAAAGACAAGATCATACTTCAAGTTGATCCTGAAGTATTATTATCCTCTAATGAAAGAGCACAGTTGAACTGTAGAAAAAAGGAAGTCAAAAACTTATGAAACCAATGCGAACAACATAAACCATTTCTACATGCATAATTTGCCAAAGCTTACCCTGGTTCAGCAAGCGATAACAATGTGGAAGCACCGGCAAAAAGGGACCCAGCTTGTGCCGCTCTGCCAATAGCTCTGAGAGATACCTGCAATGGTTTGCCCCTTATCTACTTAGCATACAAAACTTTAACATAAGATATGACATTTCGCATGCTTACATAAGAATTTTATAACTACATAGGACGCAGTATTCTAATTCACAGTACTTAGAATGACGATTAATTAGTCTGACACAATTTATCCAAAAAAAGTTCTATGAAAAGTATGTACAAGAATTAACAATAGTTAAACCATGAAAATCACATCAACGTGCATAATATAACACACACGGTACAAGCACCCCCCAAGCACACACGTAGAACTTTACCCATTCACTTAAAAGATCAATAACATCACTGACAAACAAACTAAACAAAACCCAACGGAAATTTATTTAAAAAAATCAGTTCTTGATAATACCAACTCTCTCAAACTCTTCAACAATGACCAAAAAATTTTTTAAAAGCTATAAATCAGATAGCTCCATCAATACAGTATCAGTCCCTAAATCCATAATAAGATTAAACATTAGATATGATCTAAAAGACAGCTGCATCAAAAACCCCAAATAATATAACAGTTGAAATCTAAAAAAAACAACACAAGAAACGAGAAAGGACTTCCGAATCTGACAACAGTCTATAACTACGCATCCACTCAAGGACACAAACACCCAGAATTAATTTCATCCAATGCTTCAGATCTCGCACAAGCAAATACGAAAACCAATCCACAAATTAGTAAAAAGCCCAGATGAAAAACCATGAACGTTTTAGCATCAACAATATCAAAACCCCAAAATCAGCTCAAATCAGAACACCCACGACTCAAACAGCGAAAAAATCTCGGGTCCCGCTTTAGAACCGTAGGCCTCAGACCGATCCAGTAGATCTCAAAAAGAAGAGAGAGGGGGTGATGCTCACTTCTCTTGTTCAGCTAGAACATTGGTAGCGTTTCGGATCCCCGACATGTGAGGAGAGTGAGGAGCAGTGGAGGGCGATGGGGAGTATGCCATGTATCGGCCTGAAGACATGTCGTCCGCTGCTGCTTCCTCAGGCAAGATCTCGATGCCCTAGAGCGGCAATGAGAGAGAAAGAGAGCAGTGGGAAAGAAAGTGAGCAGCAAAGGAGCGCCATTTATAAGGGAGAGGGCAAGAGGAAGGAAGAAACGAGAGAGAACAGTGACAGACATTTGACAGTTCACGGCGGAGGCAACCAAGGGGTAAATAATAATGGGTTTTTTTAAAGCTGTTGTGAGTTGAGGGAGGCTTTTGGCCTCCCTCCCCTCATCACTCTCCATTACTCCCTACTAAGTTAGTGGGGAGGTCCTTGGACTCCCAACTTAACATGAGAGTTTTATAAATATAGTACCATGGCTATTTGCCATGGTTAATCCTCTTCTAACACGTTATCAGCACGTCAGCTCTCAATTCTTTGAGCTTTTTCTCCTGTATCTCCTCAAATTTAACCCCTTACGCGCGAAGGAATCTATTGTTGCGGCGATCCGGCTTGCGGCGTACCGTTGCGGCGATCTTTTAGGCGTCTCGGGAGCGGGGATTTCAATCTACAGATTTTTTATTACGATCGTCCCTAGATCTTTGATCTAGATGTAAAACTTATCGATCTCGTAGATAATTACAAACAAATATTTTGCTATGATTTTATACAGTCTTTCTTTGGGCTTGTTTAAATCAGCTATATTCTGATTAATACTCACTAAAAAGCAATAAAAATAAAATAAAATAAACCCAACCCGTTCATCTCCCCCCGATGAACAAATACCCCCGATCCTTCATAGGTTCACGTTCTCCCTGTCCCCTGAGTACAAGCATAAGCCCACAAACCTGCTCACCTTACAACCTCAGGATGGGCTTCCTGTTGTTGATCTCAGCCCCTGATCTCGTGATCAGGTTCCTTGTTTGCCATGGTGCTTCTATATATTCATCATCAGCCTTGTGCTCATGTTGTTCTCCGTGTGTTTTCACTAATGCACTGTATCTATCAATAATGTTCGGATCTTCTAATGCTTTCTTTCAATGTTCGGATCTTCTAATGTTCGGATCATTTAGGCCATTCCTCTCATGTGAAGATGGTTTGATGTTGGTCTCCATTGGCGTTGAGATTGGCTTGCAATTGATCATACCATGCTTGAGTCGTTGATCTTCTGCATAATTTTGTTAATAGAAAAACAAATCTGCTCCTTGTCAAAGGACCTCAAGACCAAGAAAGTGTTTAAGCTCTCCAAGCTCCTTCATTTGAAATCAAATCGAGAGATTTTTCCTTGTCATTCGTATTTCACCATTGTCATTTGCGGTAATGATCGAGTCATCCACATGTATACCAGAACTGCCTTTTGCCACCCTGTTTCTTGGCAAATAGGTTGGAATCTACATGAGCAACATAGTTTCCACTTGGCAAATAGGTTGGAATTTACAGCCCACAGGCCTGCAGCCCAAAACTGAATAATAAATTAGTTTGGCTGTTTATCGGGCCGGAAGCCCAGTTAACAACATTCAGAATTAAAATGAGTATTATTTTGCTAACGGGCCTGCAGCCCGCATCTTGCCCCCTTGCCACATACCAGCAAGGCCAAATTAAAATGAGTTTTTTGCGAAGCGGCCATTTTTCTTAAATTCTTACTCTGAGCAAGTATTGCTGAAATTGCATTTTAACTAATTTTTTGCTTAGCGCACAGTCAAGAAATACCGTAAATATAGATAAGCCACAACGCATTCATCTTTTTTCATCTTCTTGAGTAAATTTGCTCAAAGCCGACATACCAAATTTTTATATGTTTGTGAAACATATAACTAATTAAATCATAAATTCCGAATTAGTTAAGTAGAATTAAATAATATTAGTTAATTAAGTGATACTAATTAAACACTGATTAATATGAGGGTGACGAGGAGGAGGTGCTAATATGAGGGGGATGAGGGGCCGATGAGGAGGAGGTGCTGGGATGGGGCAGGAGGGGGAGGGGAGGTCGATGGGGCGGAGGGGCTAGGATCTGCGAAAGGGGGATGGGGGCTTGGGCGGAGGGTCGAGCGTGGGATAGGGAGGGAGGGGCTGGGTGGGGGGAGGGGCTGGCGGAGGGGGGAGGGGCTGGGGAGGGGTAGGAGGGTAGGCGCATGTGGAGGAGTGTTGTGGAGGATGGGTGAGCAGAGGGGGATTGGGGAGGGGGATGAGGGAGGTGTTGAAAAAAAAACAATATAAGGGGAGCAGGATGGAAATTAATAAAGATAGAAGGGGAGGAGGAGCGGAGAGAGAGAAGAAGATTTCCGGTGATTGCCATAAGCAAAAATTTAAGCATGTATTCTTTGATTACCTTTCTTACTTGATAAAGAGATGATGATGATAATGAGAGAAGATGATCAAAATATTTTTAAAAAGAAGACGAAGTGGGAAATGCATGGAGAATAAGTTTTTAAGCGCGTTATGCACGATGAGTAATTTGGAATGTGTGCAAAGCAATATTTTTGTATGTTGTCAACGAGTAATTTGGTATGTGCGTAATGAGAGAAGATGATCAAAATATTTTTAAAAAGAAGACGAAGTGGGATGTGCATGGGGAATAAGTTTTTAAGCGCGTTGTGCACGATGAGTAATTTGGTATGTGTGCAAAGTAATATTTTTGCATGTTGTCAATGAGAAATTTGGTATGTGCGAAGAGTAATTTTTTTGGGACCGTTGTGTGCGGTGATTACTTTAGTTTGTGCGTTGAGGAAATTTTGGAAGGTGTATTTCGGGATTTTTGAAATGTCAGGTTCGTTATTTTTTGAAAATTTTAAGCGGTCCATGCACTGAGCAAAATGGCCGATTCGCAAAGTAATGCCCTTTTTTTAAAATATCCACCCCTTCAATCATTTGTTTATTTTGATATTACATCCTCGTCTTTTATTTTGATAATAGTATTGATGTAACATAAACTATTTGTGTAATGTTATGAACGAGAAACAGATTTGGAGAAGGGTTGAGGCTAGGAAACCCCTAGCCTCCTTTATATAGTATTCATAATGGGTACTCATGTGGGTGGATACCCAATAGGCCCAATGGGTCCTATTCATAACACTTCCCCTTATCCAACCAACGTGGTATACTCGACTTTATGAATACTGAATGATTCATTAGTACTACTGAGTATCTTAAGGGGTGGATACTTCTGGATCCAAGTTAAGGGTAACGGCCTCGTTAAAAACCCTTAGCTATGGAAAACCCTGTGGGAAAAACCGATAGCGAAGGGAAAAGAGTACAGCACTCCATAACTTCCCCTGATTTGGGGATGTGTCGAGGGGTGGATACTTCTGGATCCAGAGTCAATGTGGTTGCCTCATTAAAACCTTGACTATGGAAAACCCTGTGGGAAAAACCACTAGCCAAGGAAAAAGAGTACAACTTTACAGTTGACTCCCCCTAATCTGATCAAGCTTCAGGCTTGCAGATCTCCTATATATCTATACATTTATCTCCTATGTGTCTATACATTCATCTCATCTGCAACATTCCGAAAGCAAAAGTAAAGTACAAGCATCACTCATCTCTACCAGTTTCACTCATATAAGGCATTAGCAGAAACTAAAAGAGTGCTAGCAAACTTGGTAGACAGCTCCACGTCTCAATCGTCATTGTCTGCGAGGTACTTCAGGACCTAGCATTGTATGTTCTTGAGCCGCTCCTTGGGTGATGAGCTTCTCGGGATGGTGGAAGGATGTAGACTTGGAAGGATTCTGTGTAGATCTTCAGGAGGTGGACGTCCCGTTTATGCCATTCATCGCGATGATCTGTAACCTGCATATGCAAATACATTTAACATAGAGGATTTTTCCTCGACCCTTGGAGATAGCGCAGAAGCTACATATCTCTGGTCCAGTGGCGCGCTGGGGGCACTGCACTGTACCTGGCTAATAGCTATACTGCTAACGCTCAAAAGAGACGCATGCAGTTGGCTAGGTAGAAGAGTATTTCAAAGACACTTAAGGTACTACTGGACCATATATATTCTTCCCCTCTTCCAGCTAACGGAAAGGGGTCTTTTAATGTATATCCATACAACCAAATAGGTGTATTTGGTGGAGAATGAAATTAATGTTTCTTCATCAATCATCATTGTATGAAGTTTACATCTTCGGGATGATTAATTAACGTCATCTTCAGGATGATAGTTCATTTCCAGGATAATAGTTCATCTTCGGGATGATTGTTCATCTTCAGGATGATTAATGTTCTGTAAGCCTAGAATTTATGCCTAGCTAGGGCTTTCATATCATATCATATCTGATAGATAGGCTTTAACAGATATTTCGGTAATTTCTCTTCAGGAGAACCGATAATATTTTGAGTTATTAAAATAATCTCAATTCTTTTAATTTGCTCTCTTAAGAACAATCCTGTTTTTAAGAGGTGCAAACAACAACCTTTTAGTATGAGTCCTTTAAGGATCTTTGTCTAGGTTGTCTTTCCTTTAATCATATTATTAATATGTGTCCCAAAAAGAAAGGAAAGTAAAGAAAAAATTTGTACATGCAGTTGAAGAAATTTTATATCGGTGATGTTGTCACATCCAATAGCAACATCAACCAAAAATTCCCTCTTTTTGTCATTCGTTGGGTTACGCCTTGACATAAACCAGTCGATGCATCAGATTCATCTTGTAAGTGAGTTCAGCTCATCTTACTTGATTACTTCCTGGTTTGAGCGATTTATACCTCTAAAACTATAGCAAATTAAAATGCTTATAGTTAACGATTTTATTTTAATTCTCCTTCAATACTCAGTTATCCCACAGGATTTGATATCATTTTTGATACCAGGACTTCAGGTCCAACACCTCATATTTCATAAGTGAGTCCAGCTCACCTTATTATTGCCTCATTCCACATTATTATAATTTGGCCAAAGCTCTATCTTTGCTTCAGGCAAAGCAGAGTTGTGGAAACGATATTTTATATTTAACTGGCAAAATGAAATATGAGAGAATTTGTCGACAAAATGTGTTCTTTCTTGTCCAAAACTCACCACGTACGTACTATAATCATTTGATTTCTCCCAGAGGTGTCTCCTTCACGACGCGTTAAAGAAGTGAAGGTTCTGGGACGGGTAAAGAATATGGACAGATCCAGAATTGGTCCTTAGCAACCAAGTTGCAATAAGGTTCTGGATTTGAGCTCACTTTCCTGTGGTGGTATTGTTTTTTCGGTCTCCAGGAGTAGATCTCTCTTTTTGGAGCCTAGTGGTATGTCCTCTCATCCATTGAGGATATCCACTTCTGCTACTGGTGGATTGCATCCAATATATTCGGTATGTCAATCCTAGCTGGATTTTTAGTAGCAGGGATGTGAAAGTTTTGACAATATCTATATTGTCAGTAACTATGTCTGATAACTGTTTTAACAGTTTCATAAGTGTGGATCTTCAGGATCTCATCACAATTCATGATAACCAGATCATAGGTATTAATGATTTAAATGGTCATTTGAGCTTTAGGCTCATGGATGATTGTAGTATTTCTGTTGAAACTGATTCTGGGACATTAAAGTTGTGAGGGATCTTCAGGATCTCATCAAAGCTTTAAAATAGGATCATCAATGCACGTCTTTGGAGAAGTGAATTTAAATGCTTCCCCTGTTCAGAGTGCTCAGACTCTATTTATCTGGGATATTTACTTCCGATAAATAGTTCTGTATTTTGATGGTCTATATTGGTGATATGGGGGTGTCTACTCATCATGGCACAATCTATAAGATGTGCTCTAAACGCTTCCCCCGTCAGGGGTTTTCGGAAACTGTTTATATGAGGTGATCAGACTCATATAAATAGGTTCTAAGGATGCGTTTTGATGGTTTGCAATGTAATTGCATGTTCCCATGTGGTCACCTACAACTGGATTTTTAATGGATAAGAAATCCATTTAAATCATTTTAATGATTTATCGTACCCATATTTGGGTGTGAACACAAGCTTCAGGGTGTTCTTTATTTTTCCAGTTGTAAAACATTTAAATTTCCCAGTGTTATCCAAAGTTACCACATTTTTATAAAAGAATGTGGTTGGATAATGACCATTTATTTAGAGGATATATTGATGAGTACACCAAGGGTACATCATCAGTCCGGTTAAGGGAGTGGACGAAGCCTATTTATATCCCTTAAATACTCTCAAGAGACCTAAAGGTCTTCATTGTCTTTAATGATGATAGTATATCGTCTTAAATTCATTTGAGGAAGTGGGGAGAGTCAATGTCCATGTGAATGGAGATGATCTCATTATCATTTTTCCCTTTTGAATAGGACAATGAAAGTTTCACCCTTTTTGAAGAATCTCCGGGTTCGTCTGGTTGATGATGTCTTGCATCATCAATCCAGGGTGATATCGATCCAAAATTTGGTCGATTCTGGACACTTCTGGTGTTCCAAAATAATTCCTCTTTTGAATTTATGTGGCACTTTTGAAAATTCCATTAAAATGCTCAAGTTAATTTTGTCTGGTAATAGTTGAACTGTGTTCAAACTGTGAAGGATTACATCTTCACTTTGACTATTGTGCGGATCATTTTGGGACAAAGCTTCAGGCTTCATTTATTTCTTGAGTCATTAGGGATTTCGTTTTGACGAATATCCTTTTTCAAACTGTATAAGTTTCAGAGAGTATATGGCATCCTCATTTTATTTTTTAGGGGTATTCAAGATAGCAATACATACGCAGTAAAATAAAATGTATTAAAACTACAAGAGAATAATACCGATGATAAGTCAACAAGTGACATAGTGTGATGTGTGCTCTTGAAAACATACAACAATAATTATGCTCATTTAAGACTTATGTTATGACAACAGATTATGTTTGATTTCAAAATTTATTTGTCCTCGGGGAGTAGCAAAATATACATAAGGTCAATTTAGACTTTCGTCGTTTGACTAGATATGTATGTATTTTTATATGGCAGAAGTTAATGCACATTCATGTTTGCAAAAACATTATGTCTCTTATCAGAACTTCCGGTCTGATTTTGGCTTGCCATTGCTTACTCCATGTCGAGGTATATCGTATCTTCTCTTTCCCATTTAATCCAAGACTTCCCCTGTTTTGAGTTTTCCTTCTTTTTATTTCAGGTCATGTTTGATCCTGAACTTCCCCTGATTTCAATATTCCTTATTTATAAAGGACAATGAAAGTTAGTCTTGCTAAGGAGACATAAGCAGGGGTTTGAGCAAATTATTTATACTTCCACTTTTCTAATTAATAAGGGACTTTAAAAAGTCTATTTGAATGCTCGAGTATAGCTTCAGGCCGTTTACTTGAGTCGTTCAAATTTTATGTGGATAGTTTACAATGCTCAGAGGGGAACAAATACGTGGGTGCGTAATATATTTCTCACTTATTCATTAAGCCACGACTTCAGGCGTATGTTTATATTCAAGGCTAGAAAAAATCTTTCCTTGTAAAAATAAATGAGAGTACTCTTTTAAAGAGTTTAGCGGTATTATGGAAAACTTCTGGTGTCCATATTGGATTATATAGATCATGGATCTTATATATCTGTTTACCGCAAAGTGTGCATCTTTTATAAAGATAGCAATTATAATTTTCGCATAAACCATCGTATTTATTTTATTAGGGAGAGAGAGTGTTGACTTTTGATTTTGAACTTTAGGTTCATTTTGTCAAAATGGATATGATATTAAACTTTTTGAAATCATTATTGTCTTATTGTCATAAATATCGTCATATCATGAGCCCATCATACATATAATGTAAAGCTTTTTAAACTAAAGATTATGTTCAATTGAAATGAAACAAGTATGATGTACACATGCTATTTATAGGCTGCAGGCATTTTTAAAAAAACTTATCGCAGGTATATAGTCTAGCAATAGGCGTTGAACTATATTAAAGTGATTTTAGCATGCTTTTTGACAGTTTCATTGTAACATTAACATGGTATTAAAATAATTAACATCCACGCAATTAATGCATAAGCAATGAAACAGAAAAATAATTTAGGACTATGGGGATCAGCCAGCCGACACCGAAAAAATAAAAGGAAGTCCAGTCCGAAGTTACATCAAAAATAAAATGCATGAAAATTAAAGTACAACTCGGGAACTTCAGAGAGAAGCCCCTATCTTCATTGAGCGAACGCCTTCAGCTTCTTTTTGGTGTCCTTCGGTCTTCTTTTTTACATTTTCATCCTCACATACAAAATTTCTCTCAAAAAAAAGAAAAATTGCAGGAATTTAAAACGGTGTCGGAAACCTGGCTGATCCCTAAAAACATAGCCTAATATTGCACATCCACGCAGATAATATATTCGAGACATACAACCACGCAGATAATCAAAACACAGGCATTTAAAATAATTTAAATTTGTGTGCGACGTGCAAAAAATTATTCTTTTTTTGGAAACTTTTTGCCTTTTGATCCATATTTTAATGTTTTATTTTACCGCTTTAAACCCTTTCAAAATTTCTTTTAACTATTTTGGGCTTTTTATGGCCAAAAATAAATAAAAGAAAAATAATTTATGTGAATAGGCTAATTTTCTGGCCTTTTGGGCCATGAAAACAACCCATTAGGGTTAATATTGGGCCTCCCCCGAAAAATAGCCCGTTAGGGTTAGGGTTTCAGGAAACCCTAGGGGGGCCCACGGCGTGTCGCCGCGACGGCTGGCCGCGTAGGACGCGGCCGCCGTGGCGGCGACGGCCGCGGCCCGCCGCGGCGCAGTGCCGCGGCTTCAGGCCGCGGCTGCTGGCCGCGGCTTTCGTTTTCCGCCGGCGGCGCTAGAGGCGCGCCGCCGTTCCGCCCTACGAGCGTGCGGATTTTTGGATCAAAGGCGGGGGGTAAAAATCGGATTTTTCAACAATTTTGATCGCTAAAAAACAAGTTTTTATTGTTTTAAACATGCAGATCTATTAAAAAAGTTGAATTTCACCGTGTTTATAAACTTTTTGATCCTAAAACATGCAGATCTAATGAGAAACGCAAGTTTAGATCTAAAAAGTTTGGATTTTTACCTCTAGATTCGACGAGGAATCTAGGCGACGGTTGGTGAAGGATGCCCTTTTCGCTCCCCGTTGAGAAGATTACGATCTTCTTGAATCTGAGCGATTGGTGGATCTCCTTCCCCGCGAGCCGCCGTCTCCTCCAACGAGCGTGATCGTGCTGATAACGTGTTATGAACGAGAAACAGATTTGGAGAAGGGTTGAGGCTAGGAAACCCCTAGCCTCCTTTATATAGTATTCATAATGGGTACTCATGTGGGTGGATACCCATAGGCCCAATGTGTCCTATTCATAACATGTAATTATTTTTTAAATTATTTTATTTTATAAAGATTGACCAAACTATTACTTTAAATGTAAGTTAAATTTATTTTAATATAAAACGATTTAAGGAACTAATATTATATTAGGAAACAAATTTTAAAAAACCATAAATATAATAAAAGTATTGTATTGAATTTAATGGGCATATTTTCTTTTTCACTATTATTTAAAAATGGTGGTAGGACAATTAATTAATAATGTGGCTCACCCCAACTTTTCTTTTAATTATTATCGCATAACTTTTTTCGTTTTTTATTTCTTTTACATTATTATCGCTAGCTTTTTTGTTTGTTATTTCAATCAATCAAATCCTAGCATCCTTATAAGTTCGATCATTACCATAAATTTTTCACATATAATAGTAATATAGTAATAGTGCTAATGAATGAGATAGGGTAAAGATCGAGAAAAATCTTTTTTCAACAGTATTATTATCTTTACAAAAACATATATTGGTTTTTCACATGTGTACTCGCCTATAGAGTGGCACGTGTGCATTTCTATCATCTTCGTGGCAGTTTCATAAGGAAGAAAACAATAAATATTACTAATGGTTTTGACACGTAAAGATGTTATGCTGGTTGTACTTGTAACGGGACCACTGAATCTTGTGAGTGTCCAGATAGCAGTTTTGTCAGCTTCAATAAGAGTCGGATTCTTCTCTTTTACTATCACTGCTTTTACAATCAATCTATTTTTGTTGATAACTCTTTTGGCTTAAATTTGGACCCTAACAACATGTTATAAATTTTAATACACGTTACCATTTAAACCAAGCATTCCAAACTACCTTCCTAATCAACATACGAAATTAATCTGCATGCAATGTACTTTGATATATCTGGTTTTTATAATAACAAATAAACAATTGTATCAATCATGGCGGGTAAATTTACCTAACCAACCAAATATTTGGGAGCTTTTCATTTAAACAATATAACCTTTCAAATTAAAGTTAACTACCAATAATTTTTCCTTTATGATCCATTTATGTCACGCCCTGCTCTCCCAAATACAAAAGATGTGTGGTGGACTATGTCTTCGTAGTATCCAAATACTGGGCTTTGAGCCCCTAACGTCCAAATACTAGTACGCATTAATTGTGGTTTGAATAAATTATCTATGCAGGCCACTACAATACACTAGAATAGTACGAAAGAGCAGGAAATGCCATGCTCCAACAAAATTTAAAAAAGTAAAGATGTATTGAACATCATTTATACAAGATACATCATACATCTCTATACTGTACAAGTACAAAAATTACAAAAGGAGGGGAAAAACAAAAGGGAGAATCCACCCTAAGAAGAAACCCAAAAGGTGTACACACTTGTACAATGCACTCCCTAGTCTAACCCAGGGAAGTCCAGGTGGACCAACTCTCCATCTTATGTCTCCAATTGTACTCGAGGAGAGGAAGAAGTAGAAGACTGATCACGTCCCGGCTCTAGTGTCACTACCTCAGGACTTGTAAATATAAATGGGACACGTCAACGCATGGCCCAGTAGGATTCCTAACAAAGCTACGTATGACCCATTTTAGAACCGGACTACCAATCTAAAGGTAAAAGAAAAAAGGGGTGCACAAATTATTCATTAGAAACATAAACATGACAATAAGAATGGAAAGTAAAACTAAAAGCACAATTAACATGAATGACATGGTTCATAAATTAAAAGTAGTTAAGTTAACAATTAAATTAATATTTGGGGACACGTGTAAATAATAGGACGTCTAAGGAGCTAGACTTCACCCAGGGTGGGTGAAAAGTGGTACCTCTGTTGGATATGGAAGACGTTTGTACACCCTTGTGGGGGATGTACGAGGGAATACGGACCTCGAACGTCGCGTACACGAAGTCGTGTGCAAAGGGAATCTGTTCCCTTGCGGAGAGGATCTCTGGATGAGTAGGAAAGTCGCTTTATATATGCATAAGTGCATGCGACATATGGCTAATAAAGGGGGAATATCTTAAGCTTATGTTGTACCATGCATATGGTACAACTTAAGCTTATAATGTGCCATGTATCATGGTACACCTTAATTAAATTGTTCCAAAGGAACAATTTACCCTAAAATAACTACCTTGGGGGCTATAAATAAGACCCAAGGGTAAGCCATTTCTTACACCTTCTGCATGGCATCCATGCATGCAACTTCATTCTAGCGAAGCTCTGCAGAAATCCTTTCTCTTCCTCTATCCAAGTTCTTAATCTAAAATAGAGATTTAGATTGTGGATTAGTAGCCTTACTCCGTTCGTGAGAAGACTTGATCCGTCGTGGCGAATCCGAAGGCAAAGTTCCGAGACTACCGTTCCGCATACGCAAGCGTAAGTCTCAACTTTAATTATCGATCCTAACTCTATTTTGGCAGGATCCTACATTGGTATCAGAGCCATACGGGTTCGCCCCGGTCAAATCGTCGCCCCGTCGAAACTATGAACGAGTCGTTGTCTTTTTCACGAATGGGTATCCTACCATTACGGATATGGTAGGAACGCTTCGTGACGGAGAGAATGCAGCGGTTGTTCTTTTCACGTTAGGGTATCCTATCATTACGGATATGGTAGGAACTCTCCGTGACGGGAAGAACCGACCGTTCACGTAGTATGTTATTTTTCATTTTTGGCACACGGCCATTAGGAAATAACTAATTTCTCGACGAACGGGTGCTTCATCGACGAACGGGTGCTTCATCGAGGAAGATGATGGTAGTTATCTCCATCGAAGAAGAGGAATATTAGTGCATGTGCGCCATCGCCAAATGGGCTATGAAGGCTATGCACCCCCCTCCACGTGCGGAGGGGGTTGGCTACGGCCAATAACCACCACGGCCACCCCTCCGGCGGGGTGTGCGGCAACCCCATTCAAAGGGGGTGGCCGGCCATGGCCAAAGGGGCCATGGCCGGCCAATGCCAAATGGCCTTGGCCATGACCGGCCATGGCCAAGCCATGGCCGGCCATGGCCAGGCTGGCAGTGGCCGGCCAAGGCCTGGCCGGCCCTGGCAGTGGCCAGGGCCAATGCCCTGGCCTCGGCCAGGGCATGGCCGGCCCTGGCTGGCCTCGGCCAGGGCAGAGACCCTGGCCGAGGGGCCAGGGCCCCTGGCCGGCCAGGGCAGAGGCCCTGGCCGGCCCTTGGCCAAGCCTCGGCCAGGGCAGAGGCCCTGGCCGGGAAGAAGTTGCAGACCAAAAATTGGTCGACCAATTTGGTGTTTTTGGTCGACCAATCCGACAGAAGGTCTGGGTCGATTGCAAACTTGCCAACTGACCCATACGGGGTGACAAAAGGCCTTGGCCAAACTCGAATGTGCCGATTAGCCCATACGGGGCTAACCACAGTGCCAACTAGCCCATACGGGGCTAACGTTTTAATGAAGTTTTTCATTGGGCTCTACTCCTTGAAGATTAGCCATAGTGCTCTACTTCATGCGAGATTAGCCGTAGTGCTCTACTCCTTGAAGATTAGCCGTAATGCTCTACTTCATGCGAGATTAGCCATGTCATTGTGCTCTACTCTACGGAGATTAGCCATTGAACTTATAACGTTGTGCTCTACTCTACGGAGATTAGCCAATGTGTTTTCAAATTTTTGAAAAAGGTATTTTCAAATAGGTTATGTCCCATCCTTAATCGGGATAGCGCAATTTAGAATTCCAAGTCCTACCACGATCCGGCCATGGTTATCTAACCCATGGGTGTGTAGAACAGGTCTCGTGGCTTGGCAATTGTTGCGCTAAAATTCTTTGCGCTAACTCTCACCTATTCTATTTTGAAAGATATGTTTTTCAAAAGTATTTTTCCGCTGCTGGTACCATACGGGTATCATTTCTGATTTCTTTTTACTTGAGATAAGTAAGAGGGATGCTTTGAAAGTTACTTCTAGATGGTAGTTGGGAACGTAGTGAACTTCTCGATTCTAGAGTAACATTTCAACACATCCAAGGAACTTATCAAGTGTTTAAAGAATCGAAACTTTATGCATAGAATTTTGATCGTGTTTTTCATTTTCTTTGCAGTTTTTTGAATCGAATATGTCTACCGCTTCTAAGAACATAGTCGCAGAGCTTAACAAAGGTGAAAAGCTCAACGGCGACAATTATAAACTTTGGTCAATTAAAATCCAATATGTTTTGGAGGAGCAAGATGTGCTTGAAACACTCCAAAACATAATGGAAGAACCTGAGTTGGGCAATACGGCCCAACACAAAAGGGACCGGGAAGCTTATGATACTTGGACTCGAAAGAACAAAATAGCACGTATTACGTTATTGTCCGCAATGGACAATGACATAATGCGTCTATTTCGGGAATTCGACCTAGCCAAAGACATATGGTCTGAGCTAGAAATAAAGTTTGGTGGAACTTCGGTTACCAAACTCCGCTCCTTAAATATTCAATTTGATTCGTACAAGATGCGGCGAGATCATTCTATGAAAAAGCATCTCCGCCACATGGCGAATCTCATATCTGAATTGAAGGATGCGGGTGTTACGCTGTCTGATGAACAGAAAATCCAAGCAGTCATTCGTTCACTCCCAGATAGCTGGGATAACATGAAAATGCACCTCACTCATAATGAGTGCATTAAAACTTTAAGCGATGTATCGAAACACCTCGAACTCGAGGAAGAGCGGATTCAAGCCGCAAAACCAAGTGCAGAAGTGCACATGGCCGCTAGTTCCTCACATGGAGGAAATAGCGGAAGAATAAACGCTTAAGGTTTGTGAACGAACGAAAGCAAGAACCGGAAACCTCAAAGAAGACTAAGAACAAAAAGTGGCAAAAGAATGTGCACTCAAAGAAGAAAAACTTGAAGAAGATCAAGTGCTTTAAGTGCAACAAGTACGGTCACTTCGCCCGTACGTGTACGGATGGAAGTGATAAGGTAACTTGTAGGGCTAGTTACATATGTGTTTCTAGTTCCATGTTTCTTGCTGAATCTAACTATTTTTGGTTGATTGATTCAGGGGCCACAGACCACGTAGCGAAGGACAGAAGGTTCTTCGTAGAGTATCGAAAGATAACTCAAGGAACAAAGTGGATATACGTCGGCAACAACACTCGCGTTGAAGTCAAAGGCGTCGGAACATGCAAGCTAGTTCTCGACAACGGCCGGACTTTATTATTGCACGACGTCCTCTTTGCTCCAGATATTAGAAGGAATATCGTATCCGTGGTCATGTTAATGTCTTTAGATTATGAGTGGAGGTTCTATAAACAAAAGGTTGACCTTGTTTGTAATAGTTCTTTAATTGGGTCTGGTAATGTTTGTAATGGACTAATTGTTTTAAACACAATGTATGATGATTCTTCTTCCATTAATGAAAGTTTCCATTTGACAAATGTTTCTAACTCTGAATCTGAGATCATTTGTTGGCATGCAAGACTTGGTCATATTGGACCAACTAGAATGGATAGACTTGCCAAAAGTGGCTTGCTATCTAATGTTTCAAAAGTTGAAATGTCAACTTGCGAACATTGTCTTGTAGGGAAAACTTGTCGCAAGCCGTTTGGAACTGGCACAAGGGCCGAAGTTCCATTACAGCTTATCCATTCGGACATTTGCGGTCCAATGAATGTTAAGACAAGACGCGGGAAGTCCTATTTCATCACATTCATTGATGACTTCACCCGTTTCGATCACATTTATTTGATTTCCCACAAACATGAAGCCCTAACTTGCTTCAAAAACTATATGAGTTTAGTGGAAAATCAACTAGATCGCAAGATAAAGGTCTTGCGAACCGATCGGGGTGGAGAATATCAATCAACGAGTTTTAAGGAACTCTGTGATGAAAAAGGCATAGTTCATCAAATAACTATGCCTTATACTCCGCAACAAAACGGTGTTGCGGAAAGAAGAAATAGGACATTGATGGAAATGGTCCGATCAATGATGTCTCAGGCAAATTTGCCTATCACCTTTTGGGGTGATGCATTATTGACGGCAGCATTCATCTTAAACCGTGTACCCTCGAAGTCGGTAAGTTCTACTCCTTATGAGTTGTGGAACAATAGAACTCCAGACTTAAGCATTCTAAAACCTTGGGGTTGTGCCTCTTATGCACATTTATCCTCTCACAAATATGGCAAACTTGGGCCACGTGGGAGGAAGTGTATCTTCATCCGATACGCTGAAAACTCCAAAGGATATGTTTTCGTCGGTCAAGAGGACAATGGGGGTCTTATAGAATTCGAATCGAGGGATGTTGTCTTCTTGAAAAATGAGTTTCCAAGACAGGGTGAGATAAGTCAAGACTTATCCTTGTTTGAGACTTGGGATCAAGAAGGATCGGAACGTTCGAGTGGGAGAATTCTTGGTGAAGAAGAAAATACGTTTCAAACTTCACCAATGGATGATACGAACGATACCAATCCTATTCCGAGTGGGAGTGATATTATTCCAAGTGGGAGTGATGTCATTCCAAGTGGGAGTGATCAAACTCAAACAAGACGTAGTAATCGAACGAGGCTAACACCTCTGAGATTTGAGGATGAATTTCCTCAAACATTCATGACATTACTACAAGATGATGACGAACCTGCAAATTTCAAACAGGCCGTCACATGCCCTGCTAAAGATAAATGGATAGCGTCTATGGAAGAAGAACTTCAATCCATGAAAACAAACCAAGTCTGGGACTTGGTTGATTTACCTAAGGGACGTAGAGCCATTGGGAACAAGTGGGTTCTCAAAATCAAGCATAAGGCTGATGGCTCCATCGAGAAATATAAAGCTCGCCTTGTTGCGAAAGGTTTCACGCAACAGGAAGGAATAGACTACGAAGAGACTTTCTCTCCTGTCGTGCGTTTTACCTCCATTCGCTTAATTCTGGCAATGGTGGCTTGTTTGGACCTCGAGTTACATCAGATGGATGTAAAGACTGCTTTTCTTAACGGAGAACTAGATGAGGAGATCTACATGGAACAACCAAACGGGTTCGTACAAGAAGAAAACAAACATAAGGTTTGTAAACTTCGCAAATCCATATATGGTCTTAAACAATCCTCAAGGCAGTGGTATATGCGCTTTCAAGAAGTCGTTTTGTCGTATGGTTTCTCCATGCTCGACGAAGACAACTGCGTATATATTAAGAGGATTAAAAACAAGTATGTAATTATGTCTCTTTATGTAGATGACATACTTATAGCCGGAAATGATAAGCGTCTTATCTTGGATATCAAAGCTTGGCTTTCATCCGTCTTTGAGATGAAAGACATGGGTGAAGCTGCATATATCCTTGGGGTTAAGATCTCAAGGAATCGTTCCAAGAAACTTCTTTCTCTCTCTCAAGAGACATATATAAAGAAAGTTTTAGAACGGTTTAATATGCAGGACTGCAAGCCAATTGATACTCCGATAAGCAAAGGCGAGGGTCTATGTTTGGAAATATGTCCCAAAGATCCAAAAGAAAAGAAAGCTATGGAAAAATTTCCATACTCCAGTGTTGTCGGGAGTCTGATGTACGCCATGATGTGTACCAGACCGGACATTTGCTATGCTGTTGGTATGGTAAGCCGTTACCAATCCAACCCAGGACAGGCACACTGGAAAGCGGTGAAGAGGATATTAAGGTACCTCAAAGGGACTGCGGACTATGCGTTATGCTATCAAGGCAATACCTTGAGACTCAAAGGCTATACCGATGCTGATTGGGCAGGTGATCTCGACGAGCGAAGATCTACCTCAGGCTTTGTTTTCTTGCTCGGGAATGGTGCAATATCCTGGAGCAGCAAGAAACAAACCTGCATCGCTCTATCAACCATGGAAGCCGAATTCGTAGCATTCAGCATGGCGGTCCAAGAAGCTGTTTGGCTTAGGAAATTCTTAGAAAGGCTGACGAATGCCACTGACTCAAGCACTGTTCCTATATACAGTGATAGTCAAGCTTCGATTGCCTACGTCAAAGATCCTAAATTTCATTGTAAGACCAAACACATTGACATTCGATTCAAGTTTGCGAAGGACTATGACAAACGGAAGGAAGTAGACATAGGATACATATCCACGCATGAGATGATAGCGGATCCCCTTACTAAGGCGATCCCCAGAGATGTGTTCTACAAACACTTATCATCTATGGGAATGCGTAGGTGCTGAGCTGTATCTTGTAATATTTCCCATGTCTATAGAAGATCAAAGTTTAATAAAAGAAAGAAGTTCTTTTATATATTGCATACAAGTTTCTTACAAATGATTTTATACATTTGTGTTTGAGTCTCAGCTATTTTATTGTGTGTATGTCGGACAGATTAAGGTTGGCTCTCTCACATGAGCAACCGCCTTATCTTATCAGATGGATAAGATAGAGATGAGACTAGTTTAAAGTCAAAATCATTAGACAAATGATTTAGAGTCGTGACTTAAACAAGATAGTCGAATGAAAGATCTGCATCATATGGATGCTTACAAAAGATCTGAGATCTGTATCACAAGGATATTTGAAAGAGATCTCATAGGATTTTTAAATCCTATCTGTCTTATGCAGGATGAGAGTCCGTGAATATTTCACGAGTAGTAAGGGGACTCAAAAAGATAGGCACTGTGGTGTCTGATCTTTCATCCATACAACATCATTAAGACATACTCTCCCTGGGAAAGGAGTGATGTTGTAGTACGTGTTCATACCACGTATGCATTTCGACCACTGAATTAGTAGCAATAGTGTTTGCTATTATGTGAGACTCAAAGGCCATACGGGTCTTAACTCTTACCCTCAAGGACTCCAATTGGTTCCTTTAGATTTGACGAGATGATCGCTATCTTAGCGTGTTACTAATGGGCTATGATAATTCGGCTCGGCGGGGCACGTTAGAAAAGCGAATCAAGTCAAGATCAGAAGGTTCGCAAGAAGAGGAAGATTGATTTCATATTCGCATTTGGACTTTAATGATTCAAAGCTGGCCAGCCAATTGTAATCCAGATGGGATCAATTGTTGAATATAAAGTATAAGAAATGTGAAGAAATAATCTAGGGTAAAGCATGCGTTGAACTACTCAACTTTGCACCTTCGAGGTTGTTGTGTATCTCTAACAAGTGCACAACAACAGACTCTACGCGCATGACGGTCGCACGGTCTATTTCTCGGTATGATAGATGAAAGAACTAAGGGAAAGACGTTCTCTTACAATCCCCTCAAGTGTGAGTGGGAGATGTTGGATATGGAAGACGTTTGTACACCCTTGTGGGGGATGTACGAGGGAATACGGACCTCGAACGTCGCGTACACGAAGTCGTGTGCAAAGGGAATCTGTTCCCTTGCGGAGAGGATCTCTGGATGAGTAGGAAAGTCGCTTTATATATGCATAAGTGCATGCGACATATGGCTAATAAAGGGGGAATATCTTAAGCTTATGGTGTACCATGCATATGGTACAACTTAAGCTTATAATGTGCCATGTATCATGGTACACCTTAATTAAATTGTTCCAAAGGAACAATTTACCCTAAAATAACTACCTTGGGGGCTATAAATAAGACCCAAGGGTAAGCCATTTCTTACACCTTTTGCATGGCATTCATGCATGCAACTTCATTCTAGCGAAGCTCTGCAGAAATCCTTTCTCTTCCTCTATCCAAGTTCTTAATCTAAAATAGAGATTTAGATTGTGGATTAGTAGCCTTACTCCGTTCGTGAGAAGACTCGATCCGTCGTGGCGAATCCGAAGGCAAAGTTCCGAGACTACCGTTCCGCATACGCAAGCGTAAGTCTGACCTTTAATTATCGATCCTAACTCTGTTTTGGCAGGATCCTACAACCTCAACCAATTACACGAGCACCAGAGAGGCATCTCATAACTCCCCCTCACGAAAGTGAGACAATTCTCGGTTTTTTTGTGGAAAACAGAGAAACCCTTCATTACCTAGTGGTGCATCACGAGTACACCACCGGCCTCTCTAACTCTGGTCAACCCCCCCCACGGGAGTGACAAGCGAGTGAGAATCATAACAATGTGGGTCTTCTCCTTAACTCCTCCTGTTTACATGCACTCCCACCCCAATCCCACATCTAGAGCTTCACCCATTTTAGAATGGACTGAAGACTCCAGATTCATACTCTCATCTCACTCTGGTTTCAATTGTTTTACAATTTTTTTCATTTTTGTACATCATTCTCATATTCATCATCATTCTTACTTCATTTACTCACTTTTCCTTTTTCAACTTCATATAGAAACTTGCATGACATTAACATACTTGCAAAATAAAAGATAACATGTGATTCTTCTTTCACAATTCAACATAGATGTAACATGTAACATGGTCATCATATTCATCATATTAAAGAGTTAACGTTTCAATATATCAAATGAGCTAATTCATAGTCTATCAAGGAATTAACATTCAACACTACCATTTATATAAGAAAACATTAACAAAATAAGTGGGTTAAAGTTCTGTCAGAACTAGGATAGCAAGGATCACACAACCGTTTGGTGTCTGCACACTGTTGTGTGGATTGGTTTGGGGAAGCCCAAGGGAAGCGACCCACACGGTCGTCAGGGTCCACACGGTCGTGTGGTGGGGAAATGGTCAAGGGGGGCATGCGGGGCACACGGTCGTGTGGTTTTATCCACACGGTCGTGTGATGTTATGGCAGTGCGACCATACGGTCGTGTCATCCATTGACACGGCTGTGTGGCAGGGGGGTGATTGCGAAGTAGTTTGCATCTAAATCGACGCCTACTGGGAAACGAACCATCGACACGACCGTGTCAAGTTAAAATGTAAGTAAGCGTCCAAGTCGACGCTGATGGGTGCTCAAGGAGCAACACGGCCGTGTCATAGCTCGACACGACTGTGTGGGCTAAAAATTCCAAACACATTCGTGTGATGACCGTGTGGCGACTCTAGTGGCTAGACGAACACCACATGACCATCATACGACTGTGTGGTCTCGATGCGACATCCACTCGGTCGTGTGAAAGGTCACACGGTCGTGTGGTTTCATCTGGTGTCAAGTTCGACAGCGACGAAAGTTAAAATCCTTACGTGATTCAAACTGAATTCTATTTAGCTTGATTAGGATTCTACCTCTGCAATTCCTCATATAATTTTTGGGGCCCTTCTTCTCCTGGAAGACATTCTAAAACTTGGTCCATCCTCTTCCTTCTTCTCCCAAAGGATCAAGGGAACTTAGGGTTGACGTTTGTTCTTGGTTTTTGTTTGAAGGTAAGCGCCAGCAAGGAGCTTGGGCACATGAGGTGGGAAGGCTGTGAGGGAGAGTTCTTCTTCTTTCTAATTTCTCTTTCTTTTTCCTCCGATTTTTCTCTTCATTTTTCTTCTTTTAAGTCTCCCTCTAATCCACCTCCTGCTTTCCCAAACTAAGCTAAGCATGCCACCAAATTAGAGTTAAGTGAGAGTTAACTTAGGAGTGACACCTCACAAGGTGGAGGTGGCTAATGAGGTAATTAGATATTTTAGATTTTTAAATTAAATAGGAATACATAGTTTCATACTTAGTATATTAATTTATACAAGTATTAATTTAAATACACATCATTTAACGATTCCAAAAGATGATATAACATTCATTAAAATAATTTTTATATCATAAAAACTAAAGAAATTATTTCAAGCCTCCCAAAATTTATACGCGTATTTATACGCCTAGGGAAATGTATTAATACACGTATATAAGATTTGTGGGCATTACATTCTATCCCCCTTAAAATAAATTCCGTCCTCGGAATTTCAAAACAAAAGGGGAGGAGTCATTTTATACATTATATTATCTTACATAGTCTCATAATAAAATCACATCATCATACAAATAGGTGAGGGTACTTCTCTCTCATCTCATCCTCGAGTTTCCAGGTAGATTCTCCTGGTGACTCTCGGTGCCACATAACCCTCACAAGACCGATGAACTTCTTCATCAATATCTTCTGCCTCCTATCTAAAATTCCCACTGGTTGCTGATCGTAAGTCAATTCTAGTCGTACTTTGATCTCTGAGAAGTCGATGACATGACTAGGATCTCCAACACACCTCCTGAGTTGTGACACGTGAAACACGTTATGCACCCCTTCAAGAGATGCTGGTAATGCAAGCCTATAAGCCACCTCGCCAACACGAGCTAAAACATCAAATGGTCCGATATACATCGGACTTAACTTTCCTCCTCTGCCAAAAAGGATTAGTCCTCGTGTAGGTGAGATCTTCAAAAATACATGTTTGCTTGGCTGAAATTTTAAGTGTCGTCTTTTCGCATTTGCCAAATGCTTGTAACGTTCTTGGGCTATACAAAGGTTATCTCTTACAACTCTCAACACTTCCATCGTTTCAACGATTATGGATGGTCCCAACAATTCGTGGTCACCAACATCATCCCAACTAAGAGGAGACCGACACTTCCTTCCATATAAAGCTGCAAATGGTGCCATGCCTACACTCGCCTGGTAACTGTTATTGTAGGCGAACTCTACTAGATGTAGATGTTCATCCCAAGAGCCCTTAAAATCCAGCATACCCCTTAACATATCTTCTAAGATCTGAATTGTCCTCTCCGACTGACTGTTTGTCTGTGGATGGTATGCAGTGCTGAAACTCAATTGAGTTACCAAGCTGGCCGTAAACTTCACCAAAAATGTGACGTGAATATGGTATTACGGTCGGAGACTATGCATATAGGTACTCCGTGAGGTCTCACGATTTCCTATATACAAAACTCAAATCAGGATCTAGACTAATAACAAATCTCAATAGAGATAGATGAACATAAGGATCTTGCCTCCATATAACTCTTGGCAAGATTGTCGATCGATTGGCCAACTCGAAAAGGTATGAAATGAGATGATTTGGTCAATCGATCAACGATTACCCAAATATCATAATATCCTCGAGGAGTACAAGGTAACCCAAGCAAAAAGTCCATCGTCACATGCTGCTACTTCCAGTTTGGTATTGGAAGAGGTTGCAGTAGTCCTGCCATTCTCTGGTGCTCCGCCTTCACTTATTGACAAGTCATGCTTGAAGCCACACTCTTGGCTACACTCCGCTTCATGCCATGCCACCAAAAATGTTGTCGCAAATCACGATACATTTTGGTGCCTCCGGGATGAATAGAATAAGGTGAGCTATGAGCTTCTCTCAGTAGTTCATCCAATACATCACCTGATGGCACACAGATTCTGCTCCTAAAACACAGAGACCCATCCTCATAAATACAGAAATCATTGTGGAGTCTGGTCTCTGTCTGCTCTCAAATCTTCTTTAACTTTCCATCTCCGGACTAAGCTGCCTTAATCCTTTCGACCAAAATCGGATTAAACTTGCAGATTCATCATCCTCACTGATGTGCAGGTAAGACAACTTCAATCTCTATCTTCTGAATATCACCCCGAAGCCCTCTGTATTGTTAGCATCATTACAGTCGGCATATAACTAAGAGCATCAGGTACGACGTTGACCTTCCCAGGATGATACTGGAGGTCAATATCATAATCAGCCATCAATTCAAGCCATCTGCACTGCCTCATATTCAACTCTTTCTGAGTGAACACGTACTTCAAACTCTTGTGATCTTTGTATATCTTTACACGTTCACCCAGAAAAAAATGTATCCATAACTTCAACGCAAATATCACTGCAGCTAACTCCAAATCATGTGTATAATAGTTCCTTTCATGTGTCTTCAACAATCTGGAAGCATAAGTGACTACCCTACCATGCTGACGGAGAACACATCTCAATCATCTACCTGATGCGTCATAGAAAATCTCAAATCCACCTGAACGGTCTGAAATCGTCAGAACAGGTGATGAGATCAATCTCTTCTTCAGTTCATCAAATGCTCGATGACATTCCTCTGAAAAATTATAATCAAAACTCTTATTGGTTAAATGATTCAACGGTGCATCTATTTTAGAGTAATCTTTGATGAACTTTCATAGTACTCAGCCAATCTCAAGAAACCTCTGATCTCTGTGACTGACTTAGGAACTGGCCACTTCTCCATTGCAACAACTTTCTCTATGTCCACTGCTATTCCATTTCCGGATATGATATGCCCCAGAAAAGCAACATTGGTCAACCAAAACAGACACTTATTATACTTAGCATATAACCGATGCTGCCTCAAAGTCTCCAAGACTATCTTCAATTGCTCAGCATGGTCTCCCTCAGTCTTCGAATACATCAAGATATCATCAATGAAGACTACCACAAACTTGTCCAAGTATTCATAGAAGACTTGGTTCATCAACCTCATGAATGTGGCTGGTGCATTCGTAATGCCGAAAGGCATCACCATATCGAGTTCGAAATGCAGTCTTCAGAACATCTAATCATCTGACCTTCCCCTGGTGATACCCACTTCTCAAGTCCAACTTTGAATACACTCGTGATCCACCAAGCTGATCGAAGATGTCATCAATCCTAGGAAGAGGATACTTGTTCTTCATTGTGACATTGTTCAATTCTCGGCAATCAATACACATTCTTCGAGATCTATTCTTCTTATTCACCAAAAGCACTGGTGCACCCCACGGTGATGCACTTGGTTGAATCAAGCCACGCTCCGACAAGTCCTTCAATTGACTACAAAGCTCAACTAACTCTGGAGGAGCCATACGGTATAGAGCCTTCGCAATCGGTTGGAATGAGACCAATGATAAACTCCAATGATATATCTAGAGGAACTCCATAGATATTGTTTAGAAAGATGTCAGGAAAATCCCGGACTACCCTTGACAACACTGGTTCAGCTTCCATCACCATCATCATCTCTTCTACTAGGTTGGCCTTAAACTTCAGTGGTTAGATGGAACTACTACTACTAAAGAATTCAAACTCTGGATGATCAGCAATCTGAAAAACTATTTTCATGAGTCTACAATCTATAATGGTATAGAACATCCCTAACCAATCCATTACAAAAACTACTTCAAATGAGGCATCTCTATCACTAAGAAGTCTGCATATAACCTCCGTCCATAAATCTCTACAGGACACTGTCGGTATCCCGAAGAACTGTGGATCACCCACTTCATGTGTGGATATTCCAACTGGAAACAACGGAATCTATCGCTAAAGAATTCCTAGTCTCAAATTCTTGAGACATGAAGCAATGCGATGCTCCTGAATCAAAGAGTGACAAGGCGGGAAAAGAAGCAGCTCTAATGATGCCTAAAAAGAAAATAACATAAAACTAACATGAGAGTCTAATCATCCTAATCATATCAACAACATCTTATACTAAAATAGAACTGAAAGAACATTCATCACTTAAAGAAAAAAAGTGAGGAGGTACCAGTAATGACTCGGCCCGTGTCCTCTGCCTCCACAGCCATCATAGTAAAAGCCTGACGCCTCGACGCCGCTCTCCTCGTGGTCTGCTACTACTGGGGAGGTCTAGGTGGTCTTCTCGGAGTCACGGTACCAGGTGCTGGGGGTGATGGCAATGGAAGTCTCTGTGGAGCTGACAGAAGGGTCCTTTACTGCATCAACCTGGCTACCACTGGTGCCACTGGGCCTGATATCTGCCCTGCTGAGGACACTGTCTCCTGATGTGTCCTGGCTGACCATATGTAAAACACAGATGTGAAAGGAACTTGCAATCCTTCTGCTTATGCCTGGCTTCCCACAATATCTGCAAGACACTCGCTGCTGCGGTGCTGGTGGAGCTCCAGGCCTCTTGAACTGAGTGGTTTGTGTAGGCCTCGAAAAACCCCTCTGCTGACCTGTATGGCATCTCTCTGCTGCTGGTGGTGCCCTCCCTACACTCTTCAGATGAGTCTCATGCATCCTGGCCGCCTCCAATACGGCCTCATGTGTAGTCGGACCATGGTAGACATCACTGCTATAAACTCCGGGTCTAAACCAATCCTGAAACGCTTGGCCCTGGTAGTCTCTGACTTCACCAACTCTAGAACAAACTTGCTCAATAGTGAGAACACCGTATCATAAGCATTCACACTCCGTCGTCCTTGAGTCAGGTGCTCGAACATCGAACGCAACTCATCCTTTTTCGTCTCTGGGAGGAACTGTGCCTCGAACAGCTCCCTAAACTTCTCCCACGAGATCGGTCTGGTCAATAGCTCCTGTGCATCCCATTAGTCTCGTGCCTGATGTGTCAACTGCCTCTTCGCCGCATCCATCCATCCATCACTCGGATACCCCCCAGCTGTCAAATCATCCTTCATATGTCTGATCCACTCATCCACCTTCATGGGACTCTCATTGCCCAAAAAAGACTTCGGGTACAAGGCTCTAAACTATCTAATACCTCCTGGCTTCTCTGCCGTGCCACTAGCCACCCTCTCATCTAACTGACTCATAAGCTCCAGAATACCTATCAAGATCTTTCCCATCAAGGATGCCTCAAATGATGATGTATCAAAAGCGGGAGTCTTGTTTGTTGAGTATTGGACTTCTCCTTACTTGGTGTTAATGATAAGCAAACATAAATACTTGTGACTAATCTCCTATTTTGTAGTTAATCCATTGCCTACGCTTATTATGAAGATCTACTTGCAATGGATGACACTCAAAGTTGATTGAAGGCAAATGACATGGATTGAGTGATTGTAGATGTTGAATGAAGCTCCATGAAGACTTCAAGCTCATACGATGGATAGAAGATAGAATTCGTCAACGTAATTTTCTTTTATCTCTTCTAGTATGTAGCTTAGAAGTAGAACTTTGATGGAGCACTCACACACATCATCATTTCAGTCTTAGGACATCATTAGATCATTCGTCCTTAGACTCCAATTCATTTCTCTTAGTGATTGTGCTTGCATTGTTTATAACAGTCGACTGCTGAACGTTTTATAGTCGTCTGTCGCAAAAACCGTCGACGGCGCTTTGTTCTACAGTCGCATGTTATGCACAAACTTTTGCAATCTCGTTTTGGGCCTCTCTGTTTATTTTGCACATGCAACTGATGAATGATTCACAGGCGCCTGTCCTAGTGACAATCGACTGTGTTTTGTAAATCAGTCGCCTGTCTATCCTTCTGCCCAAACTTTATTGTTCTGACTTTTACAGCCAGTAAACTTATGTTGAATATACAGTCGACTGTCCATTGGATTAGTCGACTGTGTATGCTGCAACAGTCGTCTGTCTGTGAGCCAATTTATTGACTCAGCTCTCTGGAAATTCTCAGGGTATTTGACAGTCGTCTGTATAAGGATTTACAGTCGCCTGTTCTGATTAACAGTCGACTGTATAAACCTCATCAGTCGTCTGTCCTGTTATCTTACAGGATTTCCAGATTTCTTCAACTTACCATTCTTTCGGCCAGTCGCATGTAGAAGGACTTACAGTCGTTTGTTGGTTTAACAGTCGACTGTCTTTGCTTCATCAGACGACTGTCCACGTGGTGAATTCTTACCTACACATGCTGACTGTGCAACATTCGACTGTGGTTTCTTCAACATTCGACTGTCGCGAGTTCAGTTTCTATCCGTTGAGAATTTTCACACGGATTCCAAAAGGGTTTTTGCCTAAACTGTTTTGTGGATTTGAGAAACCTATATAATGGGCTGCTACAGTTCTATTGAGAGGTTACCAAGTGACCTAAGCTATTGCAAAATCTCTTAAGCTTTCATTTCTAAAGTTTAAAGTTCTCAAATCCAAAGCCCTAAGAATTCCAATCTTTGATCTCTTGCTCTCCAACCTAGAACCAAAGAGTGATCCTCTAGGTATTTGGTGCAGTTAAGAGAAATGTCTTTCTCCTCTCTTCCAAGAGAGTCTACAACACACATCACACTTCTCCTTCAATTTCTACTTCAAGGCATAGGTGATTGTAAGTGTTGCTTTCATATTTCATTGCTTTCGTAAATTGAATTTGCTCTCGGGTTGTGAGAGCGGTTTGCTTGCTCCCAAGTTGTGGGAGTCAAGGACATCGATTGTATTCGATTTCACTTGTAGGGTTGCTACAAGTGGGTTTTAAGGAAACCTCAATTTAGGGTTCTAACTTGAGTATTCGGAGGTATCCGGGTGAAAGGGACGTAGGATTACCGGGAACAAGTCGGGAAGTGACTGGGGTAATCCGAACCCTAAAAACATAATTGTGTTTGCATTTGTTTCTTATTTGGGTTTAATTCTAATTCCGCACTATATTGTTGGTTTGCATTTTAATTAGGTGTAACTATCGTTTTAAATTGCTTAAACACTATTCAACCACCCTTCTAGTGTTTTCTCCATAGACAGGATCCTTACAATTGGTATCAGAGCGCAAGGTTATAATTATGGCATCCAACAACAACAATGTTCCTCCGCCGACTTCGTACAACAATCACGATCGTGATGGAGCGTCCACACTTTTCGAAGGTCAATCTACGGTATGTCCTCCACATTTCAATGGCACTAACTTTGGCTATTGGAAGTGTAGGATGGAGACGTTCCTTAGGAGTCACTACCAAAAAGTGAGTTTCTTGTGACCAAACTTAGTGTCGACTTTAATTTGCTGACACTAAAAGTATACTTTTAGTGTCGGTAGAAGAAAGTCGACATTAGAAAAGCCATTTTTTGGATTCCTACTTATATGCCGACACTAGAGCTCATATCTTGTGTCGATCTTAAGTTGTCGACACAAGATGATAAATTGTCGACTCTAGTAGGTGATTTTCTTGTGTCAGCTGCAGATGTCGACACTAAAATGTATACTTTCTAGGGTCGACCTTGGTGGTCAACACTAGAACGTATACTTTCTAGGGTCAGCCTTGTTGGTCGACACTAAAACATATACTTTTTGGGGTCAACCTTGGTGGTCGACACTAGAACGTATACTTTTTACCGATATATAAAATTAAAAATTAAACTATGCATGTGCACGTGCGGTGGACACTACTACAGATTTGGTCTTGGGTAACGCCACTTAGATAGCGCTTTTAAAAAACGCTATCTAAGTGAGCTCTTGTATAGCGCTTCTGCACTTATAGAAAATAAAAATAAATCAAAATTAAGGTAAAAATCACTTAGATAGCGCTTTTTGTTAAAGCGATATGCAAGTAATACCTTACATATTGCTTTTTGTTAGCGCTATGGTACTAATCGTTCCGTAAGCACTTTTATTAAAAATATACATAAATATAATCCTTAGACAGCGCTTGAAATTTCGCTGGCACAGACTTCCCAAATGTTTTCGCCAATCTTTTTCGTTTCCCCCTTTTATATTCTAGTCCATATCATTCTCCTATCTCAAAATCTCTAGCTTCCCAAATGGTTGGAGATGATCGCCATCGACGAACCTCACGGTCGGAAGGGCCGATGTTGACCCAAAGGGAGGTCACATGAGCCGTCATCGACCCTGATGATGCTCGAAGCTGTCACCGTCAACCATGTGGAGAGTTGGAAGTTGGCGCCTTTCGATGAGTTGGGGACTTTGACTGAGGATCGTCGACAACTTCTGCAACTGCACTGATCATGCTTCGCGAGGAATCTATCTGGGTCGAGATCAATCGAGCCTCAATCTGTGTTGCCCTCCTCGTAAGGGACGATGCCTGACCCATTATCGAGCTTCAGGATCACGAATTCTTCGAGAAATTGAGTCGATCGCTTGGCAGGAGCCCTACTAGGAGTCGCGCTCCTGGGATCGACGGTCGATCTCCTCCGACGATGAATCGATCGCTCAGAAGGACCATTGCAAAAATTAATCAACCCCCCAAGACCATTGTCCTTCTACATGTGAAGATTTTAATTTCTTTCTTTTTAGTTACTAATTTTTATTCTTTCTATACAGCTTTGTATTTTTGATGTTTCACATAAAAAAAGATATATTTTTTTGGTGTAAATGTAGCAGCTGGGATGGATTTATTTTTCATGGATTTTTACTTAGTTTTATTTAAAAAATTGGTGCTCATAAAGTGTTTGGCAATATGCTTGCATTGAAATAGCTGTTTATGTTGAACTCTTTTTGTCGATTTGATCGTTGGCATGCATTTAGAAATATGAGCAACGAAACTGAAGAGAATGCTTCCAGCAAGCGTTCAGGCCCGCGGTTGAACCAAAGGATTCTTTCGTCGATGTCGAGGAGATCAGTAGCTGCTCACCCTTGGCATGATCTCGAGATAGGTAGCTGCCACGAAGCAATCTGAAATAAGATCTCTTGTTAGGTTATCATATTAAACAATCACTGAAAATGTAGCAACTTCTCTTGCAGGTCCGGATGCTCCTGCGGTCTTCAATGTTGTAAGTACTCTTTGGTAAACTGAGTAGGTTCCCATATGAATATTGTGGTGAATTCCAGTTGAATTTCAAGTTTGATCTTGGGATATACCAATGTGAATTAGATTTTGAAATTTTTTATCTATTTATAAAATTATTTTTCAACGAAAGAAATAAACTAAACTGTGATCATTACTTTAATTTCATGTGTTCACGGGCATCCTTACCAAATTAGATAATATGAACATGCTGGCTTGAAATTCAAATTGAACATTGCAAAGACAACGACCCCATAGATGTTTTGGTGCTCATGCAGGTAAATGGAATCTCCTTTTCTTCTTCTTGTATTATTATTCTTATTTGGTATTTTTGTTCTTAGAGCAGAGACAATGTTTTTCATTAGTGTCTGTTATTTTCACATCAATACTGGAACAGGAACCAGTTCTTCCAGGCTGCTTCCTTCGAGCCATGGCCATTGGGCTTATGCCTATGATAGACCAGGTATTACCGTTTTTCATTGAAATTCATGCTTGAAAGCATCTATTGGTAGATAAATACATACTGAAGGAAAGATTTAATGATTAATACAAGGGAAGTCCCTACAATGCATACTCAAGATTAAAACAACCAAAACATGCAGACCAAAGAAACACATAGAAATATCTATTTTTTTATTCTCCTAGTATCTTTAGAGTTTTCTGATCTGCAAAACCAAGCACTTAACCGAATAGTCACAATATTAGTACACATTGACTCTTAATCCTGAAGGAGGCCCTCCGCTTGGTATGTTTTGCTTGTCCATGAGGTACTACTATGTTTTTCTTGCAGACACATTAGGAGTCAATGTGTCTTTGCCTACAATTATCTTTTGGAAGAGCACACGTTGTCCATCATAATTTAATAAGTTCATTCAAGTGTACCATTATGTTTGTGATCTCTCGGATTTCAGGCCACTAGTAGAACTGTCTCGGATTACTTCACCACGTTTAGATGTACTGTCTAAGATTAGGGATTCTGCTGTATAATAATAATACATTGGACTGGGGTGCATGAGTAAAGCCGTTAAGTTGAACAATTTAGGCTATTGCTTGTAATCCTTCATATAACTGTCGTAATTTCAAGACAATTAACTATGCCCAGTCTTGTTTTTGCAACATTTACTGGATGGTTAGTAATCAGTAAATGTTGTGGAAATGCTCTGGCTAATTCACAAGGAGGCAATTGCAGGTTAAGGGAAGCAATTAAACAATTAATTCAGGTAATCCTGTAATAGTTGGTTTTAATTAAACTATGTTAATAATTCCAGGAGTAACCTATTGGTATGTATGAGACAAATTTATCAACTATTTGAATTTTTTCATTTACCCAGTATACCTGTTACTGGGTAAATGAAAAAATTCAAACCCGTATCCTACAGAACACTCATTTGCAATGCCCAATGGCTAGTTCATAATAGTAGCCATATCCTTAACCTATTCTGTACAGATTACGATGAAAAAATTGGGCATTGCAAACACCTTAGTGTTAAAATGCTTTAACTACATCATAATAGTTGGTGTAGTTAAAGACTCCTAAGCACTAGTGGGTAAATTAGGTAATGAAAGCCAAAAAGCCAAAAAGGAATGCATGTGTGTTGTTGTCGGGTGTTGGGACCACTTTCACTTTCTACGTCCGCATCCTTGTGGTGGTTGTAATTGAGATATACATGATTCTCTCTACGTCAGCATGCTTGTGGTGGAATGTTGTTTAACTAGGCAAAGTAATAATGTATTAGTGCTATGTTATTAATTAAAATCTTGTTTGATAATTAATCTTATTACTAATCTATCAGAAAGAATAAAATTTAGTATTCTTATGGGTGACTTTGACAAGTTAGCTAATTGTATATCAATTTGTCAATGTAGTTCATGAAGATGTCTGCTTGCTAATGGTAAATTGTAAACATTTACACATGTTTATTATTAATGTGACTGGATTTGGTTATTGGTATGCTTGGTTTGGACTTATTAGTGTGTTTAATGCCAATGTGAGGGTGAAAACATTAAATCAAATTGACACAGACACTGCTTCTATCTTAAGACAACAAATGAGGTAATGTGTTGTAATATTTGAGGAATGAAATGAGCAACTGAATACTATGGATGTGTGTGTGTAGTATTCTGAGATATCTCCAGTTAACAAAGTATATGTTTATTTGATGGACAATGCAAGGCTATTTAAGTTGATCCGGTATCAATGCATGATGATATTGGTGTTGGTGGTGAGCCATGAACTATCAACATAGCTCCCTCAACATTAGCCAGTCCCAAGTGTGATTCAACAGAAAAAGATATATATTATGACTAAACATTTAAATAGTGATCCCCACTGGTATGCTCTTGATGAAAGTTTAACTTCACCATTTGTGGAGACATTTTGTATCCTTCCTGTCTAACGTACTTTCTCCTGAAATTTCTCTTCTTTCTTTACAGGGTATGTCACAACATCCACCTTGGTAAGAATTGGTAGCCACAGATCTTCATGGGAATGAGTGGCATTTCCATCACATATTTAGAGGTTTTCTCTCTTTCTCTATATTGCTTTTGAAATTTTCTTTGTCAATTATCTAATATTTGCGACTAATCTATGATGGCAATCATTGAAAATTGAAAGATGTTTACAATGTCTAAATATCTTATTTTTCATGTTAGATGTACACTTAACTATTTTTTCATTAAGTTTCATACACGTTACAAAACCAACTTTGCATTTCTAGTTGTATGTCATTTTATTTAGGAACCATGTGACTTAACATGCATAATTAATTTTGGTGTCAAAACCTCTATATTCTTGGCTTAAACATTTATATAAGTTTCTAATTTGTGTACTACACTTATACTAAATGGCATTGACCTTTACCAATGAGATTAGAAGAGTTCAAAACAATGTTAATAGATTTCTCAGTTTCATTTTTGTTGTTGCAGGGCAACCTAGGCGACATCTCATTGTTGTTGCAGGGCAACCTAGACCTTTACACACTGACTCTCAGATGTTTCTAAGCTACGATATATAAAATCTTGTCCCCCTAATTTTGTGTGGTTTGCTGTTGAGTAATATTTGTTTACACTTGCATTTTGGCTATACTCACACATCTATTATTTAAGGAGTGAATTAAAAGTGCGTACCATTTGAATTGGCATTACAGAACAAGTCTATCTGAGTTCATCATAAGTGTAAACAGATATCTTGAAGCCAAAAATCACAAGCTGTCCGTTGGAATGAGGTTTAAAATGAGATTTGAGGGTGACGAAGCTCCTGAAAGAAGGTAATGTACATGGTGGCAACTCATTTTTAAACTACAATTGCAAGAAAGAGTATTTTATCATTGACAAAGACCTGTTGTCAACTGCATATCAGGTTTAGTGGTACTATAGTCGATATTGGTGAGTCAGGATCATCAAGATGGGCAGATTCCGAGTGGAGATCTCTAAAGGTATATACAATCTGTACCAGCCTCATGCTCTAGATGATGCTACATACAATCAGGTGATGCCTCCACAACATAATGGTTATCAATGTTCTTATGGACCTGGTGTGACAGCAAAGACTTGTTTTGGTTCTACTTCTACACAATCCAGTGGAACTACATCCTCTAAATCATGTCCATGCAAATGCAATTAGAGGAATATCGTCAACGAGAACTTTCAAGAGAGGAAGAACATATGCAAAGAGATGAGAAATATTGGCGAAGAGAGGAGGAATATATGCGAAGAGAGGAAGAACAAAAACAAATTATAGAGGAGAATCGAAAACGGGATTTAGTAAAGGATCTACAAATGCAACAACTTCGTGACATGGTACTAGAACTCCACCGCTAGGTACATATTTAATATTTATATTCCATATTTACTGTTTTTTGACATGTTACTAGAACTCTTATAATAACATGTGTGTTCTTTAACTTATTTTCATATACTTTGTTTGTTTGTAGGGTTAGAGGATTTGAATATACTTTTTGGTACATATGCTTAACAAGAGGATGCTCCAGAGAACTTGAAGATACTTTTTGGTGATATAAGGGCAAGGAGAGATGATACATTAAAGGTTGAAGATACTTTTTGGTGAATACAAGGGCAAGAAGATACTTTTTGGTGAATGCTTGTATTTTTTTTGAAAAATAATGCTAGAACTATTTTGATTAAGAGACTGTTTGCATAATGCAAGTAATGAATACTCTCTACTTTCATTTATCCATTTTATTGTATCATTTTTATTTATGAACATGGATTTGAAAAAAATATGAATTTGAAATTGCCTAGCTTCGGAAATTAGCTTTTGCGTAAACAGGTTTTTTGTGTCGACAAATTGGGAACTAGTGTCAATAATCAGTTATCTCGAATCTATTTTTTGTGTCGGTTTTTGGGGACACTAGATGGCATATGCTCTAGTGTCGATTTATTCCCACATAAGAATACTTGTTCTAGTGTTGACTTGTTACGTCACTAGAACCTTACTTTAGTGTCGACTTGTTACGTCACTAGAACCTAACTCTAGTGTCGACTTGTTCCGTCACTACAACAGTACTATAGTGTCGACTTATTTCGATACTAGAACAGTGCTATAGTGTCGACATTATCCGTCACTAGAATGTTACTCTAGTGTCGACTTAATTTGTCACAAAAACCTATGTTGTTGTGTCGGTCCCAATGTCGACACAAAAACCCGGTTTTACTTAGGTGACGGTCTGTCACTAGAAAAAAACCGACACTAGAACCATATAGTGTCAATTTTTTACCCTTTTAGTGTCGAAATTGTTGGACACTAGAAACGCTTTTTTTTGTAGTGAGTGCTTCGCTTTGGAGAACCCTCCACAAGGAATACGTCGAGCCCACCGAAGAGGATTTCGAAAAATGGACGACTTCCAAGAAATCCGCCGAAGTCAACAACGCAAAAGCAATGAACGCTCTTCATTGTGCGTTGGACCCGAATGAGTTCAACAAGATATGCATATGTAAGAGTGCATATCAAATTTGGAACCATCTCATCGTTATCCATGAGGGAACGAACAAGGTAAAACTTTTAAAGTTATATGTTCCCATGCAAAACTTCGATTTGTTTCATATGCAGGAAAATGAGAGCATTGCATCGATGTATGGACGCTTTACCGACATCACCAATGAATTGGAAGCCCTTGGCCAAACATACACCGAACCTGAAAAGGTAAGGAAGATCATCATGGGAATGACCTCCAAGTGGGAAAGGAGAGCGATCGCCATCGAGGAGGTCAACGATTTGAAGAATTACACAGTTTTGAATCTTATTGGGACTTTCATGTCTTATGAGGTAAGACGAGAGAACCAATTAAAGATTCGAGCTATGATAAATCCTTCGGAGGCCAAGAAGAAGGCTTTGGCATTCAACGCCAATTCATCATACTCCGATAGCGAAGATTCGGAAGATGAAATGGATTTGGGTGAAATAGCCCAAATGGCGAAGAAGTTCCAATGCTTCTTTCGCAAAGGTAAATTTCCCTCCAACAAACGTTTTGAGTCTACTAATGCTACTTCCTCTCTTTGCTTTAAGTGTAATTAGCCAGGGCACATCAAGAGGGATTGCCCAATGCTAAAGAACAAAGAGAAGTGGAAAGCTCCGAAGTACCACAAGTCCGACAAGAACAAGAGAGACAAGAAGAAAGGACTTGTAGGTATATTCGATGACTTAAGTGAAGAATCATCAAGTGATTCCGATGATGAGAAGGGTGAGAGTGCTCACATGTGCTTCATGGCCCGAGAGGATCCACTCTCCGATGAGAGTGATTCCAACACAGATGATACCGAGGTAACAATAGATGAACTTCGTATTGCTAATGAAGAATTATTTGCTAAATATCAATCTTTAATGCTTAGATATACTAGCTTAAAGAAATCAAATGTTAGCAAGTCATCCATTCCATGCATTATCAACAATGACACCATTGTTGATACTTTAACTCTTGAGAAAGCAAACTTAGCTTCTCAAAATGTCACCTTGAGAGATGAGATGAATAACCTCAAATCTCAACTAGATCAAACACATCCAACGGATAATAGTGATCTAGTCACACGTCACACACAATTGGGTTTAGAGAATGATTCTCTTAAAACCCAAGTACACGAGCTCAAAGCACGGGTGTCCACCTTGGATACCAATATTTCTTCTCTAAAGGAAAAATATGAGCTTATGTCCTCCCGTATTGTGAGATTCAATAAGGGAAAAGGACAATTGATGATTTGCTAGCAAACCAATTTCCGGACACACATCGTGTGGTCGTGGGTTTGTGAATGCGAATGCATCCAATGCTCGCACCTCCTATAGTGATGTTGTTGGATATTGGACTCCCCGGATTTGGTTTTGGATGATGAACAAACATAAATATAACGTGAACTAACACTTTGTGAGCACAATTATGGAGATCGTCGCCAAATTCATAAGAATATCAATTACGGCGTCTCAAGACTTCTCAAAGCACGTGATCGTATGCCTAAAGCTTCGTTGAAGCTTATGGACCAATTTAGAAGTCATGAAGATTTGATTGAAGCTATTGAAGACGGTATCGTTAAGTTTTATTTATAGTCTTTAAGCTTCTTTCGTAGAATGTAAAGCCTTGAGTAGGTCTTACGGTTTAAATCTTCATAACGCTCATATCTTAGCTCTAGGATCTTAGTAGAAGTCCATACAATTCTTCCCGAAGCTTCGCGCTTCGATTCGGGACTTCTTGTGCATGTTAGTTGGTTCAAGAAGAAGAACTGACCGACTAGATGGTGATCTAGTCGGTCGGCCAAAGCTTCTTGGACCGACTAGTTTCAGTCAGTTAATTCTTAGCTCTTTACTGTTTACAGTTAGTCGGTCTAAGTTGACTCACCGACCGACTAGTTTGTGAACTAGTCGGTCAGTGATGCTTCTGTGACCGACTAGTTGAGCTTTCCCTGTACATGCACTTTTGAACCTAAGCTACTGTTTATCTTTAGTCGGTCTGTGTTCATTGATCGACCGACTAGTTGATGAACTAGTCGGTCAACTTTCCTTCTTGGACCGACTAGTTTAGTTTACTGTACATATCAAATTTTCACCTAACTTACTGTTTATGGTTAGTCGGTCTATGTTCATTTGGTGACCGACTAGTTGGTGAATTAGTCGGTCAACATTTGTTCTTGGACCGACTAAGTCTATTTTTAGCTCAGACTTCAGTTTTATCTGTTAGTCGGTCTCAGTTGAGTAACCGACCGACTAGTTGTGAAACTAGTCGGTCAGCTACTCTTCTTGGACCGACTAGTTCCTTATGTCTGTGCTTTGATCTTTTCTATGTTCACTCATTAGTCGGTATACTTTAATTGACCGACCGACTAGTTGATGAACTAGTCGGTCGGTGGTTGTTCTTTGACCGACTAGTTGGGTTCAGAAAAGAGCCGTTGGAGCATTTAATGACTCGAATTTCTTTCTCTCTCTCCTCTATCCTATATATACTTGTTGGGCTGCATTCATTGCTGCCAAGGATGATATTATTGCAAGTTTAGAGATCAAGAGAAATCATTCCAAGTTCATTCAAAGCTCATTCATTCCATTCAATAATCTCTCCTCACTCTTACTTCCAAAGAGAGATTCATTGAGTGTGAAGCCTTCCAAGCCAAGTGCTTGATTCTAGGTCACCAACATCCCCAAAGCTCTCCATCGCTGATCTACATCTTGGAGCTAGGGTTTGGTGCCACTTCTTCCTCAAAATCATCCTTGCCCTAATTCGTAAGCAATACTCAAGGCATAGGTATTTTGTCGGTAAGAAGTTTCTTATTTCATTTCAATTTCATATTGTAAGTTTCACTCTCGGTTGTGAGAGTGTGGTTGTGATCCCGGGTTGTGGGAGTCACAAATTACATTTTGTATGATTTGACTTGTGGAGGTTTCTCACAAGTATTTCATAGTGGAAATCTTGAGTTAGGGTTTCTAACTCAAGTATCCGGAGGGGATCTGGGTGGTTGGGACGTAGATCACCGGGAACAAGTCGGAGAGACTTGGGTGGATCCGAACCCCGTAACATTCTATTGTTAGCATTGTTAATTTTGTTGTTGTCTTCAATTTAAGCTTCCGCAAATTGATTTGGTAGTTGTTTGCACGATAATTAGGAATTATACTCCTTGTTATTTTTAAAGTACTATTCATCCCCCCTCTAGTACTTGTGCAGTAGCTTGTAGGGCATTACATTTGGTATCAGAGCCAGATACTTAGCTATGTCTGCCAACGACAACAAGACCGTTCGTCCACCTTCCGACTATAGCACCTTCAGGAACCGTGAAAGAGCGTCTTCGGTGATAGAAGGACATTCCTCGACGAGGCCTCCATTCTTCAACGGTACCAACTACGGGTACTGGAAATGCCGGATGGAAACCTTCCTCCGGAGTGCATCTCTATGGAGGGCCACGATGAAGGAATACGTCGAGCCTACCGAAGAAGACTTTGAGAAGTGGACTCCCGCGGAGGTCGCCGCGGAAGTGAGCAATGCCAAGGCATTGAACGCCTTGCAATGCGCCTTGGAACCCGAGGATTTCAATAAGATATGCACATGTAAGAGTGCATATCAAATTTGGAATTCCCTCCTCATACTTCATGAAGGGACAAGTAGGGTAAGAGACTCTAAACTCGTTGTAGTTAATAGAGATTATGAGTTGTTTCATATGATACAGGGTGAGAAGATGAAGGAGTACTACGCTCGCTTCGTCGACATCACAAATGAGTTGGAGGCTCTCGGCAAAACCTACACCCAAAAGGAGAAAGTCTCGAAGATCATCGATGGACTTCCTTCTAGTTGGGAGAAACGGACCTTCGCCATCGAGGAAGGTAATGACATGAAAACCTATACCGTTGTTCAACTAATGGGTACTTTAATGTCATACGAGGTTCGCAAGGATAGCAAGCTTAAGTTGCAGGACAAGATGAAGTCCTACCTAAAGCAAGACGAGCCAAAGAAGAAGGCTATTGCTTTTAAGGCCGCTCCATCCACATCCACATCAACCGATGACGACAACTCGGAAAACGAGTTGGACTTGGAGTCCATGGCACTCATGGCCAAGAAGTTCAACCATTTCTTCCGAAAAGGTAACTACAAGAACAAAGCTAAATTTGGTTCTTCTAACGCCCCCTCTCCTTTGTGTTTCAAGTGCAATAAGCCAGGACACATGAAAGCGGAGTGTCCTCTCAACAAGCAAAAGGAGAAGTGGAAGGCGCCAAAGTACGACAAGTCCAAGAAGTACAAGAATGGGAACAAAAAGGGACTTGTCGGAGCAACATTCACCGACTCCGAGGATTCCTCAAGCGGAGAGTCGGATGATGAGCAAGTGGAGCAAGCGCACATGTGCTTCATGGCAAGAGAGGAGCATGATCAAGGATCCTCCTGTTCCGATGATAGTGACGACGAAGGCGATGAGGTAACTATGGATGACCTTAGGAATGCTAACTCTCAACTATGGTCTAAATACACTAAATTAGTAAATAAATATACTAAGGTAAAAGATGACCTAGCTAGCATTCAAACTTCGCCTAAGACTATCATCACCAACAACGACACCGTTGTTGAAGAGTTGAAGAATGAGATTGTTAATCTCAAGACTCAACTTGAACATGTTAGCATTGAGGATCCGGAAGAACATAAGATAGAGGATTTGACTTCTCAAAACTCGAATTTGAGTATTGAGAATGAAAGTCTTAAATCTCGTGTTTATGTGCTCACATCGCAAGTATCCACTTTGGATACTTCTTTGCGTTCTCTCACCGAGAAATATGAGAACACATTAGGCCGAATCAATGAATTCAATAAGGGTAAGGGCCATTTGGATAATATCCTAAGTGTCTTACCTCCGGCCAATCACCATGTTGGTTTGGGGTATACTTTGGGAAAGTCATCCAAGTCGGTCACTACTTTTGTTAGGCCAACTTCCGATGACTCAACGAGTGGTAGCAAACACTCTATTGATAGTTCTTCTACCAATGGTGCTTCCACCTCGTCCACACCCTCTTTCGGAAAGAAACCCACTTTGGGTGGATCTCCAAAGAAGGGGCATGCTTATATGTACACCAATACCATGCCACGTAGGAACACACGTCCTACTCCACCGACTCACACATATGATGATTTCTATGCTACACTTTCACGGGCACATGCACACAATGTGAGACACCCTCATGCACGTGCTCCCTCACATGCATATGTTCACCCACATCATCGTAGGAATAATTATCCGCATGCACCATTCCATCATGTTCCTTATGCCTATCCACCACATGCATCACGAAGAAACCAACAACGCATGCATACACCCAATAGGATGAGGGCTCCCAAGATTTTCACTATTTGGAGCCCAAAGGACACAAGCATGGATGAAAAACAAGTGTATATGAATGCTTATTTTTCGGATGTAGTGCATAGTAGAAATTATGTGGGGAAGTCTAAGTCCACTTGGACTTGGCTTCCAAAGGTCTAATCTTTTGGACCCAATGACCTTGGGTACCATGATATGAAATTCTCTATCTTTAGGTACTCAAGGAAAAGAAAAGGAAAAGGAGCAACAAATTTAAATTTAGCTCCAAGGGGAATTAGATACTCGATAGCTGGTGTTCAAAACACATGACGGGCGATGCTCAATTGCTTTCCGGAGTGGTTCCCATTGCAAATGGAAACCGCGTCGTTTTTGGAGGCAACGAGAGCGGAACCATCGTCGGTGTTGGTAAAGTGGGTAACCCATCTAAACCCTTAATTAGTGATGTTTATATAGTTAATGGTTTAAATCATAATCTTATTTCAATAAGCCAACTTTGTGACAAAGGTTACAAAGTTAGCTTTGCGAAAGGATTGTGTCATATTTTGAGTGATAATAATAATTTACTATTTTCCGGCACTCGTCATAAAGATATTTATATTTTGGATCTTCCTAAGTCTTATGAACAATGTCTCGTTGCCAACACAAGTGAACAACACTTATGGCATCGACGCTTTGGACATGTGAACTTTGGAACACTTTATAAGCTTTCTAA
The DNA here is from genome assembly GCA_030789695.1 of Scilla litardierei. Classification (NCBI taxonomy): domain Eukaryota; kingdom Viridiplantae; phylum Streptophyta; class Magnoliopsida; order Asparagales; family Asparagaceae; genus Scilla; species Scilla litardierei. The sequence continues at coordinate 254,915,051 of CM061133.1, forward strand.
ATTAAATTCCATTAAAGGTTTTCCGAAGCTCGTTTTTGAAAAGAAAAGTTTTTGTGATTGTTGTCAACGTGGCAAGCTTCCTAAATCTTCGTTTAAACCTAAGAAAAGCATTTCTACTAAACGGGCACTAGAGCTATTACATCTAGACTTATTTGGGCCAACTAGAGTTGCTTCCTTAGGAAATGCAAGATATGGACTTGTCATCGTAGATGATTATTCGAGATTTACTTGGGTATTTTCATTGTGTAATAAAAATGAAGCTTTTGAAAACTTCACAATTTTTGTTAAGAAAGTACAAAATCTCTTAGGAACCACCATTGTCACTATTCGTAGTGATCATGGAGGTGAATTTGAGAATGAGTCTTTTGAGACATTTTGTGATGAAATTGGTATTACACACACCTTTTCTTTCCCTCGTGCACCTCCTCAAAATGGTGTAGTTGAGAGAAAGAATAGGACGCTAGTGGAGTGTGCTCGCACTATGCTTGATGATAGCCAACTTGGCCATCAATTTTGGGCGGAAGCGGTACACACCGCTTGCTATGTGTTTAATAGAATACTTTTGAGGCCCGGCACTAAACAAACTTGTTATGAATTGTTGTTTGGTAGGTTGCCTCAAGTTAAACATTTTCGTGTTTTTGGTTCGAAATGTTTTATTAAGAACACGTATGGTAGTTTGGACAAATTCGATCCAAGATCCGATGAGGGGATTTTTGTTGGATATTCTTCGCGTAGCAAAGCCTACCGGATATTCAACAAACGAACCTCAACGATCGAGGAATCGCTTCATGTCTCATTTAATGAAGGATTTGTTCCAACTAGAATTTCAAATGATGATTCTATGGATGTTTTATGTGATTCGTTTGATAATTCTAAGTCTAATGATTCTATTGATTCTATTGAGACTAACCCATCTAATGAAGTTGTTGAGAATGTTCCTAGTGACCAAGGTATTCCCAAGCGGCTTCATACCGTTCGTGACCATCCTCATGAGCAAGTCATTGGCAATATCCATGATAGTGTCAAGACGAGATCGCAAGTGAACTACTTCGCTCATTGTGCCTTTGCGTCCTCGATAGAGCCAAAGAATGTTAATGAAGCATGCGAAGATAGCGCTTGGATCTTAGCCATGGAGGAGGAACTCATTCAATTCGAGAGGAATGAAGTTTGGGAGCTTGTTCCATTGCCATCGAAGAACCACACCGTCATAGGGACAAAGTGGATCTTCAAGAACAAAACCGACGAAAACCAAGTCGTTGTCCGGAACAAAGCTCGGTTAGTTGCTCAAGGCTACCGTCAAGAGGAAGGTATTGATTTCGAAGAATCCTTCGCTCCGGTAGCTAGATTAGAATCAATTAGATTATTATTGTCTTTTGCATGCCAAAAGGATTTTAAATTATTTCAAATGGATGTTAAAAGTGCATTTTTAAATGGAGATGTTGTTGAGGAAGTTTACGTTTCTCAACCTCCGGGTTTCATAAATGAAAAATTTCCAAATCATGTTTTGAAACTAAAGAAAGCTCTTTATGGTTTGAGACAAGCTCCTCGAGCTTGGTATGATCGCCTAAAGAATTTTCCTTTGGATTTGAATTTTAAAATGGGAGAAGCCGATTCTACACTTTTTGTTAAGCATTCGAAAAATGATATAATTTTAGTTCAAATTTATGTTGATGATATCATCTTCGGTGCTACTAACTTTGCTCTTTGCGAGGAGTTTTCTAATGTTATGAAGGAACAATTTGAGATGAGCCACATGGGTGAGCTCAAATATTTCTTAGGTCTCCAAATTCGCCAAATGGACGATGCAATCTTCATCCACCAAACGAAGTATACGGTGGAGTTGCTTAAGCGATTTGGAATGGAGAGTGCCTCCGGGAAAAAGACTCCAATGAGCACGACTACGCATCTTGATAAGGATACGGGCTGTAAGGATGTAGACATTCGTCTATATCGAGGTATGATAGGTAGTTTATTTTATCTTACCGCAAGTAGGCCCGATATTATGTTTGCCGTATGCGTATGTGCTCGTTATCAGTCTCAACCTAAGGAGTCTCACTTAGTAGCGGTAAAACGTATTTTTCGCTATCTAAGTTACACATTAGATTTTGGATTACTTTATCCGAAATCTAGCACATATGAGTTAATCTCATATAGTGATGCCGATTATGCGGGATGCAAATCCGACAGGAAAAGTACTAGTGGCACTTGCCATTTTATAGGAAATTCCCTTGTCTCTTGGTTTTCCAAGAAGCAAAATTCCGTATCACTTTCAACCACCGAGGCGGAATACATTGCCGTCGGTGCCGCGTGTGCTCAAGTTCTTTGGATAAGACACACACTTAAAGACTTTGGTATAAATTGTGATACTTGCCCTATCATGGTTGACAACCAAAGTGCAATATGTCTTTCCAAGAACCCGGTACACCATTCCCGTTCGAAACACATAGATGTCCGACACCATTTTTAGATGATCATGTTGCTAAAAAGGACATCATTTTAGTGTACGTTGAAACCCAAAAGCAAATCGCCGATATTTTCACGAAACCCCTAAAGGAGGACTCCTTTGTGCGGTTGCGTCGAGAATTGGGGATTATGGGTGAATCCGAGATATAGGATTCATGTTTCATTCAATAATCTTGCATGCTATTATATTTCGAAATATTTCTTTCATGCTAGACTTATTGGATTTTTCGGGATTTTATGTGATATTTTGAATTTTTGCTCGAATTCATGTTTTGAATGTCGTATTTGAGATTTCAATGTTAATGGGGTAGTTTAGATGATTATTGAGAGAATTGCGATGTATCGTCCAAGTGTTTTTAGGAGAGAACTTGATTATCAATTTTTGGACTCATTTAGTCGGTTTCAGTTCAACCACCAACCGACTAGATTCGTATCTAGTCGGTTAGTAGAAGAACTTAGACCGACTAACTCAAGCTTTTTGAGTTCCCTCTCCAGCTTAACTCTTTAGTCGGTTCATGTCCAGTGACCGACCGACTAGATTGAGATCTAGTCGGTCAGTACTTGAACAAAGACCGACTAAATCTTGTCAGTAAATCTTGGACTCTGCCACTGTTTGCAACTAGTCGGTTCAAGCTCATTGACCGACCGACTAGATCGTGATCTAGTCGGTCAGTGCTTGAACTGTGACTGACTAGTTGTGCCAGGGACTGTTTGGTCTTTTGAACTCTCGACCGACTTAAACTCATTTTAGTCGGTCGTTTCTCATTCCAGTCGATCAAATCGTTTTCTCCCTCAGATCAAAACCCCCGACCCTTCGCTGTCTCTTCGAATTTCGGCCTTGTTCCGATCATCTCCGCTGTCGCCGGCCGCCGTTCTTCCTCCTAGGGTAACCCTCTCTCCTCCCACTCCTGTCTAGGGTTAGTTTTCTACTCCTAGGGTTAGGGTTAGATCGGTTTCTAGGGGTTCTAGTCTTTCTAGGGCTTTATTTCGGCTAGGGTTCTTTGATTTGATCTTCCTTGCGTCGTGTCGTGTCTCGATCATGGCCCGTACACGTATCCTGATCAATCCCTCTAGCCCCTCGCCGATGAACATAGAACCAAACCCTACGGAACCCGTTCAACCTTTTAGAACTCCTTCGAAACGCCGTGCCAAAACCACCCAACCCTCTTCGTCTTCGCCTCCTCTTAAGCGCAAGAGGACGGCGACTGCGAAACCCCGATCCAAATCCAAGACCAAGCCTGTAGTCTTTCGTGCTCCTACTCCTCCCGGTGCTTCGGATTCCAACACCGAGTATATCCCCGACACTGAGACTCCTAGGGAACCCACTCCTCCTACCCGTCCCGAGTCTAGCTCCCACCCTCGTACGTCTACCCGAAAGCCTAAGGGAAAGGGTCCGATGCCGGTGGGCGGTGTCGATATTTCGTTGTGTCGCGACGACCCGTTGTGTCTCGCGACTTACAACCGTATCGAGCATTGCCCGCTGCTTCTGGAGCATTTCGTCTAGTTTAGCGACTTCCTAGGGTTAGCTGATCTTCTCTCGTCGTCGGGTCTTCTCGATTACCTTCGATATGACCCGAAGGCGAATCCTCACCCTTACCCTCGTTTAGTCAAGCTATTCTACGCCAATAGGATCCGGGGTCAGTACGATGAGACCCACTCTGTTGAGACGACTGTTTTGGGGACTCCTATAGTCCTCACTGCAGAGATCTTAGGAGAGATTCTGGGTATCTCTTCGTCTGGCCTCCTCCCCTCTGATATCTCTGTTGACGATATTTCTTCCCTTGATCAGACCGTCCTTTCTAAGATTTTCCATCAGATTCCTCCTGCCATGATTGGCGTGCCATCAAAATCTTTCAAGCCGAATGCATGGGTCCTAAATATTATTCTGAAGTCGTGCTTGCTTCCCAAGTACGGCTCCTCATCTCTACCGTCCCAGCCTTTTCTGAAGCTGATTTATGCTATCTTCATGGGGAGCTCGATTAATTGGGCTCGCATTATACTCGATAAGATTGATTCTTTCGAGTGTATTCGCAAGTCCTCTAAATCGGCTCATATCCCAATTCTGTGCATGTTGACCCTTGTTTTCTGTCACTTCCGTGTCACACTTCCTCGTGACGATGAGCGTCCACTTGGTCCTCCCCTGAACGCGACGGCCGTCAAGAAATCTCTTGCGGCGCTTCGTCACGTTCAGAGGACGACACCTTCAGCGTCTGCCTCTGCCCCTGCGTCTGCCTCTGCTGCTCCCTCTGGCACCCTTGATGATGTCGTCCGGTTACTTCGTCGTCACGAGTCTCGCCTGGCTCGTACCGAGGAGGTAGTTTGCCGTATGGCTCGTCTGATGGGTGTTGAGCTTCCTCCTTCAGTGTCTGAGGATGAGGAGATGGATGAGTTGGCCGAGGAGGACATTGAGGAGCTTTGTCGTGCTTCCACTCGTGCCCCTGAGGGCCCTTCTGGTACTGCTGCTGGTGCTTCCTCTTCTGGTGCTGTTGTTGTTGCTTCGTCTGCTGGTGCCCCCGAGAGCACACCTGTTGCCACCGCTCCTGCGGTGGATACTCCGACTGGTGCTCCCGAGGCCACTACTGTTGCTGCTCCAGAGATTGCCACTTCTGCCGTCGCTCCTGCTGACATTCCGGACGTTCCTGCTGATCCAGTTTCCACCACTTCTACTGCAGAGCCTGCTGCTGCTGCAGATCCTGCCAGTTCCTCTTGAGCTTCTTTGAGGACTCTCCGATGCTCCTTAGATGATACATCTAGTGTGAGAGAGTTTGGTTAGGATAGAGTGGGGTTTTGGTTCATTGATGATGTATTTTGATACTTTTGATGATGCATTTTGATGTATTTTGATGATGTTGTATGTATTTTGTCACTCTGATATCTGTGATATGATGATATATTTTTGTGCACCGATCGGTGGATCGATGTTTTCTATGTCAGTGATGTACTCTGGTTCATATCTTATATATATATACATCGCGCTTGACATTTCATACTATTGTGCAAAATTTATAATTTTTTTTATGCCTCTGATGTTGGATTTCGTCGCTCGACGATATTACCTTGGTTTAATAGAAATTTCTTCTATGGAAACATAGAATTGTTTTCCATGCATTAAATTAACCAAGAATGTTGATATTGGAGAGCATATTCCATAACTCAATCTGTAATATTGATTTGAGTTTTGATGATTTCGTCTTACGATTATTCGACTATGGTTTCATTGACACGACTTGATTTTATTCGTATTCTTTTGGTGTCATTTGAACCGTCGTCGAATTCTACGACTCCCGTGCTTTTTTTTATTTTGAAGCCATTGTTGTTGTCGTTGTTATCCTCCCGCTCTTTTTGCTTATGCCAAAGTGGGAGAGATATAATAATAACGATGTGCTAAATGAAAATTTAAAGCATTAATCCAAGAATCTAACTTGATGTGTTAGATTCAGGGGGAGTTAAGATATATAAATGGATTTTCAAATCCGATATTTCAATAACCTACTTTTGGTATTCGATAATTCAATAATCGATTCTCGGTTATATACTTTACTCGTCTGCTTGATGCGTATTATTATTGTTTAAATTAGAATTAACGTGTCATCAATGCAGGGGGAGTAAGTAAATTTCATTTGAATTATTATTTTTGATTATTATTTATGTTGAGTTGTCATCACCAAAAAGGGGGAGAATGTTGGATATTGGACTCCCCGGATTTGGTTTTGGATGATGAACAAACATAAATATAACGTGAACTAACACTTTGTGAGCGCAGTTATGGAGATCGTCGCCAAATTCATATGAATATCTATTACGACGTCTCAAGACTTCTCAAAGCACGTGATCGTATGCCTAAAGCTCCGTTGAAGCTTATGGACCAATTTAGAAGTCATGAAGATTCGATTGAAGCTATTGAAGACGGTATCGTCAAGTTTTATTTATAGTCTTTAAGCTTCTTTCGTAGAATGTTAAGCCTTGAGTAGGTCTTACGGTTTAAATCTTCATAACGCTCATATCTTAGCTCTAGGATCTTAGTAGAAGTCCATACAATTCTTCCCGAAGCTTCGCGCTTCGATTCAGGACTTCTTGTGCATGTTAGTTGGTTCAAGAAGAAGAACTGGCCGACTAGATGGTGATCTAGTCGGTCGGCAAAGCTTTTTGGACCGACTAGTTTCAGTCAGTTAATTCTTAGCTCTTTACTGTTTACAGTTAGTCGGTCTAAGTTGACTCACCGACCGACTAGTTTGTGAACTAGTCGGTCAGTGATGCTTCTGTGACCGACTAGTTGTGCTTTCCCTGTACATGCACTTTTGAACCTAAGCTACTGTTTATCTTTAGTCGGTCTGTGTTCATTGATCGACCGACTAGTTGATGAACTAGTCGGTCAACTTTCCTTCTTGGACCGACTAGTTTAGTTTACTGTACATACCAAATTTTCACCTAACTTACTGTTTATGGTTAGTCGGTCTATGTTCATTTGGTGACCGACTAGTTGGTGAATTAGTCGGTCAACATTTGTTCTTGGACCGACTAAGTCTATTTTTAGCTCAGACTTCAGTTTTATCTGTTAGTCGGTCTCAGTTGAGTAACCGACCGACTAGTTGTGAAACTAATCGGTCAGCTACTCTTCTTGGACCGACTAGTTCCTTATGTCTGTGCTTTGATCTTTTCTCTGTTCACTCATTAGTCGGTATACTTTAATTGACCGACCGACTAGTTGATGAACTAGTCGGTCGGTGGTTGTTCTTTGACCGACTAGTTGGGTTCAGAAAAGAGCCGTTGGAGCATTTAATGACTCGAATTTCTTTCTCTCTCTCCTCTATCCTATATATACTTGTTGGGCTACATTCATTGCTGCCAAGGCTGATATTATTGCAAGTTTAGAGATCAAGAGAAATCATTCCAAGCTCATTCAAAGCTCATTCATTCCATTCAATAATCTCTCCTCACTCTTACTTCCAAAGAGAGATTCATTGAGTGTGAAGCCTTCCAAGCCAAGTGCTTGATTCTAGGTCACCAACATCCCCAAAGCTCTCCATCGCTGATCTACATCTTGGAGCTAGGGTTTGGTGCCACTTCTTCCTCAAAATCATCCTTGCCCTAATTCGTAAGCAATACTCAAGGCATAGGTATTTTGTCGGTAAGAAGTTTCTTATTTCATTTCAATTTCATATTGTAAGTTTCACTCTCGGTTGTGAGAGTGTGGTTGTGATCCCGGGTTGTGGGAGTCACAAATTACATTTTGTATGATTTGACTTGTGGAGGTTTCTCACAAGTATTTCATAGTGGAAATCTTGAGTTAGGGTTTCTAACTCAAGTATCCGGAGGGGATCTGGGTGGTTGGGACGTAGGATCACCGGGAACAAGTCGGAGAGACTTGGGTGGATCCGAACCCAGCAACATTCTATTGTTAGCATTGTTAATTTTGTTGTTGTCTTCAATTTAAGCTTCCGTAAATTGATTTGGTAGTTGTTTGCACGATAATTAGGAATTATACTCCATGTTATTTTTAAAGTACTATTCACCCCCCCTCTAGTACTTGTGCAGTAGCTTGTAGGGCATTACAGATGTCACTATAGACTTTGTGAGGCCTTCCTCCGGTGCATCCACAAGTGGTGTCAAAGACACTATAGGTAGCAAACCTACCAAGAAAGTCGCCACCTCACCTTCTCTTCCTTTTGGCAAGAAACCCACTAAGGGTGGAAACCAAAAGCAAGGCCATGCTTACTTGTACACTAACACTCATCCACGTAGGAAACCTCCAACTTCACAAGTGGATAATCATGACACTTTATATGCTCCACACCCACGGACACGTATAAATCCACACATGAAAAATACTCATGTACGTGCTCCTATACACCCGTATGCACATACGCATCACTCCTACATGTATGCTCATCCTCCACATGTCATGCATGATCCATATGCTTCATACAATATGCATGTTCCCAAGCATACATATCATTCTCGTATGTTCAATGCATATCCACCACCTCATATTTATGCTATAAACCATGTAAATCCAACAAGTATGCATGCAACTAGGAAAAGGACTCCCAAAACATACACCATTTGGGGGTCCTAAGAACACTAGTCTAAATGATAGGAATGTTTATGTTGATTCCTATTTTCATGATATTATTAATAATGGTAATTATGTTGGGAAGCGGAAGTCCACTTGGACTTGGCTTCCAAAGGGCTAATTCCCTTGGACCCAACAAACATTGGGTATCATGAGCTTATGGTATATTATATAGGTACCTAAGAGAAAGAAGAAGAGCAATAAAGGTCAAACTAGCTCTAAAGGGAAAGGATGGATTCTCGATAGTGCTTGCTCCAAACATATGACTGGAGATCCCTAATTGCTCTCCGAAGTGATTAGCATCAAGGATGGTGCAGCGGTCACTTTTGGAGGTAATCAAAAGGGAACCATCATTGGAGTAGGTATTGTCGGTAACCATTCCAAACCCTTAATTACTAATGTATTTCTTGTTAGTGGTTTGTGTCACAATCTCATTTCCATTAGTCAACTTTGTGACAAAGGTTACAAGGTTAACTTTGGAGAAGGATTGTGATTCAAATGTTTTATTTTCTGGTATTAGGCATAAAAATATTTATTATTTGAGCTTGCCTAAAACCATAGATCATTGCTTAGTTGCTAACACAAGTGAACAACTATTATGACATCGCCGTTTTGGTCATGTTCACTTCAAGCACTTATATAAGTTAGCTAAGCATGATCTAGTCAAAGGTTTTCCTAAAATTGCTTTTAATGAGAAAAACTTTTGTGATTCATGTCAAAGAGGTAAACTTAGTAAATCATCTTTTAAGCTTAAAGAAGGGATTACTTCTAAGAGGCCCCTAGAACTTCTTCATTTAGATTTGTTTGGGCCAACTAGAACCACTTCTTTAGGCAATGCTCATTATGGGTTAGTTGTCGTAGACGACTTCTCTAGATTTACTTGGGTTTCATTCTTAACTAATAAGAATGAAGCTTATGAAGAGTTCACCAAATTTGCAAAGAAGATTCAGAATCTCTTAGGATCCACCATTATCACTATCCGTAGTGATCATGGAGGAGAATTTGAGAATGAATCTTTTACTAAGTTTTGTGATGACACCGGGATAACTCATAATTTTTCCTTCCCTCGGGCACCACCACAAAATGGTGTTGTAGAGAGAAAGAATAGGACTCTTATTGAGTGTGCACGCACTATGCTCCATGATAGTCATCTTGGACTACAATTTTGGGCAGAGGCGGTGCACACGGCATGTTATGTGCTCAATAGGATCCTAGTGAGACCCCGAACGAACAAAACTTGTTTTGAGTTGTTTTATGACAAAAAGCCTCAAGTAAAATATTTTCGTGTTTTTGGTTCAACATGTTTTATCAAGAACACTTTCGGTAATCTAGATAAATTTGAGCCAAGATCCGATGAAGGAATTTTTGTTGGATATTCCACACGTAGCAAAGCCTACCGGATATACAACAAAACTTCTTCAACGATTGAGGAATCACTACACGTTTCATTTAATGAATATTTTGATTTTCCTCATGTTGATGATGATAGTGTAGATGTTATTTGTGATACTCTTAGTAATGTTAAGATTAATGATTCGATTATTGAGACTTATAATACTAACGAAATTGTTGAAGATGTTCCTGGTGATGCAGGAATACCCAAAGCTTACCCAACCGTTCGTAATCATCCCCATAACCCAATTATTGGAGATATTGGTGTGGGTGTTCAAACGAGGTCGAGGATTGAAGAATTCTCTCATTGCGCATTTGTCTCTACCATTGAGCCAAAGAACATCCAAGAAGCTTGTGAGGATAGCTCTTGGATAGTGTCAATGGAAGAAGAACTAATGCAATTTGAGAGAAATGAAGTTTGGAAACTCGTTCCTCTTCCAAGTGGTCACCAAGTTATTGGGACCAAATGGATCTTCAAGAACAAGACAGATGAAAACGAGGTAATCACAAGGAACAAAGCAAGGTTAGTAGCTCAAGGCTACCGGCAAGAGGAAGGTATTGATTTCGAAGAATCTTTTGCCCCCGTAGCTAGATTAGAAGCTATTAGGTTGCTTTTATCTTTTGCATCCCATAAGAATTTTAAACTATTTCAAATGGATGTTAAAAGTGCATATTTAAATGGGATTGTCAATGAAGAAGTATATGTTTCTCAACCTCCCGGTTTTATTCATGAAAAATTTCCAAATCATGTTTTCAAACTTAAGAAAGTGTTGTATGGGTTGAGACAAGCTCCTAGAGCTTGGTATGATCGACTCAAGACCTTTCCTTTAAATTTAGGTTTTAAAATGGGAGAAGTTGATTCTACACTCTTCATTAAAGATTATGAAAATGACATTCTTTTTATTCAAGTTTATGTAGACGATATTATTTTTGGTTCTACTAACTTTAATCTTTGTCAACAATTTTCTAAGTCAATGAAGGATGAATTAGAGATGAGCCACATGGGAGAGACCACTTATTTCCTTGGACTGCAAATTCGAAAAATGGAGAATGGCACCTTCATACATCAGACAAAGTACACAGGGGAGCTTATAAAGCGATTCGGGATGGAATCATCTTCAAGCAAAAGGACTCCCATGAGTACAACTACCCATCTGCACAAAGATGAAAGCGGAAAAGATGTAGACGTTCGTCTATATCGAGGTATGATCGGTAGCTTACTTTACTTAACCGCTAGTAGGCCCGATATCATGTTTTCCGTATGCTTGTGTGCTAGATATCAAGCTAGACCTAAGGAGTCACACTTGATCGCGGTTAAACAAATATTTCGTTATCTCAATCAATCTCTAGATTATGGGTTACTTTACCCTAAATCTAGCACATATGAGTTAATCTCATATAGTGATGCCGACTTTGCCGGATGCAAGTCCGATAGGAAAAGTACTAGTGACACTTGCCATTTCCTAGAAAATTCCTTAGTTTCTTGGTTTTCCAAGAAACAGAATTCGGTGTCATTGTCTACGACTGAAGCGGAATATATTTCCGCGGGTCTTGCATGTGCACAAGTCCTTTGGATGAGACACACTCTTAATGACTATGGTGTCAATTGTGATACTTGCACTATCATGTTTGATAACCAAAGTGCTATATTTCTTTCCAAGAACCCGGTACATCACTCCCGTACCAAACACATAGACGTGAGACACCATTTTATAAATGATCATGTAGCTAAGAAGGACATCATCTTAGAGTGCATTGAAACCCAAAAACAAATTGCCGACATCTTCACAAAACCTCTTAAAGAAGATTCATTTGTGAGGTTGCGTGGAGAATTAGGAATTATGGGTGAATCTGAAATCTAGAAGCTCAACATTCTTGTTATAACACCTTTTGAGCTCATGTCATCTTATGGTCTTTCTTCGTTTGATATATGCTATAGATGTGTTTAAGAAAGGCAATTGCGATTTATGTGATTTCATGATTTCTTTGAGATTGATCTTAGAGATTTGTGTTTCAATTGATTTATCGTATTACATTGTTTTTATGATGAGTTTGTGATTAGAGTATAGGTCCTAGGGTGAGTGTTCTTATTCTCTGGATTTTTATCTCACTGCGCAATTTTGGACCAAGACAGACGACTGTCTTTCCTTCGACAGTCGACTGCCATACTCTACTTTTCTCAGTCAGAAATTTGTATCTTTCACACAGAAGACTGATGACTGTTTTCCAGTCGACTGTTATTTTAACAGGCGACTGAAGTTTAGTCATCAGGCGACTGTTCTCTTTGTCGAAATTTTTATAGTACTCTCTGTCTTTTTGATGAAGTTTATTGATTCTCGATCAGTCGACTGATGTGTATAATACAGTCGACTGTCCATCGGACAGACGACTGTATGTCACTCAACAGTCGACTGTCTGTCATCCTTCACTTAATTCTTATCACTTCATCTAGTCGACTGAATATTGTTCATCAGTCGACTGTCTCCTGTTTGTGATGGTTCACTGTTTCGATCTGAGCCGTCGATTCTTTGATCTAACGGCCCAAATTTATTTCCTCTTTCATATATACTTCGAGCCGGTTCACTTTGACACTTGTTTTTCTCTCTCCTCCGACTGAAATTCACTTGACTTCCCGCTCGAAATCTCCTGTAGATCTCTCTTCTGAACTTCTTCGTGGCAACTCTATTTTCCTCCCTCGTGTGGTTGCTCGTGTTTGCTCGCTTGTTGATCGTTTTCTCGTCGGAATCTTGCCTTTGCTTACTTGACCTAATCGTCTGTTCAAGTAAGCTCATGGATCCTTTTAGTCGTCTGTTTCCTAAAGAATCTTTCGATTTCCTCAATGATCCGGCTCCTTCGTCTCTACCCGCTGATCCGGTTCCGACCTCGCCTCCATCTTCTGGAGAATTTCTTCATGTCATTGTCGGTGACCCCATCCCTTCTGAGAATGCTGCTGAACACACTTCTCAACCAGCTGATCATCCTCCTTATTCTCCACCGTCCGTTCCCCTCGAGGATTTTCTTCTTGGTCGGCTGTGTGATCGTGTCACCGCTTTAGAGAAACTTTCCACTTCTTTGGACGAGAAGCTCAACCTTCTGTTGGAGCTTCAGTTCAAATCCTTTTTGCTTCATGGATTTCCCATCCCCGCTGAGCTTCAGGCTTTGTTCTCTAAACCTGAGGATACTACCCCTGTTGGTGTTCCTCTTCCTCCAGGTTTTGTGCCTGTTTCTTCTGTTGTTCCGACCCCTGCTATCCAGACTCCTGCTTATGATCGTGCAGAATCTTCCGCCACTCGTGCTTCGTCTTCCAAGAGGAAGACTCCTATTTACCCTACTCGACGCTCTGCGAGGCTGATGTTCCGCCCCTCTGGACGTCCTTCGGACACTTCTATCATTCACATTGACTAACGATGCAACTGTTTCCTGTTTGCTCACTCCCCCGACGACCTAGATTCTGTTTTGGTTTGTTTTTTATTAGGATGAGTGGGTCTTCACTGTGTTTGATGGATTAAGAGTTTATCTGGATGATGTTTGGATATTTTGTATGACGATGTACGATGGTATCATGATGTTTTTTTGGGGATCATAATGTATGTATTTTTTAGGTTGGACATGTTGATGTCCACATGTATATGTACTCACATCATCTTTGATATATATATATATATATATATATATATATATATATATATATATATATATGATGCTACTGTTAAATCTCATGTGTCACACCGTGTATAATTGATTATATTATCTGTGTGATGTTTGCCATATTGTCTCCATGAATGATTTATTCTCTTATGATGTGCTTATGAGACAATATAGGATTCGATATTGGTTTTTTTTCATGCTATCTCTGATGTGATGCATTTTTGAAACTATTTTTGCTTTGTATATCTAAAATGTTGATATTGGACTTCAATTCCTCTATTCACATAATTATATGATGTGCTTTTATGAGTTTTGATTCCATATATCTTTATACTCCTTGATTGTTGTTAGATCGTATTTAGCACGATTATCGTTGTTGTTATTTACTCCCACCTTTTTGGATAATGCCATAGGGGGAGAGTAATAAACATACAAGATTCATAATGAATAAGCTAAGTATGTTATAACACTTTGAATCTAAGATTGAAGTTGCCTTAGATTCAGGGGGAGTAACATTACAATGAATATGGATTTTAATTCCTAGATTTCTTGAATTAAATTCATGCGTATCTTACTCATTTGCTTCAATTGATATGTAGATGAACTATTATTTGTTGACTAACTTGATTGGCATCTATGTAGGGGGAGTAAGTTTTCATAAGCACAATTATTTATCTTTTTGTTTATGTTTGTTTGTTATCATAAAAAAGGGGGAGAATGTTGAGTATTGGACTTCTCCCTACTTGGTGTTAATGATGAGCAAACAAAAATACTTGTGACTAATCCCCTATTTTGCAGTTAATTTATTGCCTAAGATTATTATGAAGATCTACTTGCAATGGATGATACTCAAAGTTGATTGAAGGCAAATGACATGGATTTGGTGATTGTAGATGTTGAATGAAGCTCCATGAAGACTTCAAGCTCATACGATGGATAGAAGATAGAATTCGTCAATGTAATTTTCTTTTATCTCTTCTAGTATATAGCTTAGAAGTAGAACTTTGATGGAGCACTCACACACATCATCATTTCAGTCTTAGGACATCATTAGATCATCCGTCCTTAGACTCCAATTCATTTCTCTTAGTGATTGTGCTTGGATTGTTTATAACAGTCGACTGCTGAACGTTTTACAGTCGTCTGTCTCAAAAACCGTCGACTGTGTTTTGTTCTACAGTCGCCTGTTATGAACAAACTTTTGCAATCTCGTTTTGGGCCTCTCTGTTTATTTCGCGCAGGCAACTGATGAACGATTCACATGCGCCTGTCCTAGTGACAGTCGACTGTGTTTTGTAAATCAGTCGCCTGTCTATTCTTCTGCCCAAACTTTGTTGTTTTGACTTTTACGGCCAGTCGACTTATGTTGAATATACAGTCGACTGTCCCTTGGATCAGTCGACTGTGTATGCTGCAACAGTCGTCTGTCTATGAGCCAATTTATTGACTCAGCTCTCTAGAAATTCACAGGGTATTTGACAATCGTCTGTATAAGGATTTACAGTCGCCTGTTCTGATTAACAGTCGATTGTATTATCCTCATCAGTCGTCTGTCCTGTTATCTTACAGGATTTCCAGATTTCTTCAACTTAACATTCTTTCGGCTAGTCACCGGTAGAAGGATTTATAGTCGTCTGTTGGTTTAACAGTCGACTGTCTTTGCTTCATCAGTCGACTGTCCACATGGTAAGTTACCGTTATGAATTCTTACCTACCCATGCTGACTGTGCAACAGTCGACTGTGGTTTCTTCAACAGTCGACTGTCGCGAGTTCAGTTTCTATCCGTTGAGAATTTTCTCACAGATTCCAAAAGGGTTTTTTGCCTTAACTGTTTTGTGGATTTGAGAAACCTATATAATGGGCTGCTACAGTTCCATTGAGAGGTTACCAAGTGACCTAAGCTATTGCAAAATCTCTTAAGCTTTCATTTCTAAAGTTTAAAGCTCTCAAATCCAAAGCCCTAAGAATTCCAATCTTTGATCTCTTGCTCTCCAACCTAGAACCAAAGAGTGATCCTCTAGGTATTTGGTGCAGTCAAGAGAAATGGCTTTCTCCTCTCTTCTAAGAGAGTCTACAACACACATCACATTTCTCCTTCAAGTTCTACTTCAAGGCATAGGTGATTGTAAGTGTTGCTTTCATATTTCATTAATTTCGTAAATTGAATTTGCTCTCGGGTTGTGAGAGCGGTTTGCTTGCTCCCAAGTTGTGGGAGTCAAGGATATAGATTGTATTCGATTTCACTTGTAGGGTTGCTACAAGTGGGGTTTTAAAGAACCTCAAGTTAGGGTTCTAACTTGAGTATCCGTAGGTATCCGGGTGGAAGGGACGTAGGATTACCGGGAACAAGTCGGGAAGTGACTTGGGTATCCGAACCCTAGAAACATAATTGTGTTTGCATTTGTTTCTTATTTGGGTTTAATTCTAATTCCGCACTATATTGTTGGTTAGCATTTTAATTTGGTGTAACTATCGTTTTAAATTGCTTAAACACTATTCAACCCCCCTTCTAGTGTTTTCTCCATAGACAGGATCCTTACATTGTTATCAGACGATCCATTCTCGTTATCCATTCTGCAAGAATGAACAAGGAAAAACATTGTTTAGTACAAAATTACGGATAATAATGTTGGAGCTTTACTCGTACTATTCTTTCGTATATCGTAGTGTAAGTAGACATACACAGGCCACCACAAAACCCTGTCAATCCCGCTCTCCCAAATAGATAAGATGCGTGGTGTACTAGGCCGCTGTAGTTGCTAGACACTTGGCTTCAAGCCTCTAACGTCCAAATACTACTATTTATTAATTGTGGTTTGAATAAAATTATCTATGCATGCCACTACAATACACTGTAATAGTACGAAAGAGTAGGAAACACCATGCTCCAACAAAATTTAAAACCATGAGCGCTGAAAAGTAAAGCTGTACTGAACATTATTTATACAAGATACATCATACATCGCTGTACTGTACAAGTACAAAAAGTACAAAAACATGGGAAAGACAAAAGGGGAACCCACCCTAAGAAGAAACCCAAAAGGTGTCCACACACGTACAATGCACTCCTTAGTCTAACCTAGGGAAGTCCAGGTGGACCAACCCTCCATCTGACGTCTCCAACTGTACCCGAGGAGTGGAAGAAGTAGAATATTGTTCACGTCCCAGTTCTAGTGTCACTACCTCAGGACTTGTAAATGTAAATGGGACACGTCAATGCGTGGCCTATTAGGATTCCTAACAAAACTAGGTAAGACCCATTTTAGAACTGGACTACCAATCTAAAGGGTGGTCTAAAAAGAAAAAAAGGTGCACAAATTATTCATCAGAAACATAAACATGGCAATAATAATGGAAAGTAACACTGAAAGCACAATTAACATGAATGACATGGTTCATAAATTAAAAGTATTTAAGTTAATAATTAGATTAATATTAGGGGACACGTATAAATAATAGGACGTCTAATGAGCTGGACTTCACCCAGTGTGGGTGAAAAGTGGTACCTCAACCAGTGACACGAGCACCAGAGAGGCCTCTCGTAACTCCCCCTTACGGGAGTGAGACAATTCTCGGGTTTTCTGTGGAAAACGGAGAAAATATTCATTACCTAATGGTGCATCATGAGTACACCACCGGCCTCTCTAACTCTGGTCAACTCCCCCTCACGGGAGTGACATGCGAGTGAGAATCATAACATCGTGGGTCTGCTCCTTACTTCCTACTGTTTACATGTACTCCCCACAAATCCCACATCTAGAGCTTCACCCATTTTAGAATGGACTAAATACTCCGGATTCATACTCTCACCTCACTCTGGTTTCAATTGTTATACAATTCTTTCATTTTTGTTCATCATTCTCATATTCATCATCATTCTTACTTTCATTTACTCACTTTTCCTTTTTCAACTTCATATGGAAACTTGCATGACATTAACATACTTGCAAGATAAAAGATAACATGTCATTATTCTTTCACAATTCAACATAGATGTAACATGTAACATGGTCATCATATTCATCATATTAAAGAGTTAACGTTTCAATATATCAAATGAGCTGGTTCATAGTTTATCAAGGAATTAACATTCTACACATAACATTTATATAAGAAAAACATTAACAAAATAAGTGGGTTAAAGTTCTATCAGAATTGGGACGTCAATGATCACACGATTGTGTGCTGTCTCCACACGGTCGTGTGGATTGGCTTTGGGAAGCCCAAGGGGAGCGACCTACATGGCCGTGTGGTAGGGAAATGGTCAAGGGGGCATGCGGGGCACACGACCGTGTGGTTTTAACCACACGGTCGTGTGACGTTATGGCGGCACGACCACACGGCCGTGTCATCCATTGACATGTCCATGTGGTAGGGGTGATTGCGAATTTGTTTGCGTCTAAATTGATGCCTACTGGGAAAAGAGCCATCGACACGACCGTGTCGTCAAGTCGACACGACCGTGTCAAGTTAAATTATAAGTAAGCGTCCAAGTCGACGCTACTCCGTTGTTTTTCATCGTCCCGTACCCATTTTCTTGTGATTTTTAGTTTTCTTTCACTTCTTTGTTTTTGTGTAAATGCAGGAGATTGCCAACGTTGGGGACATATAAAGAAGATATCATGAGTCCCTGGAGCAACGGGATGAGTCACACGTGATCCAGCGGGTCAAAAGATGAAGATTACTATTTCTCAGCCCTCAACCGATCGGGTGGACCAGCCACCTGATCGGTTGATGCACGCGTATCCGACCCGGACGGAGGCTGAAGTGAAGAGCAGCTCACCCGATCGGTTCAGTGATCGGGTGAGATCGACAGAGCTCTCTGCCATTTGAAGCTGAATTCCAACCGATCGAGTGACATCTCACCCGATCGGTTCATCTGTAGCCGCATCACCCCAATACTCAAACCGATGACGCCACCCGCTCTCCCAAGCGCCCGGTTGAAGCTTCCAGAGCCGACGGCCGAAGCGACAAGCAGCTCACCCGATCGGTTGATGCTTCAACCGATCGGGTGGCCGCGATTTCTATAAATAGCTGACCTAGGTTTTCTGAAAACGGATGCTGTTATTTTTTCTGTCTTTTTCTTGGGTTGTGACGGCTGGAATTTTATCTGTTTTTGTAAGTGCTTCGATTACTTTGAAATTTTAATATTGTCTTAATACCCTTGCTAGCATCTCATTTCTATTGATTGATCATAATTTCTACTGTTGATTTTTGTTTAGATTGCGTTTTAGCTATGAATTGTGAGTAGTTCCCAAATCTGGGATTTTGGTGGAAACCCCTTCGTGGGTTCTCCATAGAGCGACCATAGGAATAGGAATTCGATAGGGGTTTGGGAATTTAGATGGTTACGTGGGGTGTTTCATTGTCATTGGCAGGAGAAAGACCGCCTCTGACCGTGGGGCCAAGGGGAATAAACTTGGCGGCTGACTCTCTAGCCACAGCTCACGCACCTAGCGTAGACATCGAATCCTAGTGCGTGGGAACGGCAGGATGAGATGTTGGGAGTAATCGTTGTGAGCTTAGTGCTCCCGGAGTCGGTCGGTGTTAATGGACATGGGAATGCCCACCGACCAAACCCGGGTAGTCCTAGCGTATCATCCTGGGCACCGACCGGAATATCGAGCCCATGGGATGCTAGATATCACTCTTAGAGGCAACGTCTCACCACTAAACCCTAAATCCAATCGTACTCCTATCCGTCGGTCGTAATAGAGAGGGCACACGATTGGGCGAAAACCGAAGTCCTAGGTTTCCTTTTATATTGTTCATCCTTCGTATTCATATCCTATGACAACCTACCGATCATTCAGGCTAGCTCACCCGTAGGGTGAACTGGTTCCTCTTTGACACAAGCACAACACACGCCTCCCTGTTTTCGACCCCCAAGCCACACTACAACACCGTGCGCTTGCGGTATAAATATTTAAATCTGGTATCTCCGATCCTATTGCACTTGCATACTCAAATCTAGGGGACGTCAAGCTTTATGGCGCCGTGGCCGGGGAGGCAACATGTTTGTTTTCTTTTAGGACCCTGTGAACCCTAGAGTCTAGTTCACATCCTCACCTCGCGATAATTTTCGCATTCTGCTTTTTCATTTTTTATTTTTCTATTCTTTATTTTCTGTTTTTATCTGTTTCTATACCATACTTGCTTCACGGGTGTTTGTTGATTTTTCATGCACAGGAATACAAGGAGTCTTGACGACTTGATTCCTCTTGACCCAGAGATTAATGCCACCGTGAGGCGTATGAACGCAGAAAGAAGAAGAAGGGAAGAAGCTGAAACCATGGGAGAGAACACTCCTCCCCAGAAGTACCTGCTGGAGTACCTGATGCCATCCATCAGGTCCACGTCTAGCATCCAGCCTCCGGCTATTACGGCCAGGAGTTTCGAGCTAAAGCCGTCATTAGTGACCAAACAGGATCAATTTTCTGGGGCACCCATGGAGAGCCCAATTGAGCATCTGGACTCCTTTCTTGAGAAATGTGACACCTTCAGAATCAACGGTGTCATGACTGAAGCTATCCAGCTCAAACTGTTCCCCTTTGCTCTGCGGGATAAGGCCAAGCAATGGCTAAGGGGAAAGGACCACAATACCTTCACGACTTGGGAGAAGCTATCCAACGCTTTCTTGAGCAAGTTCTTTCCCCCGGGGAAGACGATGAAGTTGAGGAGCGAGATCTCCTCCTTCTCCCAAGCCAGCCACGAATCCCTGCACAAGGCATGGATGAGATACAAGGAGATGCAGCGGAGATGCCCTCACCACGAGCTCCCAAAATGGCAGATCATAAATCTATTCTACAATGGGTTGAGGGACGACCTGAAATATTCGATGGATGCCACGACTGGGGGTCCTTTATGTCGAGAAGCGAGGAAGATGTCGGTAAAATTCTGGAGAACATGGCATCAAATAATGAGAGGTGGTGTGAGAGAGTGCCACGTCCAGATCTGGTGGAATGCATAGAGTCGAAGAGGTCGACAAATTATATAGCAAATTCGATTTGCTATCGACTCAGATCTCAGCACTTATGGTAGGAGCTGGTGGTGCCAACACCCAATAAGTAGCAGCAGTGGAAACAGAAGTCCTGGGAGACTTTGATGGTGGTGATATCTCACCACCGGTGGATCAAGCTAGCGCACTTTTCTACAACCCGACGGACAACACGCCCTATCCACCAAGGACTAGCTCTAATCCGGCTTATTCTCCCAATAACTGGAACCACCCCAAACAGAGCTATAGGGCACCATATCAGCAGCCCCAGCAACCGCATCAACAATTATATCAGCCACCTTGGCAGCAGCAGCAGCAGTACCGGCAACAACAGCAGCCCCAACAAATATACCAGCAGTATCCCCAAGGAACCAGCAGCCCCTGCAGCAGCGGCAGACATATGGCCAACAGCGAGTAATCTCCCCGGTCGAGAGCCTCTTGACCCAATACATTACGAACCAGGAGAAGATTAACTTGCGGTTGGAGATGGGACAGAAGGCCCTTACCGACCAAGTAACCCAGCTGGGGTTGCAGGTAGCGAACCTTCAGAGGGCGCAGAGCCAATTGCCGGGTCAGCCGGAAGTAAATCCTAGGGGGCCGAATCAAACGTTGTCCTTAACGCATGATCATGCCAATGTGTCTGCGATAGTATTGAGAAGCGGGACTCAGATCCCAACCAGGGAGCCCGCCAAGGTACCCGAAGCTCCATTGGTCGATGGGCGACCAAATGCAAAAGCAAATGACGATGGAGCTCCGTCATCAAAGACCACGACTCCGGATGGAGTCTCTTAGGAAGAGAAGAAGAAGAACAAAGAGGGGGATTTGAGAGTCTTCAAGCCCGTTATGCCGTTTTCCCAACGACTTGCCAAGGCGAAGATTGATGAGAAATATGGCAAGTTCTTTGATATGGTCAAAGACTTAAGCTTGCAGATCCCCTTCCTCGAGGCTATAGAGACTATCCCATCCTATGCAAAATCCTTGAAGGACTTGGTGACGAGAGGGTCAAGAAAAGAAAAAGTCGTCCTCACAGTGGAGTGCAGCACTCTGATCAACGAGCTAATCCGCCCAAGCTCAAGGACCCAGGTAGCTTCTCTATCCCCTGCATGAAAGGAGAAGTGAAGATAAATCGGGCGCTCGTCGATTTGGGTGAGAGCGTCAGTCTGATGCCTCTATCTTTATTCAAGAGGATCAGAATGGGGGACCTTGAACCCATCGGTACGACGCTACAGCTTGCAGACAGATCAGTCAAGTATCTGGTGGGGGTTGTGGATGACCTGACAGTAAATGTTAGAGGCATGCATGTGCCTGTAGATTTTGTTATGATGGACATGCCAGAAGACAAGCATACCCCGATCATCCTCAGGAGACCTTTCATGGCGACCGCTGGCGTGTTAATTGATGTGAATAAAGGGAAGCTGTCCCTAAATGTGGGCGACCAGAAGGTCGAATTTGATTTGGGATTATCTATGAATCATCTGTCTGAGGAGCAAAGCTGCAACATGCTGGAAGCTGCAGAGGAAAGAGTAGTAGAAGCTGGAGCTTAGGAGATCCTCTCCAGGAACTCCCCTGATAGCTTGGGGACCCTGGAGGAACACGCTGGGTTAGAAGAAGAAGAAGTTACCGGAGAAGTGTTTCCCTCCGTGACGATCCCTCCCGGATTCCAGAAAGCTGCTCCGACGAGGAGAAAAGGAAAAGAGCCCATGGGGCTCACTGTTGAGGAAGTCCAGATACTTCGAAGAGTGGCGGTAGACACTAACATGAGGGAGAAGCCCCCGGATACCACCAGCGGGAGGATCGTGGAGAGCGTCTACTTGCAACCCCTGCCACTGAAGAGGACCGCTGCTCCAAGAGCTGATGGGATGCCAATCATCGGGCATCACCCGCACCAACCACCTTGAGAATCACATACCGGGCATCGAGCAAACGACGTTAAACAACAGTGCTTCATGGGAGGCAACCCATGTTCTAAACCTTCGTCGTTGTTTTTAGGATTAGTTTTCTTATTTTTGGCGAATAAATACTTCAATGGGGATTACCGTTGGGAGACGTATATGAATTTTCTTGATTATGCAGGGAATCATCCCCAACCGATCGGTTGATGCATCAACCGATCGGGTGGGCCGTATCTGAAGATGACATATATCAGTTCATCAGCGAACCGCTTGGATGGAACAAGCTGAGACCGGGTGGAAGATCGTATGAGAACAGCAGAGCTCTCGGGAAAATTTAGGATTAAATAAACCGATCGGTTGAGCTAAAGCCATGGTCGTGTCGCTGTCCGGGTGAAGTCGGCAGTGCTCTCGGGAAAATTGTGAAGCGGCCAACCGATCGGTTGAAAACTCAACCGATCGGTTCACCTGTAGCTGCCTTCCAACGAAATTTTTCGAAAACTAACCCAACCGATCGGGTGAGATCTCACCCGATCGGTTCGCTTAAACCCTATAAATACCCCCGACTCAACCGACTTCATTTCTTCACCCGAACCACCCAGATCTTCCCGTCGTTTCGCATTCCTTCCCTCCCAAACGGCCTTCCTATTCCCCCGCACGATCTCCACTCCCTCTCAAGCGATCTCCCCACTTCCTACATCTCTCTCTCTCCATAAATCCCACTCTCATCCACTCTCATTCAACCCTAATTTCACCCTAACCCTAGCCCTATTCCCCCATTTCGAAAAAACTCCACTTTCGTTGGACAGGAGTACTGCGGCTTCACACTTCCCTCAAAGCGATGCGTTGGGTGTTTTGCGAGCAAGGATTCACTTCTCTACTAGGTAAATTCGTTCTTGAGCTCTATTTTTAATTTTGCACTAGTAATATATTTTTGCTCAATTGGCTTTTGGTCATGTGCATCCATATAGACTTGCATTCACTTGCATCACACACTATCATCAAGGACAAGGGTAAGGGTAAGGCTATCATGCATGAGAAGGAGCCGTCTCGCAAGAGACGCAAGTCTACACGTCCACCTAGTTCACATGCTCCTCCCACTCCCCCCCACACTACCCCCACCCCAACCCATCGTTCCTGTTGTGGACCCACTGATGGGACCGCAGGAATACCGTTTCTTGAGTCGTGAACAAAAAGATCTTAACAACCGACTCAACGAATGGCCACATCTAGCCACTAAGTTCGCACATGCCCAAACTCTGATCGATCACGGAGTTTTCTCCGGTGTCGAGTCTTTATTTGCAAACCTAGGTTGGGTAGGATTCCTAAACGCCCACGCACCCTCATATCCCGCCCTCACACTAGAATTCCTATCTTCCCTCAATTGTGAGGCGGGGTCGATCATCGATTTCCGCGTCCGAAACCGAACTATCCGCACCTACCTGAACACAATCAATAACATTTTCGGTTTCCCCATTCTCGACGGCAACGCTATCCGTCCATACGAATATCACCGCGACTTCGATGTCGATCATTTTTGGCATAACCTCACCCTCCACGACCGATATCCTCGAGGTAAGGCCAAGGCCTCCTCCATCATTCATCCCGTATTTCGTCTGGTCCACCGCATCATATCTAGCACATTCTTTCCTAGGGATGAGTCCGGGACCGTGACCATCCCTGACCTTTTTATTCTGTGGGCTATGACATTTGATTTTATTCGCGGCGATGACGTGATCACCTTCGAGGCCCCTCGCATTTCCATTCATGGCGGCACTTGGCTTATTCAAAAACTCGTTGATATTAGCCGCGCCGGCAAAGGCAAGTATTGCTCCGGGGGCCTCATTACCATCATTGCTTCGCATCCCACATTCAATATCATTATCCCCAGAGATTTGCCACATGCCACATGATCAACATATCTAGATCTTGATGTCCTGCGACACACACACACATGATCAAACCCCGTCCCGATGGTCGATTTTCTTTTTACTATGGCCACCCCCCGCTCCTTACGCCATTCTGCCCAACCCTGGTCGTATGTCTATACATCTTGAGGCAAATTGGATGTTCCCTCTTGACCCTGAGTTTTTAGGGGGGTTACATCTTCAGTTCCATATCTCGGGCGCACCCAGATCACCTCCCCCTGCCGCCCAATTAGGCGTGCAGAACATCCCTGCGTACCGAGGAGACCCTGGGGCTGGCCCTAGTAGCGCCACCCCGGCTTCTGTCCCTATCACTTCTGAGGCATTCACTGAGGTCCTCTTAGGCCTAGCCATCGGTGCCGGCACGACCACTGCCACCGACACCACTTCCACTACCCGTCCGGCCACTACTTCTTCCTTTCGTCAAGCCACCTCCGCTCGCCTTGGTCTCGAGGCTGAGTTAGCTGCACTGCGCGCTGGCGCATCCACTTCGGCCTCGTTGGTCCCATCCTCTTCTATCTTTTCCCACCCACGTTTCCTCGCACTGGAGCGAAACGTGGCCGCCATCCTCTACATTCTCACTCACATTCACGGTCCACCTCCAGCCACCCCGCCCCCCTCACCACCTCCTTCGCCTCCTCGACGATCTTCACCTCCTCCATCATCCCCTAGGCGACCACCATCCCCCTCCCACTACCACTTCCATTCCCACTATTTCATCTCCACACACCGTTTCTGACCCACCACCTCCGCCACCCTCCACTTCCCTCACCCCACACACGCACCACAAGAAATTGCCGGTGCGTTCGAGATCACTTCCCCCACCATCCTCTCCTATCGCCGAATCTCTCCTATCTTCCATCACACTGGTTGCCATACTTCCCACACTTCCCACCTACACCCATTGTTCACACCACCACCGCACCCATCCATCACCCATCCATCCACCTCTCTCTCCACTACTCCGCACACCCACCTCCTCTCCCTTCCACACACCCTCATCCTCTACCGAGGAGGACGAGGACGCTTCCACTCCTGCATTTTGATTTGTTTCTTTTTCTTTTCCGATTTTCCCCCTAGCATATATCTCCATCACCATTGATCATATCATTTTGCTAGCATTGTCATGTCCAGCTTGGGGGAAATCGAATTTTGTGTGTGTTGTCGTGTGATTTCATTGTTATGTGCCTGTTTATATGTGTCATGTGGTTGTGCTTTTTCTATCTTTTATTTTCTATGTTTCTTTTTCCTCCTTTTTATTTTTCAGTTTCGTCCGTGTGTTTTCTCGTTTTTCATTCTTTTGTGTCGGTGCGTATTCCCCCCATTTTCATTCCCCTCCTGTATTCACTACTATTGCATTTAGGTCAATGCAAGTTTCAGCTTGGGGGAGTCGCACTTTGTGCTTCAGTTGCGTCTTTTTCTTCGTTTTTGAGTCGTTTTCATCGTGTTTTTCTTTTTCTTCTCATCTTTTGTTCTCTCTCTCTCTCTCTCTCTCTCTCTCTCTCTCTCTCTCTCTCTCTCTCTCTCTCTCTCTCTCTCCTAGAGATGACCCCTTATGATGAATTGCCACAAAACCACACACACACACACACACACCTAGCATGGCTTCGATAATCACATTCACTAACCTTAGGAAGCCGAGTCCTATTGCATTTCATGTATCGTGGGTTCACTATGCTTTTATGTGAGTCGTGTGTCATGACTAGCTAGTCGTTGTGCTTCTACTTGGTGATTTTGATTTATATACCTGTCCTGGGATGACCCCTAGATTATCATGCTCCGATTTGAATATGCGGTATTTGCTTCTACTGTCTGCTTCTATATGCATGAATATATTTATATCGTATACTTCAATTCGCATGTGTCGGGATTCCACAAATAGGACTAGGATAACTCATTTAGCTTATGCTCTGATTAGCGAGAAAAATCTCCTTTGCCCAAGTGTTTAGAATCTGATTTCTTTTTTATTTTACTTGGTGCAAATCCCCTCGTCGTGTACCGTTCTCCCACTTGGGAGAGTACACATGTATATATCCCAAAATCCAAAAATCCAAAAAAGAGAGAAAAGAAAAACCCAAAAAAAAGAAAAGAGAAAAGAAAGTAAAAAGTATGTATAGCCAAAAATCCAAAAAAAAATACAAATGCCCAAAACCCAAAAAAAATTCCTGTGTGAATATTTTTTCCTATCTACCGAGAATAAAGGAAAGGCGAGAGTTTGCACCGAGTCTTCTACTCCGCACCTTCTCAACCTCCATCGTTTTCGAAAACACTTGGCATATGATCTTTCTAGCGGTTATCTAGGCGATAGTGTGGTGATTTCCTAGTGGTGATTTCCTAGTCCCTAGCTGTGGAGTCCCCGATACATGATACGCTTCGATTCTTACTCTGTTCTCATGCATGCTTGAGCTATTTATTCGCCGCTTATTTCAAATCGAATCGATATTTGGGTCTTTCCTTGGGTATGTGTATATGGAGCCTTATTGCACAATGTAGATAGGAACACTGTCTGCTAGCACACGACCACACTCACTCGTGTTTCACCGCGTGGGCCGACGACACTTGTATGGGCTCATATTCCTTGGTTTAGTGTTGTGTTTTGTCGCATGCTTGCTTAGTGTGGCGTGTTTGATCTTGTTGGCTCTGACGGGCGATCTAGGATTTTGTTTTATCTCTCTCTCTCTCTCTCTCTCTCTCTCTCTCTCTCTCTCTCTATTTTCCCTCCGAGCTCCTACTCTCACTCGTCTTCCTCGAGGACGAGGAAGGGTTCAGCTTGGGGGATTTTGACGTGCGTTTATATTTTATATATTCACGCATGTCTTCTTTGTGATTTTCCGTTGTTTTTCGTCGTCCCGTACCCATTTTCTTGTGATTTTTAGTTTTCTTTCACTTCTTTGTGTTTTTGTGTAAATGCAGGAGATTGCCAGCGTTGGGGACATATAAAGAAGATATCATGAGTCCCCGGAGCAACGGGAGGAGTCACGTGTGATCCAGAGGGTCAAACGATGAAGATTGCTATATCTCATCCCTCAACCGATCGGGTGGACCAGCCACCCGATCGGTTGATGCACGCGTATCCGACCCGGACGGAGGCTGAAGTGAAGAGCAGCTCATCCGATCGGTTCAGTGATCGGGTGAGATCGACAGAGCTTTCTGCCATTTGAAGCTGAATTCCAACCAATCAGGTGACATCTCACCCGATCGGTTCATCTGTAGCTGAATTTTCCAAACGATGCCCCGGAGAGCTCAACCAACCGGTTCGTCTATCGGGTGAATCCGACTGAGTTCTCTGTTCTTTTGAGATGATTTCCAACCGATCGGATGACATCTCACCCGATTGGTTCATCTGTAGCCGCATCACCCCAATACTCGAACCGATGACGCCACCTGCTCTCCTAAGCGCCCGGTTGAAGCTCCCGGAGCCGACAGCCGAAGCGACAAGCAGCTCACCCGATCGGTTGATGCTTCAACCGATCGGATGGCCGCGATTTCTATAAATAGCTGACCTAGGTTTTCTGAAAACGGATGCTGTTATTTTTTCTGTCTTTTTCTTGGGTTGTGACGGCTGGAATTTTATCTGTTTTTGTAAGTGCTTCGATTACTTTGAAATTTTAATATTGTCTTAATACCCTTCCTAGCATCTCATTTCTATTGCTTGATCATGATTTCTACCGTTGATTTTTGTTTAGATTGCGTTTTAGCTATGAATTGTGAGTAGTTCCCAAATCTGGGATTCTGGTGGAAACCCCTTCGTGGGTTCTCCCTAGAGCGACCATAGGAATAGGAATTCGATAGGGGTTTGGGAATTTAGATGGTTACACGGGGTGTTTCATTGTCATTGGAAGGAGAAAGACCACCTCTGACCGTCGGGCCATGGGGAATAAACTTGGCGGTTGACTCCCTAGCCACAGCTCACGCCCCTAACGTAGACATCGAATCCTAGCGCGTGGGAACGGCAGGATGAGATGTCGGGAGTAATCGTTGCGAGCTTAGTGCTCCCGGAGTCGGTCGGTGTTAATGGACATGGATGTCACGCCTTGCTTCCCAAAACTATGGAGGCGAAGCGTGACTAAGGCCCGCTTGGGCCAGAGCTATGAAGCTCGGACCCAATAAGCGTCTGTAGGGGTACCATTTTAAAATTTTCCAGGTTCTTGCATTTATAAAATTCGGAACAACAAAAGTACAGAAAGAAAAGGATGCATTCATTTCATGATAGATGTAATATCCAGCATATGACAAGTCTAATAAAAGGAGCCTAAGCATGGCAACAAACTGCAGAAAAGGAAACTAATAGTACGAAGCACACAACCTAGGCATAGAGTAAAATGGTGCTACTCACCCAGACTAAAAGTAGTAACCTCCGGAAGTCCGCAACAGTGGGGAACGTCTAAGTCTGGTCCTCGTCAGGTACGCCCTCTGGGTCGACGTCCTCGGGCTCCACGTACTCCGGTAAGTCTGCCTCGTCCATGAACTCCGGCTCGACACCTGACGTACAGCACCAAGAGAAAAGGAACTATACGTCAGTTAAAGTCTACAAAAGAGGGTTAGACTCTACTGCAAGTGTACCGTAATTTAAAGCAACATTTTACTGGTTGATTAACATGCTGAGGTTATACATGGCAGTTATAGAAAGTAAACGGAGCAGGTAAAGTAAACATGTCAAGCAGTAGACGTAGCGTGTGCTACCGACTATGGGACTAACCTTAGAGGGACGTGACAAGACAGGACAAGACAAGACAGGACAAGACACGTGTGACTCGAAGGGTTCACGTCTTACGGTTCGAGGGGGATCAGACCCTCTCCCTGTGCGCACGCTCAACCCTACCCCAAACCAAGTGCTCAGGACAAGACGATACAAGGATCACTCCCGCTAGGAGAGCATCCGAAACTCCCAGAGGCTTTTTGTGTAACAGGGATCACTCTCGCGTGGAGAGCATCCGAAACACCCGGAGGCTTTTTGTCTAACAGGGATCACTCTCGCGTGGAGAGCATCCGAAACACCCGGAGGCTTTTTGTCTAACAGGGATCACTCTCGCGTGGAGAGCATCCGAAATGCCCGGAGGCTTTTTGTGTAACAGGACACGACACGACACGACCAAGGAAATGTTATTCTAGGGGGTCCACACGCACGCACACACAGGAAAACCCTAAGGTGTCAGTTGTTGTTGTTGCGCTTAGACTTCGTCATCAAGTCTAAGCCATCAAGAGGGGTCCCGGACGCTATCATTTCATGTCCAGATCTCTTTGTTCACATTTAACAATTCTAAGAGTCTATGGCCTAGACACGGCCGAAAGTACAAGTGAGTACACTTGCCTGCGGTGGCGAGTGCGTCGTCTGTCCGGAGCATCCCATCTAAGCATCATGTCGGCGATGGTCCGTCTGAAACAGTATCACGGTGATGTCAGATCGCGCTTTTTGGTCAAACCTATTATGATTTGTTTCTAAATTTGGCGGGACTAACCTATCAGTCAAAAAGTCACGTTTTTTATGTTTGTTCAGTCTAGATCGACGTCTACCCTATGTGCACAGAAAATTAGTCCGTTCGTCGATCTTTCCTACGGTGGGCAACATTTTACAGATGCTTAAATTAAATTTAGTTCGTGTTGACTAATTTTTAGATTAGGGTTTGATGAGTTACAGTGTGTGTTTTACTACTCGTTAGGGAAACCAACCTCGTGACGTCATCCAACAAGCGGAAGTCGGGTCTGAACGGCAAAACGTCGGCATCGTCTGGAACTCCTTGGCCATGGGATAGCAGGGTGGTGGCACGAAATTAGCGAGCTAACAACGATTCTCCTCCTGTTGCGAGTAGCGCAATGGATCTTCACGTTAACGGCGACGTCGGCTAAAAGTACGTGCGTGCGGCAACGCACGTGAACTCCGAGAATCCAAGGGGGCTGTCGGTAGATGAAGTAGGACCAGAGGAAGATGCTCGGCCCGGTGGGTGGCCGACGGTGTGAGCGTACGGCGGTGGGTGGCCGTGAGAAGCCGGGGAGGACAGATTCGTGCAACGTTCATTGTCACGCGTCTCAGCGGAATTCCAGCGATGATTAGTGACAAAAAAAGTTGCAAAAGCTAAAGGACTTCAAGGTGAAGCCAACAGTGGTGGAGTTGTCGCTGGTGGTGGTCGGAGGTGGTCGTGCGCCGGCGTCGAAGTTCAGCGCACGGATCTGTCAAAAATAGCAGCTGGGCTTTGTTTCGATGGATTTTCCAGGAGCTACAGATAGGATATCAGCGTGAAGAAAATTGCATTTGGTAGGGGGTTGCGATAGGAGTCCAACGGCGGTAGGGTGGTCATCGTAGGTGGCCGGATGGTCGGTGGGCACGAGTTTTTCCGGCGGTGGCTCAGATCTGTAAAACTGTCGTTACGTGGAGTTCGAGAGATGTTTCGAGGAGGTAGAGATGAGGAAAGAGGGTAAGGGGAGTTGGAGATGATCGGAGGGTCAAAGAGTAGTTCGATGGTGGTGGAGATCGTCGGAGTGGGTGGCCGGAGCGGCGACGGCGGCCGTTTTTCCGACGGGCGCACAGATCTGGGCATGGCTGTGTTTGTGGGGTTTCTAGGGCTTTTAAGGAGTGTTTGAGGGTGAGAGAGAGTAGGGGGAGGGAGAGGTTGTTGCCGAGGAAGAGGGGGTGCCAAGGGGTGGCAGGCGGTGGCTGGGGGCGGCCGGAAAAGGGTCGGTCGGCAGTTTTCCGGCGACGGCAAAAATCTTGGCTTGTTTCGGGTTTTAGAGAGGGAGAGAGAGAGAGAAGTAGGAAGAGAGGAAGAAGGAGGAGGTTGCCGGAGAGTTAGGGGATGGCTAGAGGTCACCGACGGCGAGGTAGGAGGAAGAAACGCAGGTAGGGGGGGATGTCGGCCAAGTTGCGTGAGCCCTAGCATGGGTTCGGTTTGCATTTGTTATAAAAGAGAGGTGAATTGCTATTTGGGGTATGTATTTAAGGGATGTGAGAGAGAGTGTGTGAGAGTGGGGTGTGCAAAGAGAGGAAAACCAGTGTGATGATAGCCCAAATGAAATCCCACATGATACGTAGGGGATCTCATGAGATTTGGGATTAAGATTTGAATTTTGAATTGATTAGCGACTAATCAACGGTTGAGAATTGATTAGAGGATATCTTCCACCACGGGCATCGGAAAAATAATCCGAAAATACCGGGACGATCATGGAGACGAGAAGTACGGGGCTACGGGGTCCGATCGCGTGCTACACGTACCAGAAATTATCGTAAAATCGGAAACTGAGTATTGGTGCCAAAAGACCAAAACACCATTCCATTCAAAGCTGTTTTGCGAGAAAACGAGCTGTGAAATGACGTTCCCAAAAATTACTATAAAATTCTACACTTCCATACGGTCACAACGGCATATCAAATCGTATATACCGAAACCAAGAAAGAGTCGAATAAAATACGCATACGAGAAGAGTCGTGCACGTAGGAAATACGAACGGCCGGAAAGCGGCCATTACATTCTACCCACCTTAGAAATGATTCCGTCCTCGGAATCACTTATACTAATAGTAATAATATCTATATACACTTATGCCTACAACTCTCCTATCCATACATAATGATCGCTAATCTCATAACTCCAAACATCGTTCCTCAAATAATTCATCATAATTCGTCCTCCACTTGATAACGCTACAGCTAGAACCACATCTTGACACTTAATTATAAATCCACATCACCGTCTATAACTCAACAATCATCACATACCCAATATATTCCCCATCATATCGGCTCATAAGTTTATCCTCTATAATTTATGAACCATCGAACTATGTCTATCCTTACCCCTATTATCTAATCTCCTAATCATATAGAATCCATCTTCATAACTTCCCATTCATCTCAACATGTCGTGTTATCTCCAATGCCTTCTCATCTCAACTTAATAATCAAATCTTGACGCTTTAAATGTTCTACTCATTCTCATGATCACTCTAAATAATACTATCCCGTCCTAGCTACTCTTATCTATCACTCGTCCAAGTTTCAGATCGATTAAGTACTCATCTCCCTATACATAATTTCATCCCATCAGAGTTCTCCCTTGGGTCCTTCACACATTGGTATTATAAATAAGTCTTGGATACCTTGTTCTTTTCATCCGAAGGAAATCTAATCTAATATCTTTGTGTTCAAGATCAACCAATCACCGCTACGACATATCTCATCTCACCCTTTGCCTACCCGCAACTATAATCCTATAACAACAATAACTAGCACTAACAATATCATAACAAATAAAAAAAATATTTTAACACTCCGAAGAGAGAAAAGAGAAGAAGAGGATGTTTTAAAACATGTGAAATAAAACGTGTGGAGTTGTGGTATTGGATGAAAGAAGATAGGTGGGTTGTGATCGTGTGAGCTAGTTTCAAAACTTTAAAGATTTGGTTTTAAAAGAAAACAAAAGTTTTGCTACAAATGACATGCAGCCAAAGATAAGCTATACTACAATACGGAAGACTAAGTCTAAGGACTTGCCCGCTATGCCGCTATCCACACCAATATGAATACCATCATTCAGGCAACTGCATACGTATACCACGGACCACACTGAGTATACATACACGACACAAGAGACAAACACTAATATCCTAAAGGTAGCACACTCATACCGGTCCACTTGCTCTATCGGCAAACATACACCACGACGACATCACAAAACCAAGGGCCCACTACTAAACTAGAGACGACACATGCAACTACAAGCACTAATGTCTAAACAAAAGAAGGGAAACCGAAGCCAAAAGTGTAACGCAATACGATCGGAAGGAACGAGTCAAGTAAGGCGGGGATACGGAGATAACTGGTTGAATGTGACTAAGATATTGCTCAAAATAATTAAATAGATGAAAGAAGGATTACGTGTAAAAATACGGTATCATATACATACATACATACATACATACATACATACATACATACATACATATCTATTCTATAAAGCATGAAGAATTTGAATTTTATCCCAGTAGGACAAGTGACTAGGACATATGGGGTTATGACTAGGATAAGGACTTGATGACTAAGACTGTGATAAGTTTTGGGGGGAAATTGTGGTGAGATTTGAAAATTGAAATTTGGGGGACTTAAATTTTGTGGGGAAACTTAAATTTGGGGGGAAACTTGAAATTTTGGGGGAACCTTGAAATTTGGGGATGAAATTTGTCGGAGGGGTTAAATAAACCGTGCCCTATGGGCACGGGTAAAGACTAGTATATATATATATATACATATACATATACATATATATATATATATATATACATATACATATACATATACATATATATATATATATACATATACATATACATATATATATATATACACTTATAAAAATATGTAAACATGGTGAGCAGGTGGTAAAATTGTACAACTCGAAAAAGTTAGACGAAGAAACAGAGAGTAGGGTGAGATAGTGATTGTTTTGCAAATGAAAATTAAGTTTTTACAAAGGTTTTTTTTGAAATATGAGCACGATGAACATAGAACTGATATATATATATATGTATATATATATATATATATATATATATATATATATATATATATATATATATAAATTTAAAGTTCTCTTTAGTTTAGAAAATATTCTAAAAGTACGTATGGTAAGCGGTTAAAATAAATTTCGTAGCTTAGAAAAATGGTATATTGAATTTCCAAAATGGTAACAAAGTTTTAAAACTAAAATACGAAGAACACCGAATCAAAATTAAATACGAGATAGTAACTAAAAAAAATATTTCGACCAAGAAGGTTTCAGAATCAGTGAAAGAATTTTAACTCAACCGAAAAAAAGAAATTTAAATATTTAATAAGGGTTTTCAAAGAAGTTAAACTGAACGAAGGATTTAATAATGAATTTCGAAAATACTTTTAAAGGAAGCAGGATTTGCAATGGAGAGATTCGAAGAATTATCGATAATCGTCATGAAGCGATCTCATGAATCGAGGACAAGGGACATGATCGCATGATGAATACGCCTAAGACATGTTTCGAGAAAAGCTACGATGGGAACCTACGGTCGATGACACAGAAGTGTAATGATCAGGAAGACGCTAAAAGTCAGGGGTTCTAGTTATCGGGTCGTCTAATGATCAGGAGAACTCAACACTAAGTCTTCCTAATGAACTAGACTGTAATAGATAGATCTCAGAGAAGGGCCCTAAGAGAATCAAGATTACGTTTTGCTGGGCTCGAAGTCGATGGACCCGAGCGAACGACTAAAAGTGGGGCTCTAGAAATCTAACACGGTCAGAGTCAAGTGAGGGCTACCAATGTAACCTAAGACGTGTATGACTAAATCTTAGCCAATGCGCCTGACTATCAAACCTGGACGTCTATCTAAGTCTTCCTACCATCTAAGACTGGGAGAACCTAATTTAGACTTGTACATGGATATTAAATGAATGCGGTACTCTCATTGTTCCGAACTTTTTGCGAGACCTGCATGTGCCACCACTAAAACTGTCACGCCCCGCTTCCCAAAACTACGGAGGCGAAGCGTGACTAAGACCCGCTTGGGCCAGAGCTATGAAGCTCGGACCCAATAAGCGTCTGTAGGGGTACCATTTAAAAGATTCCAGGTTCTTGCATTTATGAAATTCGGAACAACAAAAGTACAGAAAGAAAAGGATGCATTCATTTCATGACAGAGATAATATCCAGCATATGACAAGACTAATAAAGGGAGCCTAAGCATGGAAACAAACTGCAGAAAAGGAAACTAGTAGTGCGAAGCACCCAACCTAGGCAGAGAGTAAAGTGGTGCTACTCACCCACACTAAAAGTAGTAACCTCTGGAAGTCCGCAACAGTGGAGAACGTCTATGTCTGGTCCTCGTCAGGTATGCCCTCCGGGTCGACGTCCTCGGGATCCACGTACTCCGGTAAGTCTGCCTCGTCCACGAACTCCGGCTCGACACCTGACGTACAGCACCCAAGAGAAAAGGAACTGTACGTCAGGTAAAGTCTACAAAAGAGAGTTAGACTCTACTGCAAGTGTATCGTAATTTAAAGCAACATTTTATTGGTTGATTAACATGCTGAGGTTACACATGGCAGTTATAGAATGTAAACGGAGGAGTGAAAGTAAACACGTCAAGCAGTAGCCGTAGCGTGAGCTACCGACTACGGGACTAACCTAAGAGGGACGTGACAAGACAGGACAAGACAAGACAGGACAAGACACGTGTGACTCGAAGGGTTCACGCCTTACGGTTCGAGGGGGATCAGACCCTCTCCCCGTGAGCACGCTCAACCCTACCCCAACCCAAGTGCTCAGGACAAGACGATACAGGGATCACTCCCGCTAGGAGAGCATCCGAAACGCCCGGAGGCTTTTTGTGTAACATGTATCACTCTCGCGTGGATAGCATCCGAAACGCCCGGAGGTTTTCGTGTAGCAGGGATCAATCTCCCGTGGAGAGCATTCGAAACACCCGGAGGCTTTTTGTATAATAGGGATCACTCTCACATGGAGAGCATCCGAAATGCCCGGAGGCTTTTAGTATAACAGGGATCACTCTCGCGTGGAGAGCATCCGAAATGCCCGGAGGCTTTTTGTGTAACAGGACATGACACGACATGCAAGAAAATGTTATTCTAGGGGGTCCACACGCACGCACTCACAGGAAAACCCTAAGGTGTCAATTGTTGTTTTTGTTGCGCTTAGACTTCGTCGTCAAGTCTAAGCCGTCAAGGGGGTCCCGGACGCTATAATTTCACGTTCGGTTCTCTTTGTTTACGTTTTCACAGTTCTAAGAGTCTAAGGCCTAAACACGACCGAAAGTACAAGTGAGTACACTTGCCTGCGGTGGCGAGTGCGTTATCTGTCCGGAGTGTCCCGTCGAAACGTCGCGTCGGCGATGGTCAGATCGCACTTTTTGGTCAAACCTATTATGGTTTGTTTCTAAATTTGGCGGGACTAACCTATCAGTCAAAAAGTCACGTTTTTGGTGTTTATTCAGTCTAGATCGACGTCTACCCTATGTGCACAGAAAAATAAGTCCGTTCGTCAATCTTTCCTATGGTGGGCAACGTTTTACAGATGCTGAAATTAACTTTAGTTCACGTTGACCAATTTTAGATTAGGTTTTGATGAGCAACGATGTGGGTTTTACTACTCGTTAGGGAAACGAACCTCATGATGTCGTCCGACAAGCGGAAGTCGGGTCTGGACGGCGAAACGTCGGCGTCGTCTGGAACTACTCGGCCACGGGTAGCATAGCGAGGTACCTCTGGACAGTGGGGTGGTGGCGTGAAATCAGCGAGCTAACAGCGATCCTCCTCCCATTGCGAGTAGCGCAACCGATCTTCATGATAACGACGACGACGACTAAAAGTACGTGCATGCGACAATGCATGTGAACTCCGAGAGTCCAAGGGGCTGTCAGTAGATGCAGTAGGACCAGAGAAAGATGCTCGGCCCAGTGGGTGGCCGACAGCGTGAGCGTACCGCAGTGTGTGGCCGTGAGAAGCCGGAGAGGACAGATTCGCGCAACGTCCGTTGTCGCGCATCTCAGCGAAATTCCAGCACGAACAACGAAAACAGAAAGTTGTAGAAAGTAAAGGACTTCAATATGAAGCCAACGGCAGTGGAGTTGTCACCGGGGGTGGTCGAAGTTGGGCGCAAGCCGGCGTGGAAGTTCAGCTTCGAGATCTGTGAAAAACAGCCGATACGACGTGTTCTGACGAGGATTCCGGGAGTTACAGGTGCACTATGAGCGTGAGGGAAATTGCAGTTGGTAGGGGGTTTCGATAGGAGTCCAACGGCCGTAGGGTGGTCGTCGTAGGTGGATAGATGACCGGTGGGCGCGAGTTTTCCCGGCGGTGGCGCAGATCTATAAAACTGTCATTAAGTCGAGTTCGAGAGATGTTTCGAGGAGGTAGAGATGAGGAAAGAGGGTAAGGGGAGTTGGAGATGATCGAGGGCGTCAAAGAGGAGTTCGATGGTGGTGGAGATCGTCGGAATGGGTGGCCGAAGCGGCAGCGGCAGCCGTTTTTCCGACGGGCGCACAGATCTGGGCATGGCTGTGTTTGTGGGGTTTCTAGGGCTTTTAAGGAGTGTTTGAGGGTGAGAGAGAGTAGGAGGGAGGGAGAGGTTGTTGCCGGGGAAGAGGGGGTGCCAAGGGGTGGCCGGCGATGGCCGGGGGCGGCCGGAAAAGGGCCGACCGGCAGTTTTCCGGCGACAGTGAAAATCTGGGCTTGTTTCGGGTTTTAGAGAGGGGGAGAGAGGGAAGTAGGAAGAGAGGAAGAAGGAGGAGGTTGCCGGAGAGTTAGGGTATGGCTGAAGGTCACCGGCGGCGAGGTAGGAGGAAGAAACGCAGGTAGGGGGGATGGCGGCCAAGTTGCGTGAGCCCTAGCATGGGTTTGGTTTGCATTTGTTATAAAAGAGAGGTGAATTACTATTTGGGGTATGTATTTAAGGGACGTGAGAGAGAGAGTGTGTGAGAGTGGGGTGTGCAAAGAGAGGAAAACCAGGGTGAGGATAGCCCAAATGAAATCCCACATGATACGTAGGGGATCTCATGAGATTTGGGATTAAGATTTGAATTTTGAATTGATTAGCGACTAATCAACGGTTGAGAATTGATTAGAGGATATCTTCCACCACGGGCATCGGAAAAATAATCCGAAAATACCGGGACGATCATGGAGACGAGAAGTACGGGGCTACGGGGTCCGATCATGTGCTACAACTACCAGAAATTATCATAAAATCAGGAACTGAGTATTTGTGCCAAAAGACCTAAACGCCCTTCCATTCAAAGCTGTTTTACGAGAAAACGAGCTGTGAAATGACGTTCCCAAAAATTACTATAAAATTATACACTTCTATACGGTCACAACGGCATATCACATCGTATATACCGAAACCAAGAAAGAGTCGAATAAAATACGCATACGAGAATAGTCGTACGCGTAGGAAATACGAACGGCCGGAAAGCGGCCGTTACAATGGGAATGCCCACCGACCGAACCCGGGTAGTCCTAGCGTATCATCCTAGGCACCGACCGGAATATCGGGCCCATGGGACGCTAGGTATCACTCTAAGAGGCAACGTCTCACCACTAAACCCTAAATCCAATCGTACTCCTATCCGTCGGTCGTAATAGAGAGGGCACACGATAGGGTGAAAACCGAAGTCCTAGGTTTCCTTTTATATCGTTCATCCTTCGTATTCATATCCTGTGACAACCTACCGATCGTTCGGGCTAGCTCACCCGTAGGGTGAACCGGTTCCTCTTTGACACAAGCACAACACACGCCTCCCTGTGTTCGACCCCCAAGCCACACTACAACACCGTGCGCTTGCGGTATAAATATTTAAATCTGGTATCTCCGATCCTATTGCACTTGCATGCTCAAATCTAGGGGACGTCAACGGCCGTGTCATAGCTCGACATGACCGTGTGGGCTAAAAATTCCTAACACGGTCGTGTGATGACCGTGTGGTGACTCTGGTGGCTAGACGACCACCACACGACCATCATACGACCATGTGGTCTCGACACGACATCCACTCCGTCGTATGAAAGGTCACACAGTCATATGGTTTCATCTACTGTCAAGTTCGACATCGACGAAAGTTAAAATCCTTACGTGATTCAAACGGAATCCTATCTAACTTGATTAGGATCCTACCTCTGCAAGTCCACCTATAATTTCTGGAGCCCTTCTTCTCCTGGAAGACCTTCAGAAGCTTGGTCCACACTCTTCCTTCTTCTCCCAAGGATCAAGCGAACTTAAGGTTGATGTTTGGTCCTGTTTTTGGTTTGAAGGAAAGCGGCAGCAAGGAGCTTGGGCGCGTGAGATGGGAAGGCAATGAGGGAGAGTTCTTCTTCTTTCTAAATTCTCTTTCTTTTCCTCCGATTTTTCTCTTCAATTTTCTTCTTTTAAGTCTCTCTAATCCACCTCCTACTTCCCCAAACTAAGCTAAGCCTGCTACCT
Source organism: Scilla litardierei (assembly GCA_030789695.1). Classification (NCBI taxonomy): domain Eukaryota; kingdom Viridiplantae; phylum Streptophyta; class Magnoliopsida; order Asparagales; family Asparagaceae; genus Scilla; species Scilla litardierei. Next base: position 254,954,402 of record CM061133.1, read on the forward strand.
AATTAAAGTTAGGTGAGGGTTAACTTAGGAGTGACACCTCACAAGGTGGAGGTGGCAAATAGGGGTAATTAGAGATTTTAGATTTTTAAATTAAATAGGAATGCATAGTTTCATACATAGTATATTACTTTGTACAAGTACTAACTTAAATACACATCATTTAACAACCAAAAGGTGCTATAACATTCATTAAAAATAATTTTTATATCATAAAAACTAAAGAAAATTATTCCAAGCTTCCCAAAATTTTTACGCGTATTTATATGCCCTGGGAAATGTATTAATACACATATATAATATTTGGGGCCATTACAATTTATAATAATAAAAGTAAAATTTGGTCAAATTAAATAGTTTTTGTGACGACCTGAAACCGTCAGTAATATTTTTAGATTATCAGGATCATTTTTCTGTATCCTTCGTAATTTTTAATTAGGATGGTCGTCCCGAGATCGATAACCGTTTTAACCCTCGAAACAGACTATTGCTTCGTCCGAAAAATTTAACAAAAATTATTTTCATACATTTCACATCTTTCTGGATGTATGTAATTTTTCCAGAATTTTTCGAAAACGTTTTTGTCAGGGGAAAAATTTTTATTTCTGAAAAAATTACTATTACTATTTGCCCTAACCCTAGATCTACCCTAACCTACTCTACCCCTAATAAATCTACGGTGGGGGTGGATGAAATCCAACCCCCAAAACAAATCCATGTAACTCCCAACCCCTAAATTCATAACCCCACACACAACTAAATGCCTAACCTAACACACACACACACACACACACATATACACACACACAGACACTATTAATCTCCCCCACCTCTTTCGTTGGAGAAAATAACCCACCAACAGCCAAACTCGCCCACAACTCCATCCACTGCCCTGCCACAACCTCGAGTCAACCACCCTCATCATTTCTTCTTCTAACAACAAATCTATTCTTCTCACCCCTGCTTCTTCTTCTTCTCCCCATAAACTTCACATGACGACGACGACGACAACAACAACAACAACATCATCCACTTCTTCCTCTTCTTCTACTTCTTCTTCCAACAACCCACGTCCAACATAACCCCACCCCATACCTCCATTTCATGCCCCATTCTCCAAAATACCTGGGAAATACGAAGCTTTCCAAAGACCATCCGAAGAATGGAAAGTGATAAGGCCGCGACAGTATTTATACCCAAGGATTTGACCTCTTGATTCTAAATACACCCTAGCATATAAGGAATACGATAATATTATCCTGCAGACCAATGTGTGTGCTGGGACAATCAGATGACAAATAAAAGAAATAGTGTACATGCTTCAAAATAAAAAAAGATTGCAGGCACAACACAAAGATCATAGAGTCGCAAAAAATATTTATACATTTGCATTTATCTGTTTCAAAATGGTACATTTAAAATTACACAAATTCATACATGAGAAATCTGAAAGCGAAATACATAAAGATTTCACAAGTAAAAGTCTACACCCGAAAACAACTACAACTCACACCCATGAAAATATAAAAAAGAAGAGACCAGCCATGGGTCACCTCCAGGGATAAGATAACTATTCTAAGAGTCTCTGGTTCTACCTGTGAAAAGGGGCGGACACGTCAACGCGTGCCCAGTAGGGAAACACAACTTGGGTATGGAATATTATCATAACATTGTTATATCATAACTAGATCATTTTCATTTAGGTTAGGAAAATTAAAGGCATGCTACAAATTAATAGCTATGGACAGGAAAGGTAACATATGAAGTTCTAAACAGTAATAAAATCATGCAATATTCTTAGTCGTGGAGGTAATTGAACTACTGCCATAACAGAAAGTAAATAATGCCGAAACAGAACATGGCATGAATTCATGCATACAAGTAACTAAGCTACTACAGTAAAATGAAGGGATTATCAATCAGCAATTGCATAGTTATTCTTGTTATAGTTAAATTAACGCTTTGGAATCCTGGGTAAGATGTAATACATACGGTTCTGGACTCTCACCCAGGGTGGGTGGAAAAATGGTATCATGCCAATGGAACACGAGCACTGTTCAATTTTAACGGAGTCTCTCGTAACTCTTCCACTTCGAGAGTGAGAATATCATATCATACACATCATATACCTCATTGTAAGAGCCCTAATACTAATATACGCGTATGTTATAAGTATTTTTGGGACGTATGCGTACGAACAAATTTCTGAGCATTTTTATAAAATTTCCCCAAATCTTTGTGATGATAAAATTATTTTTAAATGATTTTAAACACTAATTGGATTTAATTAAATGAAGTATGTGGATGAACTACTAGTATTGAGGGAGTATGTTGTATTATTTCTAATTAAGTAGAAAATGAAATCCTAGAAATTCTCTAATTAAGACACCTCTTGTTTTCAGGTGTCATTAGCCCCTTTAATCCCACCAACCAAGGGGACACATGGCAACTTTGGAGGGTTTTGAGGCGATGATGAGGATAATTAGAAGATTAAAAGGGAAGAAGATTTGAGGGAAAAAGAAAGAAAATGGGAAGAAAAATAAAATAGATAGAGAAGCTTCTTCCCTCTCTCTGCTCACGCAACGAACCAGTAACCATCTTTGCTGCCTTCGTTCATCCACAAGATCAACTCCCAAACCCTATTCTCCAAGCCTTGAACCATTAATTGAAGAAAAAGGAGACATCTTCAGAGCGTCTTCAAGGAGAAGAAGGGCCCCAAGACTAAATTAAATGACTTCAAAAGGTAGGAATCATATCTAACCTAGTATGGTTTAGTTAGAATTGCGTAGAATTCATTTTAAGTTTACGTAGAAATCGACAACATCAAACAACCAAATGGCTGTGTCGCGGTCGTGTCGCAGACGACGAAGTCGTTTCCAGACCGTGTCGTGGTTGTTTCGATAAACGACAGCATCACACGGTCGTTTATGGCTATCAGCGTAAAAGTCCTTGACCCACACGGCTGTGTCGACTTAGACACGGTCGTGGTGACCCGTTTAAATTAAGTAGCTGCGACGACATAGACATGATCGATCGGGTTTGACACTCCTCGATTGACACGGTCGTGTCGACCTTGAAACGATCGTATGGTTGTGATGTGCAGAATGTTAAGCAGCGGGACTCCACACGGTCATGTGGACTATTCAAACGACAGTGTGGTAGATTTTTCTCAGCCTTTAGTTATATTATTTCTCATGGCGGTGTGAGTAGAATAAACGACCGTATGGCTGTGTTAGTTGGATTGAACCTCTGTTTAAGACTCCACACGGCCGTGTGGAGTACCCAAACGGCCGTGTGGACTGATTTTCATTATGTTTTATATGTTACAGTTCAAACCAAATGTTGTGATTTTATGTGCTTTATACCTATGATAGATAAGCCATTTGTATGCTACATTACCACGTTTTAAGTGATTAACTGTGTTAACATGTTGAGGATTCATGAAAGCTTAAGATGCAAATTGGTCTTTATGTTATGATTATGGTTCATATGCAAGAATGAGAATCCATGTTGTTAGAGAATTATGTCATACGTGAAATTTTTTATGTAAGCTGATTATGGAACGTTTAAGTAAATGAAAGTAAAGAATGAACAGAAATAGATATTCATGTTGTATTGTTGAGAAGAATGGAAAATGAATATGAATACGGTAATGAGACCGTCGAAACAAAAAGTACCAAGAACTGATGAAATTGAGAGTGAGATGAGTATTAATAGTCTGGAGTTCTCAATCCATTCAAAAATGGATGAAACTCCAGATGTGTGTTTGGGGGAACACATGTAAAAAGTAGGTGTTAAGGAATGTACATGGATTTATAGTCTCACTCGCACTCCTGATAGCCGACATGGGGAGTGGATAGGGTTAGAGAGGCCGGTGGGTGTACTTGCGATGCACCATGAGGTAGAAAGTATCACCATCTCACTCCTGAAATGGGGAAGTTACGAGAGGCCCCTACAGTGCTCCTGTCACTGTTATGGGTACCACTGTGTTCACCCATCCTGAGTGAAGTCCAGCTCCTTAAGTGTCCTACGATTTACATGGGTTTCCGAATATTTAATTAATAACCTTAAATTAACTAATATCAACCCATGAATATTGTTACTTCATGTTTCTCAGCTTTACCTTTCAGCACTTGCATGCTGTTATAGTTTCACTTATGCATATTCCGTGGAAATGTTTATTTTAGTAGACCAACTCTTTGGTTAGGTAGACATGTTTTGAAAATGGGTCCTACCTAGTTTAGGTAGGTTTCCTATTGGGTCACGTGTTGACGTGTCCCATCTATGTTTTTCAGGTTTAGGAGTAGGGACAGCAGGGCAGACCCTTGTTGGAAGCAACGATCTAGGATCTCTAGTTTGATGATAACAAACATGTACAAACTATTTAACGTGTGTGCTAAGTGTGTTTCAGGAATGGCAAAGTAGTAAATCTACATTTGATGACTTAGTCAACGCGGTGGAGAAATTGCTATTCATATAGCAAATTGGAAGATGGAGAAATGGCTATTCATATAGCAACTTGGACTTGGTCAAAGAGATGGTGACTATAACTACAAATATTGGACCAAGTCAAATTGGAGAGGATCTTATTCATATCAATTTAAGATTGATTCATATTTCCATTACCATTCTAATCCTATTCCAATATGGAAAGATATGGAATATCTCTTTCAAATCTCCTTTGATTGATTCAAACCAATTAAAGATTCTATCAAATCTCCTATCCCATTCGAATCCAAAATCCCAATCCAATTATTATTGCAATGAGATCTAATTCAAATCCTATAGCTACACAAATTGAATTCCATAGCCATTCATATTCAAACTCCATATCCTAAGAGATTTATTCAAATGCTAATCAAACTAGGATTCCCTCCAATCTTCATCAAATATGGGATTCTAATTAATTCTATCATATCCCATCCTCTCCTATATGAACCCATATTCAAGGAGAGAGATTTTGAGAGAGAGGAAACCAAAGAAATTCAGCCACAACCCTAGAGAAAACCTTCATGGCCGCAACTTTGCAAGGAGCTCGACGGACGACGCTAAAAAGTGCTTAACTTTCTCCACAGAGCTCGGATTGACGAACTGTTTGCATCGGGACGATCACAACTCAGTGCTCTACAACATGGTGATATTTTTATGATTTTAATCTCTGTATTAAATTAGTGGTATTTAATTTAGCATGAGTTGTATTATGAATAGCTTCATATATTTCATCATCTCCTAGGCCAAAGTACTTCATCTCCTCCAAGCCCTTGGACGCAAGCTAAATCTCCAAGTTACTCTCCACATCTCCTTGCGCAACTCTATAGCCCAAGCACTCATCAAGGCTGCAACATCCGAGAAGAGAACCATAGCCGCAAGTTGCCATTAACGAGAAGAGAACCATAGCCGCAAGTTGCCATTGAAGAGGAGAGACCATAGCGCAAGTTACAGCACCCAAACACCAAGTGGAGGTTGCTAAAACATCAAGAAAGTGTCTGCACATGGGCTGCTAGAGCAAACAAGGTGCTGTCCATGCACTGCATGGTTCTGTCCACGCATTGCAGGGTTCTGTCCACGCACTGCATGGTTCTGTCCACGCACTATTGGGTTCTGTCCACGCACTACTAATGAACCATCAAGATAAGGCCGCAATAATCAAAGATGAGTCAAGCGAGAGTGGCAACTTGAGTTGCAGACGAGACGAGACATCTATATCTTGCCAATACGAGAGCTGACCTGTGCCGATTGACGAAGACGACCACCTCTATACAAACTGAGCTTTCTAAACTCTTGTTTATTATTTTGTGTAGTACTTAGTTATATCTTCGTAGGGAAAACTTTACCACTTTTGTGTTCTTTTGGGACTTGTCTGGTTGGGGCTAGACAAGAGGGTCTTGACGTGTTGTTGCAGTCAAGATACACATTTACTAGGTTGATAAAGTTCTGCACTTTGTTGAGTGTGGTACAGTCTAGGTGGGGAGTTGGAGCTATTGTCACCCCCCGCTTCCCAAAATGGACGGAGGCGAAGCGTGACAAGGCCCGCTTAGGCCAGAGCAGAAAAGCTCGGACCCAGTAAGCGTCTGTAGAGATACCATTTTAAAAGATTTTTCAGGTTCTTGCATTAATAAAGTTTGGATCAACAGAAGTTATATAAAGGAAGTTGCATTCATTAAATTAGAGATATAATATCCAACAAGTACAAAGTCTAAAAAGAAGCCTAAGCGTGGCAACCAACTATCTAAAAGAAAGCTGAAAGTAGTAACCTCTGAAAGCGGCGACTAAAAAGACCTCAAGGTCTGGTCCTCATCAGGCACGTGTTCTGGGTCGACGTCCTCGGCTCCTCGTACTCCAGTGGGTCTGACCCGTCCACGAACTCTGGCTGAACACCTGACGTACAGCACCCAAGAGAAAGGAACTGTACGTCAGGTAAAGTCTACAAGAAGGGTTAGACTTTACTGCAAGTGCACCGAACTTTAACAACGGTTTACTGGTTGATTAGCATGCTGAGGTTCTTTTACACAACAGTTTACTGGTTGATTAACATGCTGAGGTTCTAACAGGGTAACATGACAAGAAGTAACGCAGCAGGAAAGTAAAGCGTAGCAAGTAGTAGTCGTAGCGTGTGCTACCAACTATGGGACTAACCTACAGGTGTCAAGACAAGACGGGACGGGACGGGACAAGACAAGACAGGACAAGTGAGACACGAAAGGGTTCACGCCTTACGGTTCGAGGGGGATCAGACCCTCTTGCCGTGCGCACGCTCAACCCAACCCCAAACCCAGGAACTCAGGACAAGATTTACAGGGATCATTTCCGCTAGGGAAACATCCGAAACGCCCGAAGGCTTTTTTTTGTGTAACAGGGATCACTTTCGCGTGGAAAGCATCCGAAACGCCCGAAGGCTTTTTGTATAACAGGGATCACTTCCGCAAGGAAAGCATCCGAAACGCCCGAAGGCTTTTTGTATAACAAGGATCACTTCCGCAAGGAAAGCATCCGAAACGCCCGAAGGCTTTTTGTATAACAGGGATCACTTCCGCAAGGAAAGCATCCGAAACGCCCGAAGGCTTTTTTGTATAACAGGGATCACTTCCGCAAGGAAAGCATCCGAAACGCCCGAAGGCTTTTTGTGTAACAGGACACGACATGACAAGTGTAGGGAGTTGTTATTCTAGGGTGTCCACACGCACGCACACACATGATAGCCCTACAGCATCAAAAGTTGTTGTTGTCAGGCTCAGACTTCGTCGTCAAGTCTGAGCCGTCAGGAGTCGTCCCAGACGCTATCATTTCACGTCCGGTTCTATACATTCACAGTCTAACAGTTCTAGCAACCTAAGACCAAAGCACGGTCAAAAACGCAAGTGGGTACACTTGCCTACGGTGGCGAGTGTGTCGTCTGTCCGGGGCGTCTCATCCAGGCGTCGCGTCCGCGGTAGTTCGTCTGAAACAGGTCACGGCGACGGTGTCAGGTCGCGTTTTTCAATAAATCCTATTTAGGGTTGTTTCTAGGTTGGACGTGGCTACCCTAACAGTCACAAGTCAAAGTGTCCGTTCAGCCTATCCGACGATTCTATCCTATGTGCACAGTCCAAAAAGTTCGATCGTCGATCTACGGTTCCACATCGTTTTAAGGGAGCAGAAAAATAAATTTAGTTACAGTTGTCCGATTTTAGTTAGGTTTTCAGTTTCGCTACAGTGTGGGTTTCGCTACGAGTTAGGGGACCGACATGAAATAACGATTGAGCAGGATCTGACGTCGGGTCTGAACGTCGATGGATCTGGACGGCTCGGCCTCGTCGATTCCTCGACTGCAGGAAGCGTAGTGAGACAGAGAGCAGGCAATGACAACGTCAAACGGCGTCGGCGACTATGGCAACGTGCAAGGGGTAAGTACTTGCCTGGAAGGAGTGTTTTTGATGTCCCGCTAATCACGGTAGGAGGCGTGATTTAATCTGCGTTAACGTGTTCTAAAAGTTAAGCCCAACCAAAACTTAGTAACTACCATCATATGTGTTTACAGGCATACCCACATATATTCACTAATATGTATACAACATACTTATTTACCAACATTTACTAACTTAAAACACGTATACCATATAAGTTTAATTATATAAGTTACATTATACAGCTCAATATTTGTGTAAGGCACTCACCCAACTACGTTAATATACATACTGTAACCCTACTAGTGTGTAGGTATAAGTGAATACAAGCTAATTGCAAAAAGTAACACACTAATTTACAAAAAATTGGAAACACCTACAGACATCAACTTGCTGCCAACATATTAGTGATACACTGTTCACTTATTTAAACCCAGTGTATAACTTGTTAATATAAACTTACCCAGTCTCCAACTGTTGGGTTGTATGGTGCTCGATGAGGGCAACGACGAGTTGATGGTGGTGCGGTGCCTCGGGAAGGGGACGTCGGAGAGACGGCTGAGAAGAGAGGAGGAGGACGACGGCGCCTCGACAGCAGGGACAGCCGTGTGGTAACGAGGTAGAGAGGGAGCAGGAGGCGGACTGGAGACCGACGGTCGGGTTTCCTTGCGGCTGGGAGTTGTTGCGGGACAAGAACTGGGAGGAGATGGCTCTGGTCCTGGGGAAGAGGAGAAAGACAGGCGGACTGGGCTTTGCGCGAGGGGAGGAAAGTCGAGGCTGGGCTTCGCGATGTGGAGTTGAGGAGGCTCCGGCTCTGCTGGTCGGACGGCGGCAGCTACATGCGAGTGTCATGGCTATGGTAAGGGAGGGCGACACGACACGGCGGCGGGAGAACAGCAGGTCGGAGATGGGTGGCAGCGCACGCGATCTTCTTAGGGGAAACTTTACCACTTTTGTGTTCTTTTGGGACTTGTCTGGTTGGGGCTGGACAAGAGGGTCTTGACGTGTTGTTGCAGTCAAGATACACATTTACTAGGTTGATAAGGTTCTGCACTTTGTTGAGTGTGGTACAGTCTAGGTGGGGAGTTGGAGCTATGATCCCATTGTAGGTGTACAGAAGGAACATATTACTGCTAGTATTTACTTGGGGGCTGGAGTAGGTCGTTGCTGCCACCGAACCAGGATAAATCTACTGCGTATTCTGTGCTTGCATTCTATTTACCCTGCTTGTGTTTTTAACTGCGTGTGATTTCTAGTTATCATGAAAATCCCAAAGTTAGTTATTCTCCATGACTTGCCTATTGATCGTCCTCCTTTATTTAGTGGCCATGATTATATATACTGGAAGGCTTGGATGAAAACTTATTTACTATCCGTTGATGTTGATACTTGGTACATTAATGATAACAGATATTTTATGCCTGAAAGTAATATGAATTTATATGATAAAAATGTGTGTGCTATAAATGCTAGAGAAATAATATCTTATTGTGTGGGTTGAGTAGAATAATATTTGATCGTATCTCACATTGCTCTTCTGCACAGGATATATGGAGGACCTTGGAAATTGCATATGGAAGTGAGAAATCCCTCAGCTGCAATGAAAAGAATCAAAAGGGAAGAAACACTCTTTTAAATAATTTTGATGCTTCTCTTTGTGACAATACTAAGCTAAAGTTATTTGTGTTAAATACACAAAGCAGGGACACTTCGCTAGACATTGTCCACAAGAAACAGCTGGTGTCGTAGAGAAGAAAGGAAACGCTGTAGTGCGAACATGGGACATGGATAGTGGAGATGAACTCGAGGAGAATGAAGCACACTCATTCGTCTGCTTAATGGCAAAGAAGATGAGGTAAATTTCTTCACTAAAGCTGAATTGTTAGATGTTTGTAAAGGAATGCAAAACGAGATTAATGAGCTAAAACTCACGTTAAATGATTATAGGAATGCCAGCTTAAAACTGTGACCTTTCTGAAGAAGCTGACATTCTTAAAGAAAAACTTGCTGCATGTGATTCTACCATTGCTATAATGAAAAAAGAAAAATCATGCTTTAATGAAGAAGCTGCTTGTCTTTCTTGTCCTTACTTATTGAATAATATTAGCTTGCTTAAACATGATTTGATTAAGCTCGAATATGAAAAAGACTAAGTGATTAGAGAGCTTAATGATAAGTTGTGCATGCTAAATAACAAACTTAAAAGGAAAATGGATGAATTTGAATAGAAGGAAAAGGAAAACAAGAGAGCTTTTCTAAGTAAATGCACCTTGCTTGTGGATGAAAATAAATTATTAAAATCCAAAGTTTCTAATCTAGAATTGTCATTAAGAAAATTTTCAATTGGTAAACATTCGTTGGATACCATACTTGAAAATCAATTATATGGCAATAATATAAGAGGACTTGGATTTGGTTTGAAAAATGTTGAAAAGCCCAAATTTAAGAAATTCCACAATGTGCCTTCTATTATGAAAAATATGCATGCAAAGTGCTTTACTTGTGATAGTGTTGGTCACACATCCTATTATTGTAAGTTTAGGAACATAAACATAAAGTTCAAACAAGTGTGGGTTCCTAAAACTTTAATGGCTAACACTAGTGGACCTTGTTGGATTTCAAGGTCACACTTAACGCCTTTCATGTAGGTGGGATGGAGATTTGGCAAGGAGCATTGATTTTAAACTCTCATTATTTTAGCTCCTTTGTCAAATAGCGACGCAGATGTATATTTCTTTTCCCTCTTTGCATTCATTGCATACCTTCATAGTTGTGTGGGTGGGTGGGTGGGTGGGTGGGTGTGTGTGTGTGTGTGTGTGTTGTGCTTGATTTAATTTTTGTTTGTGTGCTTGTGTGCTTGTTTTTTATTTTGTTTTAGTTCTTTATAAAATAAAGGGTAAATGACTGGAAAATACCCTAACGTTTGACCCTTTCTCACAAATATACCCTACGTTCATTTCGGGAAAAATTAGTCCTAAACGTTTGGCAAAAGTGACAACATTATACCCATTTTGAGTTTTCCGTCAGAAAATATGTTCACGTGATATCATGTGATACGAAAATGACAATTATGTCCCCATAGCTTTTAAATCGGGGATGTACCAAAATTATAATGGCAAACTCGGTGGCTTCATCTGAGTTAGGGAAGACGCAACGGCGGAGCTAGGGCAAGCGCAACGGCGGGAAGGTGGAGGAGCTCCTGTAAGGAAGAAAGAGGACGGGTAAGTATGAGATTAAAATGCGTAATTTATGTTCTGATTACATGTGATTATTTTTTTTGTAAAGGAAGAAATGAGCTATGGGGACAGCAGCAGCAGCAGAGATTGCCGGAAAGATCTAGATTTTGAAACCGATTATGATGATTTCAAGTTGTGACCGTGGATTGAGGATGCCAAGGAGGACATCATGGTCAGAAGATAACCCAGGGAGAAGGTTTTGGTCGTGTCCTAAATATGAGAAGTGCAAGAGATGCAAAATGTTCAAGTGGAAGGATACAGCACACTCGGAATTCTCAAAGAAGGTGATACGTCACCTAATGGATGAACCTGAGAGGAGGGTGCTCAAGGTGGGAAATGAAGAAAATGATGTGATGCTTATGGTGACGGAGGCAAGGATCGTAGAGGCAGAGATTAAATTGGATAAGGCTGTAGGTGTTTGTGATGATAATAATTTGAAGCTGATGGAAAACAATGATAAGCTCCAGAGCATCATGCAGGAGTTCAGTCTAATGAAGCTGTGTTTGATTGCAAATGTGAGGCTTATAATTATATTGTTGTTTGTGGTGATGAATAACAAGCCAGAGTGGTGATGAGTCAGAGAGGGTAAGGAGGAGGAATGTATCTGTTAGAATTGATTTAGATTTGTGATGTATCAGAGTAGTGATGAGAGAGGAATGTATGTGATGTTAGGAATGTATCTGGGTGAACATGAATGTCCTGTTGGTAGGTGAATGAAATAATGTATCCTGTATCAATATATGTTAGTAGGTCAATGAAACATTGTACCATGTATCAATATATGCCTGATATGATGAGCTATGCAAACTAAAACAATTTAGTATTTGAAGAAGCAAACAGAATCATGACATAACACATTTCCAAGCAGCAAACAGAATCATGAAATAACACATTTCCAAGCTAGATATTTCCAAACAAACTATACACTAACACACAGATCATGACATAACACACTAAGCCTGATGAAATACTGACATACCACATTTCCAAACAAATCATGACATAACACATATCCAAAAGTAGCAGCAGCAAAAACATGAACTAACAGCTGAAGAAGAAACAGAATACATTAATCATATATATTACTCAAACAGCTGGAGTCTAACAGATGGCTGTACTACTGTCTCTACCACCAACATAAACAAACTATACATTGTTCATAGATACTGCTGTCTCTACCACCAACATTGTTAATAGACATTGACACACACAGATATTGCTCATAAACATGAACTATGCAGTCATCAAACTACACCAAATAAACACATATGCTTGAGGCTGCACTGATGTTTCCAAGCTAAGTACTCCTAGTCATCACTCTATGATGGACTGCCTTTGCCTTCTTCAGCCCTCCCTTGTGCAAATGTCCTCTATGTGGATGATGATGTTGTTGGGTGACACCAATGCCAGCCCCACTTGGAAGATTTGGGTGAGTGATCCCACATCCACTGTAATGATTGGGGCCATGAGGTTGTTAAGAAGGCTGGAAACACACAAATATAAGACATGTATCAGACATATATCACTAGTATGTATAAGACATGTATCAGACATACATAACAAGAAAGAATAAATAAGACATATATCAGAAGTTTATCACTAGTCTATGTCCGACATATATCACTTACAACGGGATGGACTTGACCACCACTGGCAGAAGAAATTTGTCTTGCTCCCAATCTGCTGCCTCCTCTTTGACTATGGGCTTGCTGGTAGGTAGGGGTACTCTGTAAACAGTTATGAGGAAATTATAGCATGAAATCACAATTACAGTATGAAATCACAATAACAATTACAGTTATGAGGATATCACAATAACAATTACAGCATGAAATGACAAATGTAAGCAAGCATGTTGAAATAACCAACTCAGAATAGCACTTACAACTGGAGGTACTTGACCACCCCTGCCAGAAGAATGTTTTCTTGAACCCAATCTTCTGCCTCCTCTATGACCCTGGGCTTGTTGTTGGGCTGGGGTACTCTGTAAAAAGTTCTAATGATATCACAATAACAATAATATAGCAGGGGTGTTCTGAAATGGCAGTTCAATAATGAACTTACAACATGGATATTCTGGGCATCTGAGCTCTGGCTTCTACCATCAACATTGATACTATCCCTCCTCAACAAAGCTAAAAAATCTGGTTGATTATCTTTGCTGAGCTCCTTCTGTTGAGATTCTGGCCTCCCTCTAGGAGTTGCAGATCTTGAAGATGGCTGTGGGGCTGATGGATTTTTATAACTCCTCTTATTGTGCCCAACTTCATGACAGTTTTAGCAGGGTTGTATCTGTCCATGTCTAGACAGTTGGATTGAGCTTGCTGATGAGCTAGTCCTTGATCTTGATTTTGACCCAGGTTCAAATTCACCCCTCCTCCTCTTCTTAGTAGGTCTTCCAGGCTGCTTGGTAAATGGTGGTGGCACCAACTCAGAATAAGGGGTCTTTGGCCAAAATCTTGAATCAGGAATTGGGTGGATCATGCCTGCATATGCTTGCATATATGTAGTCTTTGTGTAATATCTGTGCACATGATCATCTGGATTTTTATTCTCAGCCATCAGAGCTGCACATGCATGGAAGCAAGGAATTCCTGCCCTCTGCCAATACCTGCATCCACAAGTTCTTGCCAACAAATTCAATGTGTACACCCCATTGTCTTGTCTAACCTCATACTGCCCCTCTCCAGCATAGACCACAAAATGACCTGTACATTTCCCCTTCAACTTCATCATCTTCTCCAGAATCCTGGGGCATGTCTCTCCAATCCACTTGGCTGCACTGGTTTTCTTCTTTTGAAACCTAATCATCAGTTGCCTCCTAATCATTTCAAGGCAAGTTATGATTAGTTTATCCCTAGCACCTAAAATGAACTTGTTGAATGATTCAGAGATATTATTTACAACTAAATCACAACAACTTTCATCTGTGAAGTAGCATCTACACCAAGCATCCATCCTCACATCACAAAGCCATTTAACAGCTTCTGGGGAGATCTTGTAGAATTCCTCAATTGTAGTTAGGTAGTCCTCCTCCACAAAAGCTCCAGCAATCTTCCATATCAGCTGCGTATATAACATTGGCCTGAACTCCTTTCTGAAGTTGTCATACATATGCCGCAAGCAAAACCTGTGGTGTCCTCTAGGCAAGACCTCCTTAAATGTCTCCAGCAGTCCTTTCTGTCTGTCTGATATGAAGGTGAACTTCCCTTCATTGTTCACATCAAGTGCCTCAAGCAAGCAGGTCATGAACCATGTCCATGTGTCTTTTGATTCATTAGGGACAATAGCTATGTCCAATGGGAACATTGCATTGTTCCCATCTCTGCTTGTAGCACTAAGCAACACTCCCCAATCTCTGATTTCAGAAAAGTTCCATCAAGTCCAATGAATGGCCTGCATCCATCTTTGAAACCCTTAATCTGACAAGGGTAGGTGATAAAAATTCCACTAAATATTGGTGCATCATCCACATCACTAGGCCTTGACCTAACCTTGCAAAAGTGCCAGGGTTTCTCTGTAATAGGGCATGGGAGTAATTCCATAATTGCTTAAACTGCAACTTGTAGGAGCCTTCTATGTAAGCATTGGCAAAGCTCCTAGCCCTGTATAACTTTTTATCTTGCCTAATATATAGGCCATAGTCCCTGCTCAGATTCTTCCTCAACACTTTGATATGCAGATGGGGTTGGTCTCTTTTGCGTTCAACATATTTTTTGCCAATCCATTGGAATGTCACTTGAGAATTGGTCCTCACAACATGGCATCCTGAATGTGTTGTGAGTTTCTTCACTACCCAGTATTCTCTGTTGCTATCCCAAGAGCCTGAACACACCCATCCACACTTGTTAATGCACTCCACAGAAATTCTGCATCCTTCGTTCTTCTTGAATGTTAAATCATATCCATTTTTTATTGCATGCTCTCTTAACAACTCCTTGAATTCTCTTGGAGTTGCAAACTTCATTCCAAGCTCCAGTTTTGGGTTATCCATATCAACATTATGCACAAATTTTCCCCCTCTGCTTGTCCTCTCATCACCACTGCCTCCCATGCTCCTAATCCCATCTAAATTATCTGTGTCTGTGGCCCATTCATTATGTGGTTCACATTCTGGGCCTCCATACACATGGATGCCATCAGTCCTCTTCTTTTTTAAGTGCACAATGTTTTCATCCAACATTCTACCCAACTCAACACCATCTTCATCCTCCAAATTGACATCACCTTCATCCTCCAAATCAACATCATCCTCACTACTTCCACAGTCAACATCATCATCATCTGTTGGTTCATACTCTTCATCTACATCTGACTCACTTGGTTGCTCACTTGCATCATGCATAGCTCTGCTGTATCATCCATTGCTTCCTCATCATGCCCAGTCTCTGATGTATCATTCATTGCTTCCTCATCATGCATAGCATCTGCTGTATCATCTTCAACATTGTCATCCTGAAAATCTGACTGCAACTCTGCAAGACACTCTGCACTTTCCTCTTGCAACTCTGCAATACACTCAGCCCATGCCTCCTGAACATCTGCCCTTGCCTTCTGAAAACCTGCCCTACCCTCCTGTAACTCTGCTTGACACTCTGCCATTCCCATTGCCTCCTGAAAATCTGCCCTATCCTTCTGCACCTCTGCTTGCCAATCTGCCATTTCCAATGCCTCTTGAAAATCTGCCATATGCTCCGGCAAATCTGCTTGACACTCTGGTGTTGCCACCTGAATATCAGCCCTAGCCTCCTGAATATCAGCCATAGCCTCCTGCAATTCTGTCCTTTCATCTTCATTATCCCATTCATTAGCATATTCATGGGGTAATGATGATGGACAGCTTAGGTTCACATCTATTTCCTCATACAGTTCCCTCCTACTTGTATTTGTATCTGTTGGTTGAATCAGACTTGCCACTGTTTCAGCAGCCTTTCCTTTCAAATTGACCTCTGTGCTTCCCTCCTCTGTTTGCTTGCTTCCCTCCTATGTTGGCATAGAAGTTGGAATGCTAAGATCACCTTCCCCTTCTGACTTACTCAGGTTGACAATTACTTCCTGTGCAGTAGAATTGCCTTCAAGTTGATGCCCTACACATTCATGTGACACATATAAGTCCATAGTCCTACTGCCCTGCATGTTCAAGATTTCAGAGGCCTGCACATCATCATCACTTCTACTACACCAACTGAAATCCTTTCTCCAGGGCTTGAAGTATAGGTAGAACCTGCCTTTATGTCCTAAATCTTTAATCAGCATTTTCAACGTTTCCACTGTCAACAACCCAGCAACACAGTCAAGGAAAACTGCTTGCTGTCCATGTTCATAACTTCCTTTAGCTCCAAGTCTCAATACTCCCCCATGATGGATCTTCAAGTTAACTTTCTGACTCTGTCAACAACATTTTAGACATTTCTCAACATCACATATGCACAATATACCATTCATCATATGCAACATAACATATTCATTATGTTGTATAATAAAGACCTAGCAGATAACCATAATTAGCATTGACAAATTCACAACATTACTTGGATTAACAGACCATACTTAGCATAATTAGCATTGCCATAGTTACACGCACCATACCGTTTCTACAATCGACCATACTTAGCATACTGCTTAATTGACTTACAAATTCTACTACCTAACGCAACACAAAGTCATCATCTAAAATCCCTCAGCTTTGTATCCTAATTCAACCATTTCTACCAATTACCACTTTAATTTAACTTATTTTCGTCAAAAAATTTTATAAATGTATAAATTTACTTACCATCTTGCTCTTTGATGCTGCAGGTCTTCAACTTGTTTCGATCACCAACCTCCAACAGCTCCTTTATCTCCCCCTTGCCTATGTTGCCTGTCACCCTCCGCAATTTCCCTCATTTCCCCAATTTCTTCGCCCTAGCTTTCCCTCTCCCGCGATTCCTCTTTGGGGACACGACAACAGGTAAGTGTTCTTTGATGCTGCAGGTCTTCAACTTGCTCCGATCACCTACCTCCTGTGTGGCCCTCCGCCCTTCGCAATTTCCCCCCTTTCCCCAATTTTTTCTCCCTAGCTTTATCTCTCCCGCGATTTCTCTTTGGGGACACGACAACATGCAAGTTATTACTTTAAACCTTTTTTATGTAAGGGGCAAAACGGGCAGTTTGTAAATAAGTTAACCCACGTTAGCCAATTATCGTTCTGGGTATCAATGTGTCCCAAAATGAATGATAGGATATATTTGTGAGAAATGGTCAAATATTAGGGTATTTTCCAGTCATTTACCCTAAAATAAAAAAAAGTGCTTAATGAATACCTTTTCATGAATCATTATAAGTGGTATTATTTTATATTCATTAATATCCTCTGTAGAAATCATTGTATTATTGTTATAGCTACATTCACATGTTAGAATCTATTTAGTAGCCATGACATGCTTCATGAAAAGATTAATTTGATTTCTACACCTACATACTCACTTTTACGAATATTAAACTTGTTGTACTTTTGGAGATTCTTTTTATAAATATTGGAAAGTGAATGTAGGATGAATAAAAACTGAATAATCTAAGGGATATGATGTATATTGCCATGAATAAAAATTGAGCACGAAAAGAAATGAATATGAAAAAAATACATGAAAATTGCTTCGTATGTAAAATGGGTACAATTCATGGCAAGTACACTACCGACGAGTATCCAACATATGCTTTATGGGTAATCTTTAGCATTGGTGTATTCTACTCGTCAATCAATACCACCCCCACATGTAATAGTCCTTATAGGCTATGTTTTGGGGTTTGGTACCTTGAACTCATTTTTAATGAGGTGTGAAAAATCAATCCTAGGTGATATTCATGTTAAATGGAAAATGTGGATTGCTTTTGGTTGATGTTTTTGATTGAATCTCTCTTTGTAATTCGATGTTTAATTTTCACACTTACACAATGGTGTTGAAGTCTAAATTATAATTTTCATTTAACTTGAATTGCATACTCTATGAAAAATGACATGCAAGTGCTAGTTATAATTTATAATACTTTATTTTTGCATGTGATATTTGATTGAATTCATTAATATGCTTTTGATGATAACGAAGGGGGAGAAAAGTTAAAAAAGATTTGGTATTATTTGTTGAAGGGGGAGCACTAGAAATACATGTTCAAGGGGGAGCCTGAAAATAGGGGGAGCAGGCTTATCACTAATACTTGAACGTCTCATTGTATACATCATATGCATTACATCCTTCATTACACTTCTCACACACATTTCTCATTGCTCAAATCTTTTATTGGTTTGTCACCATCAAAAGGGGGAGATTGTTGGAAGCAATGATCTAGGATCTCTAATTTGATGATAACAAACATGTACAAACTATTTAACGTGTGTGCTAAGTGTGTTTCAGGAATGGCAAAGTAGTAAATCTACATTTGATGACTTAGTCAACGCAGTGGAGAAATTGCTATTCATACAGCAACTTGGACTTGGTCAAAGAGATGGTGACTATAGCTACAAATATTGGACCAAGTCAAATTGGAGAGGATCTTATTCATATCAATTTAAGATTGATTCATATTCCCGTTGCCATTCTAATCCTATTCCAATATGGAAAGATATGGAGTATGTCTTTCAAATCTCCTTTGATTGATTCAAATCAATTAAAGATCCTATCAAATCTCCTATCCCATTTGAATCCAAAATCCTAATCCAATTAGTATTGCAATGAGATCTAATTCAAATCCTATAGCTATACAAATTGAATTTCATAGCCATTCATATTCAAACTCCATATCCTAAGAGATTTATTCAAATCCTAATCAAACTAGGATTCCCTCCAATCTTCATCAACTATGGGATTCTAATTGATTCTATCATATCCCATCCTCTCCTATATAAACCCATATTCAAGGAGAGAGATTTTGAGAGAGAGGAAACCAAAGAAATGCGGCCACAACCCTAGAGAAAACCTCATGGCCGCAACTTTGCAAGGATCTCGACGGACGACGCTAAAAAGTGCATAACTTTCTCCACAGAGCCCGGATTGACGAACCGTTTGCGCTAGGACGATCACAACTCAGTGCTCTACAACATGGTGATGTTTTATGATTTTAATATCTATATTAAATCAGTGGTATTTATTTTATCATGAGTAGTATTATGAATAGCTTCATATATTTCATCATCTCCTAGGCCAAAGTACTTCATCTCCTCCAAGCCCTTGGACGTAAGCTACATCTCCAAGTTACTCTCCACATCTCCTTGCACAACTCTATAGCCCAAGCACTCATCAAGGCTGCAACATCCGAGAAGAGAACCATAGTCGCAAGTTGCCATTGACGAGAAGAGAACCATAGCCGCAAGTTGCCATTGAAGAGGAGCGACCATAGCCGCAAGTTGCAACACCCAAACACAAAGAGGAGGTTGCTAAAACATCAAGAAAGGGTCTGCACATGGACTGCTAGAGCAAACAAGGGGCTGTCCACGTACTGCAGGGTTCTGTCAACGCACTTCAGGGTTCAATCCAGGGTTCAGTCCACGCACTGCGAATGCACCATCAAGATAAGGCCGCAATAATCAAAGAGGAGTCAAGCGAGAGAGACAACTTGAGTTGCAGACGAGACGAGACAACTGTATCTTGCCAAGACGAGAGCTGGCCTGTGCCGATTGACGAAGACAACCACCACTACACAAACTGAGCTTTCTAAACTCTTGTTTATTATTTTGTGTAGTACTTAGTTAGATCTTCATAGGGGAAACTTTACCACTTTTGTGTTCTTTTGGGACTTGTCTGATTGGGGCTAGACAAGAGGGTCTTGACATGTTGTTGCAGTCAAGATACACATTTACTAGGTTGATAGGGTTCTGCACTTTGTTGAGCGTGGTACAGTGTAGGTGGGGAGTTGGAGCTAGGACCCCATTGTAGGTGTACAGAAGGAACATATTAATGCTAGTATTTGCTTGGGGGCTGAAGTAGGTCGTTGCTGCGACTGAACCAGGGTAAATATGCTGCGTATTCTATGCTTGCATTCTATTTACCCTGCTTATGTTTTTAACTGCATGTGATTTCCTTGGGTTGCGCGAAAATATTTTTAAAAGCCTATTCACCCCCCTCTAGGCTAGGATCCAGATCCAATAACCCTTACTCAACCGGCCACTCCACCTTCTGAGGTACATATGGAGACCACTGAGAATGCTTTTATTCAGCTAGATTTCCCAGGGGTAGACTAGGTGAATGGTTTTCTAGGACCCTTAGGGCACAAAGACTCTATTCCCGTCCTAAGTTGGACAAAAAATAAACATAAAAATTTTAACAGCGAAAGAATAAACAAGTTAATATAATTAACATACAGTTAAACAATTTAACTTAGCCCTAAGGTACAAGACACTTAGCCAAGATCTATGCCGACTCGGGATGGATCTGACCATCCCAAGAAGGATCTAACCTACTGCGATTAAATTAAACTAATGCCTATAAAACACATACCCGGAATCTCAACCCTGGGGCAGGCAAGATGTTCTACACCGTCTTCCGAGCCGCTCCCCATCCTACGCCGAACCACTCCTCGAACTGCTCCTCGAACCGCTCCGCATCCCGAGGCGAGCAATCCTCGTGTCGCCGAGCCAACCACACGCTGAAGAAAGTTTCACACGAGTGAAACCTTCTCCTAGATTTCGGATCCGAATCCGAACTCCTTTGCGGCTTTGCCAGAGCCCTCAGGAGTAAGGCAGAAATATAGGGAGATAGAGAAATATTAATTTAAGCCTAGATCCGAGCGTGCTCCAATATTTACAGGAGCTACTCAGATCTAGAGCTTGGGATGATTTTGAAGGAAGGGGAGGCCCCTATTTATATAGGCAGCGGACTCTCCCCTTTTCTGCACAACCGATGTGGGACTATTCAAATAGAGTTAATTAAATCAAGTTAGTTTGCCCTTCACAAAGTGCAAACTTCC
The DNA here is from genome assembly GCA_030789695.1 of Scilla litardierei. Classification (NCBI taxonomy): domain Eukaryota; kingdom Viridiplantae; phylum Streptophyta; class Magnoliopsida; order Asparagales; family Asparagaceae; genus Scilla; species Scilla litardierei. Next base: position 254,975,460 of record CM061133.1, read on the forward strand.
GTGAATTTTAAATCGCTCACCATTGAGCTTTATGATTGATACAACCTACCAATTCGAAGGGTGTTCAACGGTGAACGTATAGGAAAAACGGCGAGTCAATCGGAGTCCGTTTGACCCTCCAATTGATCGCCCAAAGTTCAGCCCAAGGCTTGTTTTTCGCAAAAACTGAGCCGTCAAAATTCTGTATCAACAAGAGTTCGAAACCCTAGAACTAGGGCCCACAAGCGGGCCCCACAATATGATGCACGCCAGTATATATTTCTTTTGGGCTTTATTGTGCATTTGGCATCTGATTTGGACGTCGTTTGAACCTGGGCGTAGACCGGGACATTCCCATCTTACCCGTGAATTTTTCTTTGCGTTTATAACATTAAATATTGTCGTAAACTATTTACGACACATTTAATCCGATTTGCAAAATAGTCACTATCTAAGCTTAAATTGTCATTTGCATCAAAATGCAATTTTCTCTTCCTTTGCATTAAATGCAAATTATTCTCCCTAACTAATTTCTACCTATTACTAGATGAAGGTCGCCCTATGTGTGAGACCATACAGCCTGACCCTTACAACGGGTTGGGCTCGGAGCCCTATAAGGTAATGATCACGAGCAGTGGTTGTCGTCCCTGCTTCAGGAATCATCATTATGTGGTTGACTCATTGACATGAGTATTGTCGGGACCACCCTGACTTTTTCTGTGATGAGTTCCGCAGTTATAGTCTCTTCGTCTTAACTATGTCGTGTAGATCAAGTCTAGTGTACGGTCAAACTATCAACCCTAATAACTTGACTCCGGTTAGTTTCTATCGATCTTTAGTCAATTAATGTTGGACTTCTTCCAATATACTCTGCGCAGAGATTTTACTAAATACCGAACTAACTCTACGACACTAACTCCCATTGAACGGGAGAGACGAATCCTCTCTTGGTCATTACTCTCCTCGTATGCTTCAAGTGACACACAATCAAAGACCTTTCAACAGGCATAGGCTCGAAGTTAGGCCAGTGATCTAAGTGGCACCGTTCAGGCGCAGGTTCGTAAATTGACCTCAAGTCAAAAGACCAACTAGCCTATCATCACTAAGAGTTATCATTGATAGATTAGTCAATGTAACCATATGATAACTCTCGTGGATTCAGTGAACCCATTCTCTAATGAGCACATGTGTCTCGTCTCCGACTTTGCCAAGTCGAACGATCATGAGATCATCACCACCGCTAAACGGTGAAGACTAAGACACAATGGTCTATCCGATGTTTCGATATCCTTGTCTCGAAACATCTACGACCACGAACCCTTTTAGACTTATGCTACGGATGGTCAACCATTTCTCCATGATCGAGATACTCATCTCGATACCTGTTTGACCTTGCATAAAGTCTAAGGACTTTACCTAAGTTAATATCTAATGTTAATTATAATATAACTAAGATAAATTATTACCAAACAACTTACTGTTATTTTGAACAAGACGTTTATGCTATTAACACAGAGATAAATAGCCTCGAGGGCATCATATCTCTACATCTACCACTTGCACTCAGGCCCATTTATCCCAGTATCTTATACTGTTTTTACACATAAGTTTTCCTGACTTCATGTGGTAGAGTCTTTGTGAGTGGATCTGCTAAAACCGTCTACAGTATAGGCTTAAGTGGTTTCTATGTTCATGTTAGACCAACCATTGAATCTCATTCAAATAATTCACTTGGTCTTTCGGAATCCATAATATTTTATTTCCTAGGATCTTATCCAGTTCATCGTACCTTACGATAATAATTTTAAATTAGTTATTGGTCATTTCAAATGGCTCATATCTATTTCTGATAAAGTATCAAACTCTTTGATCACTTCGTCAAAATATATGTTCCATCCCTTTGATGCCTCACATGTAATTTATACCCTTCCACTGACCTTGAAAACTTTCTAGCTAATTCATATAAGTTTTTTCGTCTAAATCATATTAAAAAGAACGAACTTATAAGTGAATGTTCCAATGTTCATGGTCAACTTGAGCGTTTACATCGAGTTTGGTACGAGTAGATCTGTACACATCTGCTGGCGAAAAAAAGTTTCATTCTAATCCGTTTATAGGAATTAGGATGAAAACCGTTCTCGACCAACATGATTGCACTTCACTATTTTCCTTTCTGCACCAACCTTTCAACTTAAAGATTTACTTGCCGAAAGTGAGGAAACATTTTCCTTAGGCACGTAAACTAAATTCCAAAATTTATTTACGCACACAGACCTATTCTAATTGCATCAAGTTATAAATCGGATTTACTACTCCGAATTTCATCCTAGAAGTTGACTAAGTCATCATCAATTATGATGTCTGACTCGACTCTTCGTCTCGAGTAATTATACAACTTCTTAATGATCGATTTAATGAATATCTTATAGATAATGTCCTCATAGAACATTATCAAAACCTAGGCATTACTATCTGGGACTTAACCCAGAGGGAGGACTTAACTCAGAGTCACTGGCTATGGATCGCACCAAGTCTAACTAAGTGCGATTCATATCTTTTTAACACACCGATGTGTTAACAGACTTGACCTGAGAGAAAATCATATTTTCTTTTAATTACGCAAGATTTTATGTAGCTAAGTATTTGACCATTCGATCTAATCGAATCAATTTAAATACTTTTGTCATTTCGTTCTTTATTTTATCAGACTGTGTTTCATCAAGAACACGTGTCTTAATAAAATATACGAATAACTTATTTTGGTTAATCTAGACTCGGGTACATCAGTATGTACGAGACTGAGTTCGACAACTCATTCTTCCACTGTCTACCAGATGGGTTTCGGCCATTATATCTAAGAGGGTAAGACTCACAAGTGTCCGTAGACTTCATAATACGAGAGGTCAGACCCCTCTTTATGTGACTTGTGATGATTAGTCTCTCGATACAGCCTAGTCTATTTTTCCATATAGGTTTGCTACTATCTTGTGTATTTATATATTAACATTTAATATATTATAGTTATCACAAATTACTAACACAAAACATTGCTTTAGAAGCAAGGAGACGACATTCGTCAAAATGTGTTAGAAATCTTTTGTATAACAATTATTCTGAAATCGTGACATCAAAATATGTCACATTTACATTTCCTCCTACATATGCCTTTACTAATGATAAATATAACTAACTTTCTCAATTGACTTTCCGGTGTGCCTTCTTCCTTTTCTAAATCATATTTAGATATAACCCAACACAAATAAATAGCTATGCAAGCATCTCATGTATCCAAACGCCTGAGAGTTGCAATCTTGAGTATAGATCAAGAAGTTGCTTGTCTCAAGATCCGGTTGGGATACATAGTCTTGCACCGCTCATGCACTCGTATTCGACTCAAATGGGTTGATCGAATTCTCGAACTTTGCGGATCAAAATTGTTTGTCCATACAACCTTGAGTGTAGCTCGACAAGTTGTAGGGAGAAACATACTTCGAATGTCCTATATGTTCAAGCTGCCTCATATAGAGACGAGTGTCATGTAGCGTGAATTTATTTGTTGGACCCAGAACTTAATGAAATCATATTTCATAAGTCTGTTATTTAGAAGGTCATTTTAATGTCAATGCGAATATAGTTTTAATTCTATCAATTAGAATTTAACTTGATATTCAATTAATCAACCTATTTGACCAGTTAACTTATTTCATTAAAATATTGTATTTTGATTCCTTCGGTAAACATAGTCTTGCCCTAGTTTAGCATATGTTCAATATTAAAAATAGGTAGATTGGCTTTTATCAATCTATACCCTCCCATTATTTTTACGATCGTTTCAAAGCCTAATAACGAACGATTTAATCGAATTAAAATTAATGGGTAAGAGGTCCAATCACCTTGAGCCTAACAACCTTGAGTGTAGCTCAACAAGTTGTAGGACTCTGTAATCGGAAGGTGTCTCTGCATCGATCATATCAGATATGACCCTCTTATTCAGTTTTTACCCCTAGCCATTTGTGATCATGCGTGTGCTCATCCAAATCACAATGTCTAGTCTAGTCGGACCATTGTTTTCGTGTCTAGCCTGACTTGCCCCGGCGCTCGGTGTATTCACGACCCGTCGGTTTGGGTCAGGTCTTAGACTACATCATATGTATTTAAGAAATTGGTTTCTATAAGATTGCCATGTTACAGCTTGAGTGTAGCTCAACAACTATAACACGGGTCCTATAGTTGCCAACCCCTAAAACAAGGAGGGCTACATCTAATCTTGAAGAAGATTATTAACGTATTTGACTTAGATATAGTCCAAGGTGTCATACAATCATGATTCGCGTCATTGCGGTCCAGCGGAACACAGCCAGGGAATTGACTAAGCCAGGATCACTATCCCTTAAAGGGTGAACCAGCAAACTTAGCCAAGCACATTGACTGGATCATGGTCCATTGAATGAAGCTTGTCATTTTTATATGCGTGCCATAGACTAAAAGGCTTTTATTAACAACTAATTAATCCTATCAACTAGTTGAATCCTTAAATTCAAAATTTTAGGATTTGTTTAATAACTTTTATTAAATCCTTATCAACTATAAGGTTCAATTGCTATCCTAATCGTTATTAGGATTTTAATAAATTTATTAACATCGCTAAAAGCGAAGTCCTTTAATGAGAATTAATTATAACAATTAGAATTAAAAATTCATTAAAGGGACTACCCTAATCAGGAATTAGATCTTAAAGGGTTGTTAAAAGTTTTATTAAAACATAGCTTGTCTTTAAAATTCAATTAATAAATTTTAATGATTTCTTAATGGCTAATCTAAAGGGTTGTCTTGTATTATCAAATAAGGGACAAAATGTCATACCATTAACATAAAGTTACACTAATTTTAGCGCATAAAATAAAAGTGTACAACTATTTAACAATTAAATAGACTAATGTTTATCAAATAAACAAGTTTATCATGCATACTTAAATTTAACATTTAAATTTAAAATTGTGATTTTTAAAACATTTTATTTTATCTCATAAAAATAATAACTTGTATTTAAAAGATCACCAAATTTGCATGTTACTAAAAATATTTATCGCATAAAAATTTTAAACCTTTTAAAATCAGTTTTAAAATATCTCATAAATTTAAAACATCATTTTTCAAAAAATTCCATGCTTAAAAATTAATCACATAAAATTTTAAAACATCTAATAACATTTTAAACTTATAACATAAAGTTTTAAAGTCTTAAAATCGGTTTTAAAATTATCATATAAATTTAAAACATCATTTAAAAATTGCATGCTTAAATTTTTATCACATAAAATATTTAAACATCTTTTTAAAAATTTCCATGCTTAAAATTTATCATATACGATTTTTAAACATCTAAAAACATTTTACAGGGCATCGAAAAATATTTTAAAATTATCTCATAACTTTAAAACATTTTAAAAGTATTTAAAAAAACATTTCAATGTTTAATAAAATCGCAGTGCTAGATCGTTACGCAAACCTAGGCTCTAATACCACTGAAGGGTTTTCTAGGACCCTTACGGCACAAAGACTCTATTCCCGTCCTAAGTCAGACGGAACATAGACATAAAAATTTTAACAGCGGAAGAATAACCAAGTTAATCTAATTAACATGCAGTTAAATAATTTAACTTAGCCCTAAGGTACAAGACCCTTAGCCAAGATCTATGCCGACTCGGGATGGATATGACTATCCCAAGAAGGATCTAACCTACTGCGATTAAATTAAACTAATGCTTATAAAACACATACCCAGAATCTCAACCCTGGGGCAGGCGAGATGTTCTGCACCGTCTTTCGAGCCGCTCCCCATCGCTCCTCGAACCGCTCCTCGAACCACTCGGCATCCCGAGGCGAGCAATCCTCGTGTCGCCGAGCCAACCACACGTCGAAGAAAGTTTCACGCGAGTGAAACCTTCGCCTAGATTTCGGATCCGAATCCGAACTCCTTTGCGGCTTTGCCAGAGCCCTCAGAAGTAAGGCAGAAATATAGGGAGATAGAGAAATATTAATTTAAGCCTAGATCCGAGCGTGCTCCAACATTTACAGGAGCTGCTCAGATCTAGAGTTTGGGACCAGTTTGGAGGAAGGGGGAGGCCTCTATTTATATAGGCGACAGACTCTCCCCTTTTCTGCACAACCGATGTGGGACTATTAAAATAGAGTTAATTAAATCAGGTTAGTTTGCCCTTCACAAAGTGCAAAATTCCGTGAATTTTAACTCCCTCACCGTTGAGCTTTATGATTGATACAACATATCAATTCGAAGGGTGTTCAACGGTGAACGCATAGGAAAAAACGGCGAGTCAATCGGAGTCCGTTTGACCCTCCAATTGATCGCCCAAAGTTCAGCCCAAGGCTTGTTTTTCGCAAAAACTGAGCCGTCAAAATTCTGCATCAACAAGGGTTCGAAACCCTAGAACTGGGGCCCATAAGCGTGCCCCACAATATGATGCGCGCACAGCCAAGAAAACAAGCCCGCTTGGGCAGAAGCCCATGCCGGCGCCTGGGCTAGCCCAGGTGGCCTGGGCTTTTGCCCAGGCGCTGGGCAAGCCCATACCAGCGTCTGGGCTTGTCCAGTGCCTGGGCTTGCCCAGGCCTTGGGCAATATCCCAGTATATATTTCTTTTGGGCTTTATTATGCATTTGGCGTCTGATTTGGATGCCGTTTGAACCTGGGCGTAGACCGGGACATTCCCGTCATACCAGTGAATTTTTCCTTGCGTCTATAGCATTAAATATTGTCGTAAACTATTTACGACACATTTAATCCGATTTGCAAAATAGTCACTATCTAAGCTTAAATTGTCATTTGCATCAAAATGCAATTTTCTCTTCCTTTGCATCAAATGCAAATTGTTCTCCCTAACTAATTTCTACCTATTACTAGACGAAGGTCGCCCTCTGTGTGAGACCCTACAGCCTGACCCTTACAACAGGTTGGGCTCGGAGCCCTATACGGCAGTGATCACGAGCAGTGGTTGTCGTCCCTGCTTCAGGAATCATCATTTTGTGGTTGACTCATTGACATGAGTATTGTCAGGACCACCCTGACTGTTTCCGTGATGAGTTCCGCAGTTATAGTCTCTTCGTCATAACTATGTCGTGTAGATCAAGTCTAGGGTACGGTCAAACTGTCAACCCCAATAACTTGACTCCGGTTAGTTTCTATCGATCTTTAGTCAATTAATGTTGGACTTCTTCCAACATACTCTGAGCAGAGATTTTACTAAAGACCGAATTAAACGACACTAACTCCCATTGACCGGGAGAGACGAATCCTCTCTTGGTCATTACTCTCTTCGTACGCTTCAAGTGACACCCAATCAAAGACCTTTCAACAGACCTAGCCTCGAAGTTAGGTCAGAGATCTAAGTGGCACTGTTCACGCACAGGTTCGTAAATTGACCCAAATCAAAAGACCAATTAGCATATCATCTCTAAGAGTTATCATTGACAGGTTGGTCATGTAACCATATGATAACTCTTGTGGATCGTTCAGTGAACTCATTCTCTAATGAGCACCTGTGTCTCGTCTCTGACTTCGCCAAGTCGAACGATCATGAGATCATCGCCACCGCTAAACGGTGAATACTAAGATACAATGGTCTATCCGATGTTTCGATATCCTTGTCTCGAAACATCTACGACCACAAACCCTTTTAGACTTATGCTACGGGTGGTCAAACATTTCTCCATGATCGAGATACTCATCTCGATACCTGTTTGACCTTGAATAAAGTCTAAGGACTTTACCTAAGTTAATATCTAATGTTAATTATAATATAACTAAGATAAATTATTACCAAACAGCTTACTATTATTTCGAACAAGACGTTTGTGCTATTCACACAGAGATAAATAGCCTCGAGGGCATCATATCTCTACACTAGAGAGTGGGTTGTACAGTGTGTGGACCCCTTTTGGCTTTCTTTTGTGGGTTGTGGTTTTTCTTTTGGCTTTACCCCACTTTTGTACTTTTGTACCCTTTGTGCAGTTCGGAGTATGTATGATGTACCTTTATTTAATGTGATATAGAAGCTTTGTATTTCCTTTCAGTTTCTGTAGATTTTAATTCTGTTGGAGCACTTTACTTTCATATTGTATTATTCCTGTATATCACAGTGGCATATGTACTTGGTTTTATTTAATCACATTTAATGCTTAGTAGTATTTGGATAATATGGGCTCGAAGCGCTGCGTCTAAATACTAAGGCGGCCTTGTTATGCTACGCATCTTCCGTACTTGGAAGAGCGGGGTGTGACACTCATGGTGCATCACGAGTACACCCATGTGCCTCTCCAACTCTGTATAACTTTCCCTACCGGCTTCCGGGAGTGCGAGTGAGATACAATCAATTCTAGTCTAGTCCTTATGTACACATTTTACTCGGGTTTTCCCCCCAAACCATGTTTCTGGAATAACTCACCTACCTCGCGGTAGATCGAGATATCTAGGTTATTATAATACTCTCATGTCCTCATTCAAAAATAATTGATCATGTCCATCATCTCATTACTCATGCGGTCACAACCACCGCTACCAAGATCACATTAACGTCCACTTTCCATAGCTATCATTTAATCACATCATTTACATATAATATGGCATCAATCTTATACTGAAAGGAACATCAACAACATAACTTCATCACATGCTTAATGAATATCGTCATTGGCATGAATAGAACATCATAATATTTGCTAGAAGTAAGACATCATCATGGCATCACATTGTAGACATAATATAACATAAATGACCATTCGAATATGGAGGCATATAGCATGGTGAGTTCTAAGGCATTAGAGACATAACATAGCCATATGGAATGGCATCATGGTAGCACGCTATAAAGACATCGTATAGTTTAATGTAGGCACAAACATAACTTAAATGGCCATTCTAACATGAGAGCTAGTAGATGTAAGATCCATGTAGATAGCAGACAACACTAGAAGGGGATTGAATATGGTTGTCAACAAATAATAATCTTTTTCGATTAAGTTAAAAATCCTTCTATTAAGTTGCCTACATCTCAATTTCAAGTTGCCTCAATTTGTACTTAATCAACACAATTATTTTATGCTTGCAAAAAATTGGTACACACAATAATAAATAAAGAGTAAGTGAGATAAGATCACAGCACAAACACACATCGATTTTATGCTGGTTTTGCCCAACCTTGGCTACGTCCAGCAACCGATCCACCAGCTCTCCACGAGAGCAACCTTGCCTCAACACAATGAAGAGGACTTCGTACAAGCACCTAGCTTTTCTCGCTAGGAATTTCCAACACAAACACCTAGTTACAACCAACTAGGATTTTCAACACCAATTTTCTTTATAACACAAGAATTACAATAATCAAGTCTTCTTCAAAGACTTTTCCAAAAGATATAAAAATGAGTACAAGATTTCCTACACGCTAATATTATTTAAGTGTGAAAGGTGGCTTTTAGAAAATCGAATTTTTTATCAAATAAATGATATAGATGAAACACGATTTGATTAAATAGTTGTCTTGAAAATTGATTCTCTAAAATGTTCACTTGGGCTTTAGAGATCAAAGATCGAGTCCTTTTAATCTTTGAAAGAATATAATTATAAAACACAAAGATTAAAAAGAGAGACTTGTATTTTGAATCTCAATATTAAAAAGATTTTAGCTTTGGAGATAAAAAACAAGTGATTTAAAAAGCTAAATAGAAACTAAAATTAAACTTAGAAGATTGAGTAATAAAGAATTAAATCAGTAGCCTTTTGAATATAATGAAGAACAGAAAAATCGACCTTTGAGCACTTTTAAGCAATAGAGGGCTTTCTTTGATATGAAAATTGTTGTATTTAAAAATCTGAAATCCCAGCTATTTATAGAGAATTATTGGATCAAAACCTGCACAAAATCAGCTTGAAATCAGCTCAAGAAGTGTCCTCTAATGGCTAGTTAACGACTAGTTTAAATTCAAATTATCTGTCAAGAGTTAACCCGATAGTCGGCTATTCTGGAGAATAGGTGGCTATTTCACCCAGACAGTCGGCTATTTTCAAAGATAATCGACTATTATTTTGACAGAGAGTTTGGAGTGAAATCTTCCTGCTAGTAGGCAGCTAACTGACACAGATAGTCGACAATTATTGGATACAAAAGTTTTTTCTTAAAAATACTTGAAAATTAATTAATAAAAATTATATTAAAGTATTAAATAGTATAGTATATTTAAAAAATATTTTTCCAGAAATTATGTGTGTGTGTAAAAGATATACTATGGCTTTAACATTTCTAAGTAAACAACTCACTTAGACACACGTAATCATTGACTTGAGCCGTTCCTCTTGATCTGAAGTCTTCACATGCTTTATAACTTAGAGCCATCATATGCATTAATTTATGGCTCAATAGAAGACTTTCGATCTTGGCTTCTAAGTCATTCGATTTGCTTCACAATGCGTTTAAATCTTCTTGGCTATAATATATATACACTTGAAATAAACACATTAGTACTCATATCACTTGTGTACATAATCAAAATCCACTGGGGTGGGTCTCAATATCCCAACAGTCTCTCCCTTTTTGATGATGATAACAAATGATATAAAATGTGGAAATAATATGATATGGAAAAATTACTTGCGCCCCTACAGAGATGCGTGATTGCTATGGAGAGGTTACACCCCCGACATCAAAGCTAGTTAGAAATAAGATGAGATATGCACAATTTACATATTATATACCATTTCAAGTGTTGATGAATTATTATTTTGTATGCATTGTGAGCTTTCTTTCTCCCCCTTTATCACATCAAAAAAATTAATACGAACGTGTAGTAAGAATTGTGACAAGAGTAAAAATTATGGCACCAAATATTATAGGTATATATGCATAGAGTAGCATTTGAAATTTAGGTACCAAGTGTATATAAACAAAATGTGACATATGAAAAAAATATGATTGGGAAATTTTACTTGATGTCTCAATATGATGTCTTAATAGTTTCTTAAAAATTTACAATTAGCTATACAATTTGGCAAGCATATTATGAAATATATAGCAAGAGAGTTTTAGCAAGTATAATTGTCATCCATTCAAAGCAAGTCATAACAAAAAAAACATGGATAAGTGTTAGATACCAAGTGTTGTGAATCCAAAGCAAATTTTACATGCCATTCTCAGACAATAGAACAAATTTTGTGAGAATCGATTGTAGCAAATATTACAAACCATAGCATAATATTGTTAAAAATAACATTGTTCAAAATAACATAGCATAAGTAATCCAACAACACGTTATGAAACTATCCGTGTTTTATCTCATCCTTGATCTTCTCGAACTTGTTTCTAACTTCTTCAACTAAGGCATTGGTGATGTATAGCCTTTGCTTCATGGTCTCCTTCAAGCTCTCTCTCCTTTGGAACTAGTCATCCCTCATTCTGCTCATACGTTGATGTGCTTGAAGTTTCATCTTGTCAAGCCTTGCAATTACAGCTTTTTGAAATGATAGCATGTATGGTTGGATATCTTCAGAAAATGAAGCGTTACCGTGCTCCATTGGTTCTCTTTCCTCGGCTTCTTCTTGTTCTTCTTCATAACATTCAAAAAAATTTCCGCGGTTTGCTTGGAGTCCCATCCTATTGAGTGCATCCACATCGAACCTAGTCATGGGTTCTACGAAGTGGGTTTCACTCTCCACATCCACACTGGCGGAGATGAAAATGTAGGTGAGGTAGTGGCCGTGGTGAAGAGGTGAAATGGGATTGATGGAAGTTGCACTATGCATGATGTTCTTGATGATAATTGGTGCCAAATTGACCTTAATTTTAGCCAACCTTGCATAGACGCACTTGGCTTGATTTAAGGACAATACGGCTCGACTCCCTCCCTTTTATAATATTATATGAAAGAATATTTGCGACGCTTTGGGAGTCAGGTGGCCGGTGGGCAAGCTAGGCATGCAGTGTTTACCTTCTCGATACATGAGATCGAGGACATCCTTGTTGCTCATTTCTATTTCACAGAAAACTTCCCCCGTGATAGGAATGCCTAGTCTCAACCCAAACCCTCCACATCAAGTACAATGGTAACTTCAAGAACTTTGGTGGATGACCGGTGCCCCGTTATGATTAGGGCACTGTGTCGTTTTACCGCAAGTATACGGTTAGTGTAGGGTGCGTGTATATCGAACACAGGGAGGTGGATGGCTTGAAGGCTACTAGCCTCGCCTAGGTTATGTGAGAGCTACACGGATGATACGAGTGGGTAGTGTAGGAATAAAGGAAAGAAATGAAAAGACAAGAAATGAATCCCCGCTAACATGGGCTAGAGCACTCATGACACTTGGTATTCGACTCGACCCAGGGTGAGACATTACCCCAAAAGGTGGTACCTAGTGCCCCATGGGCCCGATATTCCGGTCGATGCCCAGGATGATACGCTAGGTCTACCTGATTTCAGACGGTGGGCATTCCCATGTCCAACACCCTCCGCAACCGGGAGCATTAAGGCCACAATGATAACTCCCAACATTTCATCCGAGCCATTTCCACGCGTGAGGACTTGATGTCAACGTTAGGGCATGAGCTATGGCTAGAGAAACAAACTCCCGGTTTATGTCCTCTTGGCCCGACGGTCAAAAGCGGTCTTTCTTCTGATAATGATGATAAAACGCCCTAGCGTAACCCTAATGGCCAAATAGGTCGCATATGACTTATGGCAATACATCAACGCGGATCTTGACGGGACAAGCATCTGGAGCCCATCCCCCAACTCCATCTAGTGTTGCCATACGGGTTGGTCTTAGATTGCTAGACATCCCCATTGACACATTCTATCAAACACTTGCCATGCAATCAAGTCAAATGAAATTTCCCAAGCATCAATCCTACTCTAACCCATACTAGGGTTCATCAAACACTACTCAATGGTGAAGAACATGATAGCAAGCAATAAAAGGGACAAACAAACATTCACCATCAAGCTTATTGAAAATAACACAAAGCAATGGAAATAAGAGAAAAAAATACTTATCTTGCATTAGAATCCATCAATCCATTACAAGATTTATTGAAAGAGAAACCCTAATCTAAACTAATCTAAAGCTCCCATGAAAGGGACAGTAAACTCCTGGAAAAATAGGGGAGAACCCCTTACAAGTCATACATAATCTCATATTTATAGGCCCCCCACAAAACCCTAACAGTTCGGGTTCAAAAACCCACTAAAACTGCTAAAAAAGTGCCACCCGATCGGTTGGAAGTTCAACCGATCGGGTGGAAGCAAACAGAGATTCCAAACTTCTGAAAATGAGCTGAACCGATTGGTTGGATAGCCCACCCGATCGGTTGAAATTCAAATTCCAGACAGACCAGATTTCAGCACCCAGCTGCGCCCAGAAAATTCCAGAAAAATGTAGAAAAATCGGATTTGGGCATGCGACCTATCGTTGGAAAGCTAACGACGATGCTGATGCTAGAAAAATAAGATATCACCCAAAATCCCACTGGAATGATAGCAGATTTTAAATGAATGAGCAGCAGTATACGAAAGGGGGAGAAAAGGCCACCCGATCGGTTGAAGTGTCAACCGGTCGGGTGAGTTCTTCCCCAAGATGACCCGAGGGGATGACCCAATCGATTGGTAAGCCAACCGATCGGGTGGATTTGGCACTCAAAAATAGAGAAGACTGTCGCACCCAACCGATCACTAAACCGATCGGTTGGGGTTTGCCTCATTGCTGCTTTCTGCTTGGGTCTGATATGCGTGCACGAACCGATCGGGTGGGTCTGTCCACCCGATCGTTTGAGACTCCAAAACTTCAAATCCTCATCTTTGGCCATCTGATCTTTGCCATATAAGAGCGCTTTGGTCCCGACATGCAAGGTTGACTCCAGAAGACACCGAAATGCCGACATTTAACTGAAATACATACAATACACCCAATAGTCAATATGAACCAAAATGTGATATATACAACATGGAATGAGATGAAACGCATATGAAAACACGATCAAGAGCGTATGCAAAAGGTGAAATATGAACACGCGTCAAGCCCCCAAGCTAAACTCTTCCTCGTCTCAAGGAAGACGAGTTGGAATGAAGATCGGGTGCGAGAGGAAGAAAGGAAAGCGAAGAATCCTTGATCACCCTCTCCGAACCACAAGTGTAATTACCAACACAATTAAGCACAAGGGAAAAGCATATCACAATCTAAATCATGTAATTCTAGCCTGTAAGGATCAAATACACTAGAGGAGGGGGGGGGGGGGGGGGGGGGGGGGGTGAATAGTGTATATTAAAAAATTAACTGTTGCAATTAAAGAGTTACTTCTAATTGCTTAAGATGTGCAGAAAGTAAAGAATGTAGAAAATGTAAATCAAACGCAAACACAGAGATTTATCCTGGTTCGGATCCTCTTGATCCTACTCCAGTCCTCTACCCCGTAGAGATTTTCAATCCACTATAATCACTTGCCCCGCAAGCACCAACTTACAAAAATGGCGACACTCCCCGTGTCCCAAACTTTGTACAATCTCAAAAGAGATTCAAACCTGTTAAATAAGAAATAGAAAAACACCTATAGCCTTGTTATGAATTTAGAATGAAATTCAAGGATGGTGTTTTCAAAAGAGACTTCAAGATATATAAGATATGAAATGAAGAACAATACTTGAAGTTCTCTGGTTCATAAAAGAAGAGAGAGATCAATCGATTTCTTCTTACAATTATGAACACAAACAACTTTCTAAAATGATGTTGAAAAAGATCAAAATTGCTTCAAGGAAGAAAACTTCAATTTCCAAAAGATCTATGATTAAGAATCTTGAAGTTCTTCCGTTCTCATAAGAAGAGAGAAATCTATGGATTTCTTCTTACAAATGAGAAAAGAGCAACTAAGGCAAGATTGCTTAGAATCAACAATTCTAGGAAGAAAGAGAGAAGAAAGTTGTGTGGAAAGAATGAGGGGTATGCCCACTTATTTATAGTATTTTTGGGCAGTTATTTTGAGGGAAAATGGGGGAAAATGAGTTTCCTACCGTTCAGAAACGGTCTGGAAAGTTTCAGAAAAAACGGACACAAAAACTTCATTAGTCGACTAAAGAAGGCTTAGTCTACTAAAAGTCAAACTTTGGAATTTTTGACTAAAATTTTAACGGTAACTTTCTGAAGTTGACTGAAGACTACTCAGAAATTTTCAGGTCAAAATTCGAAGAAAAAGTTTTTAGTCGACTAATGGTTGGCTTAGTCGACCAGGACAGAAAAACGTGAATTTTGACTTTTCTTAAAAAGGGTTGTTTAGGATATGTTATTAGGAACCTAGTACTTAGATGGATTTCATAAGCAAGGCTCTGAAATCTATAAAGTATAAAAATACATCAGTCCGTAGATTTCCGTAGATATGTATGTTCAGCTTCATGTGAGTATTTGAGATGCCTTTGTGCAGGGATTCCTTATCAAGTGATTATTGTCCAAGCGTGGATATATTCGGAATCTGCATATCTGCATAGATAGAGTGAGTAGCAATAATAATAGTTGTCACATCAAAATCATATGGAATAGAATAGGAAAGTGAACATGGGATTATGAAATCCCAACAAATCAAGACTTCAATCTCATAATATAGCATCATGGGTTCATATCAATAGAGCACAAAAGAGATAGAAAGGTGACATTGGCAAAGGCATAGCTATCATATCTTGTTATAGTAGATAATATGCCCAAATATGAGGAAGCTCAAAATATATATGAGATAGAAAGGTGACTGCATATCTATATGGCGATATAGATAAAGAAATCTATATGAGACTTCCAAATGGGTTTAATTTACCCCCAGAGATGAAAGAGAGACCTCGAGACGTCTTCTCGGTAAGGTTTCAAAGATCAATATATGGTCTAAAGCAATCAGGAAAGATGTGGTATAACCGACTAAGTGTTTTCCTTGCACAACAAGGATTCAAAAACAATGAAGTCTACCCGTGTATCTTTATCAATAGAACGGGTACATGATTTGTCATCGTTGTGGTTTATGTTGATGACTTAAATCTCATAGGATCTCCCACAGAGATCAATGAGATATCTGAAAGCCTAAAGCATACCTTCGAAATGAAAGACCTAGGTAAAACAAGGTATTGTCTTGGCTTACAGATTGAACACCTACGAGGTGGAATCCTGTTACACCAATCAAATTATACAAGAAACCTTTTAAACAAGTTCAGAATGGAACATTGTCATCCTTTAAGTACTCCTATGGTCGTAAGATCACTGGATATTCATAAGGACCCCTTCCGGTCGCTGGAAGAGGGTGAGGAGTTACTGGGTCCTGAAGTACCCTACCTCAGTGCCATTGGAGCACTTCTATATCTGGCAAACTGCACGCATCCTGATATAACGTTCGCAGTTAATCTACTTGCCAGACATAGTGCTGCGCCTACAAAGCGCCACTGGAACAGAGTAAAGCATCTTCTACGCTACCTCTAGGGTTCTATAGATCTGGAACTATACTACCAGAGAGGTTCCTCCTCCCAGTTACTTGGTTATGCTGATGCAGGTTACCAATCTGATCCTCACATAGCAAAATCACAAACTAGTTTTGTGTTTACCTATGGAGGGACTACAATCTCAGGGAGATCAGTAAAGCAAACCACCACAGCAACATCTTCCAACCACGCTGAACTCATTGCGATCCATGAAGAGAGCAAAGAGTGTTTTTGGCTTCGCTCCGTCGTCCAACATATCCTAGATGCCATTGGCATGAAGACTGGTGATCTTGAGCCCACTGTCTTGTTTGAAGACAACACTGCATGCATAGCACAACTAAAAAAGGGCTACATCAAAGGTGACAGAACGAAAAACATTTCTCCCAAATTCTTCTGGACGCACGATCTACAGAAGAACGAGGAGGTCAAGATTCAACAGATCTAGTCCTGCAACAACTTAGATGATCTTTTTACTAAATCTTTACCGAGATGTATTTTTTGTAAAACTTGTAAAAGGAATCGGTATGAGACAGCAGAAAGACCTACAAGCCTGAAGCTTGTACGGAAGAGGGCAAGTAACTTGTGTATTGCACTCTTTTCCCTTAAGCTGTTGGTTTTTCACACTGGGTTTTCCACAGCTAAGGTTTTAACGAGGCAAACACGATTACTCAGGATCCAGAAGTATCCACCCCCTTAGCTTTATAAGCTAAGACCAAAGTAATGGATGGATAAGGGGGAGTGTTATGAGCGAGGGAGGCCTTTGGCCTCCCCACTAATTTATCCCTCCATTACTCCCAACTTATTGGAGTAATGGGGACCTTTGGCTTCCATGACTCTTGATATACCATATGTGATTATAAATATAGCCCCATGGCACTTTGCCATGGTTACACTTTTCTCTACAAGTTCCAACAAAAACAAAATTCTACTGCATGAACGTAATTTTCAGTATATTACCTTTTTTAAAAATAATTTTAACATAATTTATGTAATGTTTTCCCTTTTTTTCTTCTCTCCAATTTTGTAAGCAAGTGAATTTTGAGAGAGATTATTTTGCTAATCCCCATATCTATTTGTACCTAAAAATAGACATAAATTTTGGTACCCCTTTTCTTTTGGGTCCGAGGGATTAGACGAGACTAAATCTCATTTTGATGGAAGCCAAACCAAAAAAGGTTTAGTACTTCCTTCACAAACATACGTATAATTTTTGTTTAAATGAACTTTATGAAAAAATTCATTTACGTAACTTTCCTTCATCTTGCTCGTGCCGTCTTTGGGAATCCACATTTTGGTGTACCTATTTTTCATGTGGACATTTCTAATATGCTTTTCTGTATGCTTAGGTTTGGATTTTTCATATCCTAAGCTGGTCATATTCCCCTTTTTGCATCTCGATTATATCATCAAGCTTCTCTTTTTCCTTATTAAACTTTTCCACAAATTTTGATAGATCATCAAACTTTCTTTTTGTGGTGGTCACTATATCATCTTGGTTATTTATTCTAGGTTTCATCCCATTGACCTCTTCCAAAAATGATTTGTTTTTCTTGATTAACTCCTCTTTTTCTTTTTCAATCTCTTCCTTTCTTTTAGTGCAAATCTTAATCCTTTTATTCAATTTGTGATGCTCTCTAATAAGCTTATCATGAGCATTGCACAATTCATTATATGCACCTTTAAAATCAAATTCATAATCGCTATCATTTTCATCATCGTTATCACTACTACTAAGTAGGTCATCGTCACTATAATGATGCGAAGATGGTTTAGAATTGTTACGACCTTAAGGCCGGCCCATGTAATTGATGCCCACATACACTGGAAGCCCAAGCGAATAGCTCTCCGACTATGCGAAATGAACGCTAGCCCGAACAGAAGATCGCCTCTATCCAGGGAAGCTCGCCTCGCCGTACGATAAGCTCGCCCCTCAGGCAACCAAAGAAGCTCACCCAGCCAATCAATATGCTCGCCATGCCACGATGAAGCTTGCCTACTCTCTAACAGGAAGCCCGGTCAGACGGTCTGAAGACACCGAGCTTGGTCGCCGAGCTTGACTCTCCCATAAGGCGGCCCAGCATAAATATCTCTGACAAGGTGACGTATGGCCACCTTCCCTCCATTAATGCTAGAGGTTAAGGGTAAGAATTAATTGTCACCCGTCGCGTCCCATTAATGCACTTGACACCATCTGACACCATTAATACACAAAATTGTAATGCCCTGCGTAGCTACTGCACATGTACTAGAGGGGGGGGGGGGTGAATAGTACTTTAAAATAATCAAGAGAGTTATTCCTAATTATTGTGCAAACACACAAACAACAAAGCAGAATAGACTACAAACAACAAGAATAGACAACATAAACAAAGTATGTAACGGGTTCGGATCCACCCAAGTCTCCCCGACTTGTTCCCGGTGATCCTACGTCCCAACCATCCGGATCCCCTCCGGATACTTGAGTTAGAAACCACTAACCCAAGATTTTGCACTATGAAATTCTTGTAGAAAAACCTCTACAAGACCAAATCATACACAATGACATGTGACTCCCACAACCCGGGATCACACACTTTCTCACAACCGAGACACAAACTCAAATAACAAATGAGATGAAATAATGAAACACTTACCACAAAATCCTATGCCTTGAGTATACTTACCAAATTAGGGCAAGAATGGATTTTGAGAAAGAAGAAAGCACCAAACCCTAGCTCCACCAAGATGGACAGCAATAGATGGCTAGGGAGGAGTTGGTGACTTGGATTCAAAGCCCTTGGCTTGAATGGCTCACAATGGAGAGAATCTCTCTTGATGAATTTTGCTGAAAGAGTGAAGGAGAGATTCTTGGTGAGAAGAGAGAGCTTAGAAAATAGCTTGAGAAAACTCTTCTCTTAGGTCTGAAATAACTTGGATAATGGACCTCTAACCTTGCCTCAAACGAATCAGGTTTGTATTTATAGAGGCAAGAAAAATCGTGCTCAAAAGATTCCCAACGGTCATATTTCTGAAGCAGTTAGTCGGTCTAAGAAGGATCACTGACCGACTAGTTTCTCAACTAGTCGGTCGGTGATTCAACATGAATCGACTAACAAAAGAATAGCCAAAGGGTGAAGTTCAGACATAAAGAACTAGTCGGTCTAAGAAGACTTGCCAACCGACTAGTTTCACAACTAGTCGGTCGGTGAGTATTCTTTGACCGACTAAGAGTCGAAATAGTATAGGCTGAATTCAAGTTGAACTAGTCGGTCTGAGAACAAATTCCAACCGACTAGTTTCTCAACTAGTCGGTCGACAAACGTTCTTAGACCGACCAACTCGAAACAGTAGCTCAGGCTGAAATGAGGCAATGATAACTAGTCGGTATGAGAAGGATTCCTAACCGACTAGGTCGTCATCTAGTCGGTCGGTGAACCTTCTTTGACCGACTAATTGATCAACAGTGCCAGGCTGAATTGAGCAAGGACATCTAGTCGGTTTAAGAGGAATTGCCGACCGACTAGATCGTCATCTAGTCGGTTGGTTCTTCTACTTGAACCGACTAAGATGCACAAGAAGCCGAGGGAAGAAGCGATAGGCTTCGGGAAAGTTTCTAATGGCTTCTGAGCTAATCCTAGCTCTAAGATATGAGCGATAAGAAGATAATAATGTAAGTCCTACTCCAGGCTTAACATTCTATTCTATGAAGCTAGAAGACATTGAATTAAACATGACGAACCGTCTTCAAAGCTTCAATCTTCACTCTTGACTTCAATAATGCTCCTTGAGCTTCAACGAAGCTTCAGGCACACGATCACGTGTATTGAGAAGTCTTGAGATGTCGCTTTAGATATTCGTAGACGTTTGGTGACGATCTCCATAACTGCGCTCACAAAGTGTTAGTTCACAATATTTATGTTTGCTCATCATCAAAACCAAATCAGGGGAATCAATACTCAACATTCTCCCCCTTTTTGGTGATGACAAACCAACATAAATAATACTCAATAATAATGATTCAAATGAAATTTATTTACTCCCCCTGCATTGATGACACGTTAGTCTCGTATTAAATATCAATCATACGCATCAAGCAGATGCGGAAGATATGAAATATGAACCAATTATTGACATATAGGATCTAACTCCAGTTTTATATCTTCACTCCCCCTGAATCTAACACATCAAATTAGATTCACGGTAAATTGCTTTGAATTATTAATTAGCACATCGTCATTATTAATTCTCTCCCCTTTTGGCATTAGCAAAAAGAGCGGGAGGAGATCAACGACAACACCAATGGCTAAAATAAAAGCACGAGAGTCGAAGAATACGACCACGGTCCAAATGACAGCAATGTAAAATACCAAATGTAAAATACCGAAGAAAATCAAAGCGTGCCAACATGACCATAGTCGAAAATCGAAAAACGAATTCATCAAACCATAGGCGAAAATCAAAAAAAGAAATCACCAAACCATAGGCGAAAATCGAAAAACGAAATCTTCAAACCATAGGCAAAAATTAAAAAACGAAATCACCAAACTATAGGCGAAAATCGAAAAACGAAATCATCAAAACTCAAATCAATTTCACGTATTGAGTTTTGGAACATACTCTCCAATATCAACATTCTTAGTTAAATAGCGCATGGAAAACAATTCTATGTTTGTCATAAAAGCAAATCTATTTAATTCATAAAATCGTCGAACGACGAAAGTCAACATCAGAGACAAATAAATCCAATGAGAAAAACCAAATGTAGCGTGCAAAAGTGTTATGCCAAAGAAAATAGATAGAACATCATAAAACTTATGGCATACACTAATCTAGCAATCTAGGATTCAAATTGAAACAAAATGATACCAATCGTAATATAGTCTACCAGTAGATGCATTCAACACACATGGATACCAAATGTATATCAAATGTAAGAATATACTTACAACATTAAGCTCCCCATACTTTGGTGCATCTCTTAAGCACCATCAACTCCATTTGAATGAAAATCCTTTGCAAATCAAAGAGTTGGTAGGGTTGGTATCCCATGGTGGATTTAACCTAGAAAACATCATTTTGGTATCCAAAAATTCTTTTGGATCCTATGGGTTAGGCAACAAATTTAACATATTCAATTCAAATAATTGTAACCCATATCCTAATGTAATCATGTCACTTGATAAATGCTTTTATGATGCATGTAATCATAAACATAAACATGAATCAAAACATGTGTAGCATGACAATATTAAATAATTTAGACATAAAAAAATCATAAGCACAATGATTTACAAATGAACATGCAAAGGAAATCACTTCATAACACAAATGCTTTGGTACCCATAAAATGAATATACGCTTAAGGTACCAAGCAATGAAGGGTCAAAGAAGACTAACCCTTCGGAAACCAAGTCCAAGAGGACCTTGATTTCCCAACATAATCATCATTCAAAATAATATCATTAATATACGATTGCACATACATATCCTTAGCATGCATGCTTGTGTTCTTTGGACCCCAAATAGTGTATGTCTTGGGAGTCTTATTCCTATTGGGAGCATGCATACGTTGTTGATGTCTATGTGATGCATGTCGTGGATAAGCATATGACATATGATGAAATGGTGCATGATGATAATTGTTCATATGAGAATGTGGATGAACATATGCATGTGGAGGAACACGTGCATGAGTATGTCTCACATGGTTTGCACGTGCTCGTGGATGCGGAGCATAAAAATCATCATATGTGCTAACATGTGGAATATGATGTGTGTTCCTACGTGGCATGGTATACATGAAAGCATGACCCTTCTTTGGAGGTCCACCTAAAGTGGGTTTCTTTCCAAATGGGGGTGTGTACCTAGCAGAAGCACCATTGGTAGAAGAACTACCCATGAAGTGTTTACTCCCACTAGTAGAGGCATCAGAAGTTGGCCTAACAAAGGTGACGAACGATTTGGATGAATCTCCCATCTTATACCCCAAGCCAATGTGATGATTGGCCGGAAGTAAGTCATTTAGGATATTATCCAAATGGCCCTTACCTTTATTGAATTCATTGATTCGGCCTAATGTGCACTCATATTTCTCGGTGAGAGAATGCATCGAAGCATCCAAGGTGGACACTTGCGATGTGAGTGCACAAATACGTGACTTGAGATTTTTATTCTCAATACTCAAAGATGAGTTTTGAGACGTCAAATCCGCTATCACATGTTCATTCGAATCCTCTATATGAACATGCTCAAGTTGAGATTTGAGATTTACAATCTCATTTCTCAACCCTTCAACAACGGTGTCGTTGTTGACTATGATAGGTTTAGGCGAGGTTTGAAGACTAGTTAGTTCATTTTTAGTCTTAATAAATCTATTAGCCAATTTAGAAAACTTACCCCAAAGTTGTTCGTTGGCTAATCTAAGCTCATCCATGGTTACCTCACCGCCTTCATCCTCGCTTTCCTCGCTTTCATCGCTTTCATCGGAGGAAGTCTCTTGAACATGTTCTTCTCTTTCCATGAAGCACATGTGTGCTTTCTCCACTTTTTCATCGTCCGACTCTCCACTTGAGTAGTCCTCGTCGGAGTCGGTGAACGTGCCGACAAGTCCTTTCTTGTACTTTCTCGACTTGTCGTACTTGGATGCCTTCCACTTCTCCTTGTGTTTGTTGAGAGGACAATCCGGCTTGATGTGTCCTGGCTTGTTGCATTTATAACACACGGGAGTAGAAGCATTAGTCAAACTAACTTTAGATTTATTTCTAAAGTTACCATTTCGGAAGAATCGGTCGAACTCCTTTGCCATACAGGCAATGGATTCCATGTCTAACTCTTCTTCCGATTCTTCATCATCGGTATATGGAGTGGCCTTGTACGTAATCGCCTTTTTCTTTGGCTCGTCTTGCTTCAAGTACGCCTTCATCTTCTCCTTCATCTTGATCTTACTTTCCTTACGTACCTCGTAAGACAACAATGTACCTATTAGTTGTACAACAGTGTACTTATTCATATCGTTACCTTCCTCGATGGCGAAGGTACGATTTTCCCAACAAGAAGGAAGTCCGTCAATGATCTTTACGACTTTCTCCTTTTGGGTGTAGATCTTCCCAAGAGCTTCCAATTCGTTGGATATGTCCACGAAGAAAGCATAGTAGTCCTTCATAGTTTCACCCTGTTACATGTGAAACAACTCGAATTCTTTGTTAGCGACAACGAGTTTAGAATCTTTTACCGTACTCGTTCCTTCGTGCAAGATGAGGAGTTGGTTCCATACTTGATATGCACTCTTACATGTGCATATCTTGTTGAAGTCATCGGGCTCCAACGCACATTGCAAGGCATTCATTTCCTTGGCATTGTTTACCTCCGCGGCAACCTCCGCGGCAGTCCACTTCGTGAAGTCTTGTTCGCCGGGCTCGACATACTCCGTCAATGTGGCTCTCCAAAGTGAAGCGCTCTGGAGGAAGGTTTCCATCCGGCATTTCCAGTACCCATAGTTGGTACCGTTGAAGTGAGGAGGCCTGACAGAGGATTGTCCTTCCATAACTGAAGAAGATCCTTGACGATCCTTGAAGACGTTGTAGTCGTTGTTTGTCATAGCTTTGAACTCTGGCTCTGATACCAATTGTAATGCCCTGCGTAGCTACTGCACATGTACTAGAGTGGGAGGGGGTAAATAGTACTTTAAAATAATCAAGAGAGTTATTCCTAATTATTGTGCAAACACACAAACAACAAAGCGGAATAGACTACAAACAACAAGAATGACAACGCAAACAAAGTATGTAACGGGTTCGGATCCACCCACGTCTCCCCGACTTGTTCCCGGTGATCCTACGTCCCAACCACCCGGATCCCCTCCGGATACTTGAGTTAGAAACCACTAACCCAAGATTTTGCACTATGAAATTCTTGTAGAAAAACCTCTACAAGACCAAATCATACACAATGACATGTGACTCCCACAACCCGGGATCACACCCTCTCTCACAACCGAGAGACAAACTCAAATAACAAATGAGATGAAATAATGAAACACTTACCACAAAATCCTATGCCTTGAGTATACTTACCAAATTAGGGCAAGAATGGATTTTGAGAAAGAAGAAAGCACCAAACCCTAGCTCCACCAAGATGGACAGCAATAGATGGCTAGGGAGGAGTTGGTGACTTGGATTCAAAGCCCTTGGCTTGAATGGCTCACAATGGAGAGAATCTCTCTTGAGGAATTTTGCTGAAAGAGTGAAGGAGAGATTCTTGGTGAGAAGAGAGAGCTTAGAAAATAGCTTGAGAAAACTCTTCTCTTAGGTCTGAAATAACTTGGATAATGGACCTCTAACCTTGCCTCAAACGAATCAGGTTTGTATTTATAGAGGCAAGAAAAATCGTGCTCAAAAGATTCCCAACGGTCATATTTCTGAAGCAGTTAGTCGGTCTAAGAAGGATCACTGACCGACTAGTTTCTCAACTAGTCGGTCGGTGATTCAACATGAATCGACTAACAGAAGAACAGCCAAAGGGTGAAGTTCAGACATAAAGAACTAGTCGGTCTAAGAAGACTTGCCAACCGACTAGTTTCACAACTAGTCGGTCGGTGAGTATTCTTTGACCGACTAAGAGTCGAAATAGTATAGGCTGAATTCAAGTTGAACTAGTCGGTCTGAGAACAAATTCCAACCGACTAGTTTCTCAACTAGTCGGTCGACAAACGTTCTTAGACCGACCAACTCGAAACAGTAGCTCAGGCTGAAATGAGGCAATGATAACTAGTCGGTATGAGAAGGATTCCTAACCGACTAGGTCGTCATCTAGTCGGTCGGTGAACCTTCTTTGACCGACTAATTGATCAACAGTGCCAGGCTGAATTGAGCAAGGACATCTAGTCGGTTTAAGAGGAATTGCCGACCGACTAGATCGTCATCTAGTCGGTTGGTTCTTCTACTTGAACCGACTAAGATGCACAAGAAGCCGAGGGAAGAAGCGA
Source organism: Scilla litardierei (assembly GCA_030789695.1). Lineage (NCBI taxonomy): Eukaryota > Viridiplantae > Streptophyta > Magnoliopsida > Asparagales > Asparagaceae > Scilla > Scilla litardierei. The sequence goes on from CM061133.1 coordinate 255,000,901, forward strand.
TAGGCTTCGGGAAAGTTTCTAATGGCTTCTGAGCTAATCCTAGCTCTAAGATATGAGCGATAAGAAGATAATAATGTAAGTCCTACTCCAGGCTTAACATTCTATTCTATGAAGCTAGAAGACATTGAATTAAACATGACGAACCGTCTTCAAAGCTTCAATCTTCACTCTTGACTTCAATAATGCTCCTTGAGCTTCAACGAAGCTTCAGGCACACGATCACGTGTATTGAGAAGTCTTGAGATGTCGCTTTAGATATTCGTAGACGTTTGGTGACGATCTCCATAACTGCGCTCACAAAGTGTTAGTTCACAATATTTATGTTTGCTCATCATCAAAACCAAATCAGGGGAATCAATACTTAACATTCTCCCCCTTTTTGGTGATGACAAACCAACATAAATAATACTCAATAATAATGATTCAAATGAAATTTATTTACTCCCCCTGCATTGATGACACGTTAGTCTCGTATTAAATATCAATCATACGCATCAAGCAGATGCGGAAGATATGAAATATGAACCAATTATTGACATATAGGATCTAACTCCAGTTTTATATCTTCACTCCCCCTGAATCTAACACATCAAATTAGATTCACGGTAAATTGCTTTGAATTATTAATTAGCACATCGTCATTATTAATTCTCTCCCCTTTTGGCATTAGCAAAAAGAGCGGGAGGAGATCAACGACAACACCAATGGCTAAAATAAAAGCACGAGAGTCGAAGAATACGACCACGGTCCAAATGACAGCAATGTAAAATACCAAATGTAAAATACCGAAGAAAATCAAAGCGTGCCAACATGACCATAGTCGAAAATCGAAAAACGAATTCATCAAACCATAGGCGAAAATCAAAAAAAGAAATCACCAAACCATAGGCGAAAATCGAAAAACGAAATCTTCAAACCATAGGCGAAAATTAAAAAACGAAATCACAAAACTATAGGCGAAAATCGAAAAACGAAATCATCAAAACTCAAATCAATTTCACGTATTGAGTTTTGGAACATACTCTCCAATATCAACATTCTTAGTTAAATAGCGCATGGAAAACAATTCTATGTTTGTCATAAAAGCAAATCTATTTAATTCATAAAATCGTCGAACGACGAAAGTCAACATCAGAGACAAATAAATCCAATGAGAAAAACCAAATGTAGCGTGCAAAAGTGTTATGCCAAAGAAAATAGATAGAACATCATAAAACTTATGGCATACACTAATCTAGCAATCTAGGATTCAAATTGAAACAAAATGATACCAATCGTAATATAGTCTACCAGTAGATGCATTCAACACACATGGATACCAAATGTATATCAAATGTAAGAATATACTTACAACATTAAGCTCCCCCTACTTTGGTGCATCTCTTAAGCACCATCAACTCCATTTGAATGAAAATCCTTTGCAAATCAAAGAGTTGGTTGGGTTGGTATCCCATGGTGGATTTAACCTAGAAAACATCATTTTGGTATCCAAAAATTCTTTTGGATCCTATGGGTTAGGCAACAAATTTAACATATTCAATTCAAATAATTGTAACCCATATCCTAATGTAATCATGTCACTTGATAAATCTATTCTATAAAGCATGAATAATTTGAATCTTTGTCCCAGTCATCAAAAGTTTGTCCCAGTCACCAAGAGAGTGGGTCCCAAATTTTGGAGGGAAACACACTTTTGTTGGTTGAAAATTTGAAAGGGAAAACAAAATTTTGAGGTGGGAAAATATCAGCCCCACAAAATATCAGCCGCCCATTTTTTGAGGGGGGGAATTTGAAAGTGAAAACAAAATTTTTGTTGGGGGGAAATCTCAACCCCACAAAAAATCAGCCGCCCATTTTTTTTATCATATTTCCAACAAAACTTAGCCCCAACTCTCATCTGATTGCTGCGTGATTTACTCCAAATATACGACTCAACCAAGATTGATGAGGGTCTTTGAAGTTCTCTCAACACAATGTGCAGATTTTTGTGGAGGTGGGAAATGGCGGCGGGTGGAGAGTGCCAGAAATAATGGAGGTGGCGGAGGGCAAGGAACAGAGCACGGAAGGAGAGAAGAAGGCGATGAATAGAGAAGAAAGAGTGATGAGATCAAGGCCAAGCGGTAGAGCAGGCCCTTCTCCAAGCGAATCCGTTACCAAGTCCACAAGCTCAATGCAGAGAAGCATCCCCGCATCAAGGCACGCATTCCTTCATTCATTCGTGTAGTTTTTTTTGAAGTTTGATGCTGATTGGTTTGCTTGAAACGCCCATCTCCTATTTCCAATAGTTTGATAGCATGATTGCTTGAATAAATTAAGTTCCTGTTTTAGTAGATGTAGCCTTTTAGAGTGTCTTTATTTCACCAAAAGTGAGGGAGAGATTTATGAGTTGATCTCTGAAGATGAACTTACTGTTAGATTTTTAAACTGGGTTGTAGAAAAAAAAGTTAACATTGTTCGTGTATCCACTTCCAGATTTGTTTACAGATTTTTGCTTTTAACTTCCCTATAGCTAACAAAATATGTTAACTTTTTTTGTTTACAGATTTTTTCTTTTAACTTCCATATTGCTTTGAATTTTCTGTTCAGATAAATGTTTAAATTTAGCATCATGTTGTTCTTTGAAAGAAGAGAGCATGTCTCCATTAGCATAGGGTATAGAACATCACCAAAGGATTTGTTTTGCAAAATTTCCAATGCCTTCAAAGTTTTGCTGCTGGCATTTTAAGAGAGTAACCATGATTGAAATTTTGTGACTGCAGTGTTCGAAATGGTGATGATTTATGAAGGTGAGAAGAGGGGAGAATTATGGAAAGGACTTCTGTCGTTTAGAAGAGATTCAATTTCGCTGAGAAGGTTAACAACAGGTTACTGCTTGAATCTCAACCATTTTTATTTCTGATTTTCCTCTTTTTTGTTTTTTATCAGTTCGTCGTCTTCGTCGATGATCAAAAACACCGTGAGCAACTCCCTTCAAATCAAGATAGGCTTTATGTTCACACTTCAATGCCTATTTTCTTTGTTCTAGGATCTCACCATTGTAATTTGCTGAATTTAATTTTTTTATTTCTATATAGATTAATTGACTTTGCCAAATAATCATTGATCTATTATCTAATCAGGAGGATACAAGGCCATGTTCCTCATCATTAATGCATTTTCTTTGAGGTTATTTTCAGTGCTAAAATTATTGGTGTGGTTGTTGGTTATCTCTCTCGGAGTTATCTTTTTTTGATCAGTTTTTGTTTCACTTTTTTGGTGTATGATTTGATGACATTATCAAGTTCTATTTTTGATACCAGTCTCTTCATATCTGTTGCATATTTGCTGCAGTTTATACTGATTTTGGTTTTTTTTTAAAAGAAGCAAGATACCAAGACCTTGATTTCTGCCAATAGATTCAAAGATTCCTGAAGTTGCAATGTTTGCAGGAATGTTTGCAGGAATGTTTGCAGGACTTTTGATTCATGTGTGGGGATGTTTCAAACTGTTGATTCGGTTATGGGGTGGGGATGTTTCACTCCAATCTCAATATCAAAATTAATTCATTTCAACATCAATTTTCAGGATTTTCAATTCAATCTTAATCTCAAAAGAATTTGGCAATCTCAAACTTTTGTTTCAATGTTTGCAGGGGATGTTTCAATCTGTAAACTTTTGATTCGATTAAAATTCCTATATATTATTTCATTTCAACATTTGCAGCAAAGAATTGAGGTGATTGCTATTTGCTCTAGGAGCAAAACAGTGTGCCATATCATGGGCTGTTTTGATTGCAATACAAATGGAGTTGCAGAAACTATCAAGTTCAATATGGGAGTATGAGGATGAATTTAAGATTAAACTCATCAAAATATCATCTTTGATTTAAGATAAAACTTCTGACGCTGTTTCGTTATTTTACGAAGGTTATAACCAATCGGAATGGAATTCAAAGGCCAATATCGCGATGCGTATGGTCCCAACAATAACTGCCTTTTGTTTGGTTAGTTTTTCTTTTCATCAAATTTAATTTTTCAAGGGAGCACGTTGAATTCTTATTTATTCCCCCCAACCCACCCCCCCTTCCCCCCCAACACACTCACATGCAGTTTAGGGATTCTTTACAATAGAGATGATGTGGATCGATGAGTTTGGACGAAGCCACGATGATACTGGGTGTCGAGAGGCGGCAGCAAAGCCTGGATGTCGGTTAAAATTCAGGTGTGGGGATGTTTCAATTTTCAGTAATGTTTTCAGGAATACACAGAATTTGGAAATCTTAAACTTTTGATTCAATGTTTGCAGGTGATGTTTCAATCTGTAAACTTTTGATTTGGTTAAAATTCCTATATATATATTTCAAGCTCAAACTTTTGATTTAAAATTCCTGCAAACATCCCCTCAACTTTTAATTTATGTTGAGTGTTTCAGATAATTTTTGTTTGTTATACCGAATTTTCATTCTGTTATGTGAGACTAGCAGTTCATTTTTTATGGCACGGGTTAGCAGCTCATTCTGTTTATACCAGTTGTCTTTATAGCCTCATTCTGTTATGGCACGGGTTAGAAGTTCATCACAACCTGTGCCCCAAATGAGCATAAACACTCGAAACTGCATGATAATCCATGAGCATACGTTTGTTAGAAGTTCACTGTACATTTTATTAAACATGTTCTTCATTGCAATTCATTGTAATTTTATTAAACATGTATGTCCAGTCAAAGAGTAGAAATTTGTGCCCATTGGGAAGAGAAGATTTAAGATAGAAAACGACATGTAAAGTAATTTGTTTGCAACAAGCGACATGCAATGGAGCTACGGATTGAAAGTTTCCACAAACAGCAATATCGGTATTCATGAAAACCTCCTCTCAGGCAAGAAAATACAACACATGCATGTCAGACCACAGAAGTGAAGGCTTGCTTCAGTTATGTAAGTGTTCACATGAACACACGTAACCATATCTAGCAAATGTGAAGAAGCATGGAAAAAGTTAAATAGTTTATAATGCTCAAGGGAGTAGTTAGGGATGGGTGACTTTCTGAGAAGTCCCCACTCAGGTATTACAAATGATATATTAGAGGCGACATGGCTCAAAGTGTGCTCACAATGTGCCATATCTAGCTAGCTGCCACACTAACTAATCTGAACACTGGCATCTAGAATCCATAGGCCACTTCTAACAGTCACATATCACCTGGCAAATTGTGCTTCCAACAAGGATTAAACCCTGCATAATGGAAAGTGTCTAATCCCAAGGGAGATCAAATAGTCCCAAATGGATGTGCATCAGAAAGATATTTGCAATATCTGCTATATGATAGTTTTCATGAACTCAAGAATTACCTAACATGTAACATAGTTCTAAAGAGAACTAGGGCACATCATATTGACAGGTAACACACTAAGAAAGGGAGAGATCAAAATAGTAGTACTTGAATTCCTTTTAATGCTAACATCAAAAGTCTTTTAGATTTGTGTTACATGCCCTCCTCTCTGTGGAAAAAGACTGCCGAGCACAACCCTCCCCTCCAAACAAAAATCAGTGCGGCTTGAAGAAAAAAACAGAGATAGAGATTCAGAAAAGAGAAAGGGAAGATAAAAAAGTTGTCTTTAATTTTTCTTCAAATAACAACTTTGTCATTAAATATTTCCTTTAACTCTCTCTTTGTTTTTTTGCAGGTACCTTAAGAAAAAAACAAAGGCACCAAGTTCCCACAAGCTTTTTTACGTGTATGCATTACCGGAGCCCTTTTTGATAACATCATCAAAAACCAAAGGGTCTTTGTTGGGATGGAAAAATTGGCAGAGCAAGCAAATGCCATCCTCAAACAAATCCAACCCACGGCCAAGAAATTCTTAGTGCCTCTTCAAAATACTGCTGCAAGCTACTCTCCTAAGCCAAACCTTTATCTTGCCGAGTTCATCTCCACATATTGACAGGTAACCCTCTAAGAATACATTTAAGTGTTACAATGCTTAAATGTAAGTGCTTATATATTAAACAGCTTAAGGCTTTATCTTAAGTCATTTGCCATTTGCCATTTCATCTTAACCAGTGCCCTTTGCCATTTCCTCTTATGGCTTTATCTGTATTATTGAGAGGTAACCAGTGCCATTTGACATTTGCCATTAATGTCTGGGAAGACCGAAATGAGTCCATCAAATTATGGAAAGAAGAACATATAAACTTTTCATCCTCTCTTAACTTTCAGAGTCATAGTATCAGAAATTGTGAAGTTCGAATTCGTCTGCCGCACGAGCAAATTCAATATTACAAAATAATGGCATCATGAGCAAGCATTTGTATGCATCAACAATTTTTTTCCTTTGCAATATATATGTGGATTGTATATTTATGATTTAGCGAGGTGGGCATGACTTTTATATGATACTAATAAAGTAATTAATCTAAACCATGAGCCGTGACTTTTATATGATACAAATAGAGTCAAAAGTTGTAATTTGTCCCGTCATGCTTGAAGTTTAATTATATTTTTTTGGTTCAAATAGAAGTTGGTATTGGGATTCAAACTGCCTCTATTACACATGCGTTGGATTCAAACATATGGACACTGATTCAATGGATTTCTGGAATAAATTGTGTTGGAATGAGAAAATTTTAAAGATTTTGAAGGGAATAAAATTTTAAACATATCAATTTGTAAACTCAAAATTTCAGTTAAGATTGAAATTAAGATGTAAATTAAGATGTAAATCAATTAAGTATTCTGTAATTCTGGCAGGTTTAAGTATTCTGTAATTCTGGCAAGTTTAAATTAAGGATGTATTCTGCTAAGACAAAAACCTGCCAGATTAAGTATTCTGTAAATCAATTAAGTATATATCAATTTACTTAGTCTGGCAAAATACTTCTCCCAGCGGAGTACTTAATCTGGCAGGAATACTTACTTTGAGTTTAAAATGCACTCTGTAAATAAATTTACATCTTAATTGAGTATACATCTTAATTTGAGTTTACATCTCAATTTTAAAATTTGAGTTTAAAATGTATTCTGCTGAGACAACAAACTGAGATTTACATCTTAATTGATTTACATCTTTAATAGTTAACTTTAAAGTCACATCTTAAGTACACAATTATAAGCACCCATAAATCTTGGTGCCTTTCTTCCGAGGTATAAGCCTTTAGTATCTTTAGACATTGCATCTAAACACATAAGACAATATGAAATGGAATACAATACAAATGAATTTCCACCTGTTAAACAAGATTTCATGATTTACAATAGAGATGAGTGTAGCACTGTGTATGATACAATGAGATTTATATTTGGAAAAGGAAGTAGTTGAAAAACATCACGTTTCAAGTTCATAAATCTCTTTCTCACATTCTCTAATTTGAATGAAAAATTGAATGTGATTTTTTTATTTTTATTTTTCGAAAAATTAATTTAATTTACATTTCGTTTTGCAGGATCCTTAGTCATTATTTGCAACTAATGATGATTTATTCCTATTAAAACTTCAGGTTTTCGCCAAAATTCTGTTTGATTGCAGGCATAAGAAGTCCCATCTGGCCACATTAAAATGAATTTGTATTAAGTTGCAACATTACTGACAGTACATCAATTATTTTTTACATGAATAGGAAAGATGTCCATCAAACATCTTTTGTTCGATTATGTATCATTTTTTACAAACTATTTCATAATATGATCATGACATGGCTCAATATTATCGCAAAAGGGATATACTAAATATCTCTACTACACCATTAGAAATGCAATGAAAATTTCCTGCCATAGCCGTCCATATATCAATGTAAACCATTTCAACCTGAGGCTGCCCATTTGAGAGAAATATGAGAAATGTCTCTTCTTACGATTTCTCAATACAGTCATACCAAAAACTCTGGTTTAAATGGTACCATATATAAGTGGTCTCCCAATTTTTGTACCCTAAAATTTTTTAATGTTTGTCTCTAACTGACTATGATATGTTTCGAACTGTTCAGTAAATTGTATCAATTAGAAGCATACGAACTCTTTGTGAGAAGCTTAACATCAAAATAAAAAGCCTAGGAGTCAAACTTGCCCTTATGTGTACTAATCCTCTTTCTCACATCAAATATTCCTAAAAGACCATTTAATTATTAGTGCACAGTAGATGTTTGCTTATATTCCTCAAAGACAACTCTTTTTAGTGAACTCATAATTTAATTTTGCTTTCTTATGTGAAGCCTTAAATATACATTCACTAGAAATTTCTGTATTGGTTGGATTCCTATGGGAATGGAATGCATAATGAAAATTTCAAATTGGGATCTTAGAATGCAAACTAACTGGTAAAATTCGGTGGTGATCAGTTAGCATTATATTATATATTCATAGTTGAAATATGAATGATGTTAAACTATGTGTTGTCCTTTTATTTTTCTTTTCTTTTCTTTTCTTTCCCAACTAGGACAATCATTTTATTATTTAACCTGTAACAAAAAGAATAACACTTTGTGGCCCAGATTCCATACGATTTTCCTTCCTTCATATTGGCTGTTTGCAGAAAGTGAATTTGATCACTATATTTGTGAGGGGGATAGAGTCTTTAAATGTCAGCACATTAATAATTGGTAGCTATTGATGGCTGCTTGGGCTTATTCAAATCATCACATATATTCATAAACACACTATGTGTCTGGTCTACATGCGCAAGGTGGGGGTGGGAGCTTCCTTACATTCATATGTTGCATATGCCGGATGATGAACGTTAAGTCATAATAAAGAAAAAAATGAGGATAAATTATTGTGGGGAGTTTGTTCACAAGTTTACTGCATATAGTTGAAATTCGAATTTTTAATGTATGACTTAATTTTTTTGTCTTGAACTTAAGTGATGCATGATTTAACTGTCAACATCGACTATGAGGTCTCTGTAAATTAAAATTTGAATTTTGAAAGGTTTAATGTCTTGGCATATGATACTGATCGTGACAAGTTTAAAAGTGCAAGGTAATTGTGAGAAGAAAGCTTTTATTATCCAAATTTTTTTTGCATTTTATAGAGCTTTTTACTGCATTTTCAAAAATATCTTTTCTTTTTTCAGGGATTTACTCAATTTGAACTTAGATATTGTATATGCTATCAATAGTCACTCATGTGCCCATGTTCAATCATTAATGTGAGAGTGGCTTAATTGTGTACCTATCCTGTACAGATAATGGCGGTGGAAAGGATTCAGATAGAATGCAACAGACATGTCTTTAGGCTATTCAGTGTAGTGTAAATTAGCAAATACTATTGGTTAAGTCCGGCTTGAATATAATTTTCTCTGGTTTTTTTCCCGTCGTCGAAGGAGCTGCCGAGGAACGACATGGTGGGGGGTTACATATTCTTTTGCAAATAACGATACCATGTAGGAGAATATGCAAATGCAGCTCTTTGGTGTGTTCTATTTTTCTTTGCTTGATTGGTGTAATTTTTGTTACAATGGATGAATTTAGCTTTGGTGCAGGAGTGTAGAGGAGATGCTTGCTTATATTCCTCAAATACCATCTCATTTTATTGATATCGTAATTTAATTTTGTCGGGGTTGGATTCCACTGGGAATTGTATTCATAATGAAAATTTCAAATTGGCTTCTTGGGATTCAAATTCATGTTTGCGCTTGAATATAAATTTCAAATTGGAATGATTCATAAATTGGCAGGTTGATACATGGTAGGATGATGGGTTGAGTAACTGTAGAGGAGTGTTTATACATGGCAGTTTGATACATGGCAGGGTTGATAACAATGGGAATGATGCATAAATTGAATGATGCATAAATTAGCAGGTGGGTACATGGCAGAATGATGGGTTGAGTAATTGTAGAGGGGGGTTGACACAAGGCATGTTGATACATGGCAGAATGATGCAAACATGGAAGGTTAATTAATTGGTATCATCATTTGTTTTTTCATTCCCAAACATTGGGAATGATGTATAAATTGGAATGATGCATAAATTGGCAGGTTGATACATGGCAGAATGATGCATACATGACAGGTTGATAAATTGATATCATCATTTGTTTTTTCATTCCCAAACAATGAGAATGATGCATTAATCGGAATGATGCATAAATTGAAATGATGAATGGCAGAATGATGGATTAAGTAACTGTAAAGAGGGGTTGATACATGGCAGGGTTGATACAAGGTAGAAAGATGCATAAATTGGCTGGTTGATACATGACAGAATGATGCATAAATTGGCAGGTTGATAAATTGGTATCATAATTTGTTTTTTCATTACCAGACAATGGGAGTGATGCATACAGTGGAATGATGCATAAATTGGCAAGTTGATACATGGTAGAATGATGCATACATGGCAGCTTGATTAATTGGTATCATCATTTGTTTTTTCATTCCCAAACAATGGGAATGATGCATAAATTAGAATGATGCTTGGCAGAATGATGGGTTGAGTAACTATAAGGGGGGTTGATGCATCGCTTCTCAAAAGAACTATGAGGAATACCAGACTTAAGAAGGTGAATTGTACCACTTTCCCAAAACACAATAACAGAAAATTGGAATAAATCGAAGACAATTCAGAAGCAAATAGACGTCTAATATTGCATTCAAATTTAACCCGAAGGCGCCTGGGTTAAATTTTTTTTCCCCACAGCCGAAGGCGTCCGAGCCGAGGGCATCCATGCAGAATCTAAATTTTTTATGCTACTTTGTTGTTTCGCGCCGAAGGCGTCCGCACCGAATTTGTTATCCGTGTCGAAGGCACCTGCACCGAATTTGTTGTTTCGCATCGATGGTGCCCACGTCGAAGTCGCCCGTACCGCTGTATATTTTTACACTAATTTGTTGTTTTTAAAATGTTGGCTGTTGAAATAATTTTTGGGGGAACAAAGATTTTGTGGGAAAAAATCTTAAATGAACCGTGCCCGTGGGCACGGGATATGACTATGCTTTTATGATGCATGTAATCATAAACATAAACATGAATCAAAACATGTGTAGCATGACAATATTAAATAATTTAGACATAAAAAAATCATAAGCACAATGATTTACAAATGAACATGCAAAGGAAATCACTTCATAACACAAATGCTTTGGTACCCATAAAATGAATATACGCTTAAGGTACCAAGCAATGAAGGGTCAAAGAAGACTAACCCTTCGGAAACCAAGTCCAAGAGGACCTTGATTTCCCAACATAATCATCATTCAAAATAATATCATTAATATACGATTGCACATACATATCCTTAGCATGCATGCTTGTGTTCTTTGGACCCCAAATAGTGTATGTCTTGGGAGTCTTATTCTTATTGGGAGCATGCATACGTTGTTGATGTCTATGTGATGCATGTCGTGGATAAGCATATGCCATATGATGAAATGGTGCATGATGATAATTGTTCATATGAGAATGTGGATGAACATATGCATGTGGAGGAACACGTGCATGAGTGTGTCTCACATGGTGTGCACGTGCTCGTGGATGCGGAGCATAAAAATCATCATATGTGCTAACATGTGGAATATGATGTGTGTTCCTACGTGGCATGGTATACATGAAAGCATGACCCTTCTTTGGAGGTCCACCCAAAGTGGGTTTCTTTCCAAATGGGGGTGTGTACCTAGCAGAAGCACCATTGGTAGAAGAACTACCCATGAAGTGTTTACTCCCACTAGTAGAGGCATCAGAAGTTGGCCTAACAAAGGTGACGAATGATTTGGATGAATCACCCATCTTATACCCCAAGCCAATGTGATGATTGGCCGGAAGTAAGTCATTTAGGATATTATCCAAATGGCCCTTACCTTTATTGAATTCATTGATTCGGCCTAATGTGCACTCATATTTCTCAGTGAGAGAATGCATCGAAGCATCCAAGGTGGACACTTGCGATGTGAGTGCACAAACACGTGACTTGAGATTTTTATTCTCAATACTCAAAGATGAGTTTTGAGACGTCAAATCCGCTATCACATGTTCATTCGAATCCTCTATATGAACATGCTCAAGTTGAGATTTGAGATTTACAATCTCATTTCTCAACCCTTCAACAACGGTGTCGTTGTTGACTATGATAGGTTTAGGCGAGGTTTGAAGACTAGTTAGTTCATTTTTAGTCTTAATAAATCTATTAGCCAATTTAGAAAACTTATCCCAAAGTTGTTCGTTGGCTAATCTAAGCTCATCCATGGTTACCTCACCGCCTTCATCCTCGCTTTCCTCGCTTTCATCGCTTTCATCGGAGGAAGTCTCTTGAACATGTTCTTCTCTTCCCATGAAGCACATGTGTGCTTTCTCCACTTTTTCATCGTCCGACTCTCCACTTGAGTAGTCCTCTTCGGAGTCAGTGAACGTGCCGACAAGTCCTTTCTTGTACTTTCTCGACTTGTCGTACTTGGATGCCTTCCACTTCTCCTTGTGTTTGTTGAGAGGACAATCCGGCTTGATGTGTCCTGGCTTGTTGCATTTATAACACACGGGAGTAGAAGCATTAGTCAAACTAACTTTAGATTTATTTCTAAAGTTACCTTTTCGGAAGAATCGGTCGAACTCCTTTGCCATACAGGCAATGGATTCCATGTCTAACTCTTCTTCTGATTCTTCATCATCGGTAGATGGAGTGGCCTTGTACGCAATCGCCTTTTTCTTTGGCTCGTCTTGCTTCAAGTACGCCTTCATCTTCTCCTTCATCTTGATCTTACTTTCCTTACGTACCTCGTAAGACAACAATGTACCTATTAGTTGTACAACAGTGTACTTATTCATATCGTTACATTCCTCGATGGCGAAGGTACGATTTTCCCAACAAGAAGGAAGTCCGTCAATGATCTTTACGACTTTCTCCTTTTGGGTGTAGATCTTCCCAAGAGCTTCCAATTCGTTGGATATGTCCACGAAGCAAGCATAGTATTCCTTCATAGTTTCACCCTGTTACATGTGAAACAACTCGAATTCTTTGTTAGCGACAACGAGTTTAGAATCTTTTACCGTACTCGTTCCTTCGTGCAAGATGGGGAGTTGGTTCCATACTTGATATGCACTCTTACATGTGCATATTTTGTTGAAGTCTTCGGGCTCCAACGCACATTGCAAGGCATTCATTTCCTTGGCATTGTTTACCTCCGCGGCAACCTCCGCGGCAGTCCACTTCGTGAAGTCTTGTTCGCCGGGCTCGACATATTCCGTCAATGTGGCTCTCCAAAGTGAAGCGCTCTGGAGGAAGGTTTCCATCCGGCATTTCCAGTACCCATAGTTGGTACCGTTGAAGTGAGGAGGCCTGACAGAGGATTGTCCTTCCATAACTGAAGAAGATCCTTGACGATCCTTGAAGACGTTGTAGTCGTTGTTTGTCATAGCTTTGAACTCTGGCTCTGATACCAATTGTAATGCCCTGCGTAGCTACTGCATATGTACTAGAGTGGGAGGGGGGTAAATAGTACTTTAAAATAATCAAGAGAGTTATTCCTAATTATGGTGCAAACACACAAACAACAAAGCGGAATAGACTACAAACAACAAGAATGACAACGCAAACAAAGTATGTAACAGGTTCGGATCCACCCACGTCTCCCAGACTTGTTCCCGGTGATCCTACGTCCCAACCACCCGGATCCCCTCCGGATACTTGAGTTAGAAACCACTAACCCAAGATTTTGCACTATGAAATTCTTGTAGAAAAACCTCTACAAGACCAAATCATACACAATGACATGTGACTCCCACAACCTGGGATCACACCCTCTCTCACAACCGAGAGATAAACTCAAATAACAAATGAGATGAAATAATGAAACATTTACCACAAAATCCTATGCCTTGAGTATACTTACCAAATTAGGGCAAGAATGGATTTTGAGAAAGAAGCAAGTACCATACCCTAGCTCCACCAAGATGGATAGCAATAGATGGCTAGGGAGGAGTTGGTGACTTGGATTCAAAGCCCTTGGCTTGAATGGCTCACAATGGAGAGAATCTCTCTTGAGGAATTTTGCTCAAAGAGTGATGGAGAGATTCTTGGTGAGAAGAGAGAGCTTAGAAAATAGCTTGAGAAAACTCTTCTCTTAGGTCTGAAATAACTTGGATAATGGACCTCTAACCTTGCCTCAAACGAATCAGGTTTGTATTTGTAAAGGCAAGAAAAATCGTGCTCAAAAGATTCCCAACGGTCATATTTCTGAAGCAGTTAGTCGGTCTAAGAAGGATCACTGACCGACTAGTTTCTCAACTAGTCGGTCGGTGATTCAACATGAACCGGCTAACAGAAGAACAACCAAAGGGTGAAGTTCAGACATAAAGAACTAGTCGGTCTAAGAAGACTTGCCAACCGACTAGTTTCACAACTAGTCGGTCGGTGAGTATTCTTTGACCAACTAAGAGTCAAAATAGTATAGGCTGAATTCAAGTTGAACTAGTCGGTCTGAGAACAAATTCCAACCGACTAGTTTCTCAACTAGTCGGTCGACAAACGTTCTTAGACCGACTAACTCGAAACAGTAGCTCAGGCTGAAATGAGGCAATGATAACTAGTCGGTCTGAGAAGGATTCCTAACTGACTAGATCGTCATCTAGTCGGTCGGTGAACCTTCTTTGACCGACTAATTGATCAACAGTGCCAGGCTGAATTGAGCAAGGACATCTAGTCGGTTCAAGAGGAATTGTCGACCGACTAGATCGTCATCTAATCGGTTGGTTCTTCTACTTGAACCAACTAAGATGCACAAGAAGCTGAGGGAAGAAGCGATAGGCTTCGGGAAAGTTTCTAATGGCTTCTGAGCTAATCCTAGCTCTAAGATATGAGCGATAAGAAGATAATAATGTAAGTCCTACTCCAGGCTAAACATTCTATTCTATGAATCTAGAAGACATTGAATTAAACATAACGAACCGTCTTCAAAGCTTCAATCTTCACTCTTGACTTCAATAATGCTCCTTGAGCTTCAATGAAGCTTCAGGCACACGATCACGCGTATTGAGAAGTCTTGAGACGTCGCTTTAGATATTCGTAGATGTTTGGCGACGATCTCCATAACTGCGCTCACAAAGTGTTAGTTCATAATATTTATGTTTGCTCATCATCAAAACCAAATCCTGGGAATCAATAGTCAACAAAAATATCTCTGATACGCCCCGCCGACCTATCACTTCTCCTCCAACAAAGTAGATTCGATAGCTGATAGGACGACGAGCAACTGACTCTCAGCTCTATAAATAACCCCTCCTGCCTCCATAGAGGGGGTTGGTCAGTAAAAATCTTTATCTCATTCCAATATTCAAGGTCGGATATCTTCCACATATCTGTGCCTTCCTCACAAGCTCGCCACGCTTCGCCGATCTGCCTTAAGATTGCCAAGCGTGTCCGACACACTTATTTCAAGTCATCTACCGAATTAAGCATTAGAGAACCTACGGGCTGACAGCCAGCCCTGCTGACGTGTGTTTATATTTTATATATTCACGCACGTCTTCTTTGTGATTTTCTGTTGTTTTCCGTCGTCCTGTATCCATTTTCTTGTTATTTCTAGTTTTCTTTCACTTCTTTGTGTTTTTGTGTATTTGCAGGAGATTGCCAGCATGTGGGACATATAATGAAGATATCATGAGTCCCCGGAGCAACGGGAGGAGTCGCGCACGATCCAGAGGGTTAAATGATGAAGATTGCCATTTCTCAGCCCTCAACCAATCGGGTGGACACAGCCACCCAATCGGTTGATGCACGTGTATCTGACCCAAATGAAGGCTGAAGTGAGGAGCAGCTCAACCGACCGGTTGAACACAGCAGAGCTCTCAGCCATTTGAAGCTGAATTCCAACCGATCGGGTGACATCTCACCCGATCAGTTCAGCTGTACTGAATTTTCCAAACAATGACCCGGAGAGCTCAACCGACCGGTTCACTGACCATGTGAAGTTGACAGAACTCTCTGTCCTTTTGGGGATAATTCCAACCGATCGGTTGAATGCTCAACCGATCGGTTCACCTGATGCTGCATCGCCCCAAATATCCAACCGATGGCTCCACCAACTCTCCTCAGCGCCCGGTTGAAGCTCCTGAAGCCGACGGCCGAAGCATCAAGCAGCTCACCCGATCATTGATGCTTCAACCGATCGGGTGACGACGATTTGTATAAATAGTTGACCTAGGGTTCTGAAAATGTAGTTGTTATTTTTTCGGTCTTTTTCTTGTACGGTGATGGCTGGAATTTTATTGCATTTTGTAAGTCTTCTAATTACTTTCAAACTTTAATACTATCTTTATAGCATTGTTACTACCTCATTTCAATCGCTTGATCATGATTTCTACGGTTGATTTTCATTTAGATTGCTTTTTAGTATGATTTGTGAGTAATTCCCAAATCTGGGATTTTGGTGGAAACCCCTTCGTGGGTTCTCCCTAATGCATCCATAGGACTAGGATTTCGATAGGGATTAGGAATTTAAATGGTTACGCGGGGTGTTTCATTGTCATTGGCGGGAAAAAGACCGCCTTTGACCGTCCGGCCAAGGGGAAATAAACTTGGCGGTTGACTCCCAAGCCACAGCTCACGCCCTTAGCGTAGACATTGGGTCCTTGCGCGTGGGAACGGCAGGATGAGATGTTGGGAGTAATCGTTGCGAGCTTAGTGCTCCCGGAGTTGGTCGGTGTTAATGGACATGAGAATGCCTACCGACCGAACCCGGGTAGTCCAGCGTATCATCCTGGGCATTGACCGGAATATCGGGCCCATGGGATACTGGTACCACTCTTGGAGGCAACGTCTCACCACTAAACCCTAAATCCAATTGTATTCCTATCCATAGGTCGTAATAGCGAGAACACATGATAGGGTAGAAACCGAAGTCCTAGGTTTCCTTTCTTATCGTTTATCCTCCGTATTTACACTTTGTGACAAACCATCGATCGTACGGGCTAGCTCACCCGTAGGGTGAACTGGTTCCTCTTTGACACATGCACATTATACGCCTCCCTGTGTTGGACCCCCAAGCCACACTACAACACCGTGCGCGTGCAGTATAAATATTTAAATCTGGTATCCCCATTCCTATTGCACTTTTATGCTAAAAAACTAGGGGACGTCAAGCTTTATGGCGCCGTTGCTGGGGAGGCAACGTGCTTGTTTATTTTAGGACCCATTGAACCCTTGAGTCTAGCTCACGTCTTCACCTCGCGATAATTTTCACATTCTTCATTTTCATTTTTATTTTTCTATTTTTATTTTCTGTTTTTATCTGTTTCCATACCATACTTGCTTCACGGGGTGTTTGTGATTTTTCATGCATAGGAATACAAGGAGTCTCAACGACTTGATTCCTTTAGATCCGGAGATCAACACCACCATGAGGCGTCTGAACGCAGAGAAGAGAAGAAGAGAAGAGTCTGCAGCCATGGGAGAGAATACCCTACCGCAGAAGTCCCTGCTGGAGTACTCGATGCCATCCATCAGGTCCACCTCCTCCATCCAACCTCCGGCTATTACGGCATAGAGTTTCGAGCTTAAGCCGTCGTTAGTGACGTGGATTTAGCAGGATCAATTTTCTGGGACACCCATGGAGAGCCCTATTGAACATCTGGACTCCTTCCTTGAGAAGTGTGACACATTTAGGATTAATGGTGTCACGACTGAAGCTATCCGACTAAATCTATTCCCCTTCTCTCTGTGGGATAAAGCCAAGCAATGGCTTAGGGGAAAGGACCCAAACACCTTCACTACTTGGGAGAAGCTCTCGAACGCTTTCTTGACTAAGTTCTTTCCCCCGGGAAAGACGATGAAGCTGAGGAGTGAGATCTCCTCCTTCTCCCAAGCCAGCCACAAGTCCCTGCATGAAGCTTGGACGAGATACAAAGAGATGCAGCGGAGATGCCCTCATCATGAGCTTCCAAAGTGGCAGATTATAAATCTGTTCTATAATGGGTTAAGGGATGACCTAAAATCTTCGATGGACACAACGGCTGGGGGGTCTTTTATGTCGAGAAGTGAAGAAGATTCCGGCAAAATTCTTGAGAACATGGCATCAAACAATGAGCGGTGGTGCGATGAGCATGCCACGCCCAGATCTGGAGGCATTCATAGAGTCGAGGATGTCGAGGACGTCGACAAGTTGTCTAGCAAATTTGATTTGCTATCGACCCAGATCTCAGCGCTTATGGTAGGAGCTAGTAGTGCCAGCACCCAACAAGTAGCAGCGGTGGAAGCGAAAGTCCTGGGAGACTTCGAGGGTGGTGATATTTCACCACTGGTGGATCAAGCTAGCATACTTTTCTTCAACCCGACGGGTAATGCGCCGTATCCACCAACGACTAGCTCGAATCCGGTTTATTCTCCCAATAACCGGAACCACTCCAATTTGAGCTATAGGGCACAGTATCAGCAGCCCCAGCAGCCGCATCAACAAGTATATCAGCTGCCTCAGTAACATCAACAGCAGTATCAGCAACATCAGCAGCCACAACAAATGTACCAGCAGTATCCCCCCAGGAACCAGCAGCCCAAGCAGTAGCATCAGCCGCCATATGGCCAGCAGCGAGTTATCTCCCCGGTCGAGACCCTCTTGACCCAGTATATTACGAACCAGGAGAAAATCAACTTGAAGCTGGAGATGGAGCAGAGGGCCCTCACCGACCAAGTAACCCAGCTGGGGTTGCAGGTGGTGAACCTTTAGAGGGTGCAAAACCAATTGCTGGGTCAACCGGAAGTAAATCCAAGGGGGGCGAATCAGACATTGGCACTAACACATGATCATGCGAATGTTTCCGCTATCGTCTTGAGAAGCGGGACACAAATTCCTATAAGAGTGCCTGCTAAGGAACCTGAAGCTCCGTTGGTCGGTGGGCGACCAATTGAAAAATTAAATGACGACGGAGCTTTGTCACCAAAGACTACGACTCCGGAGGGAGTCTCTGAAGAAGAGAAGAAGAAGGACGAGGAGGGGAACCTGAGAGTATTTAAGCCCATTGTGCCTTTTCCACAACGACTTGTCAAAGCTAAGATTGATGAAAAATACTGTAAGTTCTTTGATATGGTTAAAGATTTGAGCTTGCAGATCCCTTTCCTTGAAGCCATATAGACAATTCCTTCCTATGCGAAATTCTTAAAGGATTTGGTGACGAGGGGTTCCAGAAAGGAAAAGTCATTCTCACGGCGGAATGTAGTGCTCTCATTCAGCAAGCGAATCCGTCCAAGCTTAAGGACCCGTGAAGCTTCTCTATTCCTTGTTCGATTGGGGAAGTGAAGATCCATCGGGTGCTCGTCAATTTGGGAGCGAGCGTTAGTCTGATGCCCCTGTCACTATACAGGATGATAGGGATGGGAGACCTGGAGCCCATGGGTATGACCCTTCAACTAGCTTATAGATTGGTCAAATATCCGGTGGGAATTGTAGACGACCTGCCAGTAAACGTCAGCGGAGTGCATATGCCGATAGACTTCGTGGTGATGGACATGCCCGAAGACACTCATACACCCATCATCCTTGGGAGGCCCTTCATGGCCACTGCTGGCGTGCTGATAGATGTAAAGAAAGGGAAGCTATCCCTTAATGTTGGTGACCAGAAGGTCGAATTTGACTTGGGGTTATCTATGAAGCACCCTCTGGATGAACCGGGTGGCAATATGCTGGACGTTGAGGAGGAAAGAGCCGTAGAAGCTGGGGCCTGGGAAATTCTCTCAAGGAACCCCCCCGACAGCTTGGGGGACCTTAAAGAGCATGTCGGTTTGAAGAAGGAAGAAGTTGCTCGAGAAGCGGGTGAATCACATACGACCCCTCCCGGATTCCAAAAAGCTGCCCCGACGAGGAGAAAAGGAAAAGAGCCCATGGGGCTTACCGCTGAAGAGATCCGGATCTTACAAAAAGTGGCAGTCGACACCAATGTGAGGGAGAAGCCCCCGGATACCACCAACGGAGGGATCGTCAAGGAAGTCTACTTATCACCGCTGTCAACCCCAAAGGCCACCACTCCAACATCTGAAGGGATGCCAAACATTGGGCATCACCCCCGTCCTCCTTGAAAATCATCTACCGGGTGTCGAGCAAACGACGTTAAACAACAGTGCTTGTAACGGCCTGTTTCTATCGTACCTTCTTCGTGCACGTGCTTTTGATCGTGCACGTGTTTATTTTAGACTTTATTTGTTTTTGAACGTTTTTGTGTGATATGTCTTCGTGATCGTCTCTGAAAGTATTAGATTGGGGATCAACTTGGGAACGACATATCTCGAGTCGTTCTTCCGCGATACTAACTTATTTGATGTAACGTCGCGACTTTCCGTTTTGACGCGAGACGTTTCTATTTTTAGTTTCGTCTCTCGACGTCGAAATTTAGATCCGTCTTCTCCGATCTCTTTCTCTCGTCGTCCCGAACACCCTAAAATTATTTTACAATTTTTGGACTTAATTTGACCTATTTTCCATTTATTTCAAAGTTTTAAATAATTTTAAAACCTATTTTTATAAGAGTTTTAATTACACTAAAATTCCTATATCATAATAACGTAGTAAAAAAATTTTTAGGCAAAATTTTTGAATTTTTGGCCGCACCCATTTTACGTGAGGGAGAGGAGAGTAATTTTAAACTAAAATAATTATTTTTAATTATTTAATTACGATTTTCTAAACCCTAACCCTAACCCTAGCTCTAAACTATTTATATTAGCCCTAGGCTAAGTTATTTGAGCATTACAAAAACCCTACCCGTCAAAAACACCTTCCCGACGTTCGTCGCAACGTTGCGACGATCGCCCAGTGCACGACCGACGGCCGCCCCCGCACATCCTAGTGTACGACCGGCGCTCCGCTCCGCATCGCCGCTGCATCGCTCCGCTGCATCGCCCCCCACTGTCGCCCCGCTCCGACCGAGGCTGTCGCTCGGTTTGATCGAGAGAACAGCCCGCACACCGCTTCGTTGCCACCGCTCCGCATCCGCTCCGCACCCGCTAGCGCCTGACCGGTGGGTTCGCCCGCAGCGACCGAGAGGTCGCCCCGCACCCGCGCTGCTCCGCTTCGTTGCAAGTTGCAACGTTGCAACTTGGCCCGCCCCGCTGCGACCAACGGGATCCTTCGGTCTGACCGAGGGAATCCCTCGCACCGCCCAAGCTCCCGCCTCCACCTGCGCTGCACTTGCACGAACGAGAGCTCCTCTCGGTCTGACCGAGAGGAACCCCCGCACCAGCAGTGAACGATCGACAAAACTTCGTCGCAAGTTGGTTTCTCCCACACCAACTCCTGTGGTGGGCCTCCCAAGTTCTCCTGAGGTGTTGTGGGCCCCCCTTGGACCCCTAGCACTGCTGTGGGCCCCACTTGGACGTGCTACTTCGCGGATTTGCCGTCTACGACGTTGTGACACGTCGTAGGCCTTCGTCACAAGTTCCAGCTTTCGGAGAATCGTGCAAGGATCAGATCTGAAGATGAAGAGTTCTTCGATCAGACACGACATCCATTCTACGACAAACACCGGTTCAGTTTGGTTCCCCGAAACTCGTAGAAACCCCCACAATAGCTGACTGAACCCTAAACTAAAAACCGTCAACTTGAACTAAATTTACTTTCCAGCTCCTGTAAAACGTTGTACGAACATAGAAAATCGACGAACGGACTTTGTTGACTGTGCACATAGGATAGATCGTCGATTAGGCTGAAACATCAAAAAGTGACTTTTGACGAATAGGATAGTCCCGTAAACCTAGAAACGAAACCTAATAGGATTTGATGAAATTGAGACCTGACATCGTCGCCGTGGCGATATTTCAGACGGACTTCTGCGGACGAGACGCTTGGATGAGACGCTTGGACGAGACGCTTCGAGAGGACGACGCACTCGCCGTTTCAGGCAAGTGTACCCACTTGCGTTTTTGACCATGCCTTGGTCTTAGATTGCTAGAACTGTTAGACTTTGAATGTATAGAACCGGACGTGAAATGATAGCGTCCGGGACGCCCCTGACGACTCAGACTTGACGACGAAGTCTGAGCCTGACAACAACAACTTTGATGCTGTAGGGCTATCATGTGTGTGCGTGTGTGTGGACACCCTAGAATAACTCTCCCGTACACTGGTCGTGTCTTGTCACTGTTATCCACACTGGTCGTGTCTTGTCACTGTTATCCACACTGGTCGTGTCTTGTCACTGTGTTACAAAAAGCCTTCGGGCGTTTCAGATGCTCTCCTTGCGGGAGTGATCTCCGTGTTACAAAAAGCCTTCGGGCGTTTCAGATGCTCTCCTTTCGGGAGTGATCTCCGTGTTACAAAAAGCCTTCGGGCGTTTCAGATGCTCTCCTTGCGGGAGTGATCTCCGTGTTACAAAAAGCCTGCGGGTTGTTTCAGATGCTCTCCTTGCGGGAGTGATCTCTATGTTACAAAAAGCCTTCGGGCGTTTCAGATGCTTCCCGAGCGGAAGTGATCTCCGTGATACAAAAAGCCTACGGGCGTTTCAGGTGCTTTCCTTGCGAAAGTGATCTCCGTGCTTCCTGTCCTGAGTTCTGGGGTTTTCGGGTAGGGTTGAGCGTGCGCACGGGGAGAGGGTCTGATCCCCCTCAACCCGTAAGGCATGAACCCTTCGTGTCGTGTCGTGTCGTGCCGTGTCGTGTTGTGTCTTACCTGTCTTGTCTGTCTTCGTCTTGTCCTGACACCTTTAGGTTAGTCTCGTAGTCGGTAGCACACGCTACGGCTACTGCCTGCTACGCTTTACTTTCCTGCTACGTACTTCTTTTGCTACCTTGTTGTAACCTCAGCATGCTAATCAACCAGTAAAACATTGTTTAATAGTTCAGTACACTTGCAGTTTGGTCTAACCCTTTTTGTAGACCTGACCTGACGTACAGTTCCTTCTTTTGGTGCTGTACGTCAGGTGTTCAGCCAGAGATCGTGGACGAGGCAGACTCGCTGGAGTACGTGGAGCCGAGGACGTCGTCATCAGAGTACGTACCTGACAAGGACCAGACCTTGAGGTCTTTTAGTCGTCACTTTCAGAGGTTACTACTTTTAGTTTGCTTTTAGCTAGGTTGTTGCCATGCTTAGGCTTTCTTTTAGACTTTGTACTTGTTGGATATTATATCTCTATTTAATGAATGCAACTTCCTTTCCGTACTTTCTGTTGTTTCGAACTATAATAATGCAAGAACCTGGAAATCGTTTAAAGTGGTACCCCTACAGACGCTTATTGGGTCCGAGCTTCTCAAGCTCTGGCCTAAGCGGGCCTTGTCACGCTTCGCCTCCGTCCATTTTGGGAAGCAGGGCGTGACAGGTTTTAGTGGTGGCCCATGCAGGTCTTGCAAAAGTTCGGAACAATAAAAGTACCGCATTCATTTAATATCCACGTACGAGTCTGAATTAGTTTCCCAGTCTTAGATAGTAGGAAGACTTAGGTAGACGTCCCAGTTTGATAGCTTGACGCCTTGGTTAAGATCGAGTCGTCCTCGTCCCAGACTACCTTAGCATCCCCATTTGACTCTGATCGTGCTAGAATTTCTAGAGTCCTTCTCTCTTTGTCTTTCGCTCGGATCCATCGACTTCGGGCCCAGCAGAACGTAACCTCGATTCTCTTAGGAACCCCCTCTTTAGATCCTGATTATAGTCTAGCTCATAGGAAGCCTTTGAGCTGAGTTATCCAAATCTTTAGACGACCCGATGATTAGAACCCTTGTCCTCTAGCATCCCTCTGATCCTTGCAAATTTTGTGCTATCGACCATAGAGTCCCATCGTGGCTCTTCACGATTCATATCTTACGCGTAATCTTCATGCGATCATTTTTCCTTTCTCTCGATTCTCGTGATCGTTTCCTGACGATCATCATCAATCCTTCGAATCCCTTCCTTGACCAATTCTACCTCCTCTAAAATTATTTTCGACTTTCCTTATTAAGTTTTCGCTCTAGCTTGATTTCTTTGAAAACACTTATATTATATATTTAAAATTTGTTGTTTTGGATCGAGTTAAAACTTTTAATTGACTTGGAGATTTCTTGGACGTAAATGTTTTAAGTCAATATCTCGCATTATTTGCCTTGTTTCCAAAATATATATATTACTTTTATAAACTACACAATTTATTTCTACTATCTTGTACTTATTTTCGAATTTTCCCCTTTTCCCAAAACCTGCTTCCTTTAAAAGTATTTTCGAAATTCATTATTAAATTCTCCGCCCAATTTGACTTCTTAGAAAACTTTTATTTCTTACTTTCGGTTGAGTTAAAATTCTTTCGCAAATTTTGAAACCTTTCGGTCGTAAATGTTTTAAGTTACAGCCTCGTACTTATTTTCAAATCAGTATCCATCGTAATTTAGTTTTAAAACTTTGTTACCATTTCGGAAATTCAATATATCACTTTTTTTCTAACCTACGAAATTTATTTTTAACCATTTACGTACGTACTTTAGAATATTTTTCTAAAACAAAGGGGGATTTTAAATTTCTTTACATATAAACATCTCTATGTTCATCGTGCTCATACTTCAAGAACCTTTGTTTAAATTCATTTTCATTTACAAAACAATCGCTACCTCATCCTACTTTTATTTCTTTTATTTCTTGTTTTCGAAACTCATTATTAAATTTTTTTTCCCTCGGTTTAACTCCCTTGAAAACCCTTTAGTATATATATATTTAAAATTTCTTGTTTTTCGGATGAAAGTTTCCTTCTGAGATTTTGAAATCTCCTTAGTCGTCAATTTGCAAGTTACTATCTGGAAATTATTTCAAATCGGTATCTTTCATATTTACATTTTTAAAACCGTGTTGACATTTTAATAATTCAAATTATATTTTCTGGGCTACAAGATCTATTCCTAAATCACTTACCTTGCATACTTCTAAAATATTTTCTAAACTAGGGGGACTTCAATTATTTTATTGTTATTATATCTGTTCTATGTTTCTCGTGACCACATTTCAAAATCTTTGAGTAAACTTATTTTCATGTGCAAAACAATCGTTTTTCCACCCTACCCATCCTTCCTTCGTCTTACTTTTCCAAAATTTTAAAAATTCTAACATCTGCTCACTTCCTCCTACAATTTATATATATATAAAAGTATATGATACCATATTTTACACGTAAATCTCCCGTCATCAATCTAATTATTTTGAAGAATATTTTGTCTCATCCAACCAACTATCTCCTTACACCCGTCTTATTTGAACTCGTTCTTTCCGATCTTATTTCGTTTCGCTTTTGACTTAGTTTTCCTTCCTTCTTTTACCTAGACATTAGACCTTGTAGTTATCCATGCTATCTTCAGTTTAGGAGTAGGCCCTTTGGTAGGTGATGTCGTTGCAGTGCCTGAGTATGGGTAGAGTGTGTAGACCTGTATGAGTGTGTCATCTTTAGGATCCTGATGTTTGTTCTCCTGTGTCTTGAATGTGTACTCGGCGTTAACCATGGTATGCTGGAAGTTGTCTGAATGATGGTATTCATACTTATATGAATGGCGTCATCGCAGGCAGGTCCTTAGACTTAGTTTTAGTTTTAATGAATGGTTTATCTTGGTTGTATGTGACTGTATCAAAAACTTTGTTTTCTTTAAACCAAATCTTTAAAGTTTTAAAACTAGCTCACAAGATCACAAATCACTTAACCTCCCTCATCCATTACCGCAACACCACACGTTTTTCCAAATGTTTTAAAATAATTCTTTGGCCTTAAGTCCCTCTTTCTCTTCTCTTCTTCTCCCTTAAACAAAATTTACGTGTTTATGGTTGATATATTAATTGGGACTAGCTATTATCGTTATAGGATTTTGTTTGCAGGTAGGCTTGGAGTGAGATGAGTTTTATTATGGGAATGATAAATTGATTTTGGGAACTCAAGAATGATGGATTAGAATATCTTTTGGATGAAAAGAATGGACGGTCCAAGGACTTGTTTATAAAACCGAAGTGTGGTGGACTCAATGGAGAATTCTGTTTGAATGAGATTAAATGCGAGGAGATGATGACTCATCAGACTTGAGACTTAGACGGGTAGTAGATAGGAGTAACTGCGGAGAATGGTATGAGTTAGGATGATCATGATATTGAGTAGAGCTTATATTAGCATTGAGACTGATTGATGAATTGACGTGAGAAGACTTTGAGAATAACACGACGTGTGGAGATTAATGGATGTTTAGGTAGTCGGACTTAATTTTGGTTGGGATTAGTTATAGTGAGTAGGATGAGGGTAACTCTGACAGATCAAATTATTTGGTGGATGAATTTATGGGGAGATATGACGAGAATGTATTGAAGACATGACGATTGCTGATTGGTGAAGGTATTATAGGATAGACAAATGTTTTTGTCTTGGATTGGTAGTTGACTAGAATCTCATTTTTCTTGGAGATTGATTAACCTTGGGAAGAGATTGAGAAATTTAAAAGATATTATTGAGGAGATGATTACTATTTTTATGAGAACTTGGAGATTGGAATTTGGAACGGTAGTGATGGATCTATATTATTAGGAGGTGAGTTTAGTCGTGGCTTTGCCTAGTGAAAAGATGGATTATGAGGGATTATTGAGAAATGTTGTTCGAAGTTACAGGATTAGAAATCTTTTTGAATAGATATGATAGTCGCGGGTATAAGGTTATATGGGTAATTATTACTAGTGTGAGTGATTCCGAGGGCGGAATCATTTCTAAGGTGGGTAGAATGTAACGGCCTGTTTCTATCGTACCTTCTTCGTGCACGTGCTTTTGATCGTGCACGTGTTTATTTTAGACTTTATTTGTTTTTGAACGTTTTGGTGTGATATGTCGTTGTGATCGTCTCTGAAAGTATTAGATTGTGGATCAACTTGGGAACGACATATCTCGAGTCGTTCTTCCGCGATACTAACTTATTTGATGTAACGTCGCGACTTTCCGTTTTGACGCGAGACGTTTCTATTTTTATTTTAGTCTCTCGACGTCGAAATTTAGATCCGTCTTCTCCGATCTCTTTCTCTCATCGTCCCGAACACCCTAAAATTATTTTACAATTTTTGGACTTAATTTGACCTATTTTCCATTTATTTGAAAGTTTTAAATAATTTTAAAACCTATTTTTATAAGAGTTTTAATTACAATAAAATTCCTATATCATAATAACGTATTAAAAAAATTTTTAGGCAAAATTTTAGAATTTTTGGCCGCACCCATTTTACGTGAGGGAGAGGAGAGTAATTTTAAACTAAAATAATTATTTTTAATTATTTAATTTTGATTTTCTAAACCCTAACCCTAACCCTAGCTCTAAACTATTTATATTAGCCCTAGGCTAAGTTATTTGAGCATTACAAAAACCCTAGCCGTCAAAAACACCTTCCCGACGTTCGTCGCAACGTTGCGACGATCGCCCAGTGCACGACCGACGGTCACCCCCGCACATCCTAGTGCACGACCGGCGCTCCGCTCCGCATCGCCGCTGCATCGCTCCGCTACATCGCCCCCCGCTGTCGCCCCGCTCCGACCGAGGCCGTCGCTCGGTCTGACCGAGAGAACAGCCCGCACCCCGCTTCGTTGCCACCGCTCCGCATCCGCTCCGCACCCGCTAGCGCCTGACCGGTGGGTTCGCCCGCAGCGACCGAGAGGTTGCCCCGCACCCGCGCTGCTCCGCTTCGTTGCAAGTTGCAACGTTGCAACTTGGCCCGCCCCGCTGCGACCGACGGGATCCTTCGGTCTGACCGAGGGAATCCCTCGCACCGCCCAAGCTCCCGCCTCCGCCTGCGCTGCACTTGCACGACCGAGAGCTCCTCTCGGTCTGACCGAGAGGAACCCCCGCACCAGCAGTCAACGATCGACAGAACTTCGTCGCAAGTTGGTTTCTCCCACACCAACTCCTGTGGTGGGCCCCCCAAGTTCTCCTGAGGTGTTGTGGGCCCCCTTGGACCCCTAGCACTGCTGTGGGCCCCACTTGGACGTGCTACTTCGCGGATTTACCGTCTACGACGTTGCGACACGTCGTAGGCCTTCGTCGCAAGTTCCAGCTTTCGGAGAATCGTGCAAGGATCAGATCTGAAGCTGAAGTGTTCTCCGATCAGACACGACATCCATTCTACGACAAACTCCGGTTCAGGTTGGTTCCCCGAAACTCGTAGAAACCCCCACAATAGCTGACTGAACCCTAAACTAAAAACCGTCAACTTGAACTAAATTTACTTTCCAGCTCCTGTAAAACATTGTACGAACATAGAAAATCGACGGACGGACTTTGTTGACTGTGCACATAGGATAGATCGTCGATTAGGCTGAAACATCAAAAAGTGACTTTTGACGAATAGGATAGTCCCGTAAACCTAGAAACGAAACCTAATAGGATTTGATGAAATTGAGACCTGACATCGTCGCCATGGCGATATTTCAGACGGACTTCTGCGGATGAGACGCTTGGACGAGACACTTGGACGAGACGCTTGGACTAGACGCTTCGAGAGGACGATGCACTCGCCGTTTCAGGCAAGTGTACCCACTTGCGTTTTTGACCATGCCTTGGTCTTAGATTGCTAGAACTGTTAGACTGTGAATGTATAGAACCGGACGTGAAATGATAGCGTCCGGGACGCCCCTGACGACTCAGACTTGACGACGAAGTCTGAGCCTGACAACAACAACTTTGATGCTGTAGGGCTATCATGTGTGTGCGTGTGTGTGGACACCCTAGAATAACTCTCCCGTACACTGGTCGTGTCTTGTCACTGTTATCCACACTGGTCGTGTCTTGTCACTGTTATCCACACTGGTCGTGTCTTGTCACTATGTTACAAAAAGCCTTCGGGCGTTTCAGATGCTCTCCTTGCGGGAGTGATCTCCGTGTTACAAAAAGCCTTCAGGCGTTTCAGATGCTCTCCTTGCGGGAGTGATCTCCGTGTTACAAAAATCATTCGGGCGTTTCAGATGCTCTCCTTGCGGGAGTGATCTCCGTGTTACAAAAAGCATGCGGGCGTTTCAGATGCTCTCCTTGCGGGAGTGATCTCCGTGTTACAAAAAGCCTTCGGGCGTTTCAGATGCTTCCCGAGCGGAAGTGATCTCCGTGATACAAAAAGCCTACGGGCGTTTCAGGTGCTTTCCTTGCGAAAGTGATCTCCGTGCTTCCTGTCCTGAGTTCTGGGGTTTTGGGGTAGGGTTGAGCGTGCGCACGGGGAGAGGGTCTGATCCCCCTCAACCTGTAAGGCGTGAACCCTTCGTGTCGTGTCGTGTCGTGCCGTGTCGTGTCGTGTCTTACCTGTCTTGTCTGTCTTCGTCTTGTCCTGACACCTTTAGGTTAGTCCCGTAGTCGGTAGCACACGCTACGGCTACTGCCTGCTACGCTTTACTTTCCTGCTACGTACTTCTTTTGCTACCTTGTTGTAACCTCAGCATGCTAATCAACCAGTAAAACATTGTTTAATAGTTCAGTACACTTGCAGTTTGGTCTAACCCTTTTTGTAGACCTGACCTGACGTACAGTTCCTTCTTTTGGTGCTGTACGTCAGGTGTTCAGCCAGAGATCGTGGACGAGGCAGACTAGCTGGAGTACGTGGAGCCGAGGACGTCGTCATCAGAGTACGTACCTGACAAGGACCAGACCTTGAGGTCTTTTAGTCGCCACTTTCAGAGGGTACTACTTTTAGTTTGCTTTTAGCTAGGTTGTTGCCATGCTTAGGCTTTCTTTTAGACTTTGTACTTGTTGGATATTATATCTCTATTTAATGAATGCAACTTCCTTTCTGTACTTTCTGTTTATGTTTCGAACTATAATAATACAAGAACCTGGAAATCGTTTAAAATGGTACCCCTACAGACGCTTATTGGGTCCGAGCTTCTTAAGCTCTGGCCTAAGCGGGCCTTGTCACGCTTCGCCTCCGTCCATTTTGGGAAGCGGGGCGTGACAGTGCTTCATGTGAGGTAACCCATGTTCTAAACCCTCGTCTTTATTTTTAGGATTATTTTAGGGATATTTTTCTTATTTTGTTGAATAAATTCAGCAACGGGGGCTTTCTTCGAGATACTCAGACTATTTTTGATGTTTTACCGGAAACAAGCCCCCAACCGATCGGTTGAGCCCTCAACCGATCAGGTGGGACGTATCTGAAAGTGGCCTATATCTATTCATCAGCGAACCGCTCGGGTGGAACAAGCTGAGACCGGGTGGCAGATCTTGTGAGAAGAGTAGAGCTCTCGGGAAATTTGAGGATTAATTCAACCGATCAGTTGATCTGGAGCTCTGACCGGGTGGCTGTTCGGGTGAAGTCGGGGATGCTCTCGGGAAAATTGTGAAGCGGCCAACCGATCGGTTGAAATCTCAACCGATCTGTTCGCCTGTAGCTGCCGTCCAACGGAATTTTTCGAAAATCGCCTCAACCGATCGGGTGAAGTATCACCCGATCGGTTCTTCTAAACCCTATAAATACCCCCCGCTTCAACCGATTCATTTCCCTCAACCGATTTCGAATTTTCTCCGTCATTTCGACTTCTCTCCCTCTCAACCGGCCACCTTTCTCCCCCCAAACAACCTCCACTCCCTCTCAACCGATCTCCCCACATCCTCCTTCATCTCTCTCCATCAATCCTACCCTTTCTCTATCCTCATTCTTCCCAAAATCCGCAGCAACCCTAGCCCTAATTTGATCTTTTTCGAAAATTTCAAATTTTGTTGGAACGGCGTGCCGCGGCTTCACACTTCCCTTATTGCGCTGCATTGGGTGATTTGCGAGCAAGGATTGTTTTTGCTACTGGGTAAACTCGTTCCCGAGCTCTATTTATTACATTTGCCCTAGTACTACTATTTTGCTAAATCGCCATTGTTTGGTGCATTCATCATATCTTGCATTCACTTGCCTCACACACTATCATGGCCAGGGAAAAAGATAAGGGTAAGGCCATCATGCATGAGGAGGAGCCGTCTCGCAAGAGACGGAAGTCCACATGTCCACCTAGTTCACGTCCTCCTCCTACACTGCCTACACAACCCCAACCCCAACCAATTATCCCTCCTGAGGACCCAATGATGGGACCGCGTGGTTACCGTTTTTCGAGTCTTGAACAGAAAGATTTTTATAATAGACTCGATGCACGTTCACACCTTTTCACCAAGTTTGCCCATGCCCAAACTCTTATCGATCTCGGAGTTTTCTCCGAGGTCGAGACTCTCTTCGCTAACTTAGGATGGATAGCTTTCTTGAACACCCACGCGGTATCTTACCCCGCCCTCACGCTAGAATTCCTATCCTCCCTCAAATGTGAGGCGGGATCGATCGTCGTTTTCCGCGTCTGAAACCGAACTATCCGCACCCACCTGAATACAATCAATAACATTTTCGGTTTCCCCATTCTAGGTGGCGACGTTATCCGTCCCTACGAATATCACCGCGACTTCGACGTCGATATATTTTGGTTTCACCTCACCCTCCACGATCATTATCCTCGAGGTAAAGCCAAGGCCTCCTCCATCTTTCACCCCGTATTTCGTCTGGCCCACCGAATCGTATCTAGCACATTCTTCCCCAGGGATGAGTCAGGCACCATTACCATCCCTGACCTCTTTATTCTGTGGGTTATGACATTTGATTTTATTCGCGGTGACGACGGGATCGCCTTCGAGGCCCCTCGCATTCACATTCATGCTGGCACTTGGCTTATTCACAAGTTACTTGAGATTATCCGCGCCGACAAGGGCTAGTATTGTTGCGGGGGCCTCATTACCATCATTGCTTCATATCCCCAGTACAATATCGTCATCCCCCGAGATTTGCCTTCTGCTGCAGGACCTACACGTCTAGATCTTGATGTCCTGCAGCACACTCATATGATCAGGCCTCGACCCAACGGTCGTTTTACCTTCTACTACGGTCACCCCCTGCTCCTTACGCCATTCTTCCCAACCCTGGTCGTATGCCTATCGTTCATGTGGCAGATTGGACGTTCTCTCCTGACCTAGAATTTCTAGGGGGGGTTACATCTTTAGTTTCGTATCCCGGGCGCACCCAGATCACCTTCGCCTGCCGCCCACTTAGGCGAGCAGGATATCCCTGCGTCCCGAGGAGACCCCGGAGCTGGCCCCAGTAGTGCCACCCCGGCTTCGAGCCCTATCATTTTTGAGGCATTCACTGAGGCCCTCTTAGGCCTAGCTTCTGGTGCCGGCATGACCACTGCCGCCGGCACCACTTCCTCTCCCCGTCCAGCCACTGCTTCTTCCGTTCGTCGAGCCACCTCCGCTCGCCTCGCTCTCGAGGCTGAGCTAGCTTCAATGCGCACTGGTGCTTCATCCTCTGCCCCCTCGGACCCATCCTCTTCTATCTTCTCGCACCCACGTTTCCTCGCGCTAGAGAGGAACGTGTCCACCATACTCCACCACCTCACTCACATTTACGGTCCTCCTCCGCCCACTCCTCCCACCTCGCCACCCTCTTCACCTCCTCGACGATCTTCACCTCCACCATCACATTCTTCACCTCCCCCATCACATTCATCACCTTATCCATCACCCCCTAGGCGATCATCCCCTCCCACCACCATTTCCATTCCCACCACTTCCTCTCCACACACCGTTTCTGATCCACCACCTCCGCCACCCTCCACTTCCCTCACCCCATACATGCGCCGCAAGAAATTGCAGGTGTGCTTGAGATCACTTCCCCCACCATCCTCTCCCATCTCCGTATCTACCCCATCTACCACCGTGTTGGTCGCCATATCCCTACCACTCACCATCATCACCACCACACCACCCATTGTTCACACCTCCGCACCCATCCACACACCTCCTCCACCCCTCTCCCCACTTCTCCGCACGCCCATCACCTCTCCCGTCCACACCCCTCCATCTTCTGTCGAGGAGGACGAGGACAGTTCCTCTCCTGCATTTTGATTTCTTTTTCTTCTTCGATCTTCCCCTAGCCGATTTCTGCATCATCATTATCATATCATATTGCTAGCATTGTCATGTCCAGCTTGGGGGAATTTGAATTTTGTGTGTTTTGTCGTGCTCTTTCGTCGTGGTATGCTTGTTTATATATGACATGTGGTGTGATTTTCTATCTTTTATTTTCTGTATTTCTTTTCCTCCTCCTTTATTTTTCAGTTTCGTATGTGTGTTTTTCTCGTTTTTCATTCTCTTTGTATCGGTGCGTATTCCCCCCATTTTCATTGCCCCCCTGTATTTACTTTTATTGCATTGAGGGCAATGCAAGTTTTAGCTTGGGGGAGTCGCACTTCGTGCGTCAATTGTGTCTTTTTCTTCGTTTTTGAGTCGTTTTCATCGTGGTTTTCTTTTTTCTTCTTATCTTTTGTTCTCTCTCTCTCTCTCTCTCTCTCTCTCTCTCTCTCTCTCTCTCTCTCTCTCTCTCTCCCTCCCTCCATCCCTCCTAGAGATGACCCCCATATGATGAATTACCACAGAATCACACACACCTAGCATGGCTTCGATAATCACATTCACTAAACCTAGGAAGCCGAGTCCTCTTGCATTTCATGCATCGTGGGTCCACTTAGCTTTTATCTGAGTTGTGTGTCGTGACTAGCTTACAGTGTGCTTCTACTTTGTGATTTTGATTTATATACCTGTCCTGGGATGACCCCTAGATTATCATGCTTCGATTTGAATATGCGGTATTTGCTTCTACTGTCTGCTTCTATATGCATGAATATATTTATATCGTGTACTTCAATTCGCATGTGTCGGGATTCCACAATTAGGACTGGGATAAACTATTTAGCCTATGCTCTGATTAGCGAGAAAAATCTCCTTTGCCCAAGTGTTTAGAATCCGATTTCTTTTTTATTTTACTTGGTGCAAATCCCATCGTCGTGTACCATTCTCCCACTTGGGAGAGTACACACTTGTATAAATCCCCAAATCCAAAAATCCAAAAAAAGAGAGAAAAGAAAAACCCAAAAAGAAAAGAAAAGAAAAAAAGAAAAAAATTGTGTATAGCCAAAAATTCAAAAAAAATACATATATCCAAAACCCAAAAAAATTCCAGTGTGAATATTTTCCTACCTACCGAGAATAAAGGGAAGACAAGAATTTGCACCGAGTGTTCTACTCCACACCTTCTCAACCTCCATCGTTTTCGAAAACACTTGGAGTAGGGACTTTCTAGCTATTATCTAGGCGATAGTGTGGTGATTTTCTAGTCCCTAGCTGTGGAGTCCCTGACGCATGATACACATCGATTCTTACTCTGTTCTCATGTATGCTTGAGCTATTTATTCACCGCTTACTTCAAATCGAATCGATATTTGGGTCTTTTCTTGGATATGTGTATATGGAGATTTACTGCACAATGTAGATAGCGACACCATCTGCTAGCACCCCATCACGCTCACTCGTGCTTCACCGCGTGGGCCCATGACACTTGTTTGGACTCATATTTCCTTGGTTTAGTATGTGTTTTGTCGTATGCTTGTTTAGTATGGCGTGTCTGATTTTGTTGGCTCTGACGGGCGATTTAGGATTTTGATTTCTCTTTCTCTCTCTCCCTCTATTTTCTCCCTCCGAGCTCCTACTCTCACTCATCTTCCTCGAGGACGAGGAAGGGTTCAGCTTGGGGGATTTTGACGTGTGTTTATATTTTATATATTCACGCACGTCTTCTTTGTGATTTTCCGTTGTTTTCCGTCGTCCCGTATCCATTTTCTTGTGATTTCTAGTTTTCTTTCACTTCTTTGTGTTTTGTGTATTTGCAGAAGATTGCCAGCGTTGGGGGACATATAATGAAGATATCATGAGCCCCCGGAGCAACGGGAGGAGTCGCGTGCGATCCAGAGGTCAAACAATGAAGATTTCCATTTCTCAGCCCTCAACCGATCGGGTGGACACAGCCACCCGATCGGGTGGACACAGCCACCCGATCGGTTGATGCACGCGTATCTGACCCGGAAGAGGCTAAAGTGAGGAGCAGCTCAACCGACCGGTTCACCGACCAGTTGAACACAGCAGAGCTCTCGGCCATTTGGAGCTGAATTCCAACCGATCGGGTGACATCTCATCCGGTCGGTTTATCTGTACTGAATTTTTCAAACAATAACCCGGAGAGCTCAACCGACCGGTTCGTTGACCGTGTGAAGTCGACAGAATAGAACTCTCTGTCTTTTGGGGATAATTCCAACCGATCGGTTGAATGCTCAACCGATCGGTTCACCTGATGCCGCATCACCCCAAATATCCAACCGACGGCTCCACCCGCTCTCCTCAGCGCCCGGTTGAAGCTTCCGAAGCCGACGGCCAAAGCATCAAGCAGCTAACCCGATCGGTTGATGCTTCAACCAATCGGGTGACGACGATTTGTATAAATAGCTGACCTAGGGTTCTGAAAACGTAGTTGTTATTTTTTCTGTCTTTTTCTTCTACGGTGACGGCTGGAATTTTATTGCATTTTGTAAGTCTTCTGATTGCTTTCAAACTTTAATACTATCTTTATAGCATTGCTACTACCTCATTTCAATTGCTTGATCATGATTTCTACGGTTGATTTTCATTTAGATTGCTTTTTAGCTATGATTTGTGAGTAGTTCCCAAATCTGGGATTTTGGCGGAAACCCCTTCGTGGGTTCTCCCTAATGCGTCCATAGGACTAAGATTTCGATAGGGATTAGGAATTTAGATGGTTACGCGGGGTGTTTCATTGTCATTGATGGGAAAAGACCGCCTTTGACCGTCGGGCCAAGGGGAAATAAACTTGGTGGTTGACTCCCTAGCCACAGCGCATGCCCTTAGCGTAGACATTGAATCCTTACGCGTGGGAACGACATGATGAGATATTGGGAGTAATCGTTGCGAGCGTAGTGCTTCCAGAGTCAGTTGGTGTTAATGGATATTGGAATGCCCACCGACCGAACCCGGGTAGTCCAGCATATCATCCTGGGCATCGACCGAAATATCGGGCCCATGGGACGCTGGTACCACTCTTAGAGGCAACGTCTCACCACTAAACCCTAAATCCAATCGTATTTCTATCCGTAGGTCGTAATAGTAAGAACACATGATAGGGTGGAAACCGAAGTCCTAGGTTTCCTTTCTTATCGTTTATCCTCCGTATTTACACTTTGTGACAAACCATCGATCGTACGGGCTAGCTTACCCGTAGGGTGAACCGGTTCCTCTTTGACACAAGCACATCACACGCCTCTCTGTGTTGGACCCCCAAGCCACACTACAACACCGTGCGGTTGCGGTATAAATATTTAAATCTGGTATCTCCATTCCTATTGCACTTTTATGCTCAAAAACTAGGGGACGTCACCCGCCTTTCTGACGAGTTGCTACTCTCGCATGAAGCTCGCCTCAGCTACCGGGAGACGGCGATCTTCGGCGACCTTCAGGCGACCTCGGATCCTTCAACTCTGAAGCGAGTTTTGAGTCGTGCTAACCTCGCCATAAGCCCAAACCTTGTAATCATTGTACCCGTGATTCCCAGCAACAACAAATTTCATTGTTGGCGGATATAACCTGCAACAAGAATTATTCACATTTGATGACATTGATGCCATAAAAGACATGTGCACCCGTTCTCCTCTTTGTTCTTCCTCGTTGGATGATGTCAATGATTCATCAGAGCTTGATACTGATGGAAATTGAATTCCAACCCCAAGTGGTTTTGATGATGAGCACACCAAATGAAGTTAGTGTACTAACTACACTACAATTAAAGTGTGTAGATTATACAGCCTTATACATACTCCAAAGAAGCGCAATCTACACTCACTTAGCAAAGACAAGGACGAACGTTGCTAGCTCGATGATGAAGCTCAAGATCAAATGGAATGGAAGCTCAAGATAAGCTCGCATCTACATCATCATCTGATCAAGCTTCTGAAGACATATCCTATGTCTACAGTGTGTGAGTTGTGTCTTTCTTAGGGTTATGTTAAAGCCAAAAGTATAGATAACACACATAAAAATGATTTCGAAGTTAAATATTTTAAATACTTTTAAAATCATTTTCAAAACTATTTGAGAGCTTTTTGCTAGTCACTTTTCATTTTGGTAGTTAAACTCCATTACACCCTGGAGCTAACTACATGTCTTACTAGCTGTGTCTCAGAAGAAACTCTACTGGGAGTCGACTACCAAGGAGTGGGAGTCGACTACTAGCTGAGAATTGTTTTCTCCTGAAACACACTGGGAGTCGACTACCAATCCTAGGGAGTCGACTACCAGCTGTCAAAATTCAACGTTTGACCTGACTTTTAACATCT
This sequence comes from Scilla litardierei, assembly GCA_030789695.1. NCBI lineage: Eukaryota > Viridiplantae > Streptophyta > Magnoliopsida > Asparagales > Asparagaceae > Scilla > Scilla litardierei. The sequence goes on from CM061133.1 coordinate 255,037,990, forward strand.
CTCTCACTTATTGCTCCCATGATTCTTGGGGTAAAACTCAAACGAATTTGAATTTTGAATTCTCCATTTTTACATATAAATAGAGGACTATTTTTGAGAGAAAATTAACACAATATACTTGAATTCAAATTCTCTCTTGTGCAAAAGTTCTAAACGATCTCAATTTTCAGCTCTCATTGTTTTAGCCAAATCTGTTGTTATATTTCTGATCTCTTCTCTTTGAAGTTATTATTTTCTGAGATCAACTTTTTATTTGGCTATTTGTTTTCAAAATCCATGTTCTTTATTATCTGATTTTTTATTTGAAAGGATTTATTTGAAAACATTGGTTTATATGACAAAGACTTAATTCGTATCTTTGTGTGATCTAAAATCATATTCTATTAAGCCACGAATACACATAGTTGTCTATTACCATTGGCTATAGAATTTGGGTGTAAATCCAAACTCCACCAAATATTGTGGTGAGTTAGATATTGGTTTTCATTTTGTGTTTACCCTTTGTTGTGAGGGTGTTGGAAACCCTAGACAAGTCAAGGTGGTTGGAAATTCTGGTCAAGGCGAGGTGTGTGAGAAAATTCTAACGAGTGAAGTTAGGTGCTTGTATTTGCCAAGGCAGATAGTGGAAATCTCGTATCGGATTGGTCGGGGACTGGATGTACCCAAGGTTGTGGGGAACCAGGATAAAATCCTTGTGTTTGCATTTACACTCTCTGTGATTGTTTATCTCTATTTGTTTATCTTGATTCATTGAGTGTTACATTGTAACTCATTCATAATAAATCGCAAGATCAGTTTTTGTATCTACTTCTCTCTTATACTTCTGTGCAATCTTTTATATCTTCATTAAGTATTCTCTTGTGCATAATATCCCTCTCGGAGTCGACTACCGTTCTTAGGGAGTCGACTACCAGAAGAGTTTTATCTCTGATTTGTTTTTGAAGATTACTTAAGTTGATTAAGAACCAAGCGTAGATCACTCTACTTGGTTTCTTAGGCAACATTAGAAGGCTTTGAATTGTACTAATTAATTAGAACGAAAAAGTTTATTTTATACATCACTATTCAACCCAACTTCTAGTGTTGTTTGCCATCCACAGGATCCAACACTTGGTATCAGAGCAAGGCTATAAAGGTGATGGCATCAACATCATTTCACTCTGAAGGACTCAATACCATGTTCAACGGAACGAACTACGCTAGCTGGAAGATCCGAATGAAGACTCACTTGGAGTTATTGGACATCGAAGCATGGACCGTCACTAAAGTTCCATACATCGCACCCATCGAAGTTATTATTTGGAAAGTGGTTAGCCGACGACAAGAAGAGAGCAAATCTCAATGCAAAGGCAATGAATGCACTTTTTTGTGCCGTAATAGGAAATGAATTCAATCGAGTTTCCCAGTGCAAGACAGCACATCAAATATGGCACACCCTTCAGGTAAGTCACAAGGGAACCGAAAAGGTGAAAGAATCCCGCATAAATGTTTTACATTCTAAATTCGAATCTTTTAAAATAGAAGAAGGAGAGAGTATCACCGATGTGAATACTTGTTTTACTAACATTAGAAATGAGCTGCATGATTAGGAAAGAAACTTTTTGAATACGAGCAGGTGATGAAAATACTGAGATCTCTCCGACCCGAATGGAAGGGAAAGACAACAGCCATTAGAGAAGCTCAAAATGTAAAGGATCTTACCATCGAAGAACTAATGGGAAATCTCATGGCATAAGAGATTGAACTTGAAGAAGATAAGAAGATCGAAGAAAAACCAAAGAAGAAGAATCTTGCTTTGAAAGCTCAAGAAGAAGATTCCGACTACACGGACAAAGAAGACCATATTGCCTTCATCTCAAAGAACTTTAAAGAGTACATCACAAGCAAGTATAGTAAACACTATTTTAGACCCACTAACGGTATTATCTGTTTTGGTTGCAATGAACCAGGGCACGTCAAAAGAGACTGTCCTTTGGAAAGAAACAACCATGATTCTAAATAACGTGGACAGAACCGAGAAAGCCACGAGAGAAGAAACAATGGAAGAAACATGTTTCGACGACTAAAGAAGGAAGCATACGCAGACTTCGACCAGAGCGACGTTTCTTCATCTGAAGAAACCTCAGAAGACGATAATGACGGAAGAAGAGAAACTGCACATATGTGTTTTATGGCTTCCACATCGTCTAAGGTAAGCACCATGCATGATTCATCAAATGATAATGATTCATCATCAAGTGATGATGAAGACATGGATTATAGGGAAGCATATAAGGAGCTATGCAAAATGCATGAGAAGCTCATAAAACACATAGAAGAATACTTAGAAATATTAAAAAGGATGTTAACGAAAAAGAAGAAGTTATTAAGGAGAATAGCCTTCTTAAAGAAAAGAATAGCTCTTTGTAAAACGACATTCTTTCCGTAAATGAAAAACTTGAAAATTTGAATAATCTTCTCGTATCTGTCAACGGCACATACGACGCTACAATGAAAATTATTGAAAATTTCAATAAAGGAAACGGGAAGCTAGATAGTTTAATAGAAAATAAAAAAGCCTCATCTAGCAAAACCGGACTCGGATATGATTCAAATCATACCAAGAAACAGGTTAAGCATGCTAGGATGCATCATTCTAACAATATTTTTCTGAGAATCTGGATACCAAAGAACTTGTCCGATCAAAGAAAGAAAAGGTACGCTACAAATTTTGTTCAGCAAGTTCATTTAAACAAAAATTATAAATATATCTTTCATGAATGAACTAAACCATACTGGGTTTGGTTTCCTAAAGACTAACTCTCTGGACTCAAAAGCAAAGAGTACCAGAAACGTTTATCTTTTCAGGTACTCTAAAAAAACGAAGAGGAGAAACAAGACCCAACACTCGATAACAAGATCAGCATCGAAAAGTTTTTTTTGCGACAAAATCGCTTTGCAAAATTTTATGTTTAACATGTTTTAAATAAATGATAAAAATCTTATAAATGTTAAATAAACTTAAAGGAGTAGTAACCATGGCTCATAGCCATGGTTCTCTATATATTCATATCCATGAAATACCAAAGGTCCACACTACTAAATAGTGGGGAGTAATGGAGGGATAGAGAGGTGGGGAGGCCAAAAGCCTCCCTCACTCATAACACTCCCCATTATCCATCCATTTCTTTGGTCTTAGCGTATAAAGCTAAGTGGGTGGATACTTCTGGATCCAGAGTAATCGTGTTTGCCTCGTTAAAACCTTAGCTGTGGAAAACCCAGTGGGAAAAACCAACAGCTTAAGGGAAAAAGAGTACAACCCACAGGTTACTCCCCCTGAACCATACAAGCTTCAGGGTTGTAGATATCCTATGTATCTATACACCAATATCCTAAGTATCTATACATCTTCCACGAAATTTCAAAAAGAAAAACAAAATACAATAATCACTCATCTATGCAAGTTGCACTCATATCTGGAAGCCGCTGAAACAAAAGGGGGCTCCACGTGGTATGCTCTGCGAAACTTGGCAGATGGCTCCATGTCTGTAGACTTTGACCCAGTCGTCACTGTATCTGCAAGGTACTTTAGGACTTGGTTGTGCATATATTCGATTTGATTCTGGGATGATGTGCTTCTCGGAATAGAAGTTTGATGTAGACTTAGGATGATGCTGTGTATATCTTCAGGAAATGACTGTTCATTTTGTGCGTAGTCATCGCAATGATCTTTAATCTGCATATGCAAATATATTTCCATGGTTTCTGATCCTTGACCCTTGGAGAGCGCAGAAGATATGTTTCCATGGTCCAGTGTTGCGCTACAGGCACTGCACTGTATCTGGCTAACAGCTTTACTGCAAACGTTCTATAAAGACACATGCAGTTGGCCAGATAAAGGAGTTGGGTACTTCAGGACCTAGGATATTCTCCCCCTCTTCCAGCTAGGGGAAAAGGTCTTCAATATGCATCCAGACACCCAGTTGGTGTATATAGTGGAATGCAATTGTCCATGTTTCTTCATCAACTTCGGGTTAATGAAATTCTCATCTGCAGGATGATGAGTCATCTTCAGGATGATGTTTTCATCTTCTGGTTGATTATTCATCTTCTGGATGATTATTTCATCTTCAGTATGATGGTATTATCATAAGGATGATATTTTCACATTCGAGATGTACAGTCATCTTCAGGATGATGTTATCGTGTACAGAATGAGTATTTCATCTTTAGGATGATAGTTTTATCTTCAGGATGATGGTATCATCTTCAAGATGTACATTCATCTTCAGGATGATGGTATCATCTACAGAATGAGTATTTCATCTTCAGGATGATGGTTTCATCTTCGGGATGATGGTTTCATCTTCGGGATGATGGTCTCATCATCAGGATGATTATTCATCTTCGGGATGATGGTTTCATCTTCAGGATGATAGTCTCATCTTCAGGATGATGATTTTATCTTTAGGATGGTAATTCGTAAGGGTATGTTGTCACATCATCCATAGCAACATAGCCTAAAATTTTCTTTGCCAATTGTGTGGTTTTCGCAACTATGACCAGAGAGCCTGATGCATCAGTTTAAATAATTTTGTAAGTGAGTTAAGCTCATCTTACATGGTTACTTCCTGGTTTCTACGAAATAAACCTTTAAGCTATAGCGTTTTGCTTGTAGCATACGATTTTATTTATTTATACAATACTCGGCAACCCACAGGTTTGATATCTTTTGATATCAGGACTTCAGGTCCAAACACTTCACATTTCATAAGTGAGTCCAGCTCAACTTATTATTGCCTCGTTCCACATAATTTGGCCAAATTTCTGCGATTGCTTCAGGAAACGGAGATTGGGAACGGTATCAATGGCAAAATGAAATGTGAGTAATTGTCGACAAGTGTGTTTTATCCAAATACCTCTCCGTATACGTACATTATTCAATTTATTCCAGATTCATCTCTTCTGGAGGTTCAAGAAAGGAAGAGGATATGGAGATGAGCTCACTTTCCTGTGGTGGTATTGTTTTAGGGTCTCCAGGAGTTATTTCTCGCTTTGGAGCCTCGTGGTATGACCTCTCATCCGTTGAGGATATCCACTTCTGCTACTGGTGGATTGCATCCATTATATTTGGTATGTCAATCCTAGCTGGATTTTTAGTAGCAGGGATGTGTGAATTTGACAATATTTATATTGTCGGTAGCTATGTCTGATAACTGTTTAACAGTTTCATAAGTGTGGATCTTCAGGATCTCATCACTATTCATGATAATCAGATCATAGGTATTAATATTTTAAATGGTCAAATTGAGCTTCAGGCTCATGGATGATTATAGTATTTTTGTTAAACCTAATACTGGGGAATTAAGGTTATGAAGGATCTTCAGGATCACATCAAGTCTTTAAAAGAGGGCCCATCAATGCACGTCTTAGGAGAAGTGATTTTAAATGCTTCCCCTGTTTAGAGTACTCATAATCTATTTATCTGGGGTAATTACTTTCGATAAATAGTTCGGTATTATGATGGTCCATAGTGGTGATATGTGGATGTATACTCATCATGGCGCCATCGATAAGATGTGCTCTAAACGCTTCCCCCGTTAGGGGTTCTCGGAAACTGTTTATATGAGGTGATCAGGCTCATATAAATAGGTTCTAAGGAGGCGTTGTGATGGTTTGCATGTTCCCACACGGTCACCTACAACTGGATTTTTAATGGATAAGTAATCCATTTAAATCATTTTGATGATTTATATATAACCCATTTCTGGGTATGAACACAAAACTTCAGGGTGTTCAATTTTCTTCCAGTTGTTAAATATAATTGATTTCCCAGTGTTATCCACAAAAAATCCGCAATAAGCTCGACTTCAACGAAGTGGAGCATAGAACTGGGGATATGAAACCGCCAAGGCACAATCTATAAGATGTGCGGTAATGCCTCCCCCGTTTGGGGATCTCAGAATATATTCATCCATGATGGTTAATCCCGATGAATAAGTTCCACTGTGTCATTTTTAGGGTGGTATGAGGGTAAGTAATAGCCCAACCAATATCCTAGTAAGGTAACATGTCCGTTGTGATTAATAATAATCTGGACAGCGATTGTATAACAAAGGTTTGATTATGACCATTTTAAGAGGATATATAGATGAGTACACTAATGTACATCATCGGCCCTATTAGGGAGTGAAAAAGTTTAACTTTTATCCCTAAAATACTCTCAAGAGACCAAGAGGTCTTCATAATTTAATGATGATAGTAAAATATATCATATAAATTCTATTAGATGAAGTATTGAGATTCAATATCCACGTGAAGTGGAGATGTTCTCGTAATCATTTTTCCCATTTAATGGGATAATGAAAATGTCACCATATTTGAAGAAACTTATAGTTCTTTGTTTATATAAGATTGGTAAATGATGTTTTGCATCAATAACAATCCAAGGTGGCATATTATATCGTGCCAAAAGTAAGATTTGGACGAAAGAGAGCACTACAGGTGTTCCTTTTATCTTCCTATGTTTGAATTTATTTGGGAAAAAGCTTCTGGCTTTATTGATTTTTAATATTTGAGAGTACGGGCGTATCCTTATATAGTATTCAGGCTTTGTAGAGCTTGAACCTCAAGTAGACGTCCCAAAAAATAATTATCTTCTGGATAAAATTAAGGGTGAAATGCTTTTTAAAGCATAAGCCTGATGCTATTTTTGAAAAATACTCACTAATAACTATGGTCTGGTACTAGATAAAATTTTATTTTCATAAATATATTTGTCCTCATATAGTATATATATATACAAAATAGGTAGATCGACAAACGTCGTCTAGACTAGATATGTATATATTATCAATGGCATAATCTAATGACCTATCATATTACAAAAGCAATATGGGACTTTTCAGAACTTCAGGGTCTGATATAGGTCTGACATTGATTATTTCAAGTAGAGGTATATCATATCTTCCCTTTCTATATTTATGTCCAGGACATAATATGTCATGGTCTTCCCTTGTTTTAAGTATTCCACTAATCTAATTTATGATAGACTTTTCAAAGTTCATGTGAATGCACTAGTATGGTCTTCAGGCCATTTTATTAAGCCATTCTGGATTTATGTGGATAGATGAACATGAATACGGGGAGTAAAGATACGTTGGTGCGAAAAATTTAGTTCTCACTTTTATGCATGCACGACTTCAAGCGCGTGCATCAGCAAGGCTAGATTCAAGAATTTTACCTTGTAACGTGAGTATACCCAATAAACAAGCGGATTTATGGCATCTTCGGGTGCGCATAATATTATATATTAAAATAGATATGATATATCTATTTACCGCGAAGTACGCATCATTTAGGCGTATCTCCAGACGATGGAAGCATTAATGGTCGCAAAATTCCAACGTATTTTATTTGGTTAGAAGGGTATGAACATTCTATTTGAACTTCAGGTTCATTTGTCAATATAGATATGATTTATAAAAATTTTTTTTTGAAAAATTATTATTGTACCAGAATCATAGTTTGAGTACAAATGCATGAATAAATCATGCAAATAGCAATTAAACATGTAGTTCATATATATTACAAGGAACAACATATGCAAAAAATATGAAACTACTAGATATAACATGCATAAGATGTATTTTCAACATAACAAGCAATTTATGTAAAAATTACGTTTAATAATTACTTGGACCACGGGGAAACGTCATTACCCGTTAGGTTAGGTAACTAACGACAGAGCGGTCATAGGGTATTTGTAATTATTAAATTGTGAAGGATTAAAATTAAATCCAATTTTTATATAATTTGCATTTTTGTTGAATTTAACATAATATTAAACAAATAATTAATATTATGAACCAAATCAACTAAAAAGTTGTCAAAATTAATCATTTAATGTTTCCTAATTTTTACAGAATTTTCCAGCAATATTCTGGATTTTTCTGCTAATTTTAAGGAAACTATAGGGGAAACTGATATAAAATCTGTTTTTAATTATTTTAAAAGCCTATTGGGCTTATGTTAGAGCTTCAGGCCCAAAACAACCAATAAAACTTAAATATCTAGTTGGCTAAATAAAAGAGATTGGAATCACTGAAGGAAAACAAACTTCAGATTCACCACCAATGTTACCCTTGGCATCTTCTTCTATTTGGGAGAGAGAAAACATCGTTTCTTTTCTTAAGTGTTTTTTTTCGGTTATCATATGTATCAATAAATTAATAATTTCAAAGGACCATAATTTAAAGTTTGAATATTCAGGCCCAAGTGAATAGAAGTCTCCAAATATTTTGTAAGGGTAAGGCCGCAGGCTTCATGCCCGTTAGGGTAATTTCTGCTCCTTTTTTAAGGCATGTGTGCCTGATGTGGGCTTCAGGCCCATATATTAAATATCTTATATACGAAGAGTCCCCAAGGAAAAGTGATGGCTAGGGGTTGCCTAGCCTCACTTATATATTAATATAAAGAGTTTAGAATCTCAATAAGTGGATATATGAAAAGTCTCAAGACCCATTCATAACAATTTCCATTTATTTTGGTTAGAAAAATAAACGTCCTTTTCATTATTATCATTTTGTAGGCACGCACATCTGCAACTAGCTGATCGTAAGGCCCTTCATTGGTTCAACAGAATTAATATTTGCTTTATAAACCAACAATGTGAAAATTGAACAGCAATATTTGGTTTATGTACATTATTTTTTTTTCTTTTTCCACCCCATTGATTAAATGGATGAAATTGATCGGAGTTGTTGCTGGACCCATTTGGATAGAAAATGGGTCTCTTGCTTCTTTAGATCTATGTTAGAAATTTAGGATTCGAGTAGCAACAATGTTTGGTTTCATAAACTGAGGTTATGTGGAGCTTGGGATCCAAATTGAGGTTTTAGAAACTGAACCTTGTTTGGAAACCAATACAGACTTTCGAAAGCTAAGGATAGGAGGCCCTAGTCTTATGAAACTGTAGTTTGTGAAACAGTGATTGGATTTTCACCAACTGTGAGAAAATAACGTTGGTGTGAATACAGCCCTCGGTTTCATCTTAACTTCAAAGAAATCCCAGTTTACTAAAATGTGTTATCAAACCAGGCTTTTTAGTGCAATATGCATAGTGAACTGTTCAAAATATCACCATTCAGTGTCAGGAGAATTTTTGGCTTCATTATGAACAGTGCCAATTGATAGTTGACTATCTAAAAACAATTAGATCTCGGACATGATCATGAACAAAAAAATTGGAATTTTTGCGCAAATCTAAAAATACCTCTAGATCGCGCGTGTGCTACGAAGCCTTTTCGGAGCATCGATTTCTTTCTCGAGATGTCGCGAAAAAATTCGATAGAGCTTCGCCACCGCCAACGAGAATAGATTCCATAGCGCAACCTCCATGTGATGGTGGCTATCCAAATAGCCAAGAAATTGATCCCTTCGCTTTTAGAAGCGAAGAAAATTTGATGTGTAGAAATTTTTCTTAGAGCAACGTGGTGATAACGTGTTAAATAAACTTAAAGGAGTAGTAACCATGGCTCATAGCCATGGTTCTCTATATATTATATCCATGAAATACCAAAGGTCCACACTACTAAATAGTGGGGAGTAATGGAGGGATAGAGAGGTGGGGAGGCCAAAAGCCTCCCTCACTCATAACAATAAAATCTTTTATATATGATTATAAATGTTTGTGTTATATTTATAAAACATTTTTTTGTTCAGAAACGCAATCAGCCTTGGATCAAAACCCCTCGGGATGAGAAAACAACTCAGCCCAGCAGGGAGTCGACTACCTACATGAGGGAGTCGACTACCAGCATGCTGTGCGGATTACTGGGTTTGGTTTTTTTTGTTTTTTAACTCCTATTGGGTTGCCATTGAGTTAATGGGTTCACATCCTAAAGGCAACTTAAACCCAATAAGCAAACATGATCTAAACCACTCATTTCTTGATCCAAAGGCCACAACTCTTCATCTCTCTTTACCTCATTGTTAAAAAACCCCCATAGTTAAAACCCTAGGTAGCCGACTACCCACTCTTTCATCCTCTTGAGAAAATTTTCTTTGGCACTTGGAGCTCTCTTGGTTATTTACCTCCTCCCATCACTTGGTTTCATCATCCTCCCAAATTTACTCATGGTAAAATCTCCTCTTATCAACTTTTACTTCATTTATTTGTTGATGTTCCTGTATATTCTTGCATATCTAGTTTTGTAAGTAATTTTTACTATATCTAGATGCCTGTCAAGAAAATGGCTTCAAAGAAGAGGAAGGTTACAAATGAATCCCTCTCGGAAAAGGAAACCATCTTGCCCTATCTCTTTAGAACCACTATCTATGAGTACTTTGTTAAACTTTCCAACAAGCAAATTCTTCATGAGAGATTCGTAAAAATTGATCATGTAGAAAACTATGGCATTGACAGCATTTTGGAATTTCAAAACCTGGCAAACCTCTTTTCTGCTGAAAATATGTATTTCTGCTATCCTAGACTTGTGCATCTCTTCTATGCTAATATGGACTATGACCTTGCCAAGAGTAGATTTATAACCAAAGTGCTTGACACCAAACTTGCCATAACTGTGAAGTCTCTAGGAGAAGCATTAGGAATCCAGTACATTGGTGTGTTATTGGATAATATAGAGATGGTTGATGAAAACATTTGGAGAGAATATATTTGCCTGGAAGATATTTCCAAACAAAACTTCCATGTAGCGATCTTCACTATCCAGGAAGAATCCTTGCAAATTTATTATCTTACAATATAACTCAAAAATCTAGAAGCCACTCTGTGTTATCTAAGAAATAAGCCAAGTGCATCTATGCAATGCTAGGAAATATTCGTGTCAATTGGGCCAAAGTTATCATGGACTCCATCCTTGCATCTGCTTCTTCTGACAGACCTTCATCCACCCTAGCACACAGTCATTACCTCACCATTCTGTTTATTAGTTATAATGTGCATTTGGATAATGAAACCACTCTTCTGGATCCGGCACGCATCTTTGATGTTCATGCTCTCGGTCGAATGAATCTTCATAGATATTTTGATCAGAACATTTCAGAAGAAAAGCTCGCTGCTGAAGGAGGATCGTCATCCTCAAAGAAAGGTAAGAAACCTATTGTTTCAGATTCTGAAGAAGAAGAAGAAGAAGAAAAAGATAGCGAAGAAGAAGAAGAAGACGAGGAGCCACCCGCCTACATAGTGGAACTTCAAGACATGCTACATAAGAAAATCTCAAACTTGAAGATTTCTCAGAAAGCAGGATTTGATGATCTCAACAAGAAGGTTGATGATCTCAAGGATCTGGAAGAGAGTAGCAATGAGATGACCGAACAAACCCTCAAGACGATCCTTGAGGAAATCAAGTCCTTGAAGAGAGAGAGAAGAATGTCGGTCACTCTTGATTTCTTAAACTATGGTTTTTTTAAAACAATGTTTTTCAAAACTTCCCGGTCTGTAATAACTATACTATGGTGTGATGCTTGATACTGGTATATCATTATGCTTATGGATGAACTACTATCTGATATATTCTGCCAAACATATGTTGATCATATATTAACATGTTTTTTTGCAGGATGGGTAATTGAATTCCTTTCTCTCAAAATTCATAATTATTGGTTACAACTTGGATGAATTATTTGTTGAAATGATATGTCATTTTTTTGATTGATGACAAGGGAAGAAATAATATAAAATGCAAAAATGAATGTATTGTTTTGGTAACAGCTTCGATGCAGGGGGAGAACCGCATCAAAGCAGGGGGAGTAAGTTTATTTCTATGTCATAAGATTTATGTCAACTTACTTCATTTTTCATTTGGGTGTCATCATCAAAAAGGGGGAGAGTGATAGAAATTGAATTCCAACCCTAAGTGGTTTTGATGATGAGCACACCAAATGAAGTTAGTGTACTAACTACACTACAGTTAAAGTGTGCAGATTACGCAGCCTTATACATACTCTAAAGAAGCGCAATCTACACTCACTTAGCAAAGACAAGGACAGACATTGCTAGCTCGATGATGAAGCTCAAGCTCAAATGGAATGGAAGCTAAAGAGAAGCTCGCATCTACATCATCATCTGATCAAGCTTCTGAAGACGTATCCTATGTCTACAATGTGTGAGTTGTGTCCTTCTTAGGGTTATGTTAAAGCCAAAAATATAGATAACACACACAAAAATGATTTCGAAATTAAATATTTTAAATACTTTTAAAATCATTTTCAAAACTATTTGAGAGCTTTTTGCTAGACATTTTTCATTTTGGTAGTTAAACTCCATTACACCCTGGAGCTAACTACATGTCTTACTAGCTGTGTCTCAGAAGAAGCTCCACTGGGAGTCGACTACCAGCTGAGAATTGTTTTCTCCTGAAACACACTGGGAGTCGACTACCAATCCTAGGGAGTCGACTACCAGCTGTCAAAATTCAACGTTTGACCTGACTTTTGACATCTCTCTCACTTATTGCTCCCATGATTCTCGGGGCAAAAGTCAAACGAATTTGAATTTTGAATTCTCCATTTTTACCTATAAATAGAGGACTATTTTTTGAGAGAAAATTAACACAATATACTTGAATTCAAATTCTCTCTTGTGCAAAATTTCTAAACGATCTATATTTTCAGCTCTCATTGTTTTAGCCAAATATGTTGTTATATTTCTGATCTCTTCTCTTTAAAGTTATTATTTTCTGAGATCAACTTTTTATTTGGCTATTTGTTTTTAAAATCCATGTTCTTTATTCTTTGATTTTTTATTTGAAAGGATTTATTTGAAAACATTGGTTTAGATCACAAAGACTTAATTCGTATCTTTGTGTGATCTAAAATCATATTCTATTTAGCCACGAATACACATAGTTTTCTATTTCCATTGGCCATAGAATTTGGGTGTAAATCCAAACTCCACCAAATATTGTGGTGAGTTGGATATTGATTTTCATTTTGTGTTTGCCCTTTGTTGTGAGGGTGTTGGAAACCCTAGACAAGTCTAGGTGGTTGAAACTCCTGGTCAAGGTTAGGTGTTTGGGAAAATCCTAGAAGTTAGGTGCATGTATTTGCTAAGGCAGATAGTGTAAATCTCGTACCGGATTGGTCGGGGACAGGACGTACTCAAGGTTATGGGGAACCAAGATAAAAATCCTTGTGTTTGCGTTTGCACTCTCTGTGATTGTTTATCTCTATTTGTTTATCTTGATTCGTTGAGTGTTACATTGTAACTCATTCATAATAAATTGCAAGATGATTTTTTGTATCTGCTTCTCTCTTATACTTTTGTGCAATCTTTTATATCTTTATTAAGTATTCTGCTGTGCATAATATCCATATGGGTGTCAACTACCGTTCTTAGGGAGTCGACTACCAGAAGAGTTTTATCTCTGATTTGTTTTTGAAGATTCCTTAAGTTGATTAAGAATTAAGCGTAGATCACTCTACTTGGTTTCTTAGGCAACATTAGAAGGCTTTGAGTTGTACTAATCAATTAGAACGAAAATTTTATTTTATACAACACTATTCAACCCCCCTTCTAGTGTTGTTTGCCATCCACAGGATCCAACCGATACGTCACTTTGATGAAAAGCTGCAAACACCTTTTCTTTGGCTTTGCAAACTTTTTGTCCTTTTGTTTCCGTCTTCTAACTTTCTCATTCTCTTTGCCTTTTCCTTGGTCAAGATTTTTCTCCAATGAGCAATCTCTTCAAACTTGTCTTAGTTTATTACATCGAAAACACATAATATCATTAGTAAAAAGAGGTCTTTATTTTACAAACTACCTTGGAGGAATTTTTTGTATTTCTTCGTTATGAAGGTGATTTCCTTTTCGTCCCTTTTGGAATATTATGAATCTGAGCTCTCTTCGTTTGCTTTAAATGCCAAGTTCTTCTTCTTTGTCTTTTCTTTGTTTTGTTTGTCTTCCTCCAGCTTTATCTCATATGCCATGAGATTTTCTATTAGCTCTTCGATGGTGATCGATTTCATGAGTGACCTTCTCGAATGGCGGTAGCTTTTTCCTTTCCGTTCAGGTCGAAGTCATCAAATTATTTTCATCACTTGATCATACTTAGAAATTTTCTTGCCTTAACCGGTAAGCTCAGTTGTGATGTTAGTAAAACGAGTATTAACATCGCTAATACTCTCTCCTTCTTCCATTTTAAAGCTCTCAAATTTGGAATACAACATATTTATTCTAGATTCATGTACCTTTTTGGTTCCTTCATGGCTTACCTCAAGAGTATGCCATATTTGATGTGCGGTCTCACATTGAGACACACGATTGACTTCTGTACCTGAACCTGCCCAAAATAATGCATTCATAGCATTGGCATTTAGGTTACCTTTCTTCTTTTCGTCGGCTGACCATTTTACGGTGTCCTTCTCGGTAGGTAATACATATTGATCTTTGGTGACGGTCCATGCATCGATGTCTATGGATTAGAGATGCATCCTCATTCGGATCTTCCAATTGGCATATTTGGTTTCATTGAACAATGGTGGTCGCATAGTATTAAGTCCTTCAGAGTGGTGAGATGTTGATGCCATCGCTTTTAAATTCCTCCCTCTGATACCAAGTGTAGGATCCTGTGTATGGCAGACAACACTAGAAGGGGGGTTGAATAGGGTTGTCAACAAATAATAATCTTTTTTGATTAAGTTAAAATATTACTATCAAGTTGCCTAAGTCTCAAATTCGAGTTGCCTTAATTTGTACTTAACCAACACAAATATTTTAAGCCTATAAAATATTGTGAGTTACAGCTGAAACTAAAATGGTACACGCAATTATAAATAATGAGTAAGAGAGATATGATCATAGTGCAAACACACATCGATTTTACTCTGGTTCGGCCCAACCTTGGCCTACGTCCAGCAACCAATCCACTAGCTCTCCACGAGAGCAACTATACCTCAACACTACGAAGAGGACTTCGTACAAGCACATAGCTTCCCTCACTAGGAATTTCCAACACAAACACCTAGTTACAACCAATAGGGTTGTCAACACCAATTTTCCTTATAACACGGGAATTACAATAATCAAGCCTTCTTCAAAGACTTTTACAAAAGATATAAAAATGAGTACAAGATTTTCTACAAGCCAATAGTATATAAGTGTGAAATGTGGCTTTTAGAAAATCGAAAACTTTTGATCAAATAAATGATATATATGATACACGATTTGATCAAATAGTTGTCTTGAAAATTGATTCTCTAAAATGTGCACTTGGGCTTTAGAGATCAAAGATCAAGTCCTTTTTACTTTGAAAGAATATAACTATAAAACACAAAGATTAAAAAGAGAGACTTGTATTTGAATCTCCATATAAAAAATCTTTTAGCTTTGGAGATAAATAACAAGTGATTCAAAAAGCTAAATAGAAACTGAAATTAAACTTAGAAGATTGAGTAATAAGATTTAAATAAGTAGCCTTTTGAATATAATGAAGAACAGAAAAATCGAGCTTTGAGCACTTTTGAGCAATAGAGAGCTTTCTTTGATATGATAATTGTTGTCTTTAAAACTCTGAAATCCCAGCTATTTATAAAGACTTATTAGCACAAAATCTATACAAAATTAGCTTGAAATCAGCTCAAAAAGTCTCCTCTAATTTAAATTAAAATTAAACTGCCAAATCTGTCAAGAGTTTACCCAGATATCGGCTATTTTGGAGAATATACCGCTATTTCACCCAGATAGTCAGCTATTTTCAAAGATAATCGGCTATTATTTTGACAGAGAGTTTAGAGTGAAATCTTCCTCCCAGTGGTCGGCTAACTGACATAGATAGTCGGCAATTACTAGATACATGAGTTTTATTCTTAAAAATACTTGAAAATTAATTTATAAAAATTATACTAAAGTATTATATAGTATAGTATATTTAAAAACTATTTTCCAGAAATTATGTGTGTGTAAAAGATATACTATGGATTTTACATTTCTAAGTAAACAACTCACTTAGACACACGTAATCATTGACTTGAGCCGTTCCTCTTGATCTGAAGTCTTCACATGCTTTATAATTCAGAGCCTTTATATGCATCAATTTATGGCTCAATATTAGATTTTCGATCGTGGCTTCTAAGTCATTCGATTTGCTTCACAATGCGCTTAAAGCTTCATGGCTATAATATATATACCCTTGAAATACACACATTAGTACTCATATCACGTGTGTACATCATCAAAATCAACTAGGGTGGGTCTAAATATCCCAACACTCTCCCCCGTTTTGATGATGATAACAAATGATATACAATGTGAAAATAATATGATATGGAAAAATTATGTACGCTCACCCTACAGAGATGCATGATTGATTTGGAGGGATTACTTCCACTGCATCAAAGCTAGTCAGCAATAAGATGAGATATACACAATTTACATATTATATTCGATTTCAAGTGTTGATGAATTATTATTTTGTATGCATTGTGAGCTTTCTTTCTCCTCCTTTGTCACATCAAAAAAATAATATGAATATGTAGCAAGAATTGTGACAAGAGTAAAAATTATGGCACCAAATATTTTGTATATATATATATATATATATATATATATATATATATATATATGCATAGAGTAGCATATGAAATTAAGGTAGCAAGTGTAGATAAACAAAATGTGACATATGAAAAAAATACGATTTAGAAATTTAACTTGATGTCTCAATATGATTTCTCAATAGTTTCTCAAAAATTTGCAATTTGCCATACAATTTGGCAAGCATATCATGCAATATACAGAGATTTTTAGCAAGTATAATTGTCATCCATTCAAAGCAAGTCATAACATAAAAACATGGATAATTGTCATGATACCAAGTGTTGTGAATCCAAAGCATATTTTACATACCATTCTCATACAATAGTACAAAATTTGTCAGAATCGATTGTAGCAAATATTACAAATCATAGCATAATATTGTTAAAAATAACATTGTTCAAAAAAAACATAGCATAAATAATCAAACAACACGTTATGTAACTATCCACGTTTTATCTCCTCCTTGATCTTCTCGAACTCGTCTCTAACTTCTTCAACTAAGGCATCTGCGATGTCTAGCCTTTGCTTCATGGTATCCTTCAAGCTCTCTATCATTTGGAATAAGTCATCCCTCATGCTACTCATACATTGATTTGCTTGAAGTTCCATCTTGTCAAGCATTGCAATTACGGCTTTTTGAAATGATAGCATGTACGGTGGGATATTGTCAGAAAATAAAGCTTCACCTTACTCCATTGGTTCACTTTCCTTGGATTCTTCTTGTTCGTCTTCACTATCTTCAAAAAAAAATTTCGGGGTTCGCTTGGAGTCCCATCCTATTAAGTGCACCCGCATAGAACCTAGTCATGGGTTCTACGAAGTGGGTTTCACTCTCAACGTCCACACCAGCGAAGATGATAATGCAGGTGAGGTAGTGGCCGTGGTGAAGAGGTGAAGTGGGATTGATGGAAGTTGCACTACGAAGGATGTTCTTGAAGATAATTTGTGCCCAATTGACCTTGATGTTAGCCAATCTTGCATAGACGCACTTGGCTTATGTCACGCCCTGCTTCCCGTTATACTTGGGAGCGAGAACGCGAGCGGGTCCACATGTGCTTAAAGCCAAGAAGAAGTACCTTTTTTTCCTTCATCTTTGACTTAAGCACAATAAGCATTTGTGTATTAAGCTTGTCAGGTTCTTGCTTGCGAATATCAGAACAACACAGAATATCATCATTACACTTCAACATCCATATTACAAGTACACAAATAAGGCCTAGGATGGCCATTACAATAGTTACACAAAGGAATTTCACCTGAATAAATACAACACAAATATTAAAATTATGGTGGCGTTGCAGAGCACGTCGTTCCTCAGTAGTGGATCTCAGAATCCTGGTACTCCTGGTAAGCTAGCTCAGCCTCAAATTATGCACCTCTGTAAAATCTGTCTCGAAAACTGATGTATATATGACAAGACAATAACAGGAAAATATACGTCAGCGAGGGTCGCTCGACAAGTTAAAAATGTTAGAAATAGGACACTCGGCAAGATAGTAATATAGTTTGCAAAGCTTTTAAAGGAGAGGAAAACAAAACATGGCACACTTAAAAGAAAAGTATGGTAGCGTAAGAAAACGTGCAAGCATAGTAAAGTGTAGTGTACAAAGTAGTGAGCATGGCAAATGTGATGTGCAAAGTAGTGGGCATGGCAAATGTGGTGTGCAAAGTAGTGGGCATGGCAATTGTGGTGTACAGAGTAGTGAGCATCATAGTTGTATATGAGCATGGTAAGAGGAGCTAGTAGGTTACACAAATATCAACAACAGAAGTACGATAGTGCGTCAATTAATCTCCTAATCTAGTGACAAGCCCAATGTTCGAGGGCAGAAGAAACTACAATTACACTCAAACAAACGGGAGCTACCTGTGGTTATATACTTATCGACCCCATCCGGGCGACGGTCAAATTTATCGGTGGGGTGGAATCGAGCATTCTGCACTCTACTAAAATGGACTACCCCACCCAAAGTGTCATTATGTGTACATATCGTTCAATGTATGCCGCAAGGGCCCAATATTCTGTAAATGCCCCGAGAGCCCAATGTTCTGTATATGCTCCAAGGGCATAGTATCACATTTCATTTGGGGCGTTCATTTCGCAAATAATGGTATAACAAGCAATGCGAGTATTTTAAGCACATCATTAAAATGGCAGCAACATTTTGATAGTAAAAGAAAACCGACGCATCACCAGGTTCATTAACTTATTTCAAAAGCTATTAAGCAACATACTTACAAAAAAGTTGTTATTTTAACATCTAGTAATTTCTGTCACAAAATCTGAGCAAGGTAGCTTAAAACTTGTATGTGATAAATACTTGCCTGATTTGAGCGATTTTGGGTATTTGGGTGATATCAACGATGAGTAATTTATTTGCGTCAACAGATTTTAACATCAAGCCAAGTGAAGTTTAACTTATTAAAATATTAACATGTATATACTAACATACATATATATACATATATACTAATAAATGTATATATGTATTTATATACTACATATATATACTAATTAATATTCACACATATACAGTTACATTAACATTAACTTATGTATATATATTTTTAACACACAGTTCTTATTTAACTTACCACTGACGTTAATGTCTCGTGCATGCATGTGAGATTGACGCATCGGTATTGAACTGCGATGGTGCGACAGCGGCTGCGATAGGCTCAACGACATCGAAAGAAGGTCTGTCGACAGCGATCCGACAAGCGAGAGCGATGGTGTGAGACGGTGATGGGCTGGCTCAGTGAGGACGATCGTTGGAGGTAGGAGGCGGGGTCGACACGAGGGGAGGAAGACGGGAGATGGGTTGGAGTGGTGGAGTCGGTAACTAAAGGAGGTTTGCATGGAGATGCTGTTGCTGGAGATGGAGGCACTGCTGGATTCGATGGTTGTCAGAGGTGGCAGTGTTGGCTTTGGGTTGGTAGGGGGAGGAAGATGGCGGTGAGGCTGTAGTGATTCTCGAAGGGGTAGAAAAGGTGGCGTGTAGTGGTCGGAGTCAGAAGAGAGGTGAAGGCTGATGTCTGAGTGGGTGTGGGTGGCTGGTGGAGAAGTCAGCGATGGTGGGCGGTGGGTTAGTGACTTTGGAGCGTGGAGTTCTTGAGGAGGTGGTGGGGATTTGCCAGGGTGTTGGAGGTCGTGGTTGAGGGGAGGAGAGTCCCGGTGGGGTTATTTTAATAAGAGGACACCGAAGGGGAGAGGGTTCAGTGGAATGGTGTTGGGGGTTGCAAAGATTAGATCGGAGGCAAGGCGCATGGAGTGCTGTCGGATGAAGCTGAGGTGGCGGTATAGCTGTTTGCAGGGTGGTCGGAGCGAAGAAGGCTGGGATGAGGAGACAAGGTGGGGATGAGGAGATGATGATGGTCATGAGGGCAGGGTGCTGCGAGGTTGTGGAGAGGCGTTGGCTAGGTGTTGACGAACAGAAGCTGCCTTGGGGTCTTGATGAAAGGGAGACGAGGTCGGGGCTTGTGGTGGTGCTGGCCTGAGATGGAGGGGGGTCGTCGAAACTTCGAAGGAGGATGATGAGGTGAGGCGGGACTGACGATGCGAGGAGGTAGGATGGTGCTAGCGGGGGTCGGAGGTGCTTGGGGTGGTGAGCTTGAATAGGGTGGCATTGGCAAGGCTGGGTCGGAGGCTGCATCGGCGGCGGTGCGAGGTTGGTCCGTCAGAGATAGGGAGGGATGGAAGCTGGGCATGAGGGGGCGGAGTTGCCGCAGTTGATGGGAGGAAGACGGTGGAGGGTCTGTGCAGGTTTGTGGCAGGAAGTGGGTGCGTCAGAGATGAAGCATCATGGGGAGGTTGACGTGGGTCAACGATGAGAGCTGTCGAAGTTGGGTTTCAAGGCGAGAAGGTAGTTGGGCTCACCTGTGAAATGAAGAGTGTGTGGTGCTTTATAAAGAAGGAGAAAGAGAGGGAGAAGGCAATGTGCGGGTGTTGTGATTGTTAAGATTTCATGCAGAAGATCGTGGGAGATTACGTGTGTTGTTGAGTTGGGATTCCCCGAATCCACGTGCGTGAGTTGCGCGTGATGGTTGTTGTGATTTTTGTTGAGATCTGGGTGGGAAGATGTTGGATTGTGTTGTTTGAGATTTTATTAGTGATATTATTAAGATAAGATTTGTTTTATGGAATTTATTTGGTTAAGATAATTCGATTTATTAAGATTTATTAACTTAGGATAAGATTTTAGGGGGATCAATGTAGTTAGAGTTGATTTGAAGAATCATGTAGTTAAGATATTAGATTGGGTGAATCTAATATACTAAGATGAAAATTTTAGTTAGAGTATTTTGATATTTACGATTTCGATTTGCCCGGAGAAATTTATTCGATTAGGATTAAGATCAATGTTAATATTAGATTAGGAGGATTGGTTAGAGATATTAAATTAGGAAGATCGATTCAGTTATGATTTTGATTAGAAAATCAATATTAAGATTTAATGGGTTGATATTTGATTTGGATAATGTGATCAGTTAAGATGTTTAGATCAGAATTAGATTTGGAAGATATTAATTTAATTAAGGCATTTTGATTATTACGATTTTGCCCATGCAATCAACGTCATCCGAAGGTTATAAAGAAGATACCATTATGATTGCGAATAAGGAATCCGATCACGAGTTTGAGATCGGGAAAAATAATAATAAAATCCTAATACAATTATTCAAATAAATCAACAAATGGAAATACGTATGAAATACATACGTTTAGAAACATGCCGTTACAGCTTGATTTAAGGACAATACGGCTCGACTCCCTCCCTTTTGATTAATGTTATATGAAAGAATATTCGCGAGAATTCGTGCTTTGGGAGTGAGGTGGCCGATGGGCAAGCTAGGCATGTAGTGTTTCCTTTCTCGCTACATGATATCGAGGACATCATTGTCGCTCATTTCTATTTCACGGATAAGTGCCCCCGTGCTAGGAATGCTTAATCTCAAACCCAAACCCTTCATATCAAGTACAATGGTAGCATCAAGAACTTTGGTGGAAATCCTAGGTGATCCGGTAGAAGTTACGATAGTTACGATCATATTCGTGCAGAATAGGTTAATTAACTAGGAAAA
Source organism: Scilla litardierei (assembly GCA_030789695.1). Lineage (NCBI taxonomy): Eukaryota > Viridiplantae > Streptophyta > Magnoliopsida > Asparagales > Asparagaceae > Scilla > Scilla litardierei. The sequence goes on from CM061133.1 coordinate 255,059,606, forward strand.
TACTTACACCTATTTCTATGTATGAATAGATCGGTTAAACTTTGAAATTGAAATATGTTATCAATACCATTCTTATCCAAGTCACTACTTTTGACACACCACTCTTGGAGAACAGTTCTTTGGGCATTCAAATCAAAAGAGGTGATTAGATTGGGCTTAAGAAGGTAGGGGGTGATGATTTCCCTTTCTGATAGTAGTTGGAAAGACGATGATGCTTCCATTCTTTTCTTTTTAATGGAGGTGCCCCTAACCCTGATTCTAGAGATAGATATGAAAATCGATGAGATTTTAAAGGTAGGAAGTATACCTAAGATAAAGATGATGACTTCCTTGGAGATTCCTTCACCAATAGCTTTGAGATCCTTGAGATTTCTGAAAAATTTCAAGTTTTGAGTGGAAAGAAGTAATAGTCGGCTATGAGTGTGAAGAGATGAGAAAGGAGGTAAAATCTAGGGTTATACTCTAACTCTAAGAAATCTTAGCCTTAGGATTTTAACTAAGGGTATGGATCTCGTCTCTTAATGTGTATGAGTGACTAGAGGTGGTAAAAACCCAATTAGAAAACCCAAAAACCGAAATCATAAACCCACTAGTCGGCTGCATTTGGATATGGAAAACACACCCAGATAGTCGACTATTTCCAGGACAGTCGGCTATCTGGCAGTTTGGTCAAAAATGCTTTATATTCTTTTTAATGATATGCCAAAATGACTAATATCAACATATAATCATTCAAAACATAATTCTATTGCATGAAAGTAATTTTCAGTATATTACCGTATTTTAAAATAATTTTAACATAATGTACTTACTATTTTTCCTTTTTGTCTTCTCTCCAATTTTGTGTGCAAGCGAATTTTGAGAGAGACTATTTTGCTAATCCTTGTATCTGTTGTACCTAAAATATAGACATAAATTTTGGTACCCCTTTTCTTTTGGGTCTGAGGGATTAGACGAGATTGAATCTCATTTTGATGAAAGCCAAACCCAAAACGGTTTAGCACTTCATTCACAAACATACATGTTATTTGTGTTTAAATGTACTTTATGAAAAAATTCATTTACATACCTTTCCTTCATCTTGCTCGTGTCGTCTTTGGGAATCCACATTTTGATGTCTTGTTTTTCATGTGGACATTTCTAATTTGATTTTTCTATATTCTTAAGTTTGGATTTTTTATATCATAAGCTGGTCCTATTCCCCCAAAGATTTTTGCCTCTCGATTATATCATCAAGCTTCCCTTTTCCCTTGTTAAATTTTTCCACAATTATTTATAGATCATCAAACTTTCTTTTTGTGGTGGTCACTATACCATCTAGGTCATTTATTCTAGTTTTCATCCCATTGGCCTCTTCCAAAAGTGATTTGTTTTTCTTGATTAACTCCTCATTTTATTCTTCAATCTCTTCCTTTCTTTTAGTGAAAATCTTAAACCTTTTATTCAGCATTGCACAATTCATTATATGCACCTTTAAAATCAAATTCATACTCGCTATCATTTTCATCATCACTATCACTACTACTAAATAGGTCGTCGTCACTATAATGATGCAAAGATCGTTTAGAATTATTCACATTTGATGACGTTGACGCCATAAAACACATGTGCGCCCATTCTCCTCTTTGTTCTTCCTCGTCGGATAATGTCAATGATTCATCGAAGCTTGATACGTTGCTTTGATCAAAGGCTGCAAATGCCTTTTTCGTTGGCCTTGCGAACTGTTTGTCCTTTTGTTTTCGTCTTCTATCTTTCTTATTCTCTTTGCCTTTTCCTTGGTCGTGATTTTTCTCCAATGTGCAATCTCTTCGAACATGTCCTGATTTATTACACCCAAAACAAATAATATCATTAGTAGAACGAGATCTTTGTTTTACAAACTTACCTTAGAGCAATTTTTTGAATTTCCTCGTTATGAAGGCGATTTCATTTTCGTCCCTTTCGGAATATTATGAATCTGAGCTCTCTTTGTTTGCTCTAAATGCCAAGTTCTTCTTCTTTGTCTTTTCTTCGATTTGTTTGTCTTCCTTCAGCTCTATCTCATATGCCATGAGATTTTCCATTAGTTCTTCGATGGTGATCTACTTCATGTTGTGAGCTTCTCGAATGGCAGTGGTTTTTCCTTTCCATTCCGGTCGAAGTGATGGAATTATATTCATCACTTGATCATACTCACAAATTTTCTTACCTAAACACGCAAGCTTATTTGTGATGTTAGTGAAACGAGTATTAACATCGCTAATACTCTCTCCGTCTTCCATTTTAAAGCTCTCAAATTTTGAATACAACATATTTATTCTAGATTCCTTTACCTTTTCGGTTCCTTCATGGCTTACCTCAAGAGTATGCCATATTTTATATGCGGTCTCATATTGAGACACACGATTGAATTCTGTAGCTAAAACTGCACAAAATAATGCATTCATAGCTTTGGCGTTTAGGTTACCTTTCTTCTTTTCGTCGGCTGACTATTTTACGGTGTCCTTCTTGGTAGGTAATACATAATGTCTAGGGATTGGCGATGCGTACTCATTCAGATCTTCCAACTGGTATAGTTGGTTCCATTGAACAATGGTAGTCGCATAATATTAAGTCCTTTAGAGTGGTGAGATGTTGATGTCATCGATTTTAAATTCCTCGCCCTGATACCAAGTGTAAGATCCCTGTGGATGGCAGGTAACACTAGAAGGGCGTTGATAGGGTTGTCAACAAGTAATCTTTTTCGATTAAGTTAAAATCATTCTATCAAGTTGCCTAAGTCTTAAATTCGAGTTGTCTCAATTTGTACTTAATCAACACAAATATTTTATGCTTGTAAAAAATTGTGAGTTACATCGGAAAATAAAATGGTACAAGCAATAATAAATAAAAAGTAAAAGAGATAAGATCACAAAGCATGCACATAGTGTTTTTACCCTGGTTCGGCCCAACCTTGGCCTACGTCCAGCAACCGATCCACTAGCTCTCCACGAGAGAAACCTTGCCTCAACACAACGAAGAGGACTTCGTATAAGCACATGGCTTGCCTCGTTAGGAATTTTCAGTACAAACACCTAGTTACAACCAACTATGGTTTTCAACACCAATTTCCCTTATAACACGGGAATTACAATAATCAAGTCTTCTCAAAGATTTTTAAAAAAGATATAAAATGAGTACAATATTTCCTAAAAGCCAATAGTATATAAGTGTGAAATGTGGCTGTTAGAAAATCGAAATTTTTTTATCAAATAAAAGTAATTGATGAAATACGATTTGATCAAATATATGTCTTGAAAATTGATTCTCTAAAATGTGCACGTGTGCTTTAAAGATCAAAGATCAAGTCCTTTTAATCTTTGAAAGAATATAATTATAAAACACAAAGATTAAAAAGAGAAACTTGTATTTTGAATCTCAAAGCTTTTAGCTTTGGAGATCAAAAACAAGAAATTGAAAAGGATAAATAGAAACCGAAATTAAACTTAGAAGATTGAGTTAGAAAGAATTAAATTAGTAGCCGTTTGAATACAAGGCAGAACAGAAAAATCAAGCTTTGATCACTTTTGAGCAATAGAGAGTTTTCTTTGATATGAAAATTGTCGTCTTTAAAACTTGGAATTCCCACAATTTATAGAGAATTATTAGCACAAAAACTGCAAAAAATTAGCTTGAAATCAGCTCAAAAAGTCTCATCTAACGGCTAGTTAATGACAAGTTTAAATTCAAGTTAAACTGCCAAATCTCACAAGAGTTAACACAGATAATCGGCTATTCTAGAGAATAGGTGGCTATTTCACCCAGACGGTCAACTATTTTCAGAGACAATCGGCTATTATTTTGACAGAGAGTTTGGAGTGAAATCTTTCTGCAAGTAGTCGGCTATCTGACACAGATAATTGGCTATTATTGGATACATGAGTTTTTTTCTTAAAAATAATTGAAAATTGATTTGTAAATTTTTTTAAATTATTATATACTATATTATATTTAAAAAATATTTTTTCAGAAATTATGTGAACATATACTATGGCTTTTGTTCGATACAACGTGTAGTTGGATACAACAATCGATGGCTTCGTGTTTGATGATAACAAACGTGTGTGAACAATTTGATGAGTGTGCTAAGTGTTTTCAGGAGTGGCAAGCTCGTAAATACTCAATGGGGGACTTAGTCAAAATGATGGAGAAATATGCAAAGAAGACTTAGTGAAAGTGATGGTGAAATTGCAATTCATTTCCAATTTGGACTAGGTCAAATATGGAGAGGTATGGAGAGATCTCATTCATATCAAAAGTGATTGAACCAAATATCATGCAAATTAATTTGTGATTAAATGAGATCCAATTCAAATCCCATTGCCATTCAAATTCAAATCCTATTGCAATTCAAATTCAAATTCCATATCCTATTGTGATTAGAAGAGATCTTCCATATAATTAGTTCAAATCCTATTCAAGTTAGGATTCCATCCAATATTCTTATTCAATGGGATTCTATTTGAGCCTAATTGATATCCTTCCATCTCCAAGAGCTATCCCATGCAGCTACACAAAAGAAAATCCAAGCATCAACATCCAAAAAGTTGCGGCCAACACACCTTCTTCCCCTAAGGCCGCAATATACAAAGGGAGTCTCCATCTACCTCCATTGCGCAAACTACCAAGACGGCTCCATCTCCTAAGGCCGCAACTTCCAAGATTGTCCATCCTCTCCTAAGGTCGCAACACATCAAGAGGGTGCAAACCTCAATGCCACAAGTCTCAAGCCTATTCTCCTTTATTGCGCAAGCTTCAAGGTGTTTCTTCAGCAATGCACAAGTGACACAAGGACCTTCTATTCAACATTGCGCAAGTGCTAATAGGGCTCATCTTCACCATTGCCGCCAGACATTGAAGCTTCAAGCATCCATCATCCTCCAAGGCCGCAACACCTTAGAGAACTCCTTCAACCTCTTATGCCGCAAGTTACAAGGAGCAACATCAAGTTTGCCAAAACATCATAGTTCCATCCTCTACAAAGCAAGGCAAGCATACTTAAGGCTACAAGTTTCCAAGAGGTCCTCCTTCATTGTGCAACACCAAATGAGTCTATCTTCTACATTGCTGCAACTCTTCAAGGGTTTCATCTACAAGGCTACAAGCAAAGAAGCTCCATCCTCTTCTATTGCCACAACAAGCGTCAAGGGATTCATCTCCAAGGCCGCAAGCTAATCAAGTTTATCCTCCTTTTCCGCAAGCTTCCAAGGGTCCTTCCTCCATTGCGCAAGTTCCCAAGAGCCTTTCCTCCTCCTTGGCCGTAACCTACCACAAGGGAAGTTCACAAGGCTGCAAGTTGCCAAGGGAAGATCTCAAGGCCGCAAGTTGCAACCTCCTTCAAGCTCACAAGGCCACAAGTTCCCAAGTGCTTCAACATCAATAGCTGCAAGCTTCAAAGTCAAAGAAGGAGGTCAAAACATCTTGGAGGTGCCACGACTTCAGATTGGAGACTACAAATTGTCAGATTGAATCTGACCAGCGCTGAACGACAGAGACGACGACATCTACACGAACTGAGCTTTTTTGAACTCTATATTTATTTTACATTCGTGTATTGGTGTGTTGATATTTGTAGTTAACTTTTTCATTCTTTTGGGTTCTTGTCTAGTCGGTGCTAGACAAGAGGGTCTTGACTAGACGGTGCTAGTCAAGAGAGAGCGTTTGCTATATTAATAGTGTTTGGCACTTTGGTGAGTGCGGTATGAACTTGGTAAGCATTGAGTTGGTGCTCATTGCACTTTAGTTGTACCCTTGACTTAGTAATGTTAGTATCTGTTTTGGGGATGGAGTAGGTCGTTGGTGTGACCGAACCAGTGTAAATCTATATGTGCACTCTATGATTGACTTTATTATTTGTGCTGATAATTGCCTGTGTTCTCGAAGTATTTTTATTAGCATATTCACCGTCCCTCTAGGCTTAGATCCAGATCTAACAAGTGGTATCAAAGCAGGTTAGAGGATATAGGCTAGATAACCATGACTATCTCTGATTCAGCTTTTGCTGAAGGCTAGTCTACAGTTAGACCCCCTAAATCTAATGGCACTGATTTTGCTTACTGGAAAACTAGAATGAGAATTTATTTAATGTCAGTTGATTATGTTGTATGGGATATAGTTGAAACAAGATATGAACCCTCCACTATTAAAATTGAAGATGCTGAAACTCTAAAATGAAAAGAGAAATGTGATGATGCTAATAAAAAACGTTTATCTCTAAATGTAGAGCTATGAATGCACTTATTTGTTCTTTAGATAAAGCTGAGTTTAATCGTATCTCTCAATGTCAAAATACGCATGAAATTTGGAACACGCTTGATGTGACACATGAGGGAACATCGCAGGTGAATGAGTCTATACTTGCTTTGCTCAGCACAGAATATGGAAGCTTTCGTATGCTTCCATCAGAGTCCATCAAGGAGATGTTTACAAGGTTCACAGACATTGTCTATAAGTCTAGATATCTTGGAAAGGCATACTTAAGTCTGTAGCAAATAAGGAAGATCTTGAGGGTGTTACCGAGCTCCTTCCATCCCAAAGTCATAGCCATTCAGGAAGCCAAGGATCTATCAAAGATGAGAGTGGAAGACTTGATAGGTAACTTGATGACATATAAGCTTGAGCTGCAGAGTATAGAATTAAGAGAGAAACTAGAGACCAAGGCTCCCAAACCTTTAGCTCTTCAAGCTAAGGAAGATGTCGACGATGATCTTGATAAAGAGCAAGCACTGATGGTCAAAGGTTTCAGAAGATACATCAAGACCAACCAAGGAAGAGCTGAAATGGCACAAAGGTTTAGTCGCTCTAACAAATTTAATCCTACTAGAAACACTTTTGAACAGAATACTACTGATAAAATTCAATGTTTTAAATGCAGGAAGCATGGACACTTTATGAGGAATTGCCCACAAGAAAAGAATAACACTGCGGAGAAGAAAGGAAAATCTTTGGCAGTAACGTAGGACGATGATAGAGAGGATGCGACTCAGGAGGAGACTGCTCACTCCTCCCTTTGCTTGATGGAAAAGTATGATGAGGTAAAATCTTGCACTAAAATTAAACTTTTGACAATTTGTAAAGGAATGCAAGATGAAATTGAAGATTTAGAATCTACGATAGATTGCTTAAGAAATTCTAACTTTGAACTGCAACAAGAAAATTGTGACATGTCTAAAGAAGTTGATAAAATGAAAGATAAAACTGTTACATGTAATTCTACCAGTAATCTGCTGAAAAAGGAAAAATCTAGCATGGATGATAAAATTGAATGCCTTAATTGTCCTATTTTATTAAAAGAAAATAACATGCATAAAGAAAAATTGATTAAGCTAGAAACTGAAAACAAAGAGCTTAGTGAAAAAATGTGCATGATAAATACTAAGCTTAAAGGAAAAATGATTGATTTTGAAAAGAAAGCTGAAAACATGAAAAAGAATGAAGAGGATAATAAGAAGGCTTTCATTAGTAAATGCACTTTGCTTGTAAACGAAAATACTTGTTTGAAATCTAAAGTCACGAACCTAGAATTGACCATAAAGAAATTTGGTGTGGGAAAACAATCTTTGGATATAATTCTTGGAAACCAAATATATGGCAATAATAGGCGTGGAGTTGGATATGATTTGAAACATGTTGAAAAGTCAAAATATAGGAAAGTTCACATTGAGACACCAAAAGTTGGAAATGTTCATGCAAAGTGCTTTACATGTGGTTTTGTTGGTTATACTTCTCATTATTGCAAATATAGGAACCAGAACATTAAATTCAAGAAAATATGGGTTCCTAAAAATTTGGTTACTAACATAAGTGGACCTTTTTGGATTCCAAGGTCACACGTAACATCTTTCATGTAGGGTAAGATGGAGTGGCTAGAAACTATGGATTGGATGTCGCATTTCATTAAAGTTCATTAGCCCAACGACAACGCGAAGGTATGGTTTCTTCCATGAGCTTAATGTATACCTTCATAGTTTTTTTGTATGTGCTTGATTGTTTTTGTTTGTGTGCTAATTCATTTATTTGTGTGCTAGTTCATTTGTTAGGATGCTTTAGTTCTTGAAAAACACAAAAAAATGAAAAATACAAAAAAATGGTGCTTAATGCGTATCCTTCTTTTTGAATCATTAAATTGGTATTAATGAATGATATTTATATCCATATAGAAAGTGATGTATTATTGTTATAGCTACATGTGTATGTTTGACTTTCTAAATAACCATGACATGTTCAATGATTAGAATAATTTGATTTATACACCTACACTTTCACTTCCACAAGTATTAAATGTTGTTGTACATTTGGAGACATCTTTTATGAAATATTGGAAAGTGAACGTAGGATGAAAAATAACTGAATATCTAAGGGATATGATGTGTTTTGCCTTGGATAGAAAATAGAGATAAAATGAAAAGAGCTCCGTATGAAAAATGGATACGATCCATGGCTACGACACTACCCACGAGTATCCAACATAAGCTTTAAGAGTAAACTTTAGCGTTGGTGTTATACTCGTCAAGAATGCCAACCCACATCTAAGAGTCCTCATGGGCTATGTTTTGGGTTTGGTTCCTTGAACTCATTTTTAATGAGATGAGAAAAATCAATCCTAGAAGATATCATGTTACATGGAAAAGTGGATTGGTTTTGGTTGAATTTCTTGAAAGTCCTCCTTGTGTGCTTCAATGTTTAATCATCACACTTACACGATGGTGTATAAGTCTTTGTTATAATTTTCATTGGATTTCACTTGTTTATTCTAAGAATGACTACATGCAAGTGTTTGTTATAGTTTATAATACTCTCTTTATTACATGAGATATAACATTGACTTCGTTGTACACTTTTGATGATAACAAAAGGGGGAGAATATTGAGAATATTTGGTTAAATGAAGTGCTTAATGCTTAATGTGCCTAATGAAGAAAATGAATATGTGAATATTGTGCTTAATGAATACCTTGTAAAAGGGGGAGCATGAATATAGGATGAGCATGTATACATGTTGAACATCATTGCACATCATTGTATTTGTATTAATTCCTCCATCATCACACTTCACACACACATGTCATGATGATATTATTTGGATAGTTATTGCTCAAATCTTATATTGGTTTGTCATCATTAAAAGGGGGAGATTGTTAGATACACAGTGTAGTTGAATACAACAATCGATGACTTCGCGTTTGATGATAACAAACGTGTGTGAACAATTTGATGTGTGTTCAAAGTGTTTTCAGGAGTGGCAAGAATGTAAATACTCAAAGGGGGACTTAGTCAAAATGATGGAGAAATATGCAAAGAAGACTTAGTCAAAGTGATGGAGAAATTGCAATTCATTAGCAATTTGGACTTGGTCAAATATGGAGAGATCTCATTCATATCAAAAGTGATTGAACCAAATATCATGCAAATCAATTTGTGATTAAATGAGATCCAATTCAAATCCCATTGCCATTGCCATTCAAATCATATTACAATCCAATTTAAACCCCATATCCTATTGTGATTAGAAGAGATCTTCCATATGATTAGTTCAAATCCTATTCAAGTTAGGATTCCATCCAATCTCCTTATTCTATGTGATTCTATTTGAGCCTAATTGATATCCTCACATCCATATATATACCACATCTCCAAGAGCTATCCCATGCGGCTACACAAAAGAAAAACCAAGCATCAACATCCAAAAAGTTGCGGCCAACACACCTTCTTCCCACTAAGGCCGTAATATACCAAGGGAGTCTCCATCTACCTCCATTATGCAAGCTATCAAGAGGGATCCATCTCCTAAGGCTGCAACTTCCAAGATTGTCCATCCTTTCCTAAGGTCGCAACACATCAAGAGGGTGCAAACCTCATTGCCACAAGTCTCAAGCTTCTTCATCCTCTATTGCATAAGCTTCAAGATATTTCTTCAACATTGCGCAAGTGACACAAGGACCTTCTATTAAACATTGTGCAAGTGCTAATAAGGCTCATCTTCACCATTTCTACAATACATTGAAGCTACAAGAATCCGTCATCCTCCAAGGCTGCAACACCCTAGAGAACTCCTTCAACCTATCATGCCGCAAGTTACAATGAGCAACATCAACTTTTCCAAAGCATCAACATCAAGTTTTCCAAAGCATCATAGTTCCATCCTCCACAAAGCAAGGCATGCATACCTAAGGCCGCAAGTTTCCAAGAGGTCCTCCTTTATTGCGCAACACCAAAGTAGTCCATCTTCTACCATTGTCGCAACTCTTCAAGGGTTTCATCTACAAGGCCTCAAGCAAAGAAGCTCCATCCTATTCCATTGCCGCAACAAGCTTCAAGGAATTCATCTCCAAGGCCACAAGCTAATCAAGTTTATCCTTCTTTGCTGCAAGGTTCCAAGGGTCCTTCCTCCGTTATGCAAGGTCCCAAGAGCCTTTCCTCTTCCTTGGCTGCAACCTACCACAAGGGAAGCTCACAAGGTCGCAAGTTGCCAAGGGAAGATCTCAAGGCCACAAATTGCAATCTCCTTCATCAGAAGGCCACAAGTTCCCAAGTGCTTCAACATCCATAGCTGCAAGCTTCAAAACCAAAGAAGGAGGCTGCAACATCTTGGAGGTGCCACGACTTTAGATTGGAGAGTACATATTGTCAGATCGAATCTGAACTGAGATTTTCTGAACTTTATATTTATTTTACATTCATGTATTGGTGTGTTGATCTTTGTAGGGTACTTTTTCATTCTTGTGGGATCTTGTCTAGTCGGTGCTAGACAAGAGGGTCTTGACTAGTCGGTGCTAGTCAAGAGAGAGCATTTACTAGATTAATAGTGTTTGGCACTTTGGTGAGTGCGGTACGAACTTGGTGAGCGTAGAGTTGGTGCTCATAGCGCTTTAGTTGTACCTTTGACATATTAATGCTAATATTTTCTTTGGGGCTGGAGTAGGTCGTTGGTGCGACTGAACCAGGGTAAATCTATCTGTGCACTCTGTAATTGTCTTTATTATTTGTGCTGATAACTTCCTTCGTTCTCAAAAAAATTTTATTAGCCTTTTCACCCCCCTCTAGGCTTAAATCCAGATCCAACAGCTTTTACATTTCTAAGTTAAATAGCTCACGTATACACACGCATAGCTGTTGTTCTTCAATTATTGAATTGAGCAGTTCCTCTTGAACTGAAGTGTTCACATGCTTTATAATCAGTACCTTCATGTGCATCAATTTATGGCTCAATAGTAGACTTCGATATTTGCTTCTAAGTCATTCGATGTGCTTCACAATGTGCTTAAAGCTTCAAGGCTATACTATATATACACTTGAAATAAACACATTAGTACTCATATCATGTATGCACATCATCAAAATCCACTGGGGTGGGTCCCAATATCCCAATAGTAGCATGGTTAGCTCCATGGCATAAGTTTCATACACATAACACCATGACCCATAGAGTGTAAATAAACACATAATATCATCACGTAATGGTGTAGACATAAAGATAACATCATGGATTCTTCTAACATGAGAGCTAATATCACGATAGCTTCTTGTCATGAGGTATATAAACATAGAAGCTTGGGTTAATTTCACATACTAAATACAAAATCATGGAACATATTGATTATGAAAGCATGGAGCACAAGCCTGGGACACAATAATTATGAAATCATAACATGAAGCATAACGTGAAGCATAACATGAAGCATAGTATGATGCATAACATGAAGCATAGTGTGAAGCATAGTGTGAAGCATAATATGAAATATAATGTGAAGCATAGAACATGAAGCATGTAGCATTAAGAAGGATACATGAAACATAAAGCATATCATAACATAATCTAACATAAATCATAATCTAGTTAATATTTATGCATGGATTATTAAACATCATTCTTGGCATGAATAATGACATGCAAGTGTAACAATATCTTCACATGCCTAATGAACTAATGACATATAACATTAATAGCATGGGGTATTCATTACATAATGTACATGATAATATTAACATTACATACTAACATTACATAATTACCATGACATAAATTATGAAGTGGATAAACACACATGTTAATAAATCAAAAATAACATTCCAATCAAGTTATGAGTTCCTACACTTGGTGATTAACAACATAGTGATAACACAATCTTAGTGATGGTATTCTAACACCCAGGTTATGAATTTATTACCTCCATGAAGCTTCTCCTTCTTCTCAAATCCTTGATCCCTTCTCCATTTACATACTCCACCAAATGAAAGAGAGAGGGAGGCATGGTACTTTCGGCTAAGGGAGGAGGAGAGGGAGAGGATGAGGTGGTGGTGGTGTCGGTCAAGGTGGAGGAAAGTGAGATGGTGTGGTGGCCGGTGACGTGTGTTTATATTTTATATATTCACGCGCGCCTTCTTTGTGATTTTCTGTTGTTTTCTGTTGTTTCAAATCCGTTCTTTTGTGTTTTTTTGTATCTTTTCACTTTCTTCGTGTTTTTGTGCAAATGCAGGAGTTTCCAGCGTTGGGGACATACAAAGAAGATATCATGAGTCCCCGGAGCAACGGGAGGTGTCACACGCGATACCGGGGGGCCAAACAGCGAAGAAATCCATGTATCAGCCCCCAACCGATCGGTTGGACATAGCCAACCGATCGGTTGGTGCACGCGTATCCGACCCGGACAGGAGCTAAAGTGAAGAAGCAGCTCACTCGATCGGTTCAGTGATCGGGTGAGATCGACAGAACTCGCTGTTATTTTGAGCTGAATTCCAACCGATCGGGTGACATCTCACCCGATCGGTTCATCTGTAGCCGAGATTCACGAACATCAACCCGGTGACATCAACCGCTCGCTTCAACCGATCGGTTGATGCTTCTGAAGCCCGATGGCCAAAGCGACTAGCAGCTCACCCGATTGGTTGATGCTTCAACATATTGGGTGGCCTCATTTTCTATATATAGTGACCTAGGTTTTCCCAAACGCGGATCCCCATTGTTTTTCTGTCTTTTTGGGATTTGTGACGGCTGAAATTTTATTTTATCTTGTAAGTGTTCTGATCATTCTGTAACTTTGATATAATTGTTCTTAATACTATTTGCTACTCTTTTCTATTGCTTGATTATGGTTTCAATGGTTGAATTTAATTGTGATGCTATTTTTACCATGAATTGTGAGTAGTTTTCCTATCTAGGGCATTAGTGGAAACCTCTTCGTGGGTTCTCCCTAGAACGACCATAAGATTAGGATTTCGATAGTATTTATGAATTTAGATGGTTACGCGGGGTGTTTTATTGTCACTGACGGGAGAAAGACCGCCTTTGACCGTCGCACCAAGGGGAAATAAAACTGGCATTTGATCCACTAGGTATAGCTGACACCCCTAGCGTAGACATTGAATCCTAGCACGTGGGAACGACAGGATGAAATGTTGGGAGTAATCGTTGCGAGCTTAGTGCTCCTGGAGTCGGTCGGTGTTAATGGACATGGGAATGCCCACCGATTGAACCCGGTTAGTCCTAGCGTATCATCCTGGGCATCGATCGGAATATCGGGCCCATGGGACTCTAGGTACCACTCTTAGAGGCAACGTCTCACCACTAAACCTAAAATCCAATCGTAATCCTATCCGTCCGTCGTAATAGAGAGGGCACATGATAGGGTGGAAACCAAAGTCCTAGGTTTCCTTTTATATCTTACATCCACCGTATTTCTATTCTGTGACAACCTACCGATTGATCGGGCTAGCTCCCCCATCGGGTGAACCGGTTCCTTTTTGACAATAAGCACAAAACACGCCTCCCTGAGTTCGACCCCCAAGCCACACTACAACATCATGCTCTTGCGGTTATAAATATTTAAATCTGGTATCCCCAATCCTATTGCCAATATTGCTAAATCCAGGGGACGTCAAGCTTTATGGCGCCGTTACCGGGGAGGCAACGTGCTTGTTTATTTTAGGACCCAGTGAACCCTAGAGGCTAGTTCACATCCTCACCTTGCGATAATTTTCGCATTCTACTTTTTTACTTTTTATTTTTTATTTTTCTATTCTTGAATTTTTTGTTTACTTTTATTCTTCACGAGTGTTTCTTGATCTTTCATGCGCATGAATACAAGAAGTCTCGACGACTTGATTCCTCTTGACCCAGAGATTAACGCCACCGTGAGGCGTCTGAACGTAGAGAGGAGAAGAAGGGAAGAAGCTAAAACCATGGGAGAAAATACTCCTCCCCAGAAGTCATTGCTGGAGTACTCGATGCCGTCCATCGGGTCCACGTCTAGCATACAACCCCCTGCCATTATAGCCGGAAATTTCGAATTGAAGCCGTCATTAGTGACGTGGATCCAACAGGATCAATTTTCAGGGGCACAATGGAGAGCCCGATTGAGCATCTGGACTCATTTTTAGAGAAGTGCGACACCTTCAGAATCAACAGGGTGTCGACTGATGCAATCCGGCTCAGATTATTCCCGTTCTCTCTACGGGATAAAGCCAAACAATGGCTAATGGGGAAGGACCCCAATACCTTCACAACTTGGGGGAAGCCGTCCAACGCCTTCTTGAACAAGTTTTTTCCCACGGGGAAGACGATGAAGCTGAGGAGCGAGATCTCCTCCTTCTCCCAAGCCAGCCACAAATCCTAGCACGAGGCTTGGATAAGATATAAGGAGATGCAACGGAGATGCCCTCACCATGAGCTCCCCAAATGGCAGATCATTAATCTGTTTTACAATGGGTTGAGGAATGATCTGAAATCTTCGATGGATGCCGCGGCTGGAGGGTCCTTCATGTCTAGGAATGAGGAAGATGCCGAAACCATTTTAGAGAACATGTCATATAATAATGAAAGGTGGTGCAATGAGCACGCCACGCCAAGATCTGGAGGGATGCACAGAGTCGAAGAGGTCGACAAATTATCCAGCAAATTTGATTTGCTATCTACACAGATCTCGGTATTTATGGTGGGAGCTGGAGGTGCCAGTACCCAGTAAGTAGCAGTAGTGGAAGCTGAAGTCCCCGGAGACTTTGATGGTGGCGATATCTCACCATCAGTGGATCAAGCAAGCGCTCTTTTCCATAACCCGATGGGTAATGCGCCGTATCCACCAAGGACTAGCTCAAATCCGGCATATTCTCCCAATAACCGTAACCACATGAACCTGAGCTATAGGGCACCATACCAGCAGCCCCAGTAACCTCAGCAACAATTATATCAACCACCTCGACAGCAGCATCAGTTGTACCAGCAGCAACAACAGCCCCAGCAGATGTACCAACAATATCCCCCGAGGAATCAGCAGCCCCCGCCACAGCAGCAACCATATGGCCAACAATGGGTAATCTCTTCGGTCGAGAGTCTCTTGACCCAATATATAACAAACCAGGAGAAGATAAACTTACAGCTGTAGATGGGACAGAAGACATTTACAGATCAAGTAACCCAGCTGGGGTTACAAGTGGGAAATCTTCAGAGGGCACAGAGCCAATTATCGGGTCAGCCGGAAGTCAATCCTAGGGGCAGAATCAAACATTGGCATTGACGCATGACCCTGCAAATGTATCTACGATTCTATTAAGAAGCGACACTCAGATTCCAACTAGGGTGCCCGCTAAAGAACCCGAGGCTCCGTTGGTCGATGGGTGACCAAATGCAAAGGCAAATGACGACAGAGCTTCGTCATCAAAGACCATGACCCCGGAGGGGGGTCTCTGAGGAAGCAATGAAGAAGAATAAGGAGGGAAACATGAGATCTACAAGCCAGCAGTGCCCTTTCCTCAAATACTTGCTAAGGCAAAGATAGACGAGAAATACGGCAAGTTTTTCGACATGGTCAAAGATTTGAGTTTGCAAATTCCCTTCCTGGAGGCCATAGAGACTACCCCTTCTTATGCTAAATTTCTAAAGGATTTGTTGACGAAGGGTACGAGGAAAGAAAAAGTCGTCCTGATAGCGGAGTGCAGCGCTCTGATTCAACGAGCGAACCTGCCAAAACTCAAGGACCCAGGTAGCTTCTCTATCCCATGCTCGAAAGGAGAAGTGAAGATCAATCGGGCGCTCGTCGATTTGGGTGGGAGAGTGAGTCTTATGCCTCTGTCATTATATAAAAGGATAAGAATGGGCGACCTTGAGCCCACCGGAATGACGCTGCAACTTGCAGACAGGTCTGTAAAATACCAGGTGGGGGTTGAGGACAACTTACCGGTGAACGTCAGCGGCGTACACGTGCCTGTATATTTTGTGGTGATGGACATGCCGGAAGACAACCACACCCCGATAATCCTCGGGAGGCCCTTCATGGCGACAGCTGGCATGCTTATTGATGTGAAGAAGGGGAAGCTGTCCCTAAATGTGGGTGACCAGAAGGTAGAATTTGATCTGGGATTGTCTATGAAGCATCCACAGGAGGAGAAAAATTGCAATGTGTTGGAAGCTAAAGAAGAAAGAATAGTTGAAGCTAGAGCTTGGGAGATTCTCTCGAGGAATCCCCCCGATAGCTTAGGGGACCTTGAGGAGCACATTGGGGAGAAAGAAGAAGACGCAGCTGGAGAAGTGTGTATCTCACAGATGACCCCTCCAGGATTCAAGAAGGCTGCTCCGACGAGGAGCAAGGGAAAAGAGCCCATGGGGCTCACTGCTGAGGAAGTGCGTATACTTCGAAGAGTGGCAGTAGATGCCAACGTGAGGGAGAAGCCCCCGGATACCACTAGCGGGAGGATCGTTGAGAGCGTCTACTTGTGACCCCTACCACCGATAAGGACTGCTGCTCCAAAAGCTGATGGGATGCCAATCATTGGGCATCACCCGCACCAACCAACTTGAAGATCATATACCAGGAATCGAGCAAATGACTATAAACAACAGCGCTTCATGGGAGGCAACCCATGTTCTAAACCTTCGTCGTTATTTTTAGGATTAGTTTTCTTATTTTTGGTGAATAAACACTACTATGGGGATACTCATTAAGAGACTTAGACGAATTTTGTGTTTTTGCAGAAAATTGCCCTCAACCGATCGGGTGATGCTTCAACCAATCGGTTGAGCCGTATCTGAAGCTGGCCATATCAGAATATCAGCCAACCGATCGGGTGGCAAGAGCAGCTGACCGGGTGGAAGATCGGGTGACAAGGCAGAGCTCTCGGGAAAATTTGGAGTTAAATCAACCGATCAGGTAAGCTGAAGCTGTGATCGGGTGGACGACCGGGTGAAGTCAGCATTGCTCTCGGGAAAATTGTGAAGCGGCCAACCGATCGGTTGAAAACTCAACCGATCGATTCGCTTGTAGCTGCCTTCTAACAAGATTTTTCGAAAACTAACCCAACCGATCGGGTGAGATCTCACCCGATCGGTTCACCTAAACCCTATAAATAACCCCCCTCCAACCGATTCATTTCTCACCCGACTCTCTCTCCTCTGATCGTTTCGCCTTCCCTCTCCCTCAACCGGCCAGCTCACTCACTCACTCAACTCCTTAATCCACTCCCTATTTCCTCCATCTCTCTCTCCCATCATCAATCCTCTCTCTACCACCATTCAACCCTAATTTCCGCCCTAACCCAGCCCTATTTCCCACATTTCGAAAAAATCACTTCTTGTTGGATCGACGTGCTGCGGCTTCATGAATCTCTCCATTGCACTGCGTGGAGTCCTTAGCAAGCAAAGAATCACTTCGATATTGGGTAAACTCGTTCCTAAGCTTAGTTTTTTTACTTTACCCAAGTATTTGCATTTTGCTCAATTGGCCATTGTTTGTGTGCATTTATACCATCTTGCATTTTCATCACACCCACACACTCATGGCCAAGGACAAGGGTAAGGGAATCATGAGGGGAGAGGGGCCGTCTCACAAAAGGCACAAATCTACACGTTCTCCACATGCACGTGCTCCTCAACCTCCCCCTACCCAACCCCCACCCTAACCAATCATTCCTCCCGAGGATCCACTGATGGGACCGCGGAGATACCGTTTCTTTAGTCTTGAACATAAAGATTTTTATAATAGACTCAACCAATGGTCCCACCTAGCCACTAAGTTTGCTCATAGTCAAACCCTGATCGATCTCGGAGTTTTCTCTGGTGTCGAGTCTTTATTTGCAAACCTTGGTTGGCTGAGCTTTCTAAACACCCATGCCCAATCATACCCCGCCCTCACACTCAAATTCCTTTCGTCCCTCAAAACTAAGGCGGGGTCCATTATCGATTTCCATGTCCGAGACCGAAACATCCGCACCCACGTGAACACAATCAATAACATCTTCGGTTTCCCCATTCTAGGTGACGAGGTCCGTCCCTATGAATATCATCGCGACTTCAATGTCGATTATTTTTGGGGTCGCTTCACCCTCCACGACCGATATCCTCGAGGCAAGGCCAAGGCCTGCTCTATCATCCACCCCGTATTTTGTCTATAGCCCACCGAATCTTATCGAGCACATTCTTTCCCCGGGATGAGTCAGGGACCGTGACCATCACTGACCTTTTTATCCTTTGGGCTATGACCTACGATTTCATTCGAGGTGATGACGGGATAGCTTTTGAGGCCCCTTGCATACCTATTAACGGCGGTGCATGGCTTATTCAAAAATTACTTGATATTATCCGCGTCGACAAGGGCAAGTATTACTGCGGGGGCCTCATTACCATCATTGCTTCACATCCCATGTTCAATATCGCTATCCCCCGAGATTTGCTACATGCCGCAGGATCCACATATCTAGATCTTGATGTCCTGCGGCACACCCATATGATCATGCCTCGTGGCGACGGTCGGTTTGCCTTTTACTACGGCCACCCCTGCTGCTTACACCATTCTACCCAACCCTAGCCATATGTCTATACATTTTGAGGCAGATTGGATGTTCCCTCCTGACCCAGAGTTTTTAGGGGGGTTACATCTTCAGTTTCATATCCCTGATGCACCACGACCACTGTCCCCTGCCGCCCACTTAGGCGAGCAGGACATCCCTGCGTCTAGAGGAGACCCCGGGGCTGGACCTAGTGGCGCCACCCCGACTTCTGTCCCTATTTCATCTAAGGCTCTCACTTCGGCCCTCTTAGGCCTTGCCTCCGGTGCCGGCACGACCACTACCGCCGGCACCTCTTCTGCTTTTCGTCGAGCCACCTCCGCTCGTCTCGCTCTAGAGACTAAGTTAGCTTCTCTAAGTGCTGGCGCATCTACCTCTACCTCCTCAGACCCATCCTCTTCTATCTTTTTGCACCCATGTTTCCTCGCACTTGAGCAAAACTTGTCCACCATTCTACGCATTCTTACTCACATTCACGGTCCGCCTCCACCCGCCCCTTCCCCTTCACCTCCTCCATCACCTCCTGGACGATCATCACCTCCTACCACCACCGTTTCCATTCCCGCCTCTACGTCTCCACACACTATTCCTGACCCACCACCTATGCCACCCTTCACTTCCATCATTGCATACACGCACCGTAAGCAATTACCGGTGCACTCGAGATCACTTCCCTCACCACCCTCTTCTATCGCCGTATCTCACCCATCCTCCTCCGCACTGGTCGCCATATCCCTACCACTTACCATTACCACCGGCACTCCGCCCATCATTCACACCACAACCGTACCCATCCATCCTCCATTACCACCCCTCTCTCCACTTCTCCGCACACCCATCACCTCTCCCGCTCACACCCCTCCATCTTCTACCGAGGAGGACGAGGAAAGTTCCTCTCCTATATTTTGATTCCTTTCTTTTTCTTTTCCAATCTTCCCATAGCATATTTCTGCATCATCATGATCATATCATATTGCTAGCATTGTCATGTTCAACTTGGGGGAAATCGATTTTTTATGTGTGTTGTCGTGTGATTTCGTTGTTGTGTGCCTGTTTATATGTGTCGTTTGGATGTGTTTTCCTATCTTTCATTTTGTGTGTTTATTTTACCTTCTTTTTATTTTTCTATTTTGTTGGTGTGTTTCTTACGTTTTTCACGTTTTCTGTGTCGGTGCGTACTTCCCCCCCATTTTCTTTGCCCTCCCATATTTACTACTATTGCATTGAGGGCAATGCAAGTTTCAGCTTTGGGGAATTGTACTTTGTGCATCAGTTGTGTCTTTTTCCTCGTTTTTGAGTCGTTTTCATCGTGTTTTTCTTTTTCTTTCTTTCTTTTTATCTCCCTCTCCTAGAGATGACCCCATATGATGAATTACCACAGAACCACACACACACACCCCTAGCTTTGCTATGATAATCACATTCACTAACCCTAGGAAGCCGAGTCCTATTGCATTTCATGCTTCGTGGGTTCACTTTGCTTTTGTGTGAGTTGTTTGTCGTGACTAGCTAGTTGGTGTGCTTCTACTTTGTGATTTTGATTTATATACCTGTCCTTGGTTGACCCCTAGAATATCATGCTTCAATTTTGAATATGCGGTATTTGCCTCTACTGTCTGCTTCTATATGCATGGAATATATATATATATATATTTTTTTTTGACAGGTAAAGGGAATTTTATTAATAACAACAATATACAAATGTACAAGCCTGAATACATCCTAAGGGAAACAAGAAGAGTGGGGATAGGGCACAAGCGCCGTCACCCACAACTCCCTATTTCACAATGGATAGTTTCCAGCCCAAAAAAGCTCAAAACATGAAAGACCCAAAGATTATCCGCAGTCAAGAAACCCCCAGTTAGAAAATGGATTATCCGTACCAGGACAGTCTCTATCAACATTTCGAAGAATGGTACGCACATCTGATGCAATATCTTCAAAAAGCTCAACTTTCCCAACTTCCTTACCATCAAATATTCTCGAATTGCGCTGCCTCCAAATGTGCCACACCATAGTAGCAAGCATGGACTTAGCAAGAATACCCACACTATCCGAATTATTGTACCGGGCTAGTATCAGATCCCCCACCTCCTCGAGAGAATTAGGCACAACCCCTGAATAACCCAATTTAAGAAGTCCCCTCGTAAGAATATATCGGCTGTAGTTGCAGTCAAAAAAAAGATGTTTGATACTCTCCCCAGCATTAGAGTTGCATAAGACGCAACTCCCCTCAACAATTATCCCCCACCTAAGAAGCAGATCTTTGGTAGGCAACTTATTTCGAAAAGCCCGTAGCAAATTAATAGCCATTTTTGGGACATGTTGGGAATACCAAATCAACTTATAATAGGGAAAAGGAGTGCCAGGCATTCGTACCCCCTCCCAGGCGCCCCTCATGGTACATTTCGGCCCAGCCAGCCAACTCCAAGTGTCAGGTTGAGTATTCAGTTTCACAGGTGATAGTATAGGTAATAAGTGTGCAATTTCCGGCCTGGAAGACCAATTCCCCTGAGTCCAAAAATCCGAAACCAGTGCATTTTCTGTTCCAGGAATGGGACTATAAAGTAGATAGAGTGGCCCAATTGGGAGCCAGTTGTCGTACCAAAATGACGTCGAGGTACCATCATTAACTGTACGTTTAATCAGTTTATGAGAGAACTGCCTATACTTTAAAAGAAATTTCCACGAACCGGATTGATTGGGTCTAGACTTGGCCGAATAAAAGCCTGTGGTATCCCCATGGATTTTCCGCATATGCTTAGCCCATAACCCATTAGTAGCAAGGAAACGCCAAATTAAGCGAACTCCAGAGGCCTTGTTTAAATCATGAAGTGATCTCAAGCCAACCCCGCCCTCCTTTTTAGGAACACAGAGATCCTTCCAAGCCCAAATATGTAACTTCCCCCAGATAAATTTCCTACACGCCGAATTTATACTACGAATAACGGTTGATGGCAGACAATATGCTTGCATCCAGAAGCCCACCATTCCATAGATCACAGAGCGGACTAATTCTATCCTGCCAGAAATAGAAAGCAGGGAGGAAGACCAACCCTGAAGTCTTTTTTTACACATGTCAATTAGTCGACAAAACATTCTGGCTTTTGGGTACTTTGATGTCAGCGGAAGTCCCAAATATGTAATAAAAGATGAAACCATTTTAATCCCAAGAATTCGAGCCAACTAGCTCCCTCGGGCAACGAGTTCCTTTGCTAAACATAGCCGAGCTTTTATCAAGATTGATTTGAAGGCCAGTATAATGATTGAAGCTGCGGAGAAGATCCCTAAGTCCTATAAAAGACTTTTTATTTGCTCGACAAAACACCAAAAGGTCATCAGCAAATAACAGATGTGAAATAGCACCTGAACGCTTCATAGGTTGGATGGATTGAAGGGATTCTGCTTTTGCCATAATCAAAGAGAAGGCTTCCATCACCAGCACAAAAAGATAGGGAGAGAGGGGATCCCCCTGGCGCAATCCCCTATTAGAACCGAAATAGCCTTCCGGGGATCCGTCAATTAAGACCGAGAATGAGGGAGTGGAAATACAATTAGAAATCCAGTTAATGAAACATTGCCCGAATCCCATTTGATGTAGAATGTAGAAAACAAATTTTCTATTAACACTATCAAATGCCTTACGAATGTCCAATTTGATGCAGGTTCTCGAACCCATTTGATTGCTGAAATCCCGGATTTGCTCATGGGCAATAAGAGAACAATCAGCTAGAAGCCTGTCCTTTAAGAAAGCTGCCTGATTTGGGGAAACTAATTCACTAATAGCCATCTTGAGCCTGTTGCATAGGACCTTGCTAATAATTTTATAGATTACATTACAGCAAGAGATAGGCCTATAATCTCCCAATCCCGTAGCTTTAGAGTTTTTCGGAATGAGGGTAAGAAAAGTATGATTGATTTGACGGAGAATATTTCCAGTATGGAAAAAAGAGGATACAGCTGCAGAAACATCCTCTCCAATAATACCCCAACAATTCTGATAAAAGAAGGCATTATACCCATCAGGCCCCGGAGCCTTATCCTTCCCCATTTGAAAAACCGCACTTTTGATCTCTTCAGCAGTAATTTGCCTATCCATCCAAATAGAGGCCTCTAGTGATAGCTTACGTTTTGGTATTAGAATTGGGAAGTCCGAAATGTAATCATTGCCATTATATAGAGCCTCATAGAATTTAGGTGCCTCAGCCTTTAGAGTAGTAGTAGTAGCAAGATTATTCCCATTAGGAGCAATAATATGACTGAGATTATTATAACACTGGCGAGCTTTCATAGCAGTGTAGAAGAACTTCGAGTTCCTGTCTCCCAAAGAAACCCAGTTCTGCCGACTTTTCTGGCGCAAGTCAGCTTCCTCCATATCCAGAGCCTTAGCAAGATTACAAGAGGCCATCTTTTCTAAAATTTGAATGTCACAGTCTGTATTGAGTCTCGGATCAGCATGAATAGATTCAAGCCTCCTACGGCAGATATTTACATTGGCGCTTTCCCTCTGAACCAACGACCATTTTTTAAGGTATATCTTCAGTAATTTCAGTTTATCCACCAGTCTCTTCATAGAAGAACCAACCATCTTAACTTTCCAGATAGTCTTGACTACATCATGAAACCCCGGCAAAGATGTCCAAGAATTGAAAAACTTGAAAGGAGTCGCCAATTGCATAGCAGTAGGATGAAGATAAACAGTCATAGGATTATGATCACTAGTACCTGACTCTGAATATGCACAGTAAGAACCGGCCAGAAGTTGGAACCAGAGAGCATTGCCTAGAGTGCGATCAAGCCGGGCTGCGATACGAGCAACCCCAATACGTTTATTGTTCCAGGTAAACAAGCTTCCTGTACTTTTCAATTCAGTAAGGCCACAATTGCAAATAGTGCTATTGAAAGCGTCCATAGCCGAAGAATCCACCAAACGGCCCCCCAATTTTTCAGTAGAACTACGCACACAGTTGAAATCTCCTCCAACTAACCATGGCAAAGACTGCAGAGATTTTGAATCCACAACAAGAGATTTCCAAAGAGGTAATCTGTAGCTTGCAATATTAAACCCATAAACAGCAGATAGGGCCATACAGAAACCCCCAGAATTAGAAATCACACATGTTATGTGTTGATCAGAGGCCGAAATCAACTTACAACTCCAGTAATGAGACGAGTAAAGAATTATAATCCTTCCACCCTTACAATAATTCCTGTTGTCAATACTGAGCCATTCCCTACCAAAGCAGTTAGAGATTCTGTATGCATTTTTATTCTCCACCTTAGTTTCAAACAAGCACACAATAGAAGGTCTAACTTTACTCAATCTAGACTTAAAATCAGCACGACGAATAGGGTTATTCAAGCCCCTAGTATTCCAATAGTAGATAGACATTTAGACTGAATGGAGCGGGGTGGTAGCACTGGAATTACCTGCGATCCGAGTGCTTCGCCTGGTCGATTTTGGAGAAATAGCAGCAGATTTAGTTTTATGCGATACTGCAGCTTTGAGGACCGCATGCTCCTCACCCCATTCAGGAACAGGAACAGTCCATACAGTAGGGAGCTCTAGGTCAGATGGATGCTCTTGATAGTTTGGTACTCCTACAGGAGGGGGTTGAGGTACATAGGCAGAAGCTTGAACATGAACAATAACCGGATCAAGACCGGAATTACTGGAGATGGAGTCAACAGACTCACCAATCACCGGATAACACACAGGATGCATAGGCAAACTGCCCGAAGGAACTGAGTTAGAACAGGGAACCTTGGGACAATCCGAAATAGTTTCAACTGGAGATTTGACAGCCTCCTTATCATGGGGAGAAATCTGATCTTGCTGGGCAATTCCAACAGCTTCTTGAATCACCTGACCATCCACAGGGGAGCTTGAAACCTGTACCACTTCAGATACAATGGTCCCATCGACGGAAGGGACAGAGCATTCTCCATCGACATTGGAGGAAGGGACAGAGCATTCTCCAGGGTGGACTATAGGAGATGGGGCAAAAGAGTGGCTCGAATTAGCTGAATCAGTGGATTGGATTGAAGAGGGCTCCTTGTTTTTGTCCTTAATAAAGCAATGAGACTCCATGTGCCCGAAGCTAGCACATGAGGAACATCTTGGGGGTTCACTCTCATATTTCACCACCACCAAGAAAGTTGACCCATTTTCCAATTCCACAATCACCTTCCTTGCTAGCGGTTTATTAGCTTCCACTTCAACCAAACACCTTGCGTACACAATCCTACTTAGATTAGCAGTGCCACGATCGAGACAAATAGGCGTTCCAACTCCACTTGCCACCATATTTAAAATCTCCTTTGTCCACATATGAACTGGGAGGTTGTGGAGTTGAATCCACACTGGGACAGCAGTGAGAAAATCCCTATCATGTTTGACCAAAGGGCTCCACCGTTGCAATACAACAAGACGCCCATCAAATAGCCATGGCCCCCCATGAAGTATCCCTTCACAATCTTCCTCCTTCTCAAAACGGAAATAGAAAAACCCATTCTCTTTACTGAAAATCTGAAGACCTCCTTTTAGTTTCCAAAGCCTTTCGGTCCACGCTTTAATTTGACCATAGTATGGGATATCACCCAATACATATCCCACAAGAGAGTTCTTCCAACGTGTTATACCCGCCTCCAATTGGTTGTTGGAGACACAGACCTTCGCAATACCTTCCTCAACCACCGATGGTGGAATAAGGGACATTACAAGAGGATCATCATATTTCCTCCTTTGGGAACACACGTCCAGCCACGACTTCTTTCCCCCTGACGGATTTATTTGAATAGCTGAATTTGGTCTAATAGGAATTTTACCGAACACCTTGTGTGCTTGGTGAGGGGTTGAGCCAGCCACACGTTTCCTCTGCTCCGGATCAATACTAACACCTTTAGTAATGTAAGGAGCATGATTATTATTATACTGGGGAGAAGGTTTTGAGGGAGGACGAGAGCGCCGATTCCCCCCACCTGCTGGAAATCCATGACGCATCTGAGACTGGGCCGCCCTCTTCTTCGCATAAGAAACAGAAGTCCATCCCTCATCTAATCTTTTATCGCTGATCTCCTTACCCTTTGCACGAGCTTCCCCATCCGATACAAGTCCAGAATTAGGTTTAGATTTAGATCCGTCGGGGACAGGACCTTCATTCACAAAAGTCACACCCAAAGCATCTCCTTGCGCTACCCTAGGACCAGCAAGAGATTTCCCTTGGCCATCCTTCTCTGGTTGAAAGTCGCCTCCATCACTTGGAACGCCGCCGCCGCCAGAGTCCTCAGAGACCATTATCCCGAACAAAAAAAAGTACAAGACGCTATATATATATATATATATATATATATATATATATATATATAGTATGCTTAAATGCGCATGTGTCGGGACTCTACCAATAGGACTTGGATAACCCATTTAGCTTGTGCTCTGATTTGCGAGAAAAATTTTCTTTTGCCCAAGTGTTTAGAATTCGATTTCTTTTTTGTTTTACTTGGTGCAAATCCCCTCTTCGTGTACCGTTCTCCCACTTGGGAGAGTACACAAATTTATAGCCCAAAAATCAAAAAATCCAAACGAAAAAAAGAGAGAGAAAAGAAAAATCCAAAAAGAAAAAAAATTGTATAGCCAAAAGCCCAGAGAAATACAAATACCTAAAACCCAAAAAATTCCAGTGTGAATATTATTCCTCCATCGTGAATAAAGGGAAGGCGAGAATTTGCACCGAGTGTTCTACTCCACATCATCTCAACCTCCCTCATTTTCGAACACACTTGGCATATGAATTTTCTAGCAATTATCTAAGCTATAGTGCGGTGATCTTCTAGTTCCTAGCGGTCGAGTCCCCGACACATGATACGCTTCGATTCTTATTCTATTCTTATGCATGCTTGAGCTATTATTCATCGCTTATTCGAATTGAATCGATATTTGGGTCATTCCTTGGATTTGTGTATATGGAGCTTCATTGCACAATTTAGATAGTGACACCATCAGCTAACTCACGACCACACTCACTCGCGCTTCACCATGTGGGCCCACGACACCTATATGAACTCATGTTCCTTGGTTTAGTGATGTGTTTTATCGCTTGCTAGCTTAGTGTGTCGTGTTTGATTTTGTTGGCTCTGACGGGCGATCTAGGATTTTGTTTTCTCTTTCTGTTTCTCTTTCTGTTTTTCCCTCCGAGCTCCTACTCTCAATCGTCTTCCTCGAGGACGAGGAAGGGTTCAGCTGGGGGATTTTGCGTGTGTTTATATTTTATTTATTTACGCGTGCCTTCTTTGTGATTTTTCGTTGTTTGTCGTTGTTTCATATCCGTTCTTTTGTGTTTTTTTGTATCTTTTCACTTTCTCCGTGTTTTTGTGCAAATACAGGAGTTTCCAACATTGGGGACATACAAAGAAGATATCATGAGTCTCCGGAGCAACGGGAGGTGTCACGCGCGATCTCGGGGGCCAAACGGCGAAGAAATCCATGTATTAGCCCCCAACTGATCGGTTGGACAGAGCCAACCGATCGGTTGGTGCACGCGTATCCGACCCAGACAGGAGCTGAAGTGAAGAAGCAGCTCATCCGATCGGTTCAGTGATCGGATGGGATCGACAGAACTCTCTGTTATTTTGAGCTGAATTCCAACCGATCGGGTGACATCTCACCCGATCGGTTCATCTGTAGCTGAGATTCACGAACATCGAGCCGGTGAC
The DNA here is from genome assembly GCA_030789695.1 of Scilla litardierei. Lineage (NCBI taxonomy): Eukaryota > Viridiplantae > Streptophyta > Magnoliopsida > Asparagales > Asparagaceae > Scilla > Scilla litardierei. The sequence goes on from CM061133.1 coordinate 255,087,106, forward strand.
ATCAACCGCTCACTTCAACCTACCGGTTGATGCTTCTGAAGCCCAGCTCACCCGATCAGTTGATGCTTAAATCGATCGGGTGGCCTCATTTTCTATATATAGTGACCTAGGTTTTCCCAAACACGGATCCCCATTGTTTTTCTGTCTTTTTGGGATTTGTGAATGCTGGAATTTTATTTTATCTTGTAAGTGTTCTGATCATTTTGTAACTTTGATATATTGTTCTTAATACTATTTGCTACTCTTTTCTATTACTTGATTATGGTTTCAATGGTTGAATTTGATTGTGATGCTATTTTCGCAATGAATTCTGAGTAGTTTTCCAATCTAGGGCATTGGTGGAAACCCCATCGTGGGTTCTCCCTAGAATGACCATAGGATTAGGATTTCGATAGGATTTAGGAATTTAGATGGTTACGCGGGGCGTTTTATTGTCACTGGCAGAGAAAGACTGCCTTTGACCGTCGGGCCAAGGGAAAATAAAACTAGCATTTGATCCCCTAGCCACAGCTCACACCCCTAGCATAGACATTAAATCCTAGCGCGTGGGAACAGCAGGATGAAATGTTGGGAGTAATCATTGCGAGCTTAGTGCTCTTGAAGTCGGTCGGTGTTAATGGACATGGGAATGCCCACCGACCAAACCCGGGTAGTCCTAGCATATCATCCTGGGCATCGACCGGAATATCGGGCCCATGGGACGCTAGGTACCACTCTTAGAGGCAACGTCTCACCATTAAACCCTAAAATCCAATCGTAATCCTATCCGTCGATTGTAATAGAGAGGGCACATGATAGTTTGGAAACCAAAGTCCTAGGTTTCCTTTTATATCTTACATCCACCGTATTTCTATTCTGTGACAACCTACCGATTGATCGGGCTAGCTCACCCATCGGGTGAACCGGTTCCTTCTTGACAACAAGCACAACACACGCCTCCCTGAGTTCGACCCCCAAGCCATACTCCAACACCGTGCGCTTGCGGTTATAAATATTTAAATCTGGTATCCCCGATCCTATTGCCAATATTGCTAAATCCAGGGGACGTCAGCCTGCCATTAGGGAGAGAACGACAGGAGAGAAAGTGAGGAAGAGAGTTATCTCTTTTGTTTTTATTTTTTATTTTCTTCTCTTTTTCCCTTTCTTTTTCTCTTTTTTATTTCTAATCCATAATCATTTGGCTTAGGCTTATTAACTAGGTGATGACAAGTTGGGGGGGTTAGGTGTCTCATACCTAGCTAATTAAGCACGGTAACATAACACATGGATTATGGTAGGTGTGGATAATTAGGAGGACACATGGATAGTGAGGTGTCATGCTAAGAAAAATTGAAATTATGCTTTTTAGAAAAGTAGTAATACAAGTATTTAAACCAAATAGTGTCCATGTAGTATACAACATAATACATAACATGCTAAATTAGAATGTAGTTAAAATCTAATAATAAATTTTAGTATTATTAAAATCCTTTAAAAATTATGGAAACATCCCCAAATACTTGAAATATATATGTGTATCAAATATGATCACAACATGTAGTACAATACCCGTATATATGCAAACAGGGAGGTACACTCCCAGCCATCAGCCACTCCATTTGCCCATTGCCTGAGACTCCACTACCACTAGCCCAGCCACTGCGACCCTCCTCCGCAACACCCAAGCACTACCACAAAGCTCCTCCCTTGCCACACACCTGCTTGACTCCTGCTTCCTCCAATGCCTGAGCGTACCACAACTTCCCCTCTTCCATGAGCCAAGCATGCTCAAGCTCACGTGCTACCATTCCTCCTAGCCCTTCCATACATGCTAGATCATGAATTAGTAACTTCATCCAATCTCTGAAAATGAATGGTACCGTCTCACTACCACTTAAGTAAAGTTGTCACCCAGCAAACAGAGGCCTGCCATGCCCTAAGAACCTGACCAAGTCCCCACATTGTAATGCCCTACCAGCTACTGCACAAGTACTAGAGGGGGGGGGGGGGTGAATAGTACTTTAAAATAATAAGGAGTATAATTCCAAATTAAATTGCAAACAACTACCAAATCAATTTGCGGAAGCTTAAATTGAATGACAACACAAAATTAACAAAGCTAACAAACGATGTTAATGGGTTCGGATCCACCCAAGTCTCCCCGACTTGTTTCCGGTGATCCTACGTCCCAACCACCCGGATCCCCTCCGGATACTTAGGTTAGAAACCCTAACCCAAGATTTCCACTATGAATATCTTGTGAAAAACCTTCACAAGATCAAATCATACATGCAATAGCAAACGTGAATCCCACAACCTGGGATCACAACCTTCTCTCACAACCGAGAGAATCACAAAGCAATATTAAAGAGTTTAATATGAAATAAACAATCTTACCACAAAATCCTATACCTTGAGTTTTTCTTACCCAAAAGGTGAAATGAAGGATTTGAGGAAGATGAAGTCACCAAGACCTAGCACCAAGGAAATGACCAGCAATCGGTGCCTAGGGATGATTTGGAGACTTGGATCAAGTAATATCTTGAAGAGCTCACCAAGAACAAGCTTCTCTCTAGATGGATTCTAGATCTAGAAATGAGAGAGAATGGGTTTCTTGTGAGGAAGAGAGCTTTAGATTTGAGTGAGAATGGCTATCTCTTTTGATCTCAATGAATCTCTGAATGGAAGCTCTAACCTAGATAGAAATGACCTAGGTTCGTATTTATAGGGTCCCATAAAAACAAGTTAGGTCATTCTCCAACGGATAGAAATCTGTGAGAATTAGTCGGTCAAAGAACAATCACTGACCGACTAGTTCATCAACTAGTCGGTCAGTCAAACAGCATGGACCGACTAAGAGAAGATCTGAGAAGAGATAGAATTTCAGACCTAGAAATCTAGTCGGTCCAAGAAGACTTTCTGACCGACTAGTTTCACAACTAGTCGGTCAGTCAATGAACGTAGACCGACTAAGAGGCAAAATGAAATAGTCTGAATACAAGTTGACTTAGTCGGTCCAAGAACAAAAGTTGACCGACTAGATTGTCAACTAGTCGGTCACCAAACGTTCTTAGACCGACTAACGATAAACAGTAGCTTAGGAGAAATTTAGCATGAACAGTAAGTCACAACTAGTCGGTCAAAGAAGCATCACTGACCGACTAGTTCACAAACTAGTCGGTCGGTGAGTTAACGTAGACCGACTAACTGTAAACAGTAAAGTCCAAGAAATTAAGGAATCAAACTAGTCGGTCCAAGAAAAGTTGCCGACCGACTAGATCACCATCTAGTCGGTCAGTACTTGTTCTTGTACCAACTAACATGCACAATAAAGTCCAAATCGAAGCGCGATGCTTCGAGGAAGTTAGAATGAACTTGTGCAAGGATCCTAGAGCTACGAAATGAGCGTAATGAAGATAGAAACGTAAGATATACTCAAGGCTTAACATTCTATATATCGAAGCTAAAAAGACTATAAATAAAACCTTAATAAACGGTCTTCGAGAGCTTCGATTGATTCTTCATAACTTCCAAAACGGCGCATGAGCTTCAACGAAGCTTTAGGCATGAATACGAGCTTTGGGAAGTGTTGAGATGTCGCTTTGAATGTTCTCGTGAATTTGGCGACGATCTCCAAAACTGCGCTCACAAATTGTTAGTTCATGGATTATTTATGTTTGCTCATCATCAAAACCAAATCCGGGGAGTCCAATATTCAACATTCTCCCCCTTTTTGGTGATGACAAACCAACATAAATAATAATAAAAAATAATGATTCAAATGCAAAATACTTACTCCCCCTGCATTGATGACACGTTAATTCCAAAATGAATATATATGAATTGCATCAATCAGATGAGTAAGATAAATAAAGAGAATCGATTTTCGAAATATCGGATTTTGAAAATCCTTATGTGTATCTTAACTCCCCCTGAATCTAACATATCAAACTAGATTCTTGGAAATTGAGTTAAATTTTCATTTGCGCTATTTATTCTCATTATCTCTCTCCCTTTGGCATTATCCCAAAAATGGGGGGCATACAACGACAACAACTAGGAAATGGAAAATCCAACATCGGGAGTCGTAGACAATGACGATGGAACTAATTGACACCAAAGGAAAAGCGATAAAATCAAATCAAGGTGTGCCAAAAATGTCCATTATCAAAAAGCGATAATCAAAATCATCAAAGATACCAAACAATTATTCATTTCTTGAATAATGAAACATACTCTCCAATATTCAATATTCTTGGTTAATTTTGTGCATGGAAAACAATTCTATACAAATATAGAATTTAAATCTATTTAACCAAGTTTTCATGCGTCGAGCGACGAATTCACACATCATATGCATTGAACGAATATTAAATGTGCACGACAAATTAAGATAAAGAGAACGACGATGTATATATATAAATGATAACATCATGAGTACATACAAAGAGATATCGATACATCAAATGCAACATACCCATCAAAAAGAAATACATCATCATCAGCCACATCAAAATAAATACAACAGCATCATCCACATCAAAATATAACATCATCATCGACATCATCCAAAATACATCAAAATATCATAACCCTCATACTATATCCTAACCCAAAATACTCTCACTAAGATATATCATCTAAAGCGTAGTGGAGAGTCCTCGGAACACCGATCACGAGGGAGTGGCTGGATCTGCAGTGTCCGTGGGTCCAGTCGACGGAGTGGACTCAGGCTCTGCAGGGAGTAGAGGTGTCTCAACAGACGGGATCGACGGGGCAGGAGTCGAGACGTCAACGACGGGCTCGACGGCTGATTAGTCAACAGGAATATCAGCAGGCTCGGCAACAGGGTCAGCAGCATGCTCAGAAGTCTGAAGTGCTGAAGCAGAAGTCTCTGGAGCACCGGAAGTGGTGCCATCTCCAGGAGCTGAAGAGGTAGCAGCAGCAGCAGCAGCAGCAGTGGCCTCATCGCCACGGGCTAAGGAAGTGACAAGCTCGTCAAGCTCCTCATCGTCCATCTCCTCGGCCTCAGAAACTGAAGGAGGAAGATCAATCCCCATCATACGAGCCATACGGCAGACTACCTCCTCAGTACGAGCCAAACGGGAGTCGTGCTGACGAAGTAGGCGTACGACATCGTCTAATGTGGCAGGAGGAGCGGGGGCTGTAGCAGCTGACGGAGTAGACTTGGAAGCAGATGCGGTAGACCTCTGCACGTGACGAAGCGCCGTTAGAGATTTCTTAACGGTCGTCGTGTTCAGAGGAGTACCCAAGGGACGCTCATCGTCAGGAGGGAGAGGGACTCGGAAATGACGAAACACAAGAGTCAGCAGACAAGGGTATGGAATATGCGCAGATTTATTGGTCTTGCGTATACACTCGAAAGAGTCCATCTTATCGAGTATCACGCGAGCCCAATTAATCACGCATCCCAAGAAAAGAGCGTAGATCAATTTCAAGAACGGCTGGGATGGAAGTGAAGATGATCCATACTTAGGGAGTATGCAAGACTTCAAGATCAGGTTAAGGACCCACGCATTCGGCTTGAAAGATTTCGATGGAACACCAATGAATGCGGAGGGGATAACCTGGAAGATATCTGAAAGAACTGACTGATCCAAGGAGGAAATATCATCGACGGAAATGTCCGAAGGAAGAAGACCGGACGACGAACAACCAAGAATCTCCCCCAAGATTTCTGCCGTGAGAACTATAGGAGTTCCCAAGACAGTAGTCTCAATGGAGTGGCTGGCATCGTACTGGCCTCGAACACGATTGGCATAGAACAATTTCACAAGGCGAGGATATGGTTTAGGATTGGCCTTAAGATCGTATCGGAGATAATCAAGGAGACCACTATAGGAGAGAAGATCAGCAAGGCCGAGAAAATCAGAAAACTGAACGTAATGCTCTAACAACAGTGGACAGTGCTCAATACGGTTGTACGCTGCGAGACCCTGAGGGTCATCACGGCACAACGATATGTCTACACCGCCAACTGGCATAGGAGCTTTACCCTTAGCCTTACGGGTCTTCGGAGGAGGAGTGGGTTCCCTAGGGCTAGGCTCATCCTCAGGGATAAATTCAGTGTCGGAATCGGGAGGAGTAGCCGGAGATTGGAGAATGGGCTTTTTGGACTTAAATTTTCTGGGTTTTACCGTTGCCGTCCTCGGCTTCTTAGGAGGAGGCGAAGATGGAGAAGCTTGGGTTGATTTGGCACGATGCTTAGGCTTAGGTGGATTCCTAGCAGTAGGTTGCTCTACAGTCATGGGGGATGCCCCAGAGGGAGTGATAGGAATCCTCGTCTTTGCCATGATCGTGGCACGACGAGTACAACCAAACTGAAACTACAAGCAACACAAACCCTAGAGATCAACAGAAATCGGAAAACACAAACCCTAGATTTCACAAGCCCTAGGTTAAATTTGAAACCCTAGGAGCTAGAAGTGATATAAAACAAACCCTAGAGAAGGAATCGACCTAGGAGGAGGAGGGAGATAGAGGAGGAGGCGACGGCGGCGGACGGCGGACGGCGGCGATGGCCAGAGAGATGGCCGGAGTCGACGGGAAGATGAAGAGGCTCGGAGGGGGTTTGGGAGTTATTGGGCTTGAGCTGAGAAACAGACCGACTAAAATGAGTTTTAGTCGACTGAAAAAGAGATTAAGTCGGTCGAGATCTGGAAAAGACACAAATGCCCTAACACACTTAGTCGGTCACAGTTCAAGCACTGACCGACTAGATTACGATCTAGTCGGTCGGTCAATGAGCTTGAACCGACTAAGTCGAAACAGAGGCAAACATGGATTTTTAGGGCTAGAATTAGTCGGTCGCAGTATATTCACTGACCGACTAGTTTTCAATCTAGTCGGTCGGTAAGTGTACTGTGACCGACTAAAGAAGGAAAATGATAAGATTAAGATTGAAGCTTGATCTAGTCGGTCTGAGTTCACTTGCTGACCGACTAGATGAGCATCTAGTCGGTTGACAAGTGAACTGAAACCGACTAGAAGAGTCCAAAAATTGATAATTGATTTCTCTTCACAAACCGCTTGGATGAAACATCTTAACACTCTCATTAGTCATCTAAATTACCCCATAAAACGTCGAAATCTTAAATACGACATTGAAATACGAATTCGATCATAAATTCAAACATATCACATAAAATTCCCAAAAATTCAATAAATCTAGCATGAATGAAATATCGCAAAATATAATAGCATGCAAGATAATTGAATGAAATATGAATCCTATATCTCGGATTCACCCATAATCCCCAATTCTCGACGCAACCGCACAAAGGAGTCCTCCTTTAGGGGTTTCGTGAAAATATCGGTGATTTGCTTTTGGGTTTCAACGTACACTAAAATGATGTCCTTTTTAGCAACATGATCATCTAAGAAATGGTGTCGGACATCTATGTGTTTTGATCGGGAATGGTGCACCGGATTCTTTGAAAGACAGATAGCACTTTGGTTATCCACCATGATAGGGCTAGTATCACAGTGAATACCAAAATCCTTCAAAGTGTGTCTCATCCAAAGAACCTGGGCACAAGCGGCACCGGCGGCAATATATTCCGCCTCGGTGGTTGAAAGTGATAAGGAATTTTGCTTCTTGGAAAACCAAGAGACAAGAGAATTTCCTAGAAAATGGCAAGTGCCACTAGTACTTTTCTTGTCGGATTTGCATCCCGCATAATCGGCATCACTGTATGAGACTAACTCATACGTACTAGATTTCGGATAAAGTAATCCAAAATCTAAAGTGTAACTTAGATAACGGAAAATACGCTTTACCGCTACTAAGTGAGACTCCTTAGGTTGAGACTGATAACGAGCACATATGCATACGGCAAACATAATATCGGGCCTACTTGTGGTAAGATAAAGTAAACTACCTATCATACCTCGATATAGACGAATGTCTACATCCTTACCGCCCGTATCCTTGTCAAGATGCGTAGTCGTGCTCATTGGAGTCTTTTTCCCGGAAGCACTTTCCATTCCAAATCGCTTAAACAACTCCACCGTATACTTCGTTTGGTGGATGAAGATTGCATCGTTCAATTGGCGAATTTGGAGACCTAAGAAATATTTGAGTTCGCCCATGTGGCTCATCTCAAATTGGTCCTTCATAAAATTAGAAAACTCTTCGCAAAGAGTGAAGTTAGTAGCACCGAAAATAATATCATCAACATAAATTTGAACCAATAAAATATCATTATTCGCATGCTTAACAAAAAGTGTAGAATCGGCTTCGCCCATTTTAAAATTCAAATCCAAAAGAAAATTCTTTAGGCGATCATACCAAGCTCGAGGAGCTTGTCTCAAACCATAAAGAGCTTTCTTTAGTTTAAAAACATGATTTGGAAATTTTTCATTTATGAAGCCCGGAGGTTGAGAAACGTAAACTTCCTCAACAACATCTCCGTTTAAAAATGCACTTTTAACATCCATTTGAAATAACTTAAAAATTTTTATGGCATGCATAAGCCAATAAAAGTCTAATTGATTCTAATCTAGCTACCGGAGCGAAGGATTCTTCGAAATCGATACCTTCCTCTTGGCGATAGCCTTGAGCAACTAACCGAGCTTTGTTCCGGACGACCACTTGATTTTCGTCGGTTTTGTTCTTGAATATCCACTTTGTCCCTATAACGGTGTGGTTCTTCGATGGCAAAGGAACAAGCTCCCATACCTCATTCCTCTCGAATTGAATGAGTTCCTCCTCCATGGCAAGGATCCAAGCACTATCTTCGCACGCTTCAACGATATTCTTTGGCTCTATCGATGAAGCAAAGGCACAATTGGCGAAGTGGTGGACTTGAGATCTCGTCTTGACACTATCATTAATATTGCCAATGACTTGCTTATGGGGATGGTCGCGAACGGTATGAAGCCGCTTGGGAATACCTTGATCACTAGGCACATTCTCAACAACTTCATTAGTCGGGTTAGTCTCAATAGAATCAATTGAATCAATAGACTTAGAATTTTCAGACGAATCACATAAAACATCCATAGAATCATTATCATTTGAAATTCTAGAAGTAGTAAAATTCTCATTAAAAGAGACATGAAGTGATTCCTCGATCGTAGAGGATCTTTTGTTGTATATCCGGTAGGCTTTGCTACGCGAGGAATACCCAACAAATATCCCCTCATCCGATCTCGGATCAAACTTGTCCAAATTATCATATGTGTTTTTAATAAAACATTTTGCGCCGAAAACACGAAAATGTTTAACTTGAGGCAATCTACCAAACAACAATTCATAGCAAGTTTGTTTGGTGCCGGGCCTCAAAAGTATTCTATTAAACACATAACAAGCGGTGTGTACCGCTTCCGCCCAAAATTGATAACCAAGTTGACTATCTTCGAGCATAGTGCGAGCACACTCCACAAGCGTTCTATTCTTCCTCTCAACAACACCATTTTGAGGAGGTGCGCGAGGGAAAGAAAACGTGTGAGTAATTCCAAGATCATCACAAAAATTTGAGAAAGACTCATTCTCAAATTCACCCCCATGATCACTACGAATAGTGACAATGGTGGTTCCGATGAGATTTTGTACTTTCTTCACAAATATTGTGAAGTTTTCAAAAGCTTCATTTTTATTACATAAGAAAAATACCCATGTAAATCTTGAATAATCATCAACGATGACTAGTCCATATCTTGCATTTCCTAAGGAAGCAACTCTAGTTGGCCCAAATAAATCTAGATGTAATAGCTCTAGTGGCCGTTTCGTAGAAATGCTTTTCTTAGGTTTAAATGAGGATTTAGGAAGCTTGCCACGTTGACAAGAATCACAAAAACTTTTCTTTTCGAAAACGAGCTTCGGAAAACCTTTAATGGAATTTAATTTCGAAAGTTTATAAAGTGGTCCAAAGTTCACATGTCCAAAGCGTCGATGCCATAACTGTTGTTCACTTGTGTTGGCAACGAGACATTGTTCATATGACTTAGGAAGATCCAAAATATAAATATGTTTATGGCGTGTGCCGGAAAATAATAATTTATTATTATCATTTGAAATATGACACAATCCTTTCGCAAAACTAACTTTGTAACCTTTGTCACAAAGTTGGCTTATTGAAATAAGATTATGATTTAAACCATCAACTAGATAAACATCACTAATTAATGGTTTAGAAGGGTTACCCACTTTACCAACACCGACGATGGTTCCGCTCTCGTTGCCTCCAAATACGACGCGATTTCCATTTGCAATGGGAACCACTCCGGAGAGCAATTGAGCGTCACCCGTCATGTGTTTTGAACACCCGCTATCGAGTATCCAATTCCCTTTGGAGCTAAAGTTAAATTTGTTGCTCCTCTTCTTTTTCTTTTCCTTGAGTACCTAAAGATAGAAACTTTCATATCATGGTACCCAAGGTCATTGGGTCCTCAAAAGTTAGACCTTTGGAAGCCAAGTCCAATTGGACTTTGACTTCCCCACATAATTTCTACTATGCACAACATCCGAAAAATAAGCATTCATATATACTTGTTTTTCATCCATGCTTGTGTCCTTTGGGCTCCAAATAGTGAAAATTTTGGGAGCCATCATCCTATTGGGTGCATGCATGCGTTGTTGGTTTCTACGTGATGCATGTCGTGGATAGGCATAAGGAACATGATGGAATGGTGTACGACGAGAATTATTCATATGATGTTGTGGGTGAACATATGCATGTGTGGGAACACGTGCGTGAGGGTGTCTCACATGGTGTGCACGTGCCCGTGAACGTGTAGCATAGAATTCATCATATGTGTGAGATGGTGGAGTAGGACGTGTGTTCCCACGTGGCATGGTATTGGTGTACATATAAGCATGCCCCTTCTTTGGAGGTCCACCCAAAGTGGGTTTCTTTCCAAAAGAGGCTGTGGACGAGGTGGAAGCACCATTGGTAGATGAACTACCAATAGAGTGTTTGCTACCACTCGTAGAGTCACCGGAAGTTGGCCTAACAAAAGTAGTGGCCGCTTTAGATGGACATCCCATCGTATACCCCAAACCAATGTGGTGATTGGCCGGAAGTAAGTCACTTAGGATTTTATCCAAATGGTCCTTACCTTTGTTGAATTTGTTAATTCGGCCCAATGTGTTCTCATATTTCTCTTTGAGAGAACGCATAGAAGTATCCAAATTGGATACTTGCGATGTGAGCACAAAAACACGAGATTTAAGATTCTCGTTCTCAATACTCAAGGTCGAGTTTTGAGAAGTTAAATCCGCTATCCTATGTTCTTCCGGATCCTCGATGCTAACATGTTCAAGTTTAGATTTGAGATTAATAATCTCATTTCTTAACTCTTCAACAACGGTGTCGTTGTTGGTGATGATAGTCTTAGGCGAGGTTTGAATGCTAGCTAGGTCATCTTTTACTTTAGTATATCTATTTACTAATTTAGTGTATTTAGACCATAAATGAGAGTTAGCATCCCTAAGATCATCCATCGTTACCTCATCACCTTCGTCGTCGCTATCATCGGAGGAGGAAGATCCTTGATCATGCTCCTCTCTTGCCATGAAGCACATGTGCGCTTGCTCCACTTTCTCATCATCCGACTCTCCGCTTGAGGAATCCTCGGAGTCGGTGAATGTTGCTCCGACAAGTCCCTTTTTGTACCCCTTTTTGTACTTCCTTGACTTGTCGAACTTCGGCGCCTTCCACTTCTCCTTTTGCTTGTTTTGAGGACAATCCGCTTTGATTTGTCCCGGCTTATTGCATTTAAAGCACAAAGGTGGAGAGGCGTTAGTAGAAGTAAACTTAGATTTTTGTTTGAAGTTACCCTTTCAGAAGAAGCGATTGAACTTCTTTGCCATGAGTGCAATGGATTCCATGTCCATTTCTTCTTCCGAGTCCTCATCATCGGTAGAGGTGGATGAAGCCGCCTTGAATGCAATCGCCTTTTTCTTAGGCGCATCTAGGTTCAAATAGGACTTCATCTTTTCTTGTAACTTCACCTTGCTATCTTTGCGTACCTCGTATGACATCAAAGTACCCATTAGTTGAACTACGGTATATTTGTTCATGTCATTACCTTCCTCGATGGCGAAGGTACGTTTTTCCCAAGAAGAGGGAAGTCCTTCAATAAGCTTTGAGCACTTCTCCTTTTGAGTGTAGGACTTGCCGAGGGTCTCTAACTCGTTTATTATGTCAACGAAGCGAGCGTAATATTCTTTCATCTTCTCGCCCTGTTGCATATGAAACATTTCGTAATCTTTGTTTACGACTACGAGTTTAGAGTCTCTTACCCTACTCGTCCCTTCATGAAGTATGAGGAGGGAGTTCCAAATTTGATATGCACTCTTACATGTGCATATCTTATTGAAATCCTCGGGCTCCAATGCGCATTGCAAGGCGTTCATTGCCTTGGCATTGCTTACCTCCGCGGCGACCTCCGCGGTAGTCCATTTCTCAAAGTCTTCTTCTTTGGGTTCGATGTATTCCTTCATTGTAGTCCTCCATAAGGATGCACTCCGGAGGAAGGTTTCCATCCGGAATTTCCAATACCCATAGTTGGTACCGTTGAAGAATGGAGGCCTCGTAGAGGAATGTCCTTCCATCACCGATGACGCTCCTTCACGGTTCCTGAAGGTGTCATAGTTGGAAGGTGGAGGCACGGTCTTGTTTTCGTTGGCAGACATAGCTAAGTATCTGGCTCTGATACCAAATGTAATGCCCTACCAGCTACTGCACAAGTACTAGAGGGGGGGTGAATAGTACTTTAAAATAATAAGGAGTATAATTCCAAATTAAATTGCAAACAACTACCAAATCAATTTGCGGAAGCTTAAATTGAATGACAACACAAAATTAACAAAGCTAACAAACGATGTTAATGGGTTCGGATCCACCCAAGTCTCCCCGACTTGTTCCCGGTGATCCTACGTCCCAACCACCCGGATCCCCTCCGGATACTTAGGTTAGAAACCCTAACCCAAGATTTCCACTATGAATATCTTGTGAAAAACCTTCACAAGATCAAATCATACATGCAATAGCAAACGTGAATCCCACAACCCGGGATCACAACCTTCTCTCACAACCGAGAGAATCACAAAGCAATATTAAAGAGTTTAATATGAAATAAACAATCTTACCACAAAATCCTATACCTTGAGTTTTTCTTACCCAAAAGGTGAAATGAAGGATTTGAGGAAGATGAAGTCACCAAGACCTAGCATCAAGGAAATGACCAGCAATCGGTGCCTAGGGATGATTTGGAGACTTGGATCAAGCAATAGCTTGAAGAGCTCACCAAGAACAAGCTTCTCTCTAGATGGATTCTAGATCTAGAAATGAGAGAGAATGGGTTTCTTGTGAGGAAGAGAGCTTTAGATTTGAGTGAGAATGGCTATCTCTTTTGATCTCAATGAATCTCTGAATGGAAGCTCTAACCTAGATAGAAATGACCTAGGTTCGTATTTATAGGGTCCCATAAAAACAAGTTAGGTCATTCTCCAACGGATAGAAATCTGTGAGAATTAGTCGGTCAAAGAACAATCACTGGCCGACTAGTTCATCAACTAGTCGGTCAGTCAAACAGCATGGACCGACTAAGAGAAGATCTGAGAAGAGATAGAATTTCAGACCTAGAAATCTAGTCGGTCCAAGAAGACTTTCTGACCGACTAGTTTCACAACTAGTCGGTCAGTCAATGAACGTAGACCGACTAAGAGGCAAAATGAAATAGTCTGAACACAAGTTGACTTAGTCGGTCCAAGAACAAAAGTTGACCGACTAGATTGTCAACTAGTCGGTCACCAAACGTTCTTAGACCGACTAACGATAAACAGTAGCTTAGGAGAAATTTAGCATGAACAGTAAGTCACAACTAGTCGGTCAAAGAAGCATCACTGACCGACTAGTTCACAAACTAGTCGGTCGGTGAGTCAACGTAGACCGACTAACTGTAAACAGTAAAGTCCAAGAAATTAAGGAATCAAACTAGTCGGTCCAAGAAGAGTTGCCGACCGACTAGATCACCATCTAGTCGGTCAGTACTTGTTCTTGTACCAACTAACATGCACAATAAAGTCCGAATCGAAGCGCGATGCTTCGAGGAAGTTAGAATGAACTTGTGCAAGGATCCTAGAGCTACGAAATGAGCGTAATGAAGATAGAAACGTAAGATATACTCAAGGCTTAACATTCTATATATCGAAGCTAAAAAGACTATAAATAAAACCTTAATAAACGGTCTTCGAGAGCTTCGATTGATTCTTCATAACTTCCAAAACGGCGCATGAGCTTCAACGAAGCTTTAGGCATGAATACGAGCTTTGGGAAGTGTTGAGATGTCGCTTTGAATGTTCTCGTGAATTTGGCGACGATCTCCAAAACTGCGCTCACAAATTGTTAGTTCATGGATTATTTATGTTTGCTCATCATCAAAACCAAATCCGGGGAGTCCAATATTCAACACACATCCCATGCATCGCCCCCCCCTCTGATGCCCTGCTCTACTGCATCGAGAGAAACCCCGCAACCATCCCCTTCATCCTCGTCCTTCTTCCCTCTCCCAATCAACCTAATGCAAGCCCCATGTCTTCTCCTTATCGAGCTCCTTGCTACAACCAGCTCCTCCCCTGTTACCTTAGCAACCCCCGACCGCCACAATCCAAGTCACCACTCCTATGTGCACTAGGCCACCCCACTGCCTGAGCCAATCCCCTCAGCCCTACTCCACGGCATACAACCCCAGTCACATGTCCATGTCTTCTATGCCGAAAGTTCCATTGCTCCCCCAAAGCCCCTCCCATATGCCACTAATCTCCATGTTGTGATTTTCCCTTACGTCGAGACTTATCCTTAAGCTCCCCAGAACTCCAGCAACTCCTCCAACTGATCGCGTCGGGATGTACTCCCAAAATAATGTAGTTTTATCGCAAGTGCACGGTTAAGTCGTAAGCTGGTATCAACTCACATAGAGGAACTATTGGTATCTATATTGATTACTCAGCAGAGGTGAAACGATGATCAAGAAATGTTGGTGTCACAGTCGTGCAGAGTATTGTTTATGAATTCAATTAATAAAAATGCATAGGGCTTAGGAATCCCCACTATAGATATCAAGCATTAATGTGAAATATGAATCTCCATATCACTACTCTTGGTTTAAGGTGAACTTGTCAAAACTAAGTTGTGAACCAACGCACGCTCTCGTGCTACACAAGTCTATAGCAATCTAAACTAGAGCCTCGCTCTCGCGCAAGCCTAGCTTAAACCACTAGCATTAAGATCGACAATATTGTTTAATTCCAGCTCAAGCTCGCTCTCACGCAACGTGAGTTTGAATCTAGATTATGATGATTCGTATTCGTTTTACTATCATACAAACGAATATAATTATAGAAATATAATAAAGATGCTAGCTTTGGTCGCTCGTGCGTACCAATTCTAGGTAATCTCGATTATAGCTCTAAATCAAATATCTAAGGCTTCCCATAGATCAAGATCCTCTCTCGAGCTCTCAAGATCCAATTGAAATCCCTAGCTATCTGTAGTAAATCGATCATAATCTAACATTTTTACAAGTTTAGCAACATGAGTTTTCATTAGATTTCACATATCAAACCTTAGATCCATAGGGTTCATCCCTTTGCACTAAAGCAAGGAGATTACTCACGATTCATCATAGAAAAAGCAATAGAATTGAGAAGTGCATGAGAATTCATCGTAAAAATCAGATCCAAATAGGAATATAGCATAAAATAAGAACTTGCAAAAGTTTAGACAAAACAATGATGTTCAAGCTCCAAATAATAAGAAAATTAAGATCTTGCACTTCAATCCTCTCGTGAAAATAAGATAGAACAAAGGTATTTTTCCTAAGAACTATAGCTATGTCATCTCCCTTTAACAGCTCTCAAAACTAGCTATTTAAACTAATTCAAAATGTCCAAAAAATCCTAACAAAAATACCCCCAGACGGCTGGAAAAACCCTAGGTCGAAATTAGGTCTGCAGTGCACTCGGTCGAGTGGAAATGTCACTCAGTCGAGTGCCTCTTCTGTGGAAAATCTAGGAAAATCGACCTTCTGTTATCTTCGGGTCACTCGGTCGAGTGGTCTGCTCACTCAGTCGAGTGAGATTCTCACTCGGTCAAGTGGGATCTTCTGCATACTCCTCCAAAAACAGTAACTTGTCAGCTGTTTTTCTTCTCTCCACTCGATCGAGTGGACTACTCACTCGATCGAGTGGAAATTCCACTCGACCGAGCACATTGCAGCGCTTCTTTTGCTGGATTGGAGCTGTATCAGCCTCACTCGGTCGAGTGAGTTGTGTCACTCGGCCGAGTAGGCTGACATTTCAGCGTTTTCTCCTTCTTCTCGCTTTCTTCCTCTTTCTCTCATCTTCCTTCCGCTTCTTCTCATCTTCAAGCGCTGTTAGCTCCTAGATATCATCGCGATTGATGTTTCGGCACGCGTGTATGTGCTCATAGCTCTAAATTGCTACCGATTGCTCCATATTTCCTGAAATCCAACAAAACATAGAAAAAGTGAAATTCATCATAAAATCGTCGTTTAAACGTTAAATTTGCGATACGAGCGATCGTTATGGCATGGAAAAAAGCAGAAATGAAGTGTAAAATATGAGCATATAAAAATCCCCCAAGCTTACCTCTTACTCGTCCTCGAGGAAGATAAGTAAAAAGTTAACTTGGCGAATAAAATAAAAAAAATCAAATAAATAGAAAAGAAGGCGAAGAGGGGAAATGCTAGATCATTCTCTCAGAACTCGAATTCGCTTACTCAAATGCACCAATAATGAATATGAACATCACTAAAGCTTTTATTTCGATATCATTCCATAAGGTGTACACTTAATATAGAAACTGAGAACAACACGAATCTTATGAAATATGAAATCATTTTAACGTTAATCATCGTCTAAGGCATAGAAAATGATATACATAATCATAGACGACACACTTTTCAATTGACTGCTTCTATTTGGAGAATTTGAGATATCATGCAATTCAAAGCAATAAGAATAGAAAGAAATGGTTTCATGAATTTCATGTCAAATTTTCAATTCATAGATGTCTTTATACTTGACGTCTTCTCCCTAAGTATTAGAGATTATCTAGCTTAGGTCGTCATGCACATATAAGTAATCACTCTCTCACACATCATTGGATTTCCTCCCCCAAGCTTATCTATAAGCGTGGGGGCATCGAGTATGGGATATAAAGTCTATTCCCAATTTTTGTAGCTCCAAGTAAAGAAAGCAAAAAGAAAGAAAAGAAAGCAAGGGATTGTGTATATACAATGAAGTTCTCTTTTTCTTTTTTATTTTCCTTTGTTTTTCTTTTTTATACAGAAGTAAATCCCATAGAAAGATGCATACATATACATTATTTTTATTTTGATCTTTGGGTTATTTAGTACCGACCCCCTGTGTTTTCTCCGAAATTAGCAACACCCCCCTATGGTTTCAATAATTAGTAATACCCCCCTATGGCACCCAATTTTGGACCCCCCTCCCCCTGTTTAGGGGGGGGGGGGTCTTTCTATAGGCGGGGGAGACCAAATTGGATACAATAGGGGGGTCTTACTAATTATTGAAACCATAGGGGGGTGTTGCTAATTTCAGAGAAAACACAGGGGGTCGGTACTAAATAACCCTTGATCTTTTGGGATCATGTAGCTTATTTTTTTAGGAAGGGAAGGATACACGAGTAAGAAATCACTTTAGGGGGAATCACTTCAAGATATGTGGAGAACGACGATATCGTATCACTCAGTTCACTCTTTTTATGTGCATAACTACTTCAGCAGGGTAATGTCATTTACTCAGTTTGATTGCTAAAAGTAAACTAGTCTATGTTGGATCCTGTGGATGGCAAACAACACTAGAAGGGGGGTTGAATAGTGTTGTATAGAGATAAACCTTTTTCTTTCTTTACAAATTAACACAAAACAAATCCTTCTAATGTTGCCTAAGAAACCAAGTAGAGCGATCTACGTGTGGTTTTTAATCAACAAAGTAATCTAATGATCACAGAGTAATTTCACAGCAGGTAGTCGACTCCGTATGAACAGTAGTCGACTCCCAGAGAATTTAAAAGCACAGTTAAGATAAGATTATGAGAGAGACAAATATAATATCGTTATCCACAGCGGATAAAAGAAAGTTAATCTTTGCAATAGATGAACAACAATTAGCAAATAAAGTAAGAGCAAAGATAAACAAACACAGATAAGCAATCGCAGACACAAGGATTTTTATCCTGGTTCCCCACAACTTTTGGGTACGTCTAGTCCCTAACCAAACCGGTACGAGATTTTCACTATCTGCCTTGGCAAATACAAATACCTAACTCCACTTGTTAGGATTTCCAACAACCTAGTCTTGACCAGGATTTCCAACCGTAACACCTAGACTTGTCTAGGGTTTCCAACAACAACACCCTTACACCAAAGCGGTAATCACAAAAATAAAACCAATATCCAATTCACCATAATATATTGGTGGAGATCGGATTTACACCCAGATTCTATAGCCAAATAGTAATAGACAAAATTACGTGTAGTGGCTTGATAGAATAAGATTCTAGATCACACAAAGATACGAATGAAGTCTTTGTGATCTAGATCTAATGTTTTTCAAAAATCCTTTAAATAAAAAATCAATAACATATAATACGGATTTGAAAAACAGTTAGCCAAATAAAATGAGATTATGATCTTTAGAAAATAATAACAAAATCGCAAGATCAAGAGTAAAACAGATTTGGCTAAAGAGAGAATGAGAGCTGAGAACTTTTGAGAGTTTTGCACAATAGAATTTGAATTCAATAGTTGTTGTATTTTTCTCAATGAAAATGATCCTCTATTTATAGGAGAAATCTGTGAATTCAAAATTCGAATTCCTTTGACTTTTGTCCCGAAAATCATGGGAGAAAATCACTCAAAGATATTTCAAAAATCAAGTCAAAACGTCAAATTTCGACAGCTGGTAGTCGACTCCCTAGGAGTGGTAGTCGACTCCCAGTGTGTTTCAGGAAATCTTGATTCTCAGCTGGTAGTCGACTCCCTATCTTTGGTAGTCGACTCCCAGAGGAGTTTTTCCTGAGACACAGCTAGTCAATCAAGTAGCTAACTCCAGGGTGTATTGGAGTTTCACTACGGATTTATAAAACGACTAGAAAAAGCTTTCAATATCTTTTTGAAAATGATTTAAAAGATATTTAAAACGTTTTTGAAATCATTTGTGTGTGTGTGATTGTCTATACGATTTGGCTTTAACAATGCCCTAAGAAAGACACAACACACTCACTATGTACTAGGACACGTCTTCAGAAGCTTGATCAACTGATGGAGTAAATGTGAGCTTCACTTGAGCTTCTTGTTCCATTTGAGCTTTAAGCTTCATCATTGATCTTTAGCAACGTTTGTCCTTGTCTTTGAACGTATATTGCACTTCTTTGAGAATGCGTAAAGCTTTTCATTTATCGCACAACCTGCACACTTAGTCATAGTGTAGTTAGTACATTAAGCTTCATTTGTTGTGCTCATCATCAAAATTACTTGGGGTGGAATTCAATTTCCATCACTCTCCCCCTTTTTTGATGATGACACCCAAATGAAAAATGAAGTAAGTTGAAATATGAAAATACATGAAAGAATACTTACTCCCCCTACTTTGATGCGGTTCTCCCCCTGCATCGAAGCCGTTAGCAAAACAATACATACATATGATATATTCATTTTTGCATTTCATATTTTTCTCCCCTTGTCATCAACAAAATAATTACATATTATAATTGGTCATTATTCAATTCTTTTTCTCCAACAATACCCAATTCTCTCTGAAGTCTAGAGAATGTATCTTTTTGTAGGGGTTTTGTTAGAATATCTGCAACTTGAAATTCAGAGGAGACAAATTTAAGTTCAACATCCTTTTTGGTACAATGATCATCTATAAATCTGTGTCTAATATCAATATGCTTTGTTCTAGGATGAAGAACAGAGTTTTTAGTAAGATTAATCGTGCTTTTATTATCACAATAAATTACACATGTAGATGTATTAATACCATAATCTACGAGAACTTGTTTCATCCAAAGTATTTGGGCACAGGCAAGTCCGGCATCTATATACTCTGCCTCAGTGGTAGATAGTGAAACTGAACTTTGCTTTTTGCTAAACCACGAAACAAGGGAATGTCCAAGAAAATGACAAGTTCCACTTGTGCTTTTTCTTGTGGCTTTACAACCAGCATAGTCTGTGTCACTAAATGAAGTTAAGTTAAATATACCGCCTTTGGGATAAAATAGTCCAAAGTCAGAAGTGGTTTTAAGATATCTAAATATGTATTTTACCGTTTTAAGATGTGATTCTCTAGGATCACATTGAAATCTAGCACATGCACAAACACTAAACATAATGTCAGGTCGGCTAGCAGTTAAATAGAGTAACGATCTGACCATACCTCGATATGTTTTCTGATCGACCTTTTTACCTACTTCATCTTTGTCTAACGAAGTGGATGTTGCCATTGGTATGTTCTTTCCTGATGCAGTTTCCATCCCGAACCTTTTGATCAAGTCTTTGGCATACTTTGTTTGATGAATAAAGGTTCCTTCTTTGCCTTGTTTGATTTGTAATCCGAGAAAGTATGTGAGCTCCCCCATGTGGCTCATTTCAAATTCTTACTGCATTAACTTAGCTAATTCTTGACAAAGATCTTCATTAGTAGATCCGAAAATGATGTCGTCTACATAGATTTGGATAAGAATAATACCATCATGAATTTTCTTAACAAATAAGGTTGTATCTATTTTTCCAACAATGTAACTTGAGTCAATTAAAAATTTTCTTAATCTTTCATACCAAGCTCTTGGAGCTTGTTTTAGACCATACAAAGCTTTATTTAACTTGTAAACATATCCTGTTTTCTTATCATGTTCAAATTCGGGAGGTTGTTCAACGTAGACTTCCTCATTTATGAATCCATATAGGAAAGCGCTTTTCACATCCATTTGATATAGTTTGAAGTTTTTATATGATGCAAATGCAAGTAGCATCCTAATAGATTCTAATCTAGCAACAGGAGCGAAAGTTTCATCGAAGTCTATACCTTCCTCTTGTAAGTATCCATGTGCTACTAACCTTGCTTTATTTCTTACCATATTTCCATCTTCATCTAGTTTGTTCCGGTATACCCATTTAGTGCCGATAACTGGACGGTCTTCCGGTCTAGGTACTAACTCCCATACTTAATTGCGCTCAAATTGCAGAAGTTCTTCTTACATAGCTTCAATCCATGCTTCATCTGCAAAAGCTTCTTCTACCTTTTTCGGCTCAACGTTAGAAACAAATGCAACATATGTCAAGTGTTCTATTTGAGATCTAGTTCTAATTCCTGCATCAATATCACCTATGACTTGTGTGTGTGGGTGATATGTGACTTCAGAGTATGATTTTGGCAAAGAACTAGAAATGTCATTAATGGTGATAGATTCATTATTAGGAGTAGGTGCAATGATTATGTTATCATCATCATTACGAGCAGTGTTATGAGATAGAGATTCATCAAATGTTACATGTAGAGTTTCAACAATAGTTTCAGAACTTTTATTGTAAACTCTATATGCTTTACTACGTAAAGAATAACCGATAAATATGCCTTCATCCGCTTTGGAGTCAAATTTATCTAAGTTATCTTTAGTATTCAGAATATAGCACTTACAACCAAAAACTCTGAAGTAAGATACTTTCGAAATTCGTTGGAGCAGTAATTCATAAGGGGTCTTTTCAAAAGGTTTTCTTATTAAAACTTTGTTTTGAATATAGCACGCGGTTGCTACAGCTTCCGCCCAAAAACTTTTTGGAAGGTTGCTTTCGCACAACATTGTTCGTGCGCACTCTTGGAGTGTTCTATTTTTCCTTTCCACTACCCCATTTTGAGGAGCAACTCTAGGAAAAGCAAAAGTATGAGAAATGCCTCGTTCTTCACAAAATAGTTTAAAAAGTTCATTTTCAAATTAACCACCGTGATCGCTTCTTAAAGAAATAATTTTCAAAGAGTATAAACGTTCAATTCTTTTGAAAAATATTTCGAATTCACGGAAGGCATCATTCTTATGAGTTAAGAATAATACCCACGTATATCGAGTAAAATCATCAACTATGACAAATACGTATTTAGAGTTACATAAAGATGGAGTTCTAGTTGGGCCAAACAAGTCCATATGAAGTAGTTTAAGTGGCCTATTAGAACTGAGAGCTCCAATATTCTTAAATGAACTCTTATGCATTTTTCCAAATTGACATGGATCACATACTTTATCCAATTTAAAATTTATTTTGGGAAGTCCTTGCACCAACTCTTTCTTAGAAATCTTATCCATGTTTTTGATGTTCACATGACCAAAGCGTCTATGCTAGAGTAAAGGGTCATTTGTTGAGACAATTAAGCATACATTTGATTCATATTCATTTAATCTAAGTACATAGATATTTTCTACCCGCTTACCTCTAACAAGAATGTTTTTCATATCCTTGTCGTAAACTAAACAAGAGTCATGTGTAAAGAGAACCTTCATACCTTTGTCGCATAGTTGGCTTATGCTTAATAAATTATGTTTCAGCCCATTTACTAAGCTTACATCTTTGATGAGCACTTTTGAGGGACTGCCGATGTTGCCTATCCCGACAATTTTACCTTTCTTGTTGTCGCCAAATGTCACGGTTCCGTCGTTGTATATTTTTAGACCGCTAAGTAGTCTTGCGTTACATATCATGTGTGCGGAGCATCCGCTATCCATTATCCATATGTCCTGAAAGAAAATAATTTTGACACGTTTAGTACCCACTTATGATTGGGTCCGATTTGTTAGAAAAGAAATCCTATTGTTATGTACAGACCTAAATGATGGGTATCAGGAGAATATACATGAAGCATGTGGATAACCTAATGTATGTACAAATGAGAGAGTTACTTATTAGGAACCCAAATTCGATTTGATTTTGATTTCCTATGAACGAATGAATCATTATAAAATCCATGCATACTTCTAGTCAAATTATGAACATAAACATTTTTATCATGTAGGCATAAGTGTTTAGGCACCATATCATATTAGTTCTAATATTGTGTACATTGTGAGGTTTGTGTACAAAACGTGATCTTTGATATGCATCGTGTATAACATGTGGTTTATGTGACAAGTGGGGTGTATTGTGTCTAACATTTCTTCCATACACAAGAGTATTCCTTTTAACATTTGTATGCACAACATTCTCCTTTTTACAAATGTCACTAAAGGTAGAAGCATGAGCATTTTTATTATGTGTTGTAGATACATGCTTTTGTGAATGAGTAGCTTTCGCAATTGGATTCGTCTTAAACTCATCAAGCTTAAGAACTAATTCTTCGTGTTTAAGCTTACTCGTGCTCAAGACATTTTCAAGCATATCAATTTTATCATTTAGACTAGAAACATAGATAGCATGTTCAGATTTTAGTGCATCGTGATCACATACTAATTTATCATGTTCTTTATGCAGAGTCTTGTGCTTTTTGTCTAGAGTCTTGTGTTTCTTTGACAAACGTTCATATTCTCTATAAAGGTTTTCATATGCACTTGCGATATCAAATTCATTTTCCTCATCGGAGCTAGAATCACTTACCTCGTTCTTGTCGTTCTGACGAGCCATCATGCATAGTTCTTCATCATTGGCTTGAGGTATCTTTATGGGTGTTTGGATCTCATTAGATCTTGATCCGAATCATTCGTACAACAAGTTTAAGATTTGATGTGCGGTTTCCGCCTTTTCTACAAGATCTAACATTTGATCAGTTAATCCAGTGTAAAGTAAATGCATTACCTTGAGGTTGTTGAAGTAGGCTTCCTCTTGATCGGGTTTCCATTGAGTTTGCGGTATGGTTGGAATCTCGTATGGTTCTCTGAGAGATCTCATGTATTTTAGATCTTGAGCCTCTAAGAAGATTTCCATTCTCCTTTTCCATTGAGAATAAAGGTTGCCGTTGAAGATCGGAGGAGTGTGAGTGTTCCAGACTTTTGTTGATGCCATCGCCTTGACCTTGCTCTGATACCAAGTGTTGGATCATGTGGATGGCAAACAACACTAGAAGGGGGGTTGAATAGTGTTGTATAGAGATAAACCTTTTAATTTCTTTACAAATTAACACAAAACAAATCCTTCTAATTTTGCTTAAGAAACCAAGTAGAGCGATCTACACTTGGTTCTTAATCAACAAAGTAATCTAATGATCACAGAGTAATTTCACAACAGGTAGTCGACTCCTTATGAACAGTAGTCGGCTCCTAGAGAATTTATAAGCACAGTTAAGATAAGATTACGAGAGAGACATATATAATATCGTTATTCACAGCGGATAAAAGAATGTAAATCTCTGCAATAGATGAACAACAATTAGCAAATAAAGTAAGAGCAAAGATAAACAAACACAGATAAGCAATCGCAGACACAAGGATTTTTATCCTGGTTCCCCACAACTTTTGGGTACGTCCAGTCCCCGACCAATTCGGTACGAGATTTCCACTAACTGCATTGGCAAATACAAATACCTAACTCCACTCGTTAGGATTTCCAACGACCTAGTCTTGACCAGGATTTCCAACCGTAACACCTAGACTTGTCTAGGGTTTCCAACAACAACACCCTTACACCAAAGGGGTAATCACAAAAATAAAACCAATATCCAATTCACCACAATAAATTGGTGGAGATCGGATTTACACCCATATTCTATAGCCAAATAGTAATAGACAAATTACGTGTAGTGGCTTGATAGAATAAGATTCTAGATCACACAAAGATACGAATGAAGTCTTTGTGATCTAGATCTAATGTTTTTCAAAAATCCTTTAAATAAAAAATCAAGAACATATAATACGGATTTGAAAAACAGTTAGCCAAATAAAATGAGATTATGATCTTCAGAAAATAATAACAAAATCGCAAGATCAAGAGTAAAACAGATTTGGCTAAAGAGAGAATGAGAGCTGAGAACTTTTGAGAGTTTTGCACAACAGAATTTGAATTCAATAGTTGTTGTATTTTTCTCAATGAAAATGATCCTCTATTTATAAGAGAAATCCGAGAAATCAAAATTCAAATTACCTTTGACTTTTGTCCCGAAAATCATGGGAGAAAATCACTCAAAGATATTTAAAAAATCAAGTCAAAACGTCAAATTTCGACAGCTGGTAGTCGACTCCCTAGGAGTGGTAGTCGACTCCCAGTGTGTTTCAGGAAATCTTGATTCTCAACTGGTAGTCGACTCCCTACCTTTGGTAGTTGACTCACAGAGGAGTTTTTCCTGAGACACAGCTAGTCAATCAAGTAGCTAACTCCAGGGTGTATTGGAGTTTCACTACGGAATTATAAAAGGACTAGAAAAAGCTCTCAATATCTTTTTGAAAATGATTTAAAAGATATTTAAAATGTTTTTAAAATCATTTGTGTGTGTGAGATTGTCTATACAATTTGGCTTTAACAATACCCTAAGAAAGACACAATACACTCACTATGGACTAGGACACGTCTTCGGAAGCTTGATTGACTGATGAAGTAAATGTGAGCTTCACTTGAGCTTCTTGTTCCATTTGAGCTTTGAGCTTCATCATTGATCTTTAGCAACGTTTGTCCTTGTCTTTGAGCATAGATTGCACTTCTTTGAGTATGCGTAAAGCTTTTCATTTGTCGCACAACCTGCACACTTAGTCGTAGTGTAGTTAGTACACTAAGCTTCATTTGTTGTGCTCATCATCAAAACCACTTGGGGGTGGAATTCAATTTCCATCAGTCTATTCATATCGAATGACAATCAATTCATTCAACCTGAAGGTTTAATACACAGTTCATGCAATAAGAAGTGATATTAAGATAAGAAAGCAGTACTCCAAGTATAATGCAGTCAATGCATGAATCTTGGTGTGTTTTCTATAAAGAGTATACAATAAAGTTATTCTTAGACGGGTCAATGCTAAAATTTATTCATAGACAAATAATAACACATTGTTAGTACTTTTTCTCAAGTGCATAACAGATATATTGTAAATGATATTATAAATAAAAAAAATAGCATGACAAAAGATGTGTGTATAAGTAAAGCGAAATCCAAGCTATATTGATCACAGCGAATTCATTTCTAGCAAATAAAGTACAAGAATTAAGGATAAAATAAAATCTAATTATACACATGCACGCATTCCGAAAAATAAGGAAAATATGATGCATGGAAAAAAATGAGAAAGTGTGAAAGTAAGTGAAAAATGAAGAAAATAAAGTTGAAAATAAAGAAAATAAAAGTGTGTGGTACACCCACTCCCCCTAGCTAAACATTACATTGTTCTCAATGTGCACAGTGTGGCACTAGGACATATAAGATATAGGCGGAAGGGTGCGGATGCGAGTATGATGCAAAGAAAATGGAAAATAAAGGAAAATAATAAATGGAAAACATGATGGTATATGCAAAGGATATGTGCAAAGAAAGCATGCAACATGATGGATGGATGAAAAATGGTGGTCAGAAATATAACACTCTCCCCCAAGTTGGAATATATGGTTGATCACTCCATATTTTACACCTTTTTTCTGCATGTTTGCATGCCGTTTTGATCGCCCATATCGCTTTTTTCACGATTATTCGACAATATTGCGATACTTTTCACTATTTCTTGTTTTTGTCGTATTTCAGGAAATATGGAGCGATTTGAAGCGATTTTGAGATCAAGGGGTTTGCAAGCACTTAGAAGTGTCACCCACGGCTCATTTGAGGGCTTATCAGCGATGGAGGATGAGCAGAAGAAGAAGGAAATCAATAGGATCGACAAGGAGGCAAAAAGAAGAAGAAACAAGCACAACAGTACATCACTCGGCTGAGTACAACATCCACTCGGCCGAACAAGAAGTCCCACTCGGCCAACCAGAACGGATACGCACACGGAGTTTTTCAGCGTATACTCGGCCGAACGAAGAAATCCTACTCGACGGAGTGAGAAATCTCACTCGTCCGAGTGGTACAGGGAAATTGTCCAGAGAAGAGGCCGAAGTTACTGCAATTCTCAGAGACCCTTTGGAGGCCTACTCGGCCGAGTACAAATGCTCACTTGGCCGAATGATTAAAGCCACTCGGCCAAGCCACCCCCCCGAAGATAGACCCTGAAACATCTGAAGTTACTGTATTTTTACAGGGTTTGTGATCACTCCATATTTTACACTTTTTTCCCGCATGTTTGCATGCCATTTAGATCGCTCAAATCATGTTTTTCACGATATATCGACGATATTGCGATACTTTTCACGATTTGTTGTTTTTGTCGTATTTCAGGTGATTTGGAGCGATTTGGAGTGATCCCAAGACACGCCTACTCCAGAGTGTCACCGATGACCTCCCCGAGGGGTATTTCGCCATTGGAGAGGAGCAGAAGAAGAAAGAACGTCGCAGGAGCGACGAGGAGGCAAAAACAAGCTATTTGGGCATTTTTGGTGTCTCACTCGGCCGAGTGAAGGAGTCACTCGGCCGACCAGCGAGACCCCGCTCGGCCGGCCAGATCGGACACGTTTCATATGTGCACTCGGCCGAGCATCAGAAGCCACAGTGTCCGAGTGACGAGACCCCGTCCGCCCGAGTGGCATTCAGACGACGCCCATCCAAAAGAGCCGACTTACTGTTTTTCGTCTGCCTGAGCTTCAGAAGACCCACTCGGCCGAGTGGAAAATGCCGACCGCCCGAGTGTATAGAAGCCATCGGCCGAGTGACTACAACTCACTCGGCCGAGCGACCCCCGAAGTGAAGACCCCCGAAGACCCAGACTTACTGGAAATTTTCAGGGTTTCTTACTCGGCCGAGCGACTTTTGTCACTCGGCCGAGTGAGCCGCGCTGCCTGTAGCGTAAATTGCGATTTTCAGGCTGCGCAGTGGCATTTTGGTCACAGTTTTTTGGACGATTTTGGGGGGTATTTAATCCCAGTTTTTGACCTAGGTTAGGGAGCTTTTCTCTTTACTTTTTGCAGCTTTTTAGATTAAACTTTTTAGCTTTAGATTATTGTGATTGGAGAGGAGAGAAAATTTTATTTTTGTTGGATTCTTGGAGAACTCTATTGGTTTCTCTCTCTCTCCTTTAAAAATACTATTTTTATTGCTTATTTGAATATTGTGATGAATTCTCTTGTTAATTCCATTGATTATTTTTGTATTTGTGCTATGAATTGTGAGTAGTCCTTACGTCTTGGGGCGTGGGGATGAACCCTACAAGCCCAATTTCTGATTTGTGATGATTTGGTAGAAATATTGCTAGAATTGCTATTAGGGTTAGTTTGGGATCGAATTAACATGGATAGCTAGGTGTTCATATCAATTGGGATTTGCAAGAGATTGGATCCCAATTCGATAGGAAACCCTAGAAATCCGAATTGGGTTGAAATTGAGTTTCCGTAGTATCGGTTTGCAAGAGATTGGACCGATACTAGGGTTCTCGGTTGCAATTCCATGCCGATACCTGTTTGCAAGAGATTGGACGGGTAGGAACTATCCCAACCTAGGTCGCGGACCGAGTTTGCACGAGAGTGGGCTCGGGGCGCGATTGAACGATGATGTTGATCCTAATGCTAGCTTGCCTAGGCTAGGGTTTGCAAGAGATTGGACCCAACCCTAGGTTAGCTATAGACTGGCAACAGCGCGAGAGCGTGAGCTAGGTTTTACATTCAGTTGCAACTAGTTCATCCGAAATTCTACCCTAGCAATTGTGATACCAATGAATCACATTGACGAGATACGGTGAGTAGCGGGAATTCCCCATTCCCTAGGCGTCTTTTATCTGATTCTATATTCCATACTTTGTCTGACGATTGTGACAGGATCGCCGAAAGGCAAATTCCATATCTTCTGTTCTTATAGCCAGGTTGTTCAGAGAAGACACCGTCATTCGTCCTCCCTGTGTTCGATAACCCGCTCGCCGCTACACCGTGCGCTTGCAGTAAAACTACACGGTCGCTCTTTTTGGGTTACATTGTGAAGCGATCAAGTTTTTGGCGCCGTTGCCGGGGAGGCGATAGTGTTTGATCTTATCACCCTAGCTATTTCTTCTTTTTGTTTTAGTTCTTTATTTTTTATCTAACCCTTCCACTGTGCTAATCATTTCTTTGAAACTCTGTTTTCTCATTGCATGTACACGAGATCCACGGCGGAACCTGAAGCTATATTATTTGATCCCGAGATCGAACGTACCGTGCGGAGAATTAGAGCGGAGAGGAGACAAGATCAGGAAGGGAGGTTTATGACCAACCCGAAAACTGCGGAACAATTGGCGGCAAGAATGGCGAGGATCATTTCTATTCGCAATAGACTTCGGCCGAAGACCTCTTCTACGACCTCGTCCATTGCCGTGCCGGAGTTGGCGGCCGACAAGAATTTTGAGCTAAAGACCGGACTAGTGGTTCTGATACAGCAGGATCCATTTCATGGGAACGCCCATGAAAATCCTCACTACCATATCCAGCTATTTTTGTCGAAGTGCGCCACATTTCAGATGTCGGGCGTCACTCTAGATGCCATCAGACTGCGCCTCTTCCCATTCACATTGAAGGACAAAGCTCTTTATTGGTTGAGGACGTAAGCTGACGGAGTCTTTACCTCATGGGACGAGTTGGCGAGTGCATTCATTGACAAGTTCTATCCGCCCTCCAAGACGGTAAAGATTAGGAGTGCTCTTATGTCCTTCAAGCAAGGACCTCAAGAGACACTCTATGAGGCTTGGGAGCGTTTCAAAGATCTGCAGCATCAATGCCCCCACCATAGCATCGAAGATTGGGAGCTAGTCCATAGCTTCTACAAAGGTCTCCAACTGGGGACCAAGCAGATAATTGATGCGGCGGCAAATGGTGCCATCCTATCGAAGACTCCCGACGAAGCTACGGCCCTAATTGAGGAGATGGCCTCAAACAATCAACAATGGGGCGACGAGCGAGGACACTCTTCGTCCTCCTTGAAGCCATCTAGCATTTATGAGGCAAAGGCCGTAGCGGAGCTAACAAACAAGTTTGATTCTCTCCATAAGGTGGTGGAGAGACTGGAAAAGTATATCACGGAGCCCCAAGGAACCCCTTCCACATCCGCACCAACGAATCAAATGTGTGATTGGCAAGACCAATCTCAAGCTACGTATTTGGGGGGAGAACAAGGAGAGGGATCCTTGGAGCAAGTTCAATATGTCGCGGGGAATCAAGGATATTGGGCCAATCCGGCCATTAGAAACCATCCCGGTTTCTCATATGCAAACAATGATGGAGCATTGAACCCGCCGCAACAACTACCTCAACAAGCTCGACCACCACCGCAACAACAACAATATCCACCGAGGGGGCCTCCACAACAACATTTCCCACCAAAGCAACAAGTTGGACCCTATAGGCCGCCCGGATACAATCAAGTGTGGAGAAACCCAAACCCCCCACAAGCTCATCAACGATCCGAATTTGAAGCTAAGGTGGAGGAGTTCATGGTCGAGCAAAAGAAGATAAATGCTTCCTTGAAGGCGGGCCAAGACTCTCTTACAACTATTGTAGGCCAAATCTCGGAGCAATTGGCGTTGCTCAATCGAAATACTTAACAATTACCGGCTCAACCCGAGCAAAACCCACGGGGCGCCACCGGCCACATCAATGCCGTGGTCGCCGTTACAACTAGAGGCGGGAAGGACACCACTCCCGTCATGATTCCTACCGAGGAGCCCGTGGAGGAGAATGAAAAGCCAATTGAGCCGGCCGTTGAAGTTGAGGAGGAGAAAGTGCCGCAAGAAAAAGAGAAGTCTAGAGCGGAGCAATTGCTTGAAGAGAGGCATTTTATGCCACCGGTCCCATTCCCCCAGAGGCTTGCTAGAGCAAAAATGGAGAAACGGCTAGCAAAGTTTCTCGAGTATTTGAGAGGGGTAAGCCTCAATATTCCCTTCCTTGATGCTATCGTTGAGATCCCGACATACGCAAAATTTTTAAAGGATTTGATTTCGGGGAGAAAGAGGAAGGAGAAAATAATGCTAGCCGAGGAGGGGACTTGGTTCACCAAGAGAGAGAAGGAGCCCGCTAAGTTCAAAGACCCGGGGAGTTTTCGGATTCCTTGCACCTTAGGCGGCGTCCCCCTTCAAAAGGCATTAGTGGACTTGGGGGCTAGTGTTAGCCTCATGCCTCTCTCTATGTTCCAAAGACTAAACACCGTGACAAAATTGAAGCCTACCGACATGCGGATACAACTAGCCGATGGGCGGATCACAAGGCCGGTAGGGATCGCAGAGGACATCCCGCTACAAGTCCCGGGGGGCATATGTTTGCCATGTGACTTCGTGATCATGGATGTTAAGGAGGAGGGAGATACGTCGTTAATACTTGGACGACCGTTCCTCGCCACCGCCGGTGTCATTGTCGACGTACGAGAAGGTACCCTAACATTGAACGTCGGCAACATCGAGGTGGAGCTTCATATTCCTAAGGCAATGAAACACATGCCTTACCACGAGGAGCTGGACTATATGGACCTCCTTAACGAGGTTATAGAGGAGGCGATCCCCCATTCCATCGACGCTCTATTCAATGAAGATTTTGAGGAGGAGCCGGATTTGGACCAAGAAGAGAAGATTGAGCATTCCCCCGACTTCTCCACTGAAATTGATGAAGGCGACGCTGATGTCGCAAGGATCGAGAGCTCTGCAAGCTCTCAAAGTTGAAGTCTCTGAAGAAAGCTCCGCCGATACGAAAATCGGCGTCACCAGAGAAGCCGAGGACCGGAGCAAGCGCTAGCTTGGGGGAGCCACCCCCCAACACTATTCGAGACGAGAGACCACCGAGGGAGAACACGCCGCCGTAACTTTCGAATCCAAGCGTTCTCCCCGGAAAATTTGACGGGTGCACTCCTATGCACCAAATATCCCGCATTAATTGAAAATCAAAGGGGGTCGAGCTCACGACCTTAAACGAGCGCTTGTCGGGAGGCAACCCGACGGTTATCGCTTTATTTTTACTTTTACTTTATTTTTGTTTTAGAAATTGTTAATGTTTTGAGTCGTTCGCCCAAAAATTTTGTGATAACGGGTCCTATTTTCTCTTGACAGGAGAGGAGAACAAGGTACCTATCATTAGGAGGATGAACGAGGCGACGAGGAGCGCTCCAGGAATGCGCTCGATGCTTGGGAGGAAGATGAAATCGACTGGATGAAGAAAAACAGAGTTTAGAGCCCAAACGAAGACAAACAGCAGAAAACAGGGTTCACTCGGCCGAGTATACTAGTCCCTCGGCCGAGCACACAAGTTCGTCCACCCGAGCGGCCCACGAACGAGGGAAGTCTGCTGTACCCAACTCTCTGTTTCTTTTCTTGATTTCAGTATAATCGCCACTCGGCCGAGTATATATATTCACTCGGCCGAGTAGAACTGATACGCTCCTAGGGCGAGTCTTGCCGAGTAGCTTGAGCCACTCGGCCGAATGGACTTCTTCCACTCGGCCAATGATGGTAAGGCCACTCGGCCGAGTCATATGCGGGGAGGAAATTTCAAAAATATTTCCGTTACGATCACTCGGCCGAGCGATGTAGTCACTCGGCCGAATCGTAACATTTCCTTATATAAGTCGCTGCGAGCTCGGCGCGGAATTCGAAGCGTCATTTTCGATCGTCCGCCCGAGCCTGCGCCCTGACTCTCCTACGCCCGCTGCGACTCCCCCCTTACTCACCCGAACCAGCACCCCGCGCAGGCGCTCGGCCACCCACCGCCGGCCGAGCCTCCGCCGCGCCTCGCCCGAGTCGCCGCCGGCGGCCACGCCTCCGGCCAACTCCGGTAACCCGATTTTTCGCCTATTTTCTCCTCTTTTGTGTATTTTTCGAGGATTCATGTGTCTAACGAACCCCAAACCCAAATTAAATTCAATTTCTATCTATTCTAACCCTAACCCCCCCATACGTTTTGAATATTACACGCTAAACTCTTCGTTTTATGCGCAGGTAAATTTGGGGAGCTTAGGGGAGCCCAGGGGAGCTTCCGGGGATCGTTTCGGGCTACGTGGAGGCGTCCTCTTCGCACGCTTCCATTACTTTGCTCTCGCGGCGTGTCGCGATATACTCTTTCCTTTATTTTACGCACGCCGCGTTTTTCACATATTTGGTGAGCCCCCGGGGGCCATATGCCGCCCCAGACACGGCCGAGGTCGAGGAGAGCTTCCGCCAAGCGGAAGCGGTCGGATGATGCCGGCCCCTCCCACGAGGTGGAGGACTCTCCTCCGCCTACTCCACCACACCCCGTTCACCCAGCACAGCCTGCAGGCCCCGAACACCCCGCACAGCCTGCAGAGCCCGCACAGCCCGCACACCCCGCACAGCCACTCCCTACCATCCCACAGCCCGTACCACCCCCACCGGCTCCACTTGTCCGGCCGCTCAGGATTACGTTCCGAGACGACGCACACCGTGTCGTCTTCGAGCGCATTTCCCAGCGTTCGATCGTACCCTCCAGGTTCGCACACCTTGTAGACCTAGGACGCCTGGGGGTACTCGAGGGGATGCTCACGTTGTATGACAACGTGGGCTGGCGAGATTTCTTCCAGGTGTCGGCGGACACGTTTCTCCGTCCGACACTTGAGGTCCTTAGTTCTATCGCCCGGTCCGATGAGGGATGCTCGTTTAGGTTCATGGACCGGGAGTGCCAGGTCACTCTCGGTATGATGAGAGCATTCTTCTCGTGGCCCGATGTCCCCGGAGCCGACCTTGGTTACGCCCCCACTCACATTCCCCCACCTTCGTTCGATTCCGGTGCCTTCTGGGCCCGGATCACGGGTCTTCCTGCTACCTTTGACCCTAGTAGGGCCAAGGCCTCGGCCATCGTCCATCCCTGCCTCCGCATAGCTCAGTGCCTTATGGAGACTTCCTTTTTGGCGAGGTATGAGCCTGGGACGATGTCCATGCCAGAGCTTTATATGCTTTATGCGATGACGCGTCCCAGAGTTCTAGCTAGGGACAGTGACGAGTTGGTCCCCGCCGTCGTGATTGATATCGCGAGCTGGTTTTTGGATCGCATCATCGTATCGGTGGGCGCTCGCTCACCGATATGCTGCGGCGGTCTGATCACCCTGCTCACCTTGATGGCCGGCGAGGACCTACCGGCCGATTTGCGTCGTTCTCCGGGCCCCACTTCATTGTCCATAGACGTTATGGCCCGGATGAAGATGCTTTGTCCGCACGGTGAGCGACACTGGGTCTGGCTGCACGGCCCCTACGGTGCCGATTACATGATTCTTCCGAGCCCAGCTCGAACTCAGATTGCACCGGCCCAGGTGGACTGGCTCCCGGTGATGGATCTTCTAATCCCCACCGCATACGTGCTCGAGGCCGAGGAGGCCGAGCAGGCCCACGCTGCCCACGCTGCACCCGCTGACCCAGCTGCGCCCGTTGACCCCGTGGCCCCTCAGCCTGTCCCTGCACCTTCTGCCGCTCCTGACACTTCTGTCTCCACTTCTGCCAGTGTCGGGAGCACACTTGCTGAGCCCACCACCACCACGCCTGCTGCCACCACTGACCCTGCCGCTACCACCACCACCACCACCACCACCACTCCTGCTGGCCCTCTGTCCGCTGAGCCTCTTTGCTCTGCACTTCCCGAGCGCCCACATACATTTGTCGAGAGTGGAGAGCCCTCTTTTGATGCGGTCGTGGAGACCATGGCTAGCACGATCTCCGCTGGGATTTCGCCGTTCGGACCACACACTTCCTCCCCAGCGGTAGTCACTTCTGTCCCCACCACAGCCGTACTTTCTGAGAGTTTGGTGACGTCTGTCTTCACTTCTGTGTCACCGACCTCTCTGGCCGCCTCGTCGCCACTCTTATACTCCACTTCCGCTGCTGTCGCTTCCACTTCACGCCTGCCTGCGTCCCGGCCTCACCCTGAGGCTAGGCCCACACTAGTGAGCACAGCACCCTACCTCCACATGCCTGCTGAGCCCATCACCTACGCCACCCGAGTACGCCAGCCTCGTCCTGCACAGCACCGACAGGTCCGTCCCTCTGCACCACTTCCCCCCGACACTGTACTTCTGAGCATTCGTGCTCTCGAGGGGGCGGTGAGTGCCCTCAGAGGCGACCTTAGGACCATGTCCGCCACCGTCACCACCATGGCCAGCCGTTTCGACCTACTACCGGGCATTCACTATTGCCTCACACAGATTCTCGACCGGCTCCCTCGCATACCCACACCCACACCCACCCAGCAGGTTCCTACCCCTACACCCGTACCCACACCTACTCCTACACCCACCCAGCCTGCTACCACACCCACACCCACACCCACTCAGCAGTTTGTTCCCCAGCCACCACCACCGCCTCCGCCTCAGGACGGAGACGGCGCAGCCCCACCTTCTTAGGCACCCTTGATGCCATTGATCTTTTTGCCGTTGTGCTGCCCGTCTCTGCTGGGTCCTTATGACTTTTGCCCACCCCCCCTTCCCTCACTGTTCTGGATACACATTTTGATCATATCTTTATATATCATTTTTGGGAGAGAGGGAGAGTTTTAGGTGTCACACTTTTATATCTATTTCACTCCACTATCTGCATGCATCATGTCCGCATCATATTTTTATTTCTTATTTTTCTTTTGTTATTTTATTTTCTTTTTTCACCATGCATGCATCCTCACCTTCCCCACACTTCACTCGTCTCTCGGTGTGCCACACTTCGCACATTGAGGACACTGTGCACTTTAGCTTGGGGGAGTGAGTTCTCACGTTCTTTTCGATTTACCACCTTTATTTTTAGTTTTTCACGCCATTTTCCGCATTTGCACTCATTTTCATCATTTTGTCTTCTTTTTGACATGCATCACGTTTTTCTTATTTTCTTTGTGTGCTGCATTGTAATTAGTTTCATTTTCCCCCTTTATCTTTATTTCTTTTTCATCTCATGCTAGAGATGACTTTTATGTGATGATGATTACGTGGCGTTAGCTTTCTCTATATATGCATGCTATATTTGTCATGTCTTAGATTTTGTTTCTGATATCATATGCTATGACTTGCCTTGCATTCAGAGATAGTAACCCACACTTTTTCCGCATGAAAATGGGTGAAATTTTATTATTAGCTGAGTCTGAATATTCATATGTATGCTATCGCAGAAAACACACCAAGATTCACGCATTGGATGCTTATATTTGGAGTACCGTTTTCTTTTCCTATATCACTTCTATATGCATGATTTGTACATTTCACTTCAGGATGATTGAATGATGTTAGCTATGATAAATCTGGATTAGTTAGCTTTTTTATGATCGAAACTGAGTAGATTAGATTACCCTGCTGAAGTTGTCGTGCACGTCTTATAGAGTGAACTGAGAGACATATTTATTTCTTTCTCCATATATCTTGAACATCAATTCTCTATTTTAAAATCATTGGTGAATCTCCCCTTAGCGATTCTAATATATGGCATTTCCCCCGCTATTAATTCCTAGCTCCAAATTTCTCAAAAACAAAGAAAAAGAAAATTCTTGTATATCCTCACTTCTCTTTGATTTGGGATCATTGTGCATATATGCTATTCAAAAAAAAAGAGAAAAAGAAAAGAAAAAGAAAAGAAAAAGAGGAAAGAACCTCAATAAAAGATCCCATCTCATGTTCTCTCTTTCTTTCCCTCTTTTTGTTTTTATTTTTATTACTTTTGGAGCTTCATAAAAAAAAGGGGATGTAAATATTGTTTTTGTGCCACCACGCTTATAGATAAGCTTGGGGGAGAGAATCCAATGATGTGAGAGAGTGTGACTACTTGACGTTGCACGACAACCTAGGCTAAGTAATATTCTATACTCGGTGAGATTATTTTTAGCTTCACGAAATCCAGAAATCTATGCCTAACACTCATTTCATGAAGTCCATACATTTCTATTCTTTCTATTCTATTACGTGATATTCTTATACTCCTCATAGAAAGCATTCAATTGAAAAGTGTGTGATCTGTGATATTGTATACCGCTTTAAATGATTCAGACAATGTTAATTCTAAAATTATTCCGTTTTTCATGATATATCAATATTCTTGGGTTTTCTATTTCTATTTGCACCATTATACTATGATATCGAACTAAAATTCTTTGACATGTGTTTTACATTCGGTGCATGCCATATGAGAAAAATGATCTAGCAGCTTCCCTCTTCGCTTTCTTCTTTCTTCTTCGTTTTTAGTTTTCCATTTTTCCGCCGTTTTCGTTTTAGAAATCCACCAGGTTCGTCTTTTACTTATCTTCCTCGAGGACGAGTAAGAGGTAAGCTTGGGGGATTTTGATCACTCCATATTTTACACTTTTTTCCCGCATGTTTGCATGCCATTTAGATCGCTCAAATCATGTTTTTCACGATATATCGACGATATTGCGATACTTTTCACGATTTGTTGTTTTTGTCGTATTTCAGGTGATTTGGAGCGATTTGGAGTGATCCCGAGACACGCCTACTCCAGAGTGTCACCAATGACCTCCCCGAGGGGTATTTCGCCATTGGAGAGGAGCGGAAGAAGAAAGAACGTCGCAGGAGCGACGAGGAGGCAAAAACAAGCTGTTTGGGCATTTTTGGTGTCTCACTCGGCCGAGTGAAGGAGTCACTCGGCCGACCAGCGAGACCCCGCTCGGCCGGCCAGATCGGACACGTTTCATATGTGCACTCGGCCGAGCATCGGAAGCCACATCAGCCGAGTGACGAGACCCCGTCCGCCCGAGTGGCATTCAGACGACGCCCATCCAAAAGAGCCGACTTACTGTTTTTCGTCTGCCTGAGCTTCAGAAGACCCACTCGGCCGAGTGGAAAATGCCGACCGCCCGAGTGTATAGAAGCCATCGGCCGAGTGACTACAACTCACTCGGCCGAGCGACCCCCGAAGTGAAGACCCCCGAAGACCCAGACTTACTGGAAATTTTCAGGGTTTCTTACTCGGCCGAGCGACTTTTGTCACTCGGCCGAGTGAGCCGCGCTGCCTGTAGCGTAAATTGCGATTTTCAGGCTGCGCAGGGGCATTTTGGTCACAGTTTTTTGGACGATTTTGGGGGGTATTTAATCCCAGTTTTTGACCTAGGTTAGGGAGCTTTTCTCTTTACTTTTTGCAGCTTTTTAGATTAAACTTTTTAGCTTTAGATTATTGTGATTGGAGAGGAGAGAAAAGTTTATTTTTGTTGGATTCTTGGAGAACTCTATTGGTTTCTCTCTCTCTCCTTTAAAAATACTATTCTTATTGCTTATTTGAATATTGTGATGAATTCTCTTGTTAATTCCATTGATTATTTTTGTATTTGTGCTATGAATTGTGAGTAGTCCTTACGTCTTGGGGCGTGGGGATGAACCCTACGAGCCCAATTTCTGATTTGTGATGATTTTGTAGAAATATTGCTAGAATTGCTATTAGGGTTAGTTTGGGATCGAATTAACACGGATAGCTAGGTGTTCATATCAATTGGGATTTGCAAGAGATTGGATCCCAATTCGATAGGAAACCCTAGAAATCCGAATTGGGTTGAAATTGAGTTTCCGTAGTATCGGTTTGCAAGAGATTGGACCGATAC
The DNA here is from genome assembly GCA_030789695.1 of Scilla litardierei. NCBI lineage: Eukaryota > Viridiplantae > Streptophyta > Magnoliopsida > Asparagales > Asparagaceae > Scilla > Scilla litardierei. The sequence goes on from CM061133.1 coordinate 255,125,683, forward strand.
TAGGGTTCTCGGTTGCAATTCCATGCCGATACCCGTTTGCAAGAGATTGGACGGGTAGGAACTATCCCAACCTAGGTCGCGGACCGAGTTTGCACGAGAGTGGGCTCGGGGCGCGATTGAACGATGATGTTGATCCTAATGCTAGCTTGCCTAGGCTAGGGTTTGCAAGAGATTGGACCCAACCCTAGGTTAGCTATAGACCGGCAACAGCGCGAGAGCGTGAGCTAGGTTTTACATTCAGTTGCAACTAGTTCATCCGAAATTCTACCCTAGGAATTGTGATACCAATGAATCACATTGACGAGATACGGTGAGTAGCGGGAATTCCCCATTCCCTAGGCGTCTTTTATCTGATTCTATATTCCATACTTTGTCTGACGATTGTGACAGGATCACCGAAAGGCAAATTCCATATCTTCTGTTCTTATAGCCAGGTTGTTCAGAGAAGACACCGTCATTCGTCCTCCCTGTGTTCGATAACCCGCTCGCCGCTACACCGTGCGCTTGCAGTAAAACTACACGGTCGCTCTTTTTGGGTTACATTGTGAAGCGATCAAGTTTTTGGCGCCGTTGCCTGGGAGGCGATAGTGTTTGATCTTATCACCCTAGCTATTTCTTCTTTTTGTTTTAGTTCTTTATTTTTTATCTAACCCTTCCACTGTGCTAATCATTTCTTTGAAACTCTGTTTTCTCATTGCATGTACACGAGATCCACGGCGGAACCTGAAGCTATATTATTTGATCCCGAGATCGAACGTACCGTGCGGAGAATTAGAGCGGAGAGGAGACAAGATCAGGAAGGGAGGTTTATGACCAACCCGAAAACTGCGGAACAATTGGCGGCAAGAATGGCGAGGATCATTTCTATTCGCAATAGACTTCGGCCGAAGACCTCTTCTACGACCTCGTCCATTGCCGTGCCGGAGTTGGCGGCCGACAAGAATTTTGAGCTAAAGACCGGACTAGTGGTTCTGATGCAGCAGGATCCATTTCATGGGAACGCCCATGAAAATCCTCACTACCATATCCAGCTATTTTTGTCGAAGTGCGCCACATTTCAGATGTCGGTCGTCACTCTAGATGCCATCAGACTGCGCCTCTTCCCATTCACATTGAAGGACAAAGCTCTTTATTGGTTGAGGACGTAAGCTGACGGAGTCTTTACCTCATGGGACGAGTTGGCGAGTGCATTCATTGACAAGTTCTATCCGCCCTCCAAGACGGTAAAGATTAGGAGTGCTCTTATGTCCTTCAAGCAAGGACCTCAAGAGACACTCTATGAGGCTTGGGAGCGTTTCAAAGATCTGCAGCATCAATGCCCCCACCATAGCATCGAAGATTGGGAGCTAGTCCATAGCTTCTACAAAGGTCTCCAACTGGGGACCAAGCAGATAATTGATGCGGCGGCAAATGGTGCCATCCTATCGAAGACTCCCGACGAAGCTACGGCCCTAATTGAGGAGATGGCCTCAAACAATCAACAATGGGGCGACGAGCGAGGACACTCTTCGTCCTCCTTGAAGCCATCTAGCATTTATGAGGCAAAGGCCGTAGCGGAGCTAACAAACAAGTTTGATTCTCTCCATAAGGTGGTGGAGAGACTGGAAAAGTATATCACGGAGCCCCAAGGAACCCCTTCCACATCCGCACCAACGAATCAAATGTGTGATTGGCAAGACCAATCTCAAGCTACGTATTTGGGGGGAGAACAAGGAGAGGGATCCTTGGAGCAAGTTCAATATGTCGCGGGGAATCAAGGATATTGGGCCAATCCGGCCATTAGAAACCATCCCGGTTTCTCATATGCAAACAATGATGGAGCATTGAACCCGCCGCAACAACTACCTCAACAAGCTCGACCACCACCGCAACAACAACAATATCCACCGAGGGGGCCTCCACAACAACATTTCCCACCAAAGCAACAAGTTGGACCCTATAGGCCGCCCGGATACAATCAAGTGTGGAGAAACCCAAACCCCCCACAAGCTCATCAACGATCCGAATTTGAAGCTAAGGTGGAGGAGTTCATGGTCGAGCAAAAGAAGATAAATGCTTCCTTGAAGGCGGGCCAAGACTCTCTTACAACTATTGTAGGCCAAATCTCGGAGCAATTGGCGTTGCTCAATCGAAATACTTAACAATTACCGGCTCAACCCGAGCAAAACCCACGGGGCGCCACCGGCCACATCAATGCCGTGGTCGCCGTTACAACTAGAGGCGGGAAGGACACCACTCCCGTCATGATTCCTACCGAGGAGCCCGTGGAGGAGAATGAAAAGCCAATTGAGCCGGCCGTTGAAGTTGAGGAGGAGAAAGTGCCGCAAGAAAAAGAGAAGTCTAGAGCGGAGCAATTGCTTGAAGAGAGGCATTTTATGCCACCGGTCCCATTCCCCCAGAGGCTTGCTAGAGCAAAAATGGAGAAACGGCTAGCAAAGTTTCTCGAGTATTTGAGAGGGGTAAGCCTCAATATTCCCTTCCTTGATGCTATCGTTGAGATCCCGACATACGCAAAATTTTTAAAGGATTTGATTTCGGGGAGAAAGAGGAAGGAGAAAATAATGCTAGCCGAGGAGGGGACTTGGTTCACCAAGAGAGAGAAGGAGCCCGCTAAGTTCAAAGACCCGGGGAGTTTTCGGATTCCTTGCACCTTAGGCGGCGTCCCCCTTCAAAAGGCATTAGTGGACTTGGGGGCTAGTGTTAGCCTCATGCCTCTCTCTATGTTCCAAAGACTAAACACCGTGACAAAATTGAAGCCTACCGACATGCGGATACAACTAGCCGATGGGCGGATCACAAGGCCGGTAAGGATCGCAGAGGACATCCCGCTACAAGTCCCGGGGGGCATATGTTTGCCATGTGACTTCGTGATCATGGATGTTAAGGAGGAGGGAGATACGTCGTTAATACTTGGACGACCGTTCCTCGCCACCGCCGGTGTTATTGTCGACGTACGAGAAGGTACCCTAACATTGAACGTCGGCAACATCGAGGTGGAGCTTCATATTCCTAAGGCAATGAAACACATGCCTTACCACGAGGAGCTGGACTATATGGACCTCCTTAACGAGGTTATAGAGGAGGCGATCCCCCATTCCATCGACGCTCTATTCAATGAAGATTTTGAGGAGGAGCCGGATTTGGACCAAGAAGAGAAGATTGAGCATTCCCCCGACTTCTCCACTGAAATTGATGAAGGCGACGCTGATGTCGCAAGGATCGAGAGCTCTGCAAGCTCTCAAAGTTGAAGTCTCTGAAGAAAGCTCCGCCGATACGGAAATCGGCGTCACCAGAGAAGCCGAGGACCGGAGCAAGCGCTAGCTTGGGGGAGCCACCCCCCAACACTATTCGAGACGAGAGACCACCGAGGGAGAACACGCCGCCGTAACTTTCGAATCCAAGCGTTCTCCCCGGAAAATTTGACGGGTGCACTCCTATGCACCAAATATCCCGCATTAATTGAAAATCAAAGGGGGTCGAGCTCACGACCTTAAACGAGCGCTTGTCGGGAGGCAACCCGACGGTTATCGCTTTATTTTTACTTTTACTTTATTTTTGTTTTAGAAATTGTTAATGTTTTGAGTCGTTCGCCCAAAAATTTTGTGATAACGGGTCCTATTTTCTCTTGACAGGAGAGGAGAACAAGGTACCTATCATTAGGAGGATGAACGAGGCGACGAGGAGCGCTCCAGGAATGCGCTCGATGCTTGGGAGGAAGATGAAATCGACTGGAGGAAGAAAAACAGAGTTTAGAGCCCAAACGAAGACAAACAGCAGAAAACAGGGTTCACTCGGCCGAGTATACTAGTCCCTCGGCCGAGCACACAAGTTCGTCCACCCGAGCGGCCCACGAACGAGGGAAGTCTGCTGTACCCAACTCTCTGTTTCTTTTCTTGATTTCAGTATAATTGCCACTCGGCCGAGTATATATATTCACTCGGCCGAGTAGAACTGATACGCTCCTAGGGCGAGTCTTGCCGAGTAGCTTGAGCCACTCGGCCGAATGGACTTCTTCCACTCGGCCAATGATGGTAAGGCCACTCGGCCGAGTCATATGCGGGGAGGAAATTTCAAAAATATTTCCGTTACGATCACTCGGCCGAGCGATGTAGTCACTCGGCCGAATCGTAACATTTCCTTATATAAGTCGCTGCGAGCTCGGCGCGGAATTCGAAGCGTCATTTTCGATCGTCCGCCCGAGCCTGCGCCCTGACTCTCCTACGCCCGCTGCGACTTCCCCCTTACTCACCCGAACCAGCACCCCGCGCAGGCGCTCGGCCACCCACCGCCGGCCGAGCCTCCGCCGCGCCTCGCCCGAGTCGCCGCCGGCGGCCACGCCTCCGGCCAACTCCGGTAACCCGATTTTTCGCCTATTTTCTCCTCTTTTGTGTATTTTTCGAGGATTCATGTGTCTAACGAACCCCAAACCCAAATTAAATTCAATTTCTATCTATTCTAACCCTAACCCCCCCATACGTTTTGAATATTACACGCTAAACTCTTCGTTTTATGCGCAGGTAAATTTGGGGAGCTTAGGGGAGCCCAGGGGAGCTTCCGGGGATCGTTTCGGGCTACGTGGAGGCGTCCTCTTCGCACGCTTCCATTACTTTGCTCTCGCGGCGTGTCGCGATATACTCTTTCCTTTATTTTACGCACGCCGCGTTTTTCACATATTTGGTGAGCCCCCGGGGGCCATATGCCGCCCCAGACACGGCCGAGGTCGAGGAGAGCTTCCGCCAAGCGGAAGCGGTCGGATGATGCCGGCCCCTCCCACGAGGTGGAGGACTCTCCTCCGCCTACTCCACCACACCCCGTTCACCCAGCACAGCCTGCAGGCCCCGAACACCCCGCACAGCCTGCAGAGCCCGCACAGCCCGCACACCCCGCACAGCCACTCCCTACCATCCCACAGCCCGTACCACCCCCACCGGCTCCACTTGTCCGGCCGCTCGGGATTACGTTCCGAGACGACGCACACCGTGTCGTCTTCGAGCGCATTTCCCAGCGTTCGATCGTACCCTCCAGGTTCGCACACCTTGTAGACCTAGGACGCCTGGGGGTACTCGAGGGGATGCTCACGTTGTATGACAACGTGGGCTGGCGAGATTTCTTCCAGGTGTCGGCGGACACGTTTCTCCGTCCGACACTTGAGGTCCTTAGTTCTATCGCCCGGTCCGATGAGGGATGCTCGTTTAGGTTCATGGACCGGGAGTGCCAGGTCACTCTCGGTATGATGAGAGCATTCTTCTCGTGGCCCGATGTCCCCGGAGCCGACCTTGGTTACGCCCCCACTCACATTCCCCCACCTTCGTTCGATTCCGGTGCCTTCTGGGCCCGGATCACGGGTCTTCCTGCTACCTTTGACCCTAGTAGGGCCAAGGCCTCGGCCATCGTCCATCCCTGCCTCCGCATAGCTCAGTGCCTTATGGAGACTTCCTTTTTGGCGAGGTATGAGCCTGGGACGATGTCCATGCCAGAGCTTTATATGCTCTATGCGATGACGCGTCCCAGAGTTCTAGCTAGGGACAGTGACGAGTTGGTCCCCGCCGTCGTGATTGATATCGCGAGCTGGTTTTTGGATCGCATCATCGTATCGGTGGGCGCTCGCTCACCGATATGCTGCGGCGGTCTGATCACCCTGCTCACCTTGATGGCCGGCGAGGACCTACCGGCCGATTTGCGTCGTTCTCCGGGCCCCACTTCATTGTCCATAGACGTTATGGCCCGGATGAAGATGCTTTGTCCGCACGGTGAGCGACACTGGGTCTGGCTGCACGGCCCCTACGGTGCCGATTACATGATTCTTCCGAGCCCAGCTCGAACTCAGATTGCACCGGCCCAGGTGGACTGGCTCCCGGTGATGGATCTTCTAATCCCCACCGCATACGTGCTCGAGGCCGAGGAGGCCGAGCAGGCCCACGCTACCCACGCTGCACCCGCTGACCCAGCTGCGCCCGTTGACCCCGTGGCCCCTCAGCCTGTCCCTGCACCTTCTGCCGCTCCTGACACTTCTGTCTCCACTTCTGCCAGTGTCGGGAGCACACTTGCTGAGCCCACCACCACCACGCCTGCTGCCACCACTGACCCTGCCGCTACCACCACCACCACCACCACCACCACTCCTGCTGGCCCTCTGTCCGCTGAGCCTCTTTGCTCTGCACTTCCCGAGCGCCCACATACATTTGTCGAGAGTGGAGAGCCCTCTTTTGATGCGGTCGTGGAGACCATGGCTAGCACGATCTCCGCTGGGATTTCGCCGTTCGGACCACACACTTCCTCCCCAGCGGTAGTCACTTCTGTCCCCACCACAGCCGTACTTTCTGAGAGTTTGGTGACGTCTGTCTTCACTTCTGTGTCACCGACCTCTCTGGCCGCCTCGTCGCCACTCTTATACTCCACTTCCGCTGCTGTCGCTTCCACTTCACGCCTGCCTGCGTCCCGGCCTCACCCTGAGGCTAGGCCCACACTAGTGAGCACAGCACCCTACCTCCACATGCCTGCTGAGCCCATCACCTACGCCACCCGAGTACGCCAGCCTCGTCCTGCACAGCACCGACAGGTCCGTCCCTCTGCACCACTTCCCCCCGACACTGTACTTCTGAGCATTCGTGCTCTCGAGGGGGCGGTGAGTGCCCTCAGAGGCGACCTTAGGACCATGTCCGCCACCGTCACCACCATGGCCAGCCGTTTCGACCTACTACCGGGCATTCACTATTGCCTCACACAGATTCTCGACCGGCTCCCTCGCATACCCACACCCACACCCACCCAGCAGGTTCCTACCCCTACACCCGTACCCACACCTACTCCTACACCCACCCAGCCTGCTACCACACCCACACCCACACCCACTCAGCAGTTTGTTCCCCAGCCACCACCACCGCCTCCGCCTCAGGACGGAGACGGCGCAGCCCCACCTTCTTAGGCACCCTTGATGCCATTGATCTTTTTGCCGTTGTGCTGCCCGTCTCTGCTGGGTCCTTATGACTTTTGCCCACCCCCCCTTCCCTCACTGTTCTGGATACACATTTTGATCATATCTTTATATATCATTTTTGGGAGAGAGGGAGAGTTTTAGGTGTCACACTTTTATATCTATTTCACTCCACTATCTGCATGCATCATGTCCGCATCATATTTTTATTTCTTATTTTTCTTTTGTTATTTTATTTTCTTTTTTCACCATGCATGCATCCTCACCTTCCCCACACTTCACTCGTCTCTCGGTGTGCCACACTTCGCACATTGAGGACACTATGCACTTTAGCTTGGGGGAGTGAGTTCTCACGTTCTTTTCGATTTACCACCTTTATTTTTAGTTTTTCACGCCATTTTCCGCATTTGCACTCATTTTCATCATTTTGTCTTCTTTTTGACATGCATCACGTTTTTCTTATTTTCTTTGTGTGCTGCATTGTAATTAGTTTCATTTTCCCCCTTTATCTTTATTTCTTTTTCATCTCATGCTAGAGATGACTTTTATGTGATGATGATTACGTGGCGTTAGCTTTCTCTATATATGCATGCTATATTTGTCATGTCTTAGATTTTGTTTCTGATATCATATGCTATGACTTGCCTTGCATTCAGAGATAGTAACCCACACTTTTTCCGCATGAAAATGGGTGAAATTTTATTATTAGCTGAGTCTGAATATTCATATGTATGCTATCGCAGAAAACACACCAAGATTCACGCATTGGATGCTTATATTTGGAGTACCGTTTTCTTTTCCTATATCACTTCTATATGCATGATTTGTACATTTCACTTCAGGATGATTGAATGATGTTAGCTATGATAAATCTGGATTAGTTAGCTTTTTTATGATCGAAACTGAGTAGATTAGATTACCCTGCTGAAGTTGTCGTGCACGTCTTATAGAGTGAACTGAGAGACATATTTATTTCTTTCTCCATATATCTTGAACATCAATTCTCTATTTTAAAATCATTGGTGAATCTCCCCTTAGCGATTCTAATATATGGCATTTCCCCCGCTATTAATTCCTAGCTCCAAATTTCTCAAAAACAAAGAAAAAGAAAATTCTTGTATATCCTCACTTCTCTTTGATTTGGGATCATTGTGCATATATGCTATTCAAAAAAAAAAGAGAAAAAGAAAAGAAAAAGAAAAGAAAAAGAGGAAAGAACCTCAATAAAAGATCCCATCTCATGTTCTCTCTTTCTTTCCCTCTTTTTGTTTTTATTTTTATTACTTTTGGAGCTTCATAAAAAAAAGGGGATGTAAATATTGTTTTTGTGCCACCACGCTTATAGATAAGCTTGGGGGAGAGAATCCAATGATGTGAGAGAGTGTGACTACTTGACGTTGCACGACAACCTAGGCTAAGTAATATTCTATACTCGGTGAGATTATTTTTAGCTTCACGAAATCCAGAAATCTATGCCTAACACTCATTTCATGAAGTCCATACATTTCTATTCTTTCTATTCTATTGCGTGATATTCTTATACTCCTCATAGAAAGCATTCAATTGAAAAGTGTGTGATCTGTGATATTGTATACCGCTTTAAATGATTCAGACAATGTTAATTCTAAAATTATTCCGTTTTTCATGATATATCAATATTCTTGGGTTTTCTATTTCTATTTGCACCATTATACTATGATATCGAACTAAAATTCTTTGACATGTGTTTTACATTCGGTGCATGCCATATGAGAAAAATGATCTAGCAGCTTCCCTCTTCGCTTTCTTCTTTCTTCTTCGTTTTTAGTTTTCCATTTTTCCGCCGTTTTCGTTTTAGAAATCCACCAGGTTCGTCTTTTACTTATCTTCCTCGAGGACGAGTAAGAGGTAAGCTTGGGGGATTTTGATCACTCCATATTTTACAGTTTTTTCCCGCATGTTTGCATGCCATTTAGATCGCTCAAATCATGTTTTTCACGATATATCGACGATATTGCGATACTTTTCACGATTTGTTGTTTTTGTCGTATTTCAGGTGATTTGGAGCGATTTGGAGTGATCCCGAGACACGCCTACTCCAGAGTGTCACCAATGACCTCCCCGAGGGGTATTTCGCCATTGGAGAGGAGCGGAAGAAGAAAGAACGTCGCAGGAGCGACGAGGAGGCAAAAACAAGCTGTTTGGGCATTTTTGGTGTCTCACTCGGCCGAGTGAAGGAGTCACTCGGCCGACCAGCGAGACCCCGCTCGGCCGGCCAGATCGGACACGTTTCATATGTGCACTCGGCCGAGCATCGGAAGCCACATCAGCCGAGTGACGAGACCCCGTCCGCCCGAGTGGCATTCAGACGACGCCCATCCAAAAGAGCCGACTTACTGTTTTTCGTCTGCCTGAGCTTCAGAAGACCCACTCGGCCGAGTGGAAAATGCCGACCGCCCGAGTGTATAGAAGCCATCGGCCGAGTGACTACAACTCACTCGGCCGAGCGACCCCCGAAGTGAAGACCCCCGAAGACCCAGACTTACTGGAAATTTTCAGGGTTTCTTACTCGGCCGAGCGACTTTTGTCACTCGGCCGAGTGAGCCGTGCTGCCTGTAGCGTAAATTGCGATTTTCAGGCTGCGCAGGGGCATTTTGGTCACAGTTTTTTGGACGATTTTGGGGGGTATTTAATCCCAGTTTTTGACCTAGGTTAGGGAGCTTTTCTCTTTACTTTTTGCAGCTTTTTAGATTAAACTTTTTAGCTTTAGATTATTGTGATTGGAGAGGAGAGAAAAGTTTATTTTTGTTGGATTCTTGGAGAACTATATTGGTTTCTCTCTCTCTCCTTTAAAAATACTATTCTTATTGCTTATTTGAATATTGTGATGAATTCTCTTGTTAATTCCATTGATTATTTTTGTATTTGTGCTATGAATTGTGAGTAGTCCTTACGTCTTGGGGCGTGGGGATGAACCCTACGAGCCCAATTTCTGATTTGTGATGATTTGGTAGAAATATTGCTAGAATTGCTATTAGGGTTAGTTTGGGATCGAATTAACACGGATAGCTAGGTGTTCATATCAATTGGGATTTGCAAGAGATTGGATCCCAATTCGATAGGAAACCCTAGAAATCCGAATTGGGTTGAAATTGAGTTTCCGTAGTATCGGTTTGCAAGAGATTGGACCGATACTAGGGTTCTCGGTTGCAATTCCATGCCGATACCCGTTTGCAAGAGATTGGACGGGTAGGAACTATCCCAACCTAGGTCGCGGACCGAGTTTGCACGAGAGTGGGCTCGGGGCGCGATTGAACGATGATGTTGATCCTAATGCTAGCTTGCCTAGGCTAGGGTTTGCAAGAGATTGGACCCAACCCTAGGTTAGCTATAGACCGGCAACAGCGCGAGAGCGTGAGCTAGGTTTTACATTCAGTTGCAACTAGTTCATCCGAAATTCTACCCTAGCAATTGTGATACCAATGAATCACATTGACGAGATACGGTGAGTAGCGGGAATTCCCCATTCCCTAGGCGTCTTTTATCTGATTCTATATTCCATACTTTGTCTGACGATTGTGACAGGATCGCCGAAAGGCAAATTCCATATCTTCTGTTCTTATAGCCAGGTTGTTCAGAGAAGACACCGTCATTCGTCCTCCCTGTTTCGATAACCCGCTCGTCGCTACACCGTGCGCTTGCGGTAAAACTACACGGTCGCTCTTTTTGGGTTACATTGTGAAGCGATCAGTTTGCCACTCGGCCGAGTGACAAGGCCACTCGGCCGAGTGAACCGCTCCGCCTGCTGCTAGGGTTGCGATTTCTGGGCTGCGTGGGGGCAGTTTGGTCACGATTTTTTGGGCGATTTTAGAGGGTATTTAAACCCAGTTTTTGCACAAGTTTAGAGAGCATTTGAACAATTAATTTTGAGATTTTCTTTTAGGGTTTGACAGATACTCTTTGGTGAATTCTCAGCTGGAAATCATGGCATCTACATTGGTTTGTCTATTCCTATCAATTTTATGCACTATTTCTCTTTTGAAATGAATTATGCCGATGTTATTGTTGATTTTTCTGAGATTTGCATGATGTCTACTGAGTAGTGCCGTTGTCTTAGGGCATAGGGATGAACCCTATGGACCCTATTTCTAAATTGTGATGAATTTGTGGAATTGTTGCTAGAATTGATTAGGATTAGGTTGTAATTGATTAATTACGGATACCTAGGAATTCATATCGATTGGGATTTGCAAGAGATTGGATCCCAATTGATAGGAAGTCCTAGATATTCGATTTAGATTGACAATTAGATTTCTCTAGATTTGGTTTGCAAGAGATTGGACCAAAGCTAGGATTTTTAATTGTGATTCTATACCCATATTCGTTTGCAAGAGATTGGACGGATATGAACTATTATAACCTAGGTCGTAGCTCGAGTTTGCACGAGAGTGTACTCGAAATACGATTGAACAATGATGTCGATCTTCACGCTAGCGGCTTAGGCTAGGGTTTGCATGAGAGTGTGCCCTATCCTAGGTTTGCTATAGACCGGCAATAGCGCGAGAGCGTGAGCTTGGTTCCACATTAAGTTGCGATTAGTTCACCCATATTCAAGCTTAGCAACAATGAAACTTATGAATCTCAAGGATGAGAGAAGGTCCGTAGTGGGGATTCCCTATCCCTAGACGTTTTATTAAATTGATATTTCTCTTGATATTTGAATAATTGTGACTGTTATACCCCAAACTATTCTCGATTCCCTTAATAGCTAGGTGATTGGAAAGGGACACGGTCATTTGTCCTCCCTGAGTTCGATACCCGCTCGCCGCTACACCGTGCGCTTGCGGTAAAACTACAAGTCGTTTTTCGGGTGTACACTCGGACGCGATCAAGTTTTTGGTGCCGTTGCCGGGGAGGCGACAGTGTTTTATTTTCTCTACCTAGCTATTTTTTTGTTTTATTATTTTTTATTTTACTCCTCTATCGTGCTAACAATTCCATCGAAACTCTGTTTTTCTTTGCATGTACACGAGATCGACGGCGGATCTAGAGGATATTATATTTGATCCGGAGATCGAACGTACCGAGAGGAGGATCAGAGCCGAGAGGAGACTCAATATAGAGGATAATTGTATGAACCGTCCGGAGACACTAGAGGAATTAGCGGCACGTATGGCGAGGATTATATCCATCAGGGATAGGCTTCGGCCTAAGACTTCCTCCACTACTTCTTCCATCGCTATGTCGGAGTTGGCGGCGGATAAGAATTTTGAGCTCAAGACGAGATTAGTGGTCTTAATGCAACAAGACCCATTCTATGGGAACTCCCATGAGAATCCACATTATCACATCCAGCTATTCTTGTCCAAATACGCCACCTTTCAAATGCCGGGTGTCTCCGTCGATGCGATCCGTTTGAGACTCTTCCCCTTCACCCTTAGAGACAACACTTTATATTGGTTGAGGATGCAGGCAGAAGGTATATTCACTACTTGGGATGAGTTGGCTAGTGCTTTTGTTGATAAATTCTACCCGCCATCTAAGACAGTGAAGATTAGAAGCGCACTCATGTCCTTCAAGCAAGGACCGCAAGAGACCCTATACGAGGCATTGGAGCGCTTTAAGGATCTACAACATCAGTGCCCCAGTCACAGCATAGAAGCATGGGAGCTAGTTCACAGTTTTTATAATGGACTCCAACCGGGCACTAAGCAAATCATAGATGCAACCGCCAACGGAGCCATTCTTTCCAAAACACCGAAGGAGGCTACAGCCCTATTAGAGGAGATGGCCTCTAATAATCAACAATGGGGTGACGAGCGAGGGCAATCTTCTACCTCCTTGAAGCCAACGAGCATATATGAGGCCAAGGCCGTAGCGGAGCTTTCGAATAAATTTGACTCTCTCCACAAGGTAGTGGAGAGATTAGAGAAGTACATCACTGAACCATATGGAGCTCCCTCCACACCTACGACGTGGAGCAATATGAGTGATTGGCAAGACCAATCTCAAGTCATGTTCATAGGAGGAGAGCATGGAGAGGGAGCCTTGGAACAAGTGCAATATGTTGCAGGGAACTCCGGTTATTGGGCCAACCCAGCCGCAAGGAACCATCCGGGATTTTCGTACACAAATAATGAAGGGGCTCTAAACCCACCACCGCCGCAACAAACTCAAACTAGGCCTCCACCTCCTCAACCTCAATACCAACCAAGGGGGCCACCGCAACCAAATTACCCGCCTAGGCAACAAGCGGGACCGTATAGGCCGCCTGGTTACAACCAAGGTTGGAGAGCCCCCAACCCACCACAAGCTCAACCACGATCGGATCATGAAGCTAGGGTGGAGGAATTTAGGTGGAGCAAAGAAAAATAAATGCTAGGTTGACGGCGCAACAAGATTCGCTAAATACCGTCGTCGCGCAACTTGGAGAGCAACTTGCGTTGCTAAACAAAAACACTCAACAATTGCCGGCTCAACCGGAGCCCAATCTAGGGAGCAATACCGGCCACATAAATGCGGTAGTGGTGGTCACAACTAGGGGTGGGAAGGATACTACTCCCACCATGGTCCAAACCAAGAAGCCCGTGGAAGAGATTTTGAACGACAAAGAGCCGGCTATTGAAAAGGAGACCACAAAGGAGCAGCAAGAAGTTGGAAATTCTGAAGTGGAGAAGCCTAATGAGGAGTGCACCTACATGCCGCCGGTGCTCTTTCCACAACGGTTGGCGAGAGCAAAAATTAAGAAGAGGCTCGCCAAGTTCCTTGAATATTTGAGGGGAGTAAGTCTCAACATAACTTTCTTGGATGCTATAGTGGAGATCACGTCGTATGCAAAGTTCTTGAAGGACTTAATATCGGGAAAGAATAGGAATGAGAAAATAATGCTTGCCGAACAAGGAACTTGGTTCACCCGGAGGGAAAAGGAGCCTGCAAAGTTCAAGGATCCCGGAAGCTTTCGCTTCCCATGCACACTTGGAGGAGTCCCATTGCAAAAGGCCTTAGTTGACTTGGGAGCAAGTGTGAGCCTAATGCCCCTTAGCATGTTCCGGAAATTGAATACGGGGACCGACTTGAAGCCAACCGACATGAGAATACAACTAACGGATGGTCGGGTTACTAGGCCGGTGGGGATCGCGGAGGACATTCCGCTTCAAGTTCTGGGAGGGATATGCTTGCCTTGCGACTTTGTCGTTATGGACATTAAGGAGGAGGGCGACACTTCACTTATACTTGGACACCCGTTCTTAGCCACCGCCCGTGTTATAGTCGACATGAGAGAAGGTACATTATCCTTGAATGTCGGGAACATCGAGGTTGATTTTCACATACCCAAAGCCATGAAGCATATGCCCTACCAAGAGGAGTTGGACTATGTGGACCTCCTTGATGAGGTAATCGACGAAGCCATTCCGCACTTCCTCGGCGCTCTCCATGATGATGACCTCGAAGAAGGCCAAAATTCTAGCATTAAGGAAAAGTTGGAAGACCCTCCGGATAGCTCTAAGTTCGATGATGAAGACGACGCTGATGTCGCAAGGATAAGGGAGCTTTGCAAGCTCTCAATGGCCAACAATTCGAAGAAAGCTCCACCGAATAGAAGATCGGTGTCACCGGTGAGGAAGAAGATTGGTTCTAGCTCAAGCTTGGAGGACTTATCCCCCAACTCTACCCATGATGAGGGGACGCCGAGGAGGGCCGATGAGCACCAACAACCAAATCCAAGTGGCCTCATCGGCAAATTTGACGGGCGTATCTCGCTTGCGCCCAACATCACGCGCTAAACGAAAATCATAAGGGGTCGAGCTCATGACCTTAAACGTGCGCTTGTCAGGAGGCAACCCGACGGTTTCATATCATTTTTAGTTGATTTTCATTCTTATTTTAGATTTTTCTTAGTATTTAGAGTCAAGTGTCTATAAAAATCGTGACAACGGGCTTTGTTTTTAATGACAGGAGATGGGGAAAGAGAGATCATTCATATGGAGGATGACTAAGGCAAGGGAGAGCACCCGAGAACGCGCTCAGGCCTAAGGAGAAGATAGGGACTGACTGGAGGAAGAAAAACAGAGAATGGAGCGAAAACAGAGAGCTGTTGCAGAAAACAGGGTGCCGCTCGGCCGAGTAATATATGTCACTCGGCCGAGCAAAGACTCCATTCGGTCGAGTGGAGTACAGATCAGGGAAGATCGTTCTGACCAACTCTTTGTTATTTTTTCGATTTACAGTATAATTTTCCACTCGGGCGAGTGACTTGTCACTCGGCCGAGTGAATCAGATACCATGCACGCTCTAAAAATTGCCAAGTGGCTATGCCACTCGGCCGAATGGAACTTATCCATTCGGCCGAGTGGGAAAGGCTACTCGGCCGAGCCGTAACTTGCGGAAGATATTTTTGAAATTTTATTGCATGACCCACTCGGCTGAGTGAACATATCACTCGGCCGAGTCGTAACTATCCTATATATGCAACGGGCAGCGTGAATTTCGAAACTTCGCCCGAGCCGCTGTCGTTTCTTCTCCCTTCGCCCAAATCGCACCCCCTAGCCCACACCACCGCACGCCGGCCGACGACCCACCGATGACCGGCGCCGACGTCGCCCCGCCGTCGCTCGCCGTCGGTCACCCTCCTTCGCCCGAATTTTGATTTTTCCCCTAGTTTCTCCTATTTTGTAGGCACATTGCCCCCCGAGATCAAATCAACTCCTATATATATCTGTTATCCCCTACCTCCCCCATGTATATTGATTATTATTCGCTGAATTTATTGTTTGCGTTTCAGTTTAGCTTGGGGAGCTTTTTGGACGCATTCGGAGCCTCGTGGAGTAGGATTTCTTTGCACACATCAGATTTTGCTCTCGCATCGTGCTCAGGTATACTCGTTCCATCATCTAGCACTTCGCATTTTTACTTGGGTAGTGGGCACGTCTTGTGGCACATATGCCGCCTCACCTTAGACCACGCACGCGGGAGCCCGCTTCCAAGCAGAAGAAGTCAGGTGATCCTGGCTCCTCTTCTGCTAGGGTGGAATCCCCTCCACCTAGCCCACCACTACTTACACAGCCGCTTCCTCCCGATCCCATTCCACCACCTGCACAGCCTGCCCCCACGTTCGATGCGATGGGGATTACGTTTCGGGATGACGCCCAGCGTGCCAGATTCGATCGTATCTCCCATCACTCGATCGTACCTACTAGGTTCGCACACCTCGCCGACTTTGAGCACCTAGGGGTTCTTGAGGGGCTACTCATGTTGTACGACAACATGGGGTGGCGTGATTTCTTGTCGGTGTCGGCGGACACTTATATCCCCCCGACACTAGAGGTCCTTAGCTCTATTGAGCGGACCCTTGGAGGATGCTTATTTCACCGGATGGATCAGGAGTGCCAGGTCACTCTTGACATGCTCCGAGCTTTCTTCCAGTGGCCCGCTGTCCCTGACCCAGACTGCGCTTACGCTCCCACACACATCCCACCCCCGTCGTTCGATACCCATGCTTTCTGGACCTGGATTACTAGATCTCCTCTTGCCTTTGACCCTAGTAGGGCCAAGGCCTCTGCCGTCCTCCACGCGTGCCTCCGCATTGCACATCACCTTATGGCGGCTACTTTTCTTGCGAGGTATGAGCCCGGGACGTTGTCGACACCAGAGTTCTACATGCTATAAGCGATGACACGTCCCAGGGTTTTTGATGGACCTGACGTCCTGGTCCCTACTGTAGAGATTGATATTGCCAGTTAGTACATCGACCGCATCATTATTTCTATCGGCGCTCGTACGCCTATTTGCTGCGGCGGTCTGATTACCCTCCTGGCTCTTTTGTGCGGAGTTGACCTCCCTGCTGACTTGCTTCGACCACCAGGCCCCACTTCACTATCGATAGACGTTATGGCCCGGATGAGGATGCTACGTCCTCATGGTCATCATCACTGGGTGTGGCTCCACGGTCCTTTCGCTACTGATTACATGATTCTTTCGAGCCTTGCTCGGACTCATATAGGACCCGCGGGTGGAGATTGGATTCCAGCGATGGATCTCCTCATCCCCGCCCCTTACGTACTAGAGCCCGAGGGTACTCAGCAGGAGCCCCTCATTCCACCCCAGGACCCCCGTGATCCCTCAGCCTGTGCCTGACCTGTCTGCACCTCCTGACACCTCTGTCCACACTTCTGTTAGTGTCGGGAGCACTTTTGCTGAGTCCTCGTCCACCACCACCACCACCTCTGTGCCCATTTCTGTCGATCCCATTTCCTCTGCTAGCCCTGAGAGTCCCACTACCATTTTAGAGAGCGGCGAGACCTCCTTTACCTCCGCAGTGGCGTCCTTGTCCTCACTTTTGTTCACGGCCACCCCAGCCGTTAACCCGTCTGTCCCCACTGCTGCTGTTTTCTCCGAGAGCGTAGTGACGTCTGTCCTCACTTCTGTGTACTGACTTCTCTGCCTGCCTCGTCTTTAGTGACCACTTCCACTTCTGCTGCTGCTCCTTCCTCGTCTTCCTTGCCTGCGTCTCAGCTTCACACAGAGGGCCGAGCGATACTTAGCGAGCACAGCACCGGAGCACCACCCCATAGCTGCACCCATCCTTTACGGCGGCTGTGTGAGACAGCCCCGTACTTCACCTGTCCGACCTGTTCGACCCTCTGCTCCACCTCCCCCCGACAACCTAGTTTAGAGCATTCGTGCTCTTGAGGGGGTAGTTAGTGGGCTCAGAGGAGACTTTAGGGCTCTCTCCGCTACCGTAAGTGCAGTCCAGACCCGCTTCGCCATACTTCCTAGTATTCAGGCTTGCCTGAATCAGATTCTTGTGCGTCTGCCTCTACTACCTACACCCACCCAGCCGCCACCAAGCCCGCCACCACCTCCGCCACAGGACGGTGCTGGTGCACCCCCACCCCCTAGGCACACACTGGATGCATTCCACATTTTTGCTGTCGATACGATGGATAGTTTTTGTGAGCCTGCTTATTTTGCACCCCTCCTCCACACACTATTTTGTTCACATTTTGGTCCTATCCGTATATATCTTTTTGGGAGAGAGGGAGTACTTTTTGGGGACACTCATATCTGCATTATTTTGATCTCCGCATGCATCACCTGCCTTCTCATATCATTTTTCTTTTTTTTCCCATCCTGCATGCATCCTCACCCACCCCACCCATGGTTTGTCTCTTGGTGTGCCACACTTTGCACATTGAGGACACTGTGCACTTTAGCTTGGGGGAGTGAGTTCTCACACTTTTTTATTTTTTGTCACCTTTTATTTTTATTTTTTTCTCACCTTTTCTTTGTTTTTACACCTTTTTCACTCTCTTTTTCTTTTTAATCAAGCATCACGTTTTTTCTATTTCTTGAGTGTGCTGCATTGTACAGTAGTAGTTCTCATTTCCTTTTAATCCTTATTTCTTTCATCTTTTTGCTAGAGATGAATTTTCTGTGATGATGATGACGTGGTGCTAGCTTATCTCTATATGCATATTACTTTGTCAGCCATAGTTTTTTTATTTCAGATATCATATGCTGTGTCTTGCTATGCATTTGAGATAGTAACCCGCACTTTCATGTATGAATATGGATGAAATTCTTTTATTAGCTGAATCTGATGCTTTATATGTATACTCTTCGTAGAAAATGCACCAAGCTTCACGCATTGATTGCTTATATCTGGAGTACTGCTTTCCTTTCTTATATTACTTCTTATTGCATGAAAATTGTACGCCTCACTTTCAGGTTGAATGAATGTATGTTAGGTTGATATAACTGGAGTAGTTTACTTTCTGAGATTAAACTGAGTAGATTACATTACTCTGCTGAAAGTTGTCGTGCAAGTCCTATAGAGTGAACCGAGTGTTACATTTATTTCTTTCTCCACATATCTTGAGCATTATTTCTACATTTATATTCATTGGTGAATCCCCCTTTAGCGAGTCTATCATTGGCATTTCCCCCGCTATTAAATTCCATGCTCCAATTCCCCAAAATCAAAAAGAAAAAAATATGTGAATATCTTTCTCTCTTTTGATTTGGGATCTCAGATGTATATACGCTATAAAAAAACGAAAATTGGAAAAAGAAAAAAAGAGAAAAGAAGCTTATACATGATCCCATATCACACTCTTTCTCTCTTTCTTCCCTCTTTTGTTTTTATTTTTATTGGAGCTCCAAAAATGGGGAATGTACTTATTGATTTATTTATGCCACCACGCTTATAGATAAGCTTGGGGGAGAGGATCCAATGATGTGTGAGAGAGTGACTACTTATGTAACGGCCGCTTTCCGACCGTTCGTATTTTCTACGTGCATGTACTTTTTCGTGCACGTATTTTATTTGGCTCTTTCTTGGTTTCGATATATACGATGTGATATGCCGCTGTGACCGTATGGAAGTGTAGAATTTTATGATAGTTTTTGGGAACGTCATCTCACAGCTCGTCTTCTCGCAAAATAGCTTTGAATGGAAGGGCGCTTTGGTCTTTTGGCACCAATACGCGGTTCCCGATTTTACGATAATTTTTGGTAGGTGTAACATGCGATCGGACCCTGTAGCCCTGTACTTCTCGTCTCCACGATCGTTACGGTATTTTCAGATTATTTTTCCGATGCCCGTAGTGGAAGATATCCCCTAATCAATTTGCAACCGTTGATTAGCCTTAATCAAATTCAAATTTCAAATCTCCTAATCAAATCCTAATGAGATATCTACGTATCATGGGGAGAGATTCTGGGTCTACCCTCACCTTCCTTTCCCCACTTCGTACCCCCTCTCTCTCACCCTCTCTCCTAGTCATCCCTTAGTTATACCCCACTTAAAACACTTTTTAGCAACATATCATCTTCAAAACCAAACAAACCCTACCCTCAAACATACTCACGCATGAACCCATCTAGGGCCGCCATCTTCTCCATTTTGTGCCCCTCCTCGCTGCCGGCGAGGCACCACCGGACCTCCCCCATCTCCGGCCATCTCTCCTCCCCCTCCCCCTCTTCTCTCTCCTCTCTCTCCCTTCAAACCGCAACCAAACACAGCCCAGGCCAGAACTGTGCCCCGCCGGAAAACACCACCGACCGGCTGCCTCCGGCCACCCCCTCCGGCGATCTCCACCACCTTCAAACTCCTCATTGACCCCCCGATCATCTCCAACTCCCCTTACCCTTTTTCCTCATCTCTACCTCCTCGAAACATCTCTCGAACTCGACTTAACGACAGTTTTACAGATCTGCGCCACCGCCGGGAAAACTCGCGCCCACCGGTCATCCGGCCACCTACGACGACCATCCTACCACCGTTGGACTCCTATTAAACCTCTCTACCAACTGAAATTTCCCTCACACTCATATCCCACCTGTAGCTCCTGGAAATTCCGTCGAAACCAAGCCCAGTCGCTGTTTTTGACAGATCTGGCCACCGGAGTTACTGTTCATGGCCAGCCACCGGCCGCCACCGCTGCCGATGACCACCACTTCCACTTTGTTCCCCTTTGACCCATCTCCGCTCTGCAACTTCCCTCACGCTCATAGCCCACCTGTAGCTCCCGGAATCCTCGTTGGAACACGCCGTATCGGCTGTTTTTCACAGATCTGGAAGCTGAACTTTCACGCCGGCTCACGCCCACCTTCGACCACCCCCAGTGACAACTCCATTGTCGTTGGCTTCGTATTGAAGTCCTTTACCTTCTGCAACTTCCTATTTTTGCTGTTCATCACTGGAATTTTGCTGAGATGTGCGACAACAAACGTTGCGCGAATCTGTCCTCTCCGGCTTCTCACGGCCACCCACCACCGTACGCTCACACCGTCGGCCACCCACTGGGCCGGGCATCTTCCTCTGGTCCTACTTCATCTATCGACAGCCCTCTTGGACTCTCGAAGTTCACGTGCGTTGCCACACACACGTGTTTTTAGCCGACGTCACCGTTATCGTGAAGATCCGTTGCGCTACTTGCAACAGGAGGATGATCGCTGTTAGCTTGATGATTTCGTGCCACCACCCCACTGTCCAGAGGTACCTCTCTACGCTACCCATGACGGAGGAGTTCCAGACGACGACGACGCTTCGCCGTTCAGACCCGACTTCTGCATGTTGGACGATGTCACGAGGTTGGTTTCCCTAACGAGTAGTAAAACGCACATTGTAACTCATCAAACCCTAATCTAAAATTGGTCAACACGAACTAAAGTTAATTTCAGCATCTGTAAAACGTTGCCCACCGTAGGAAAGATCGACGAACGGACTAATTTTCTGTACACATAGGGTAGACGTCGATCTAGACTGAACAAACATAAAAAACATGACTTTTTGACTGATAGGTTAGTCCCGCCAAATTTAGAAACAAACCCTAATAGGATTGATGAAGAACGCCACCTGACACCGCCGCCGTGACCCTGTTTCAGACGGATTACCGCAGACGCGACGCTTGGACGGGACGCTCCGGATGGACGACACACTCGCCACCGCAGGCAAGTGCACTCACTTGTACTTTCGGCCGTGTCTAGGCCATAGACTCTTAGAATTGTTAAATGTGAACAAAGAGAATCGGACGTGAAATGATAGCGTCCGGGACCCCCCTTGATGGCTTAGACTTGACGACGAAGTCTAAGCGCAACAACAACAACAACAATTGACACCTTAGGGTTTTCCTGTGTGTGCATGCATGTGGACCCCCTAGAATAACAATTCCTTGCGTGTCATTTCGTGCCTTTTTACACAAAAAGCATCCGGGTGTTTCGGATTCTATCCACGCGAGAGTGATCCCTGTTACACAAAAAGCCTCCGGGCGTTTCGGATGCTCTCCACGCGAGAGTGATCCCTGTTACACAAAAAGCCTCCGTGCGTTTTGGATGCTCTCCACGTGAGAGTGATCCCTGTTACACAAAAAGCCTCCGGGCGTTTCGGATGCTCTCCACTCTAGAGTGATCCCTGTTACACAAAAAGCCGCCGGGCATTTCGGGTGCTCTCCCAGCGAGAGTGATCCATGTACCTTCTTTTCCTGAGCACTTGGGTTTGGGTAGGGTTGAGCGTGCGCACGGGGAGAGGGTCTGATCCCCCTCGAACCGTAAGGCGTGAACCCTTTGAGTCACACGTGTCCTGTCGTGTCTTGCCTTGTCTTGTCACGTCTTGTCTCGTCTTGTCTTGACCTGTTTAGGTTAGTCCCGTAGTCGGCAGCACACGCTACGACTACTGCTTGACGTGTTTACTTTCCCTACTCCGTTTACTTTCTACAACTGCCATGTATAACCCCAGTATGTTAATCAACCAGTAAACTGTTGCTTTAAATTAAAATACACTTGCAGTAGAGTCTAACATTTTTGTGTAGACTTTACCTGACGTATAGTTCCTTTTCTCTTGGGTGCTGTACGTCAGGTGTCGAGCCGGAGTTCGTGGACGAGGTAGACGTACCGGAGTACGTAGAGCCCGAGGACGTCGACCCGGAGGACGTACCGACGAGGACCAGACTTATACGTTCCCCACCGTTGCGGACTCCCGGAGGTTACTATTTTCTAGTTTGGGTGTGTAGCACCATTAGCTTCCTTTTCTGCGTTGCAGCCATGCTTAGGCTTCCCCTTATTAGACTTTTGTACGCTCTGGATATTATCTCTATTATAAAACGAATGCATCCTTTTCCTTCTGTACTTTTGTTGTTTCAGATATTATAAATGCAAGAACCTGAAAATTTTAAAATGGTACCCCTACAGACGCTTATTGGGTCCGAGTTTCATAGCTCCAGCCTAAGCGGGCCTTAGTCACATTTTTCTTCCGTCGTTTTGGGAAGTGGGGTGTGACAGGTTTTAGTGGTGGCCCATGCAGGTCATGAAAAATTTCGGAACAATGAGAGTACCGCATTCATTTTATATCCAGTTTAACATGTACTAGTCTAAGTTAGGTTTCCTTGTCTTAGATGGTAGGAAGACTTAGATAGACATCCAGGTTTGATAGTCAGGCGCCTTGGTTAAAATTTAGTCATACACGTCTTAGGATACCTTAGTAGCCCTCATTTCATTCTAACCGTGTTAGATTTCTAGAGCCCTTCTTTTAGTCGTTCGCTCGGGTCCATCGACTTCGTGCCAGCAGAACGTAATCTTGACTTGCTTAGGACTCTACCCCGAGGTCCTTAATACTTTCTAGTTCATTTGGAAGTCTTATTGTTGAGTTTCCCCTGATCTTTAGACGGCCCAATAATTAGGACTCTCGGATTTCTAGCATCTTCCTGATCATTACACTTTTTTGTTATCGGCAGTAGAGTTCCATCGTAGCTTTCATGAACCATCTCCTATGCGTAGTCATCATGCGATCATTTTTCTTTCTCCCGATTCACGTGATCGCTTCCTGACGAATATCGTTGATCTTCGAATCTTCCATTTGCCAATTCTGTTTCCTCTTAAAGTATTTTTAAAAATTCCTTATTAAATTCTTCGTTCAACTTAACTTCTTTGAAAACCATTTATTATATGTTTAAAATTTCTTGCTCTTCGGTTGAATTGAAGTTCCTTCTTGGATTTTTGAAACCTCCTTTGTCTAAATTTTCAAGTTACTATCTTGTAATTATTTCTAACCGGTATCTTACGTATTTCAGTTTTTAAAACATTGTTATCATTTTAAACATTCAATATAACACTTTTTCTAAACTACGAAATTTATTTTAACCACTTATCGTACGTACTTTTAGAATACTTTCTAAACTAAAGAGAACTTCAATATTTTTTATATGTATATCAGTCATATGTTCATCATGCTCATATTTCAAAGAAAAAAATCCTTTGTATAAACTTATTTTTATTTACAAAACAATCGCTACCTCACCCTACTATTCTTTTCTCCGTCTAACTCTTTTTCCGAGTTGAGATTTTCTACCATCTGCTCACTTTTTCTACATAATTTTTTATAAATATAAAAATATATGATACCGTATTTTACACGTGATCCTTTTTATCTATTTCAATATTTTGAGCAATATCTTAGTTCCATCTAACTAGTTATCTCCTTTTCCTCGCCTTATCTAAACTCGTTTCTTCCGATCTTGTTTCGTTGGGCTTTTGGTTCCGATTCCTTTCTTTCATGTAGACGATAGTGCTTGTAGTTGCCTGTGTCAACTCTAGTTTAGTTGTGGGCCCTTGTTTTTGTAATGTCGTCGTGGTGTATGGTTGTAGGTAGAGCATGTGAACCGGTACGAGTGTGCTACCTTTAGGATATTAGTGATTGTTTCTTGTGTCGTGTATGGATACTCAGTGTGGTCCATGATATACGTATGGAGTGGTCTGAATGATGGTATTCATATAGGCATGGATAGTGTCATAGTAGTCAACTCCTTAGACTTAGTCTTTCGTATTATTGAATAGCTTATCCTGGATGCATGTAATTGTATCAAAACATTTGCTTTCTTTTAAACCAAATCTTTAAAGTTTTTGAAACTAGCTCACAAGGTCACAACCCACCTATCTTCCCTCATCCAATACCACAACTCCACACATTTTTCCCACATGTTTTTAAAACATCCTCTTCTTCTCTTTTCTCTCTTCGGAGTGTTAAAATATTTTTTTGTATTTGTTATGATATTTTTAGTGCTATCTATTATTGTTATAGGATTATAGTTGCGGGTAGGCATAGGGTGAGATGAGATATGTCGTAGCGGTGATTGGTTGATCTTGAATACAAAGATATTAGATTAGATTTCATTCGGATGAAAAGAACGGGGTGTCCATGACTTATTTATAATACCAATGTGTGAAGGACCCAATAGAGAACTCTGATTAATTATGTATAAAGAGATGAGTACTTAATCGATCTGAAACTTGGACGAGTGATATATAGGAGTAGCTAGGACGGGATAGTATGATTTAGAGTGATCATGAGAATGAGTAGAGCATTTAAGGCATCAAGACTTGATTGTTAAGTTGACGTGAGAAGACATTGGGAATAACACGTGTTGAGATAAATGGATGGTTAGGTAGTCGGACTTAATATTGGTTTGGATTAGTTATAGTGAGTAGGATAAGATGTGATTTTGATAGTTCAATTATTTGGCGGATAAATTTATGGGAAGATATGACAAGGAATGTATTGAGGACACGACGATTGTTGATTTGTGAAAGGTGTTATAAGATAGACAAAGTTTTTGTCTTGGATTGGGGATTGACTAGAACATCTTTTTAGCGATTGATTAATATTGGGAAGAGATTGAGAAATTTAAAGATGTTATTGAGCGATGATGTTTAGTGGAGTGGTATGGTATGAGAAGATGATTATTATTCTTTTATGAGAAGTTGGAGTTGGAAATTTGAACAGCAGTGATGGGTCTATAGTTAAGTGTTAGGATGTGAGTTTAGTCATGGCATTATCCAGTGAAAAGACGGGTTATGATGGATTATTTGAGGAACGATGTTGAAGTTATAGGATTAGAGATCATTGTGTGGAAGATGGGAGTTATAGGCTTAAGTGTTTTAGATATTATTATTATTATTATAAGTGATTCCGAGGACGGAATCATTTCTAAGGTGGGTAGAATGTAACGGCCGCTTTCCGACCGTTCGTATTTTCTACGTGCACGTACTTTTTCGTGCACGTATTTTATTTGGCTCTTTTTTGGTTTTGGTATATACGATGTGATATGCCATTGTGACCGTATGGAAGTGTAGAATTTTATGGTAGTTTTTGGGAACGTCATCTCACGGCTCGTCTTCTCGCAAAACAGCTTTGAATGGAAGGGCGTTTTGGTCTTTTGGCACCAATACGTGGGTCCTGATTTTACGATAATTTTTGGTAGGTGTAACACGCAATCGGACCCCGTAACCCCGTACTTCTCGTCTCCACGATCGTTACGGTATTTTCGGGTTATTTTTCCGATGCCCGTAGTGGAAGATACACCCTAATCAATTTGCAACCGTTAATTAGCCTTAATCAAATTCAAATTTCAAATCTCCAAATCAAATCCTAATGAGATATCTATGTATCATGGGGAGAGATTCTGGGTCTACCCTCACCTTCCTTTCCCCACTTCGTACCTGATCACTCCATATTTTACACCTTTTTTCCGTGTATTTGCATGCCATTTAGATCGCCCAAATCATGTTTTTCACGATATATCGACGATATTGCGATGCTTTTCACAATTTGTTGTTTTCGTCGCATTGCAGGTGATTTGGCGCGATTTGGAGTGATCTCGAGACGCGCTTACTCTAGACGGCCACCGACGACCTCCCCGAGGGATATTTCGCTGTTGGAGAGGAGCGGAAGAAGAATAGACGTCGCAGGAGCGACGAGGAGGCCAAAACAATCAGATTGGGCATCTTTTGTGTCCCACTTGGCCGAGTGGAGGAGCCACTCGGCCGACCAGCGAGACACTGCTCGGCCGACCCGTTCAGACACGATTTCCATGTGTACTCGGCCGAGCGACGGAGACCACATCGGCCGAGTGACGATACCACGTCCGCCCGAGTGGCGCCCAGACGAAGCCCCTCCAAAATATCGAAGTTTCTGTTTTTCGGCTACCTGAGCTTCAGAAGACCCACTCGGCCGAGTGGATTATTACGTCCGCCCGAGTGCCTTGAAGCCGTCGGCCGAGTGACGACAACTCACTCGCCCGAGCCGCCTCCGAACTGAAGACCCCTGAAGCCCCCGACTTACTGGAAAATGACAGGGTTTTCACTCGGCCGAGCGACTTTTGTCACTCGGCCGAGTGCGATGCGCTGCCTGTAGCAAAATTTGCGGAAAACAGGCTGTGCAGGGGCGTTTTGGTCAGGATTTTTTGACGATTTTTGGGGCTATTTAAGCCCTGTTTTTACCCTAGTTTGGAGAGCCATCTCTTAGATTTTTTGCAGCTTTTTGAGACTACTTTTTAGCTTTATTATTTGTGATTGGAGAAGAGGAAAAACTTGGATTTTTGTGGGATTAATTGAAGAACTACATTGGTTTGCATCTCTCTTCCCCAAAAACTCTATTTTTATTGTTTATATCATTGTTGTGATGAATTCCATTGCCTATTTCATTGATTATTTTTGTGCTAATGCTATGATTTGTGAGTAGTCTCCACGTCTTGGGGCGTGGGGATGAACCCTACAAGCCCAATTTCGTATTTGTGATAAATTGGTAGAAATTGTGCTAGAATCAATAATTAGAGATTAGATTGGGATCGAATTACTACGGATAGCTAGGTATTCGTATCAATTGGGATTTGCAAGAGATTGGATCCCAAATTGATAGGAAGCCCTAGAAATCCGAATTGGGTTGGAGTCGGACTTTCGAAGTATCGGTTTGCAAGAGATTGGACCGATACTAGGACCTCCGGTTGCAATTCCGTGCCGATACCCGTTTGCAAGAGATTGGACGGGTAGGAACTATCCTAATTTAGATTGTGGACCGAGTTTGCAAGAGATTGGGCTCGGTGCGCAATTGGACGATGATGTTGATCCTAATGCTAGCTTTCCTAGGCTAGGGTTTGCAAGAGATTGGACCCGACCCTAGGATAGCTATAGACCGGCAACAGCGCGAGAGCGTGAGCTTGGTTCCACATTTAGTTGCAACTAGTTCATCCAAATTCTCATTCTAGCAATTTTGTTACCGACGAACCACATTTATGAAATACGGTGAGTAGCGGGGATTCCCCACTCCCTAGACGTTCTTTATTTGATTTGATATTTCGCACATTTGTCTGACGATTGTGACAGGATCGCCCAAGGCAATTCTCTCTATTCTTAAATAGCCAGGTTGATTAGGAGCAAGCACGGTCATTCGTCCTCCCTGTGTTCGATACCCGCTCGCCGCTATACCGTGCTATTGCGGTAAAACTACAACCGTTCTTTGGGTGTACGTCCCGGAGCGATCAAGTTTTTGGCGCCGTTGCCGGGGAGCCAGTTATTTCTTTCTTTCTTCATCCTCCTCCATATCTTATTTTAACTTTATTCGCAGCCCTATTTGCATATTCTCCCCGTATTTTGCATAAGATCTTAACAGGGAGAATGGAGGATGCACTGCCAATAATGGAACTCAGTCGAGAAGACTATGACTCCTTCACAGACCTCCTTAGGGAGCTTGTTGACGAGGTCCACGCTACCGGAGCATTTGCTATTGATATCAAAGACCCCGACGAACAACTATTTGCTAGTTTTGTGATGGACCAAATCTCCCCGGAGGGGACTATCGGAGGCAATGTCAGAGTTGACGTGGTCGACGACAAATTGTATTTCGAAGACAATAGAGCGAATGTCGAAGAACACTATGCTCCCGAAGAACCCTTCGAGCAAACCGACATTCAGGGAGTTACACTCTATGACGCTCACTCTTGTTTTTATGAATCGTCTGATGTGTTTTTTGATTCCAGGTACGAACTGGAGCAGGGTGAAGGTTTTGGCGATGCTAGCCCTGAATCGGAGGGCGCCTATTTCGATGCCTCATCCTCACTAAGTAGCGAGTCTGACTCGTCACAAGAAAGCATGCCACCTGAACATGAGCTAAACCCGGACGACAAGGAGAAAGTCGAACTCATGCGAGCCGATGAAGTGGAAGGAGCAGCGCCACCTGAGGTAGAGCTTAAACAACTACCACCGAATCTAAGGTATGCCTTTTTGGGTGATAAATTAACTTTCCCGGTGATAGTCAATTCCCACCTCACACAAGATCAACTTGAAAAACTCCTAGACGTTCTTAGGAGTCACAAGGACGTCCTGGGCTACACTATCTCCGATCTAAAAGGGATAAGCCCTAGGCTTTGCACGCATAGGATCCATTTGGAGGATACCGATGCCACCTCCATTGAGCCTCAAAGGCGGTTAAACCCGAATATGAAGGAGGTGGTAAAAAAGGAAATCCTAAAATTGCTAGAAGCCGGTATTATTTATCCTATCTCTGACAGTAGATGGGTTAGCCCCGTTCACGTCGTCCCCAAGAAAGGGGGGATGAATGTTATAAAAAATGAAAAAGGTGAGCCCATATCTACACGCACTGTCACGGGATGGCGAATGTGCATTGACTATATGAAACTCAATAAAGCTACCCGAAAAGACCACTACCCATTGCCCTTCATTGATCAAATGCTCGAGCGCCTTGCAAAACATAAGTACTTTTGCTACCTAGATGGGTATTCGGGATTCTTCCAAATCCCTTTGCACGAAGATGACCAAGAAAAGACAACTTTCACTTGTCCCTATGGCACCTATGCATACCGTAGGATGCCGTTCGGCCTTTGTAATGCTCCCGCCACTTTTCAAAGATGTATGACATCCATATTTTCCGATTATATTGAAAACATTATGGAAGTTTTTATGGACGATTTCTCGGTTTACGGAAGTGAGTTTGACTCTTGCTTGGAAAATCTCACTAAAGTCCTAAAAAGGTGCCAACAAAACAATCTCACTCTCAATTGGGAGAAGTGTCACTTCATGGTAACGGAAGGTATAGTTCTCGGACATCTTGATGACACATTTGTTGATGAGAGGCTATATGCGGTAAGGACCGGGGAAGTACCTTGGTACGCGGACTTCGTCAACTACTTGGCTTGCGGAATCAAACCGCATGGGATGTCCACGCAACAAAAGAGGAGATTTATGCATGAGGTCCGTAGCTACTTTTGGGAAGATCCTTACCTTTTCAAGATATGCAAAGATAGTGTCATTCGTAGGTGTGTTTCTAAAGAGGAAGCAACGTCTATCATTTTGCATTGCCACAGTCTACCATGCGGGGGACATCATGCCGCCTCTAAAACCACCGCTAAGATCTTGCAGAGCGGGTTCTTCTGGCCGACAATGTTTAAAGACACCCACAACTTTGTAAAAGGGTGCGATAGATGCCAACGGACCGGGAACATCTCCAAGCGCAATGAAATGCCAATGAGGCCCATCCAAGAAATTGAGCTTTTTGATTGTTGGGGAGTAGACTTCATGGGACCATTTCCATCGAGCAATGGCAACAAATACATCCTATTGGCCGTCGACTACGTCTCCAAATGGGTGGAGGCAATTGCCACTCCTACTAATGATGCAAGGGTCGTCTCCAAGTTCTTCAAGAAAAATATCTTCCCGCGCTTTGGAGTGCCGCGTACCTTGATAAGCGACGGGGGAAGCCACTTCATAGAGAACAAGTTTGAAGCCATGCTAAAGAAGTACGGGGTAAATCATAGAGTTGGCATGGCTTATCACCCCCAGACAAGCGGCCAAGTGGAAGTCTCAAATAGAGAGATCAAGCAAATTCTCGAGAAAACCGTGGATCGGTCTAGAAAGGATTGGTCAATGAAGTTAAACGATGCTCTATGGGCTTATCGCACGGCCTTTCGCACCCCCATCGGCACCACACCGTTCCGTCTAGTTTATGGGAAGGCTTGCCACTTGCCGGTAGAGTTGGAGCACCGCGCATATTGGGCCATCAAGACCTTTAACTACGACTACAAGAGTACGGCGGTGAGGCGACTCTTGGACATCAACGAGCTTGATGAAATAAGGAGAGACGCCTATGAGAGCTCGAGAATTTACAAGGAAAGGACCAAGATTTTCCACGATGCCCGCATAACCGTCACGGACTTCAAGGTAGGAGACAAAGCCTTGCTCTACAATTCCCGGCTCTGACTATTTCCCGGTAAGTTGAGGTCACGTTGGTCCGGACCTTTCACCATCAAGCATATACAACCGGGAGGAGCTTTCGAGTTGGAGAGCAAGGATGGTTCCACGTTCAAAGTAAATGGTCAAAGGCTCAAGCACTATTCCGACGGAATCCCGACGGGCGAAACCAATAGGGTATATTTGCTCAAGGAACGGTCGGATGATCTCATGGACCTCCTCGACAAGGTGATAGAGGAGACGATTCCTCACTCAATTGGCGCCCTTTTTGATGAATAATTTAAAGAAGGCCCGGATTTAGGCCGAGATGAAGAGAATAAAGATGGTTCCCCCGACCTCTCCGCTGATGAAGATGAAGGCGATGCTGATGTCGCAAGGATTCGAGAGCTCTGCAAGCTCTCAAAATAAAGTCTCCAAAGAAAGCTCTGCCGGTACGGAAATCGGCATCGCCGGTTAAGCCGTTGACCGGGGCAAATGCTAGCTTGGGGGAGCCTCCCCCCAACACTATTCGAGACAAGAGACCTCCGAGGGAGAACGCTACGCTGCCACGTCCAAATCCAAGCGCGCTCCCCGGGAAGTTTGACGGGTGCATCTCATATGCACCAAACATCCCGCATTGATCGAAAATTATAGGGGGTCGAGCTCACGACCTAAAACGAGCGCTTGTCGGGAGGCAACCCGACGGTTTTTGCTTTATTTTTACTTTTTCTTTATTTTCGTTTTAGAGATTTTTAGTGTTTTGAGTCATTCGACCAAAAATTTTGTGATAACGGGTCCTATTTTTCTTGACAGGAGAGGAGATAGGTAGATCCATCATGAGGAGGATGAACGAGACGACGAGGAGCGCCCCAAGAAGGCGTTCGACACTTAGGAGGAGCATGAAATCGACTGGAGGAAGAAAGACGGAGTTTAGAGCCCAAACGAAGACAAACAGCAGAACACAAGGCTCACTCGGCCGAGTATACTAGTCACTCGGCCGAGTACACAAGTTCGTCCGGCCGAGCCGCTCACGAACGAGGGAAGTCTGCTGTACCCAACTCTCTGTTTATTTTCTTGATTTCGATATAACTGCTACTCGGCCGAGTATACATTCTGACTCGGCCGAGTAAAACGGATACCCTCCTAGGGCGAGTCATGCCGAGTAGCTTGAGTCACTCGGCCGAATGGACTTACTCCACTCGGCCGAGGCTGGCAAAGCCACTCGGCCGAAGCGATATCGGGGAGGAATTTTTATTTGCCTCGCTCGGCCGAGTGAGCACGTCACTC
Organism: Scilla litardierei; assembly: GCA_030789695.1. Classification (NCBI taxonomy): domain Eukaryota; kingdom Viridiplantae; phylum Streptophyta; class Magnoliopsida; order Asparagales; family Asparagaceae; genus Scilla; species Scilla litardierei. The sequence continues at coordinate 255,157,397 of CM061133.1, forward strand.
GGCCGAGTCGTAACATTTTTATATATAAGCGGCGAGGGGGGCGCGGAATTCGAAAACGCAAATCCCCAATTCTCGCCCGCGCCCCTTCAGCTCCCACGCCCGATTCCCCCTCGCTCGGCCCTCACTCGCCCGACCGCCGCTGCCCCGCCGCCGCTCGGCCCGCCACCGCCGGCCGGGCCCGCCGACGCCTCGCCCGAGTCGCCGCCGGCGGCGCACCGCCCCGTCAACTCCGGTTCGCTTGCTTTCACTGTTTTCTCCTCTTTTCGTGTATTTTTTGAGGATCCATGTGCTAAACGCCCCCCTAACCCAAATTAATTTCTATATCTATCCATTATACCCCTATTGCTCCATACATTTTGATTATTACTCGCTGATATCGTTTTTTCACGCGCAGGTTGCTTATTGGAGCTTAGGGGAGGCCAGGGGAGCTTCTACGGGCTGTTCAGGACTTCGTGGAGGCGCGGACTTCGCACGCTTCCACTGCTTAGCACTCGCGGCGTGTTTTGGTACACTCCTTCCATTCTTTTTGCACACGCCGCACTTTTCACTTTTCGGCGCGCGCTCGGGGCCGATATACCGCCCCGGACACGGTCGCGGTCGAAGAGAGCTTCCGCCAAACGGAAGCGGTCGGATGATGCCGGCCCCTCCCACGAGTTGGAGGACTCTCCTCCACCGTCCCCCACACACCTCGCACACCCAGCACAGCCTGCAGGCCCCGCACACCCCGCACAGCCTGCAGTGCACCCACAGCCCGCACAGCCTCTCCCTGCCGATCCACAGCCACCACCACCGGATCCACTGGTCGGGCCGCTCGGGATCACGTTCCGAGACGACGCACACCGCGCCGTCTTCGAGCGTATCTCCCAGCGCTCGATCGTACCCTCCAGGTTTGCACACCTCGCTGACCTAGGACGCCTGGGGGTACTTGAGGGGATGCTCACGTTGTACGACAACGTGGGCTGGAGAGATTTTTTCCAGGTGTCGGCGGATACTTTTACCCGCCCGACACTTGAGGTTTTGAGTTCGATCGCCCGGACCGATGAGGGATGCTCATTCCGGTTCATGGATCGAGAGTGCCAGGTCACTCTCGATATGATGAGAGCGTTCTTCTCATGGCCCGTAGTCCCCGGAGCCGATCGCGGTTACGGCCCTACCCACATCCCCCCACCCTCTTTCGACGCCGGTGCCTTCTGGGCCCGGATCACAGGCCACCACGCCGCCTTTGACCCTAGTAGGGCCAAGGCCTCGGCCATTGTCCACCCCTGCCTACGTATTGCCCAGCGCCTTATGGCGACCACCTTTTTGGCCAGATATGAGCCGGGCACGATGTCTACGCCAGAGCTCTACATGCTCTATGCGATGACACGTCCCAGAGCTCTATCTAGGGATGGACACGAGCTTGTCCCCGCCGTCGTGATCGACATTGCGGCTTGGTTTTTAGACCGTATCATTGTGTCGGTGGGCGCTCGCTCACCGATATGCTGCGGCGGTCTGATCACCCTGCTTACCATGATGACCGGTGAGGACTTACCTGACGACCTGCGACGCGTTCCGGGCCCCACTTCCTTGTCGATAGACGTTATGGCCCGGATGAAGATGCTGCGTCCGCATGGTGAGCGTCACTGGGTCTGGTTGCACGGCCCTTTCGGTGCCGACTACATGATTCTCCCGAGCCCAGCTCGGACCCAGATTGCACCGGCCCACGTTGACTGGCTCCCAGCGATGGATGTCCTCATCCCCGCTGCGTACGTGCTCGAGGCCGAGGAGGCCGAGCAGGCCCACGCTGCCCACGCTGCCCAGGCTGCTCCCGCAGACCCTGCTGCACACCCTGCCGAGCCTGCTGCTGACCCCGTCGATCCTGTCGCCCCTCAGCCTGTTCCTGACGTTTCCACTGCTCCTGACACTTCTGTCCCCACCTCTGTCAGTGTCGAGAGTACTTTTGCGGAGCCCACTTCCACCACTGTCACCACTTCCGAGGCTGTCCCCACCACTCCCGCTGCCACCTCTGGCCCTCTGTCCGTGGAGCCTCTTTGCTCCGCACTCCCCGAGCGCCCGCCGACCTTTGTCGAGAGTGGAGCGCCCTCGTTTGCCGCAGTCGTGGAGACCATGGCTAGCATGATCTCCGCTGGGATTGCGCCTTTTGGTCCACACAGTTCCGCCCCAGCGGTAGAGTCCTCTGTCTCCACAGCCGCCGTATTCTCCGAGAGCGTCGTGGCGTCTGTCCACACTTCTGGGCCACTGACCTCTCTTGCCACCTCGTTGCCACTTTTGCACGCTTCCCTTGCTGCCGCTGCCTCTACTTCTCACCAGCCGGTGTCCCGGCCTCGCACTGAGGCCAGGCCCACATTTGCTGGCGCGGCACCTTTTGTCCCCTTCCCTGCTGAGCCCGTTACATACTCCACTCGCGTACGCCAGCCCCGCCCTGCGCAGCCTAGACCGGTGCGTCCCTCTGCACCACCCCCGCCCGACACTGTACTGCAGAGCATACGTGCTCTTGAGTTGGCGGTGAGTGGTCTTAGAGGTGACCTTAGGACCCTGTCCTCCACCGTCTCTACGATGGCTGGACGCTTTGACCTGATCCCTCAGATCCACTACTGCCTGACACAGATCTTTGAGCGTCTTCCGCGCGTACCCCCACCCACCCAGCAGGTTTCCGCACACACTTCCACACACACTAGACCTGCTTCCACTTCCACGCCCACCCCAGCTCAGCAGCCTACACCACCACCTCCGCCTCAGGACGGAGACGGCGCAGCACCACCTTCCTAGGCACCCTTGATGCCATCGATTCCTTTTGCCGTTGTGCTGCCCGTTTCTGCTGGGTCCTGATGCCTTTCTGCCCACCCCTCCCCCCTCCCCTCACTTATTTTGGGATTCTCATTTTGCCGTATCTTTATATATCTTTTTTGGGAGAGAGGGAAAGCTTTTGGTGACCCATCTATACTCGTATCACTCATATCTGTGCATGCATCATATCCGCATCATATTTTCATTTCTTTATTTTTCATTTTATTATCTTTTTTTTTCCTTTCCATCATGCATGCATCCTCACTTGCCCCTCTCATTACTTGTCTCTCTGTGTGCCACACTTTGCACATTGAGGACACTGTGCGGTTTAGCTTGGGGGAGTGAGTTCTCACGTTCTTTTTGGATTTGCCACCTTTATTTTTAGTTTAGCACACCGTTTTTTTTTCACTTTTGCACTCATTTTTCTTTATTTTTCTTTTATTTTGCCATGCATCAAGTTTTCCCTATTTCTCTGTGTGCCGCATTGCATAGTTTTATTTTTCTTATCTTTATTTCTTTCCTTTTTCATCTCATGCTAGAGATGAATTTTTTGTGATGATGTCTACGTGGAGTTAGCTTATTCTATATGCATGCTATATTTGTCATGTCTTAGACTTTATTTCTGATATCACATGCTATGACTTGCTTTGCATTTAGAAATAGTAACCCACACTTTTTCCACATGAAAATGGATGAAGTTTTGTTATTAGCTGAGCCTGAATATTCATATGTATGCTATCACAGAAAACACACCAAGATTCACGCATTGAATGCCTATATCTGGAGTACTGATTTCTTTTCCTATATCACTTCTATATGCATGAATTGTACACTTCACTTCAGGATGATTGAATGATGTTAGCTATGATATATCTGGATTAGTTAGCTTTTTTGTGATCGAAGCTGAGTAGATTAGATTACCCTGCTGAAGTTGTCGTGCATGTCTTATAGAGTGAACCGAGAGTTATATATATTTCTTTCTCCACAAATCTTGAATATCATTTCTCTACTTTTAAAAATCATTGGTGAATCTCCCCTTAGTGATTCTATTTTATGGCATTTCCCCCCGCTATTAATTCCTAGCTCCAAATCCCTTCTTCTAAAAAAAAAATAAAGAGAGAAAGACATTCTTGTATATCATTATCTCTCTCTGAGTTGGGATCATTGTGTATATATTGATGATAAAAAAAAGAAAAGAAAAAAAAAGAGAGAAAAGAGGAAAAATCCTCAATAAGAGATCCCATCTCACTTTCTTTCTTCTTTCTTTCTTTCTATCACTTTTGGAGCTATATGTTTATAAAAATGGGGATGTAAAAATTTTTTGTGCCACTACGCTTATAGATAAGCTTGGGGGAGGGGGCCCATTGATGTGTGAGAGAGTGACTACTTGACATTGCACGACAACCTAGGCTAATTAATATTCTATACTCGGTGAGATTGTTTCTAGCTTCACGAAATCCAGAAGTCTAAGCCTAGCGTTCATTTCATGAAATCCAAACTTTTCTATTCTCTCTATTCTATAGTGTGATACTCTTATACTCCAGATAGAAAGCGTTCAATTGAAAAGTGTGTGATCTGTGATTTGTATACCGCTTTAAATGATTCAGGCAATGTTAATTTTAAAATCATTCCGTTCTTCGTGATTATATCATTGTTCGTGGGTTTTCTATTTCTATTTGCACTATTATACTATGATATCAAAATAAGATTCTTTGACATGTATTTCTCATTCGGTGCATGCTATAAGAGTAAATGAAACACACGTCCTGAGAAAATGATCTAGCACCCCACCTCTTCGCTTCTTTCTTTCGTCTTTATTTTCATTTGGTTTTCATTCTTCTTCGTTTTTCATTTTTTTCGTTTTCCGCCGTTTTCGTTTTCCGAATCCACCGGGTTCGCCTTTTACTTATCTTCCTCGAGGACGAGTAAGAGGCAAGCTTGGGGGATTTTGATCACTCCATATTTTACACCTTTTTTCCGTGTATTTGCATGCCATTTAGATCGCCCAAATCATGTTTTTCACGATATATCGACGATATTGCGATGCTTTTCACGATTTGTTGTTTTCGTCGCATTTCAGGTGATTTGGCGCGATTTGGAGTGATCTCGAGACGCGCTTACCCTAGACGGCCACCGACGACCTCCTCGAGGGATATTTCACTGTTGGAGAGGAGCGGAAGAAGAATAGACGTCGCAGGAGCGACGAGGAGGCCAAAACAATCAGATTGGGCATCTTTTGTGTCCCACTCGGCCGAGTGGAGGAGCCACTCGGCCGACCAGCGAGACACTGCTCGGCCGACCCGTTCAGACACGATTTCCATGTGTACTCGGCCGAGCGACGGAGACCACATCGGCCGAGTGACGATACCACGTCCGCCCGAGTGGCGCCCAGACGAAGCCCCTCCAAAATATCGAAGTTTCTGTTTTTCTGCTACCTGAGCTTCAGAAGACCCACTCGGCCGAGTGGATTATTACGTCCGCCCGAGTGCCTTGAAGCCGTCGGCCGAGTGACGACAACTCACTCGCCCGAGCCGCCTCCGAACTGAAGACCCCTGAAGCCCCCGACTTACTGGAAAATGACAGGGTTTTCACTCGGCCGAGCGAATTTTGTCACTCGGCCGAGTGCGATGCGCTGCCTGTAGCGAAATTTGCGGAAAACAGGCTGTGCAGGGGCGTTTTGGTCAGGATTTTTTGACGATTTTTGGGGCTATTTAAGCCCTGTTTTTACCCTAGTTTGGAGAGCCATCTCTTAGATTTTTTGCAGCTTTTTGAGACTACTTGTTAGCTTTATTATTTGTGATTGGAGAAGAGGAAAAACTTGGATTTTTGTGGGATTAATTGAAGAACTACATTGGTTTGCATCTCTCTTCCCCAAAAACTCTATTTTTATTGTTTATATCATTGTTGTGATGAATTCCATTGCCTATTTCATTGATTATTTTTGTGCTAATGCTATGATTTGTGAGTAGTCTCCACGTCTTGGGGCGTGGGGATGAACCCTACAAGCCCAATTTCGTATTTGTGATAAATTGGTAGAAATTGTGCTAGAATCAATAATTAGAGATTAGATTGGGATCGAATTACTACGAATAGCTAGGTATTCGTATCAATTGGGATTTGCAAGAGATTGGATCCCAAATTGATAGGAAGCCCTAGAAATCCGAATTGGGTTGGAGTCGGACTTTCGAAGTATCGGTTTGCAAGAGATTGGACCGATACTAGGACCTCCGGTTGCAATTCCGTGCCGATACCCGTTTGCAAGAGATTGGACGGGTAGGAACTATCCTAATTTAGATTGTGGACCGAGTTTGCAAGAGATTGGGCTCGGTGCGCAATTGGACGATGATGTTGATCCTAATGCTAGCTTTCCTAGGCTAGGGTTTGCAAGAGATTGGACCCGACCCTAGGATAGCTATAGACCGGCAACAGCGCGAGAGCGTGAGCTTGGTTCCACATTTAGTTGCAACTAGTTCATCCAAATTCTCATTCTAGCAATTTTGTTACCGACGAACCACATTTATGAAATACGGTGAGTAGCGGGGATTCCCCACTCCCTAGACGTTCTTTATTTGATTTGATATTTCGCACATTTGTCTGACGATTGTGACAGGATCGCCCAAGGCAATTCTCTCTATTTTTAAATAGCCAGGTTGATTAGGAGCAAGCACGGTCATTCGTCCTCCCTGTGTTCGATACCCGCTCGCCGCTATACCGTACGCTTGCGGTAAAACTACAACCGTTCTTTGGGTGTACGTCCCGGAGCGATCAGTACCCCCTCTCTCTCACCCTCTCTCCTAGTCATCCCTTAGTTATACCCCACTTAAAACACTTTTTAGCAACATATCATCTTCAAAACCAAACAAACCCTACCCTCAAACATACTCACACATGAACCCATCTAGGGCCGCCATCTTCTCCATTTTGTGCCCCTCCTCGCTGCCGGCGAGGCACCACCGGACCTCCCCCATCTCCGGCCATCTCTCCTCCTCCCCCCTCTTCTCTCTCCTCTCTCTCTCCCCTCAAACCGCAACCAAACACAGCCCAGGCCAGAACTGTGCCCCGCCGGAAAACACCACCGGCCGGCTGCCTCCGGCCACCCCCTCCGGCGATCTCCACCACCATCAAACTCCTCTTTGACCCACCCGATCATCTCCAACTCCCCTTACCCTTTTTCCTCATCTCTACCTTCTCGAAACATCTCTCGAACTCGACTTAACGACAGTTTTACAGATCCGCGCCACCGCCGGGAAAACTCGTGCCCACCGGTCATCCGGCCACCTACGACAACCATCCTACCTCCGTTGGACTCCTATCAAACCTCTCTACCAACTGAAATTTACCTCATGCTCATATCCCACCTGTAGCTCCTGGAAAATCCATCGAAACCAAGCCCAGTCGCTGTTTTGGACAGATCTGGCCACCGGAGTTACTGTTCACGGCCAGCCACCGGCCGCCACCGCCGCCGACGACAACCACTGCCACTTTGTTCCCCTTTGACCCCTCTCTGCTCTGCAACTTCCCTCATGCTCATAACCCACATGTAGCTCCCGAAATCCTCATCGGAACACGCCGTATCGGCTGTTTTTCACAGATCTGGGAGCTGAACTTCCACGCCGGCTCATGCCCACCTCTGACCACCCCCGGTGATAACTCCACTGCCGTTGGCTTTGTCTTGAAGTCCTTTACCTTCTGTAAATTCCCATTTTCGCTGTTCATCACTGGAATTCCGCTGAGATGTGCGACAACAAACGTTGCGCGAATCTGTCCTCTCCGGCTTCTCACGGCAACCCACCGCCGTACGCTCACACCGTCGGCCACCCACTGGGCCGGGCATCTTCCTCTGGTCCTACTTCATCTCCCGACAGCCCTCTTGGACTCTCGAAGTTCACATGCGTTGCCACACGCACGTGTTTTTAGCCGACGTCGCCATTATCGTGAAGATCCGTTGCGCTACTTGCAACGGGAGGAGGATCGTTATTAGCTTGCTGATTTTGTGCCACCATCCCACTGTCCAAAGGTACCTCGCTGCTCTACCCGCGACGGAGGAGTTCCAGACGACACCGACGCTTCGCCGTTCAGACCCGACTTCTGCTTGTTGGACGATGTCACGAGGTTGGTTTCCCTAACGAGTAGTAAAATCCACACTGTAACTCATCAAACCCTAATCTAAAAGTGGTCAACACGAACTAAAGTTAATTTCAGCATCTGTAAAACGTTGCCCACCGTAGGAAAGATCGACGAACGGACTAATTTTCTGTACACATAGGGTAGACGTCGATCTAGACTGAACAAACATAAAAAACGTGACTTTTTGACTGATAGGTTAGTCCCGCCAAATTTAGAAACAAACCCTAATAGGATTGATGAAGAACGCCACCTGACACCGCCGCCGTGACCCTGTTTCAGACGGATTACCGCAGACGCGACGCTTGGACGGGACGCTTCGGATGGACGACACACTCGTCACCTCAGGCAAGTGCACTCACTTGTACTTTCGGCCGTGTCTAGGCCATAGACTCTTAGAATTGTTAAATGTGAACAAAGAGAATCGGACGTGAAATGATAGCGTCCGGGACCCCCCTTGACGGCTTAGACTTGACGACGAAGTCTAAGCGCAACAACAACAATAACAATTGAACCTTAGGGTTTTCCTGTGTGTGCATGCATGTGGACCCCCTAGAATAACAATTCCTTGCGTGTCATTTCGTGCCCTTTTACACAAAAAGCCTCCGGGTGTTTCGGATTCTCTCCACGAGAGAGTGATCCCTGTTACACAAAAAGCCTCCGGGCGTTTCGGATGCTCTCCACGTGAGAGTGATCCCTGTTACACAAAAAGCCTCCGGGCGTTTCAGATGCTCTCCACTCGAGAGTGATCCCTGTTACACAAAAATCCTCCGGGCATTTCGGGTGCTCTCCCAGCGAGAGTGATCCATGTACCTTCTTGTCCTGAGCACTTGGGTTTGGGTAGGGTTGAGCGTGCGCACGGGGAGAGGGTCTGATCCCCCTCGAACCGTAAGGCGTGAACCCTTTGAGTCACACGTGTCCTGTCGTGTCTTGCCTTGTCTTGTCACGTCTTGTCTCGTCTTGTCTTGACCTGTTTAGGTTAGTCCCGTAGTCGGCAGCACACGCTACGACTACTGCTTGACGTTTTTACTTTCCCTACTCCGTTTACTTTCTACAACTGCCATGTATAACCCCAACATGTTAATCAACCAGTAAACTGTTGCTTTAAATTAAAATACACTTGCAGTAGAGTCTAACATTTTTGTGTAGACTTTACCTGACGTACAGTTCCTTTTCTCTTGGGTGATGTACGTCAGGTGTCGAGCCGGAGTTCGTGGACGAGGTAGACTTACCGGAGTACGTAGAGCCCGAGGACGTCGACCCGGAGGACGTACCGGACGAGGACCAGACTTATACGTTCCCCACCGTTGCGGACTCCCGGAGGTTACTATTTTCTAGTTTGGGTGTGTAGCACCATTAGCTTCCTTTTCTGCGTTGCAGCCATGCTTAGGCTTCCCCTTATTAGACTATTGTACTCTCTGGATATTATCTCTATTATAAAGCGAATGCATCCTTTTCCTTCTGTACTTTTGTTGTTCCAGATTTTATAAATGCAAGAACCTGAAAATTTTAAATTCGTACCCCTACAGACGCTTATTGGGTCCGAGCTTCACAGCTCCGGCCTAAGCGGGCCTTAGTCACGTTTTTCTTCCGTCGTTTTGGGAAGTGGGGCGTGACAACTTGACTGTGCATGATAACCTAAGCTAGGTAATTTTCTATACTCGGTGAGATTTCTAAAAGTTTTACGAAATCCAGGAATTGATACTTAGCATGCACTTCATGAAAACCATACATTTCTATTCTTATTGATCCATGATGTGTGATATCTCTTATACTCCTTATAGAAAGCATTCAATCGAAAAGTGTGTGGTCTATGAGTATGTATACCACTTTAGATGCTTCATACGATATTAATCCTAGAACGATTCCATATTTCATATTATTTTGCTATTCTCGGGTTTTCTATTTTGAATGCATCCATATATCATGATATCGAGATAAAAATATTTGACATGAGTTTTATATTCGATGTATGCTATATGATTAAGCAAAGCCCATGTCCTGAGAAAATGATCTAGCACCTCTCTCTTTGCTTTCTTTCTTTATTTTCTATCTCTTCCGTCTTTTCTTTTTATTATTTTTCCCGTCGGGTTCGCCTTTTTCTTATCTTCCTCGAGGACGAGTAAGAGGTAAGCTTGGGGGATTTTGATCACTCTATATATTACACCTTTTTTCTGCATGTTTGCATGCCGTTTTGATCGCCCATATCGCGTTTTTCACGATTATTAGATAATATTGCGATACTTTTCACTATTTCTTGTTTTTTTCGTATTTCAGAAAATATGGAACGATTTGGAGCGATTCTGAGATCAAGGGGTTTACAAGCGCTTAGGAGTGTCACCCACGGCTCATTTGAGGGCTTATCAGCGATGGAGGATGAGCGGAAGAAGAAGGAAATCAATAGGAGCGACGAGGAGGCAAAAAGAAGAAGAAACAAGCACATCAACACATCACTCGGCCGAGTACAACATCCACTTGGCCGAACAAGAAGTCCCACTCGGCCGACCAGAACGGATACGCACATGGAGTTTTTCAGCGTATACTCGGCCGAACGAAGAAATCCTACTCGGCCGAGTGAGAAATCTCACTCGCCCGAGTGGTACAGGGAAATTGTCCAGAGAAGTGGCCGAAGTTACTGCAATTGTCAGAGACCCTTTGGAGGCCTACTCGGCCGAGTACAAATGCTCACTCGACCGAATGATGAAAGCCACTCGGCCGAGCCACCCCCCGAAGACAGACCTTGAAACATCCGAACTTACTGTATTTTTACAGGGTTTGCCACTCGGCCGAGTGACAAGGCCACTCGGCCGAGTGACAAGGCCACTCGGCCGAGTGAACCGCTCCGCCTGCTGCTAGAGTTGCGATTTTTGGGCTGCGCAGGGGCAGTTTGGTCACGATTTTTTGGGTGATTTTAGAGGGTATTTAAACCCAGTTTTTGCCCTAGTTTAGAGAGCTTTTGAACAATTAATTTTGAGATTTTCTTTTAGGGTTTTGACAGATACTCTTTAGTGAATTCTCAGCTGGAAATCATTGGCATCTACATTGGTTTGTCTATTCCTATCAAAAACTTAATTTTTATGCACTATTTCTCTTTTGCAATGAATTGTGTCGATGTTATTGGTCATTTTTATGAGATTTGCATAATGTCTAGTGAGTAGTGCCGTCGTCTTAGGGCGTAGGGATGAACCCTATGGACCCTATTTCTAAATTGTGATGAATTTGTGGAATTGTTGCTAGAATTGATTAGGGTTAGGTTGTAATTGATTAATTACGAATACCTAGGAATTCATATCGATTGGGATTTGCAAGAGATTGGATCCCAATTGATAGGAAGGCCTAGATATTCGATTTAGATTGACAATTGGATTTCTTTAGATTTGGTTTGCAAGAGATTAGACCAAAGCTAGGATTTTTAATTGTGATTCTATACCCATATTCGTTTGCAAGAGATTGGACGGATATGAACTATTATAACCTAGGTCATAGCTCGAGTTTACACGAGAGTGGACTCGAAATACGATTGAACAATGATGTCATTCTTTACGCTAGCGACTTAGGGTAGGGTTTGCACGGGAGTGGGCCCTATCCTAGGTTTGCTATAGAACGGTAATAGCGCGAGAGCGTGAGCTTGGTTCCACATTAAGTTGCGATTAGTTCACCCATATTCAAGCTTAGCAACAATGAAACTTATGAATCTCAAGGATGAGAGACGGTCCGTAGTGGGGATTCCCTATCCCTAGACGTTTTATTAAATTGATATTTCTCCTGATATTTGAACAATTGTGACTGTTATACCCCAAACTATTCTCGATTCTCTTAATAGCTAGGTGATTGGAAAGAGACACGGTCATTTTTTCTCCCTGAGTTCGATACCTACTTGCCGCTACACCGTGCGCTTGCGGTAAAACTACAAGTCGTTTTTCGGGTGTACACTCGGACGCGATCAATGGTGCCCTGCAAAAAGTGAAAATGGGTGGGCATGCAAAATGGTGGGGTGAGATGGGAGCAAAAGTATGACAGTCATCAAGTGAAGTGCATACTCAGGTGCATCGCCCTCACCTCCATGTGATGGGCATGGTATAGGCGGAGAGGTCACTACGTGGTGGAGGTGCTGTCCCAGAGAAGAAGGACCAGGGTCACCAGTCTTCTTCCTTTTGGCAGCGTGCTGCTTGCCACTAGAACTGGTGCGTGGAGGCATCGATGGATGCCGTGAAAATGACGCACACTACGTGAAATGCAAATGGAATGCTCGAAAATAATAAGGACCGAGTGTACCGAGCAATCGATTTGACTCCAAACAAGCGTATGAGTGCGAGGTGGCTCCCCCAAGCTTCAACTCCGCAGTATTCACAAATGATCTCCCCCAAGATGCACAAAAATAGATAATTAGCGTTAAGAATCCATAATATTTGGGGTTGATTGATCACTACATATTTTACACCTTTTTTCTGCATATTTGCATACCGTTTTGATCGCCCATATCACGCTTTTCACGATTATTCGACAATATTGCGATACTTTTCACTATTTCTTGTTTTTGTCGTATTTCAGGAAATATGGAGCGATTTGGATCGATTGTGAGATCAAGAGGATTTGCACCCACTCCGGAGTGTCAACCATGGCCCTTTTGAGGGTTATTCTGCAATGGAAGAGGAGTGGAAGAAGAAAGAACGTCGTAGGAGCGACGGGGGAGCGAAAAGATGAAGATTGGTCATTTTCAGCATGCCACTCGGTCGAGTGAAGGAGTCACTCGGCTGAGCATTGAGACCCCGCTCGGCCGGCCAGATCGGACACACAACAGAGATGTATCGGCGTGCACTCGGCCGAGCATCGCACGCCGACTCGGCCGAGTGAGGAGACTCCGTCCGTCCGAGTGGCACCCAGACGACGGCAAGCCAAAATGTCCAACTTACTGTAATCCGTCAGTCTGCCCCAGAATCCCGACTCGGCCGAGTGACGAAAGCCGTCCGCCCGAGTACCAAATGCCCCTCGGCCGAGTGACATTTGCCACTCGACCGAGTGATGCCGAGGACACACGGCGCCCAGATTTTCAGACATCCTCCTACCCTTTTCAAATCTGCTATCATTCCAGCCATCAAATTATTTTTCTCATATTTTTTATGGATAGTAGGCTTCATGACGATTCCAACGCCGCCAAGAACGCGTCAATCGGAGGTCGGATGAAATCTGGGGAATTTCTGCAAGTCGATGCTGCAGTGCTGGAATTTGCATGTCAGTGTCACTCGGCCGAGTGACATTTCCACTCGGCCGAGTGACCAGTTTTTGACAGTTTTTGACAGTTTTGACAGAGTGCTGTTTTCTGGAGTTTCTGCAAGAAAGCTCACTCGACCGAGTGAGATTTCCACTCGACCGAGTGAGCTGTCCACTCGACCGAGTGAGATTTCCACTCGACCGAGTGAGATTTCCACTCGGCCGAGTCGTAACTGGCGCAGATTTCTGGGCACGCGCAGATTCAGTTTTGGGCCCGATTTTTAGGGGCTTTTTAGGCAGTTTTGCTAGGGTTTTTGGGAGAGTATTTAAGGGGTTTGTAGCCACCATTAGAGAGGATCCCCATTATGTTTTCTTAGGATCCCCCATGTTTTCTTAGCCCCCATATATGTTTTTCTTAGGATTATTTTAGAGGTTAGGCCATGCCCTAGGCCCCCTCTTGGATCTAAAAGCTTGTATTTTGGATTGAAGATCTTCATCAAGCTAAGTATTTTCTTCTTTTTATTTGAATCTTTGTTTTTCTATCTTTTTGTATGCAAGCAATGATTTCTATTGATTCTCATATCCTTATTGCTATGCTAGAGTAGATTAGTTGTTCTAGGGTTTGGGGATGAACCCTATGGATCTAATTTCATATTTGTGAAGAATGAATTCTAAATTGCTAGAATTGCTAGGAGGTTAGGTTGTGATTGATTTATTACGGATAGCTAGGGATTTCCATCGATTTGGGGTTTGCAAGAGATTGGATTCTAGTCGAAGGGAAGCCCTAGATATTCGATTTAGGTTTACAATTGGGTTTCTCTAGATTTGGTTTGTAAGAGATTGGACCAAAGCAAGGATTTTTAATTGTAAATCTATACACATATTCGTTTGCAAGAGATTGGACGAATACGAACTATCACAACCTAGATCGTAACTCGAGTTTGCACGAGAGTGGGCTCGAGGGGCGATTGAACGATGATGTCGATCCTCATGCTAGCTTCCCTAGGCTAGGGTTTGCAAGAGATTGGGCCCTAACCTAGGTTTGCTATAGACCGGCAATAGCGCGAGAGCGTGAGCTTGGTTCTACATTAAGTTGCGACTAGTTCACCTCAACGCAAGTCTAGTAATATTGAGATTCACAATTAACAATGATGCATGACGGTCCGTAGTGGGGATTCCCTAGCCCTAGACGTCTTTATTTGATTTTATATCCACATACTTTGCCCGACGATTGTGACAGGATCGTCGCAAGGCAAATTCCCTCTTTTATTATATTGTATTTGAATCGATATTTGACCGATTTCTTTATCTCCGACACCGACATCCATCACCATTTCCATTATACCATACCATACCCCTCTCCACTAATAATACATTCGTAGTCAAACCAACCTAGGATAGATTGGAACCGACACCACCTCCTCGTGTTCGATACCCGCTTGCCACTACGCCGTGCGCTTGCGGTAAAACTACAATCGTCGCTCCTGGACGTGTATCCGGGGCGCGATCAAGTTTTTGGCGCCGTTGCCGTGGAGGTGTTTCCCGTTGGGTGCCAATTTTTCACAATTAGGTTGATTAGACTATGAAAAAAAATAAATAAATAAAAAGGAAATTTTCACCCCTGCCACCATTATTATCATTTCTATATTCTTTTGTGCCACTGATATCTTTTCTCCAGGTATTTATCTTTGTTGATCAGGTGCTATGGATTATATTACGTGGACCACAGATTTTGATCAGAATGCTCAGACGGGAGATTACTATTTTGATCAGAGTGCTCAGATGGGAGAATACTATTATGATCAGAGTGCTCAGATGGGAGAATACTATTTTGATCAGAGTGCTCAGATGGGCGAATACCTTTTTGAGGAGATGCACTGGCCCGAGCTCGATGAGAGACAAAGGATCTTTTTTGATGAGATGCATGCACACCAGGTTGAAGTGCAAGCCGGGCTTGAAAAGGGTAACCTTCTATTGGAATGGGTGAAGAGGCAACTTGAAATGAATATGCTCATGCTTAAGGTTGAAGGGATTTCCAAAGATATCAGTTCTGCTTCTTCATTTTACGGGCAAGAAGCATCGCCAGACTTACTACCAGAGCCAGAATGTGCCGTCGTCGATCCCACTTCCTACAATACATCTATTGCATATGAAGAGTGGATGGACGAAGAGGCAGTGAAGGAAGCAGAAACTGAGTCATATGCTCAGCCAAAGGAGGATGGATTTCAGAGATTATTGGAGGGTCTCTTGGAGTCAGTGAGGTTCACCGGTTCGGAGAGCATTACAGCAGGTGATGCATTTGAGCTACGATTTGCAGATTTTGTTATGAACCGTGTTTCAGCTACAGGAACAATTGAGGAGGACATCCGTGTCAGTCTTGAGGGGGATAGACTATATTTTCGGATTGCTTGCGGGCATTCCCCTCCACATGATACTTCCCTACAAGTTGACACACCTGAGCAGCCAGCATCACCATCCCAGAGAGAGCCTACATTGATAGGTGATGAGAAGGCAAATGAGCACACTACCGAGCCAGAGCATGCTTTTGAGGAGGCCTTACACACAGAGCCAGAGCTTATCACCGAGGAGGTCATGCATCGGGACGAGGACACAGCCATTCATGAGGATCCCGAGCACTATCCTCCTCCATTAGAGCTTCCGCAGCCACCTCATCCTCCCACTGACGCAGAGGACTACCCCACAGAGCTTTTGGCTCCCCTTCAGGGAGATCTCTTTACTCCCTCGCCCTTTATCTTTGATTTCCCTCCAGTGTATGATGTTTTTTATGATTCATCGTGCCTTTTGCAGGATTCATGTACATACGATCAAGAGGTACGATGGGACGTATATGTGGAGGAGAGCGAGGAGTTAGCACCCATGGACGCATATGAATATGATCAAGAGGTGCACTGGGATGAGTCTGACGATGATGAGGAGCATCTCGATGAGGTCCACACCTATGATCTAGATTTACCTGAGCAGCATAGAGAAGACACCATGGAGACAGCTATCACGGCACGTGAGGATATTGGATTATTTCCAGGGAAGTATCGTCCACCATTATTTATTCCATACATTTCTATCGACGATCCTCTTTGGGATACTTTTATTATGAGGGTGAATTTTTTGCAGCGAACTGATGCATCCTATTCTCTGCAGGGTACAGGTGGAGTCCTTGTGGGAATGCTAGGGGACGCATTGCTGGAATCTGATGGAGTCCGTGGACACACGCATCTGGCGGAGCCACGGAAAGAGCAGTTGGAGCAGTTGCCTGCACCGGCAAAGATACTGGATCCGCCTTTTGCTACAGGTGATATCAATCCAGTAGTGTAGAAATTTTTATGCTTTAAATAAACTCGAATTCTCTCGACAGCGAGAGGACCGTATAGATTTGCTTGAATAAATATCACCTCTTATGACGGCCACAAAAATCTTTTACACCCCAAACCCATTATATATTAATTCCCCTCTCCATATTTTGATACGCCACATCCTTTTGCTCACCACCATCGAGCATTTCTTTCAAGTGAATACTCACTTTCTTATTCATTTGACTTGAACTCGCTTTGCAAAGCCATGATATTTTTGATCGAGTCATTTGAATAGGATTGTTTGGTATAAGCTTGGGGGAAAACGTTCTCATGCATCATTGTATGTGCATGTAGTTGCATTAGGATTTCATGTCATTCATTTCATCATTTTTCATTCACCTCCCTCATATTTATCGTTGTTCCTCTTATTCTTCCACTATGATCACATTGAGGACAATGTGAAGTTTAAGCTTGGGGGAGTGCATTTCCATGCCATTTAGATGCATTAGTTGCATTTTTACTTTAATTTAGGGTTTTTAAAATTTTTCAAAATTTTGCATCATCTTTTTGAATTTTCCATCTTATTTTCCTTTTATGTGTGTTCATGCATCATTTTGTGTGCTTGATTTTATTTTCTTTCTTCTCTTTTGTTTTCTATTTCTTTATTTTCTTTTCCTCCTTTTGCTAGATGCGTTCCTTATGATGATATCTCTTATTGCTCTAGCAACCATCGCGATGCTTATTATTCCTTGCCATGCTACTTAGAGTATTCCATAGTCTTGCTATTCACATGTGCTTGCAAATCTATTTCTTTCGATGATTCCTCTATATGAATGCATGATATTAATTGAAACTGAATGTATGGATTAGTGTTTAGTATGCTTTTGTTGGAAATGCACTAAGATTCACGCATCATTAGTATATCTGAAGCATCAGTTTTATTGTCTTATTCACCTTCTGTTGCATGCCTGATATGGTTGTAAACTTTACTGCTTGACTTCACTGTTTATTGAAATGATTGAGAATACCCATGCTTACATATGATTTTTAGTTGATGTATTATCTTATTGAACCGTTCGTGCACATCTTAGAGTGAACCGAGTGTTACATTATTTCCTTCTCCACATATATCTTTTTATTCTCTACATGTCACTTGAGTTCACCTCCTAAAGCTACTTATATCGCATCTATTTCCCAAAAAATCCCTACAAAAGAAAAGTTAGCTCCAAAAAGTCCAAAAAGCCAAAAAGGAGCCAAAAACCAAAAATACAAATCAAATAGCTCCTACAAAAATCCAAAAAGAAAAGTGAGAAACAAAAAAAAGATCAAAAAGAAAAAAAAAGAAGAAAAAAAAAATTGTTTCTCTATCTTATTATTGGAGCCACAAAATACTTGGGAAAACCAAGGCAAAAATCCCATTTTCCACTATCATATTCCTTTAGATGTGATGCCTCAAGCTAAGCTTGGCGGGTGAATTCATTCGACCATATGAGTGAGTGCGACATTAGAGTGGAGAGGTGCACGAATGGGGAAGTTTGATAATGCTGAAACTTAGCAAAATACCTTAGTTATGGAAATTTCTTATGAATCGATATAAATACGTGAATGCCATGATTTATTCCATTCTCTATTGCATGCTTGGTGTGATTCTTATATGCTTCAGTTATAACTCTTGATTGAAAAGTGCATTGCCAACATTTGTATATTAAATCCTATGAAATGCGTGACGTGGATATGAATTGATTGTATGAATTTAGAGAATCCCTTTTGTTGTTCTTAAAAACTTGCAAGAACCATGTTTATGTAAGATTTGAAATCCTTATAGCATGTGATTCGTATTTTCCAAGTTGTCGTGATGTGTAGCTTATGGCTTGAGATCTGAGAGTATAATCTAGCGACCCCTTCCACTTCGTATTCTTTTATTTCATTTCCCTTATTTTTCATCTCCCGAGTTCGTCTCTCTACTTATCTTCCTCGAGGACGAGTAAGAGGTAAGCTTGGGGGATTTTGATCACTACATATTTTACACCTTTTTTCTGCATATTTGCATACCGTTTTGATCGCCCATATCACGCTTTTCACGATTATTCGACAATATTGCGATACTTTTCACTATTTCTTGTTTTTGTCGTATTTCAGGAAATATGGAGCGATTTGGATCGATTGTGAGATCAAGAGGATTTGCACCCACTCCGGAGTGTCAACCATGGCCCTTTTGAGGGTTATTCAGCAATGGAAGAGGAGTGGAAGAAGAAAGAACGTCGTAGGAGCGACGGGGGAGCGAAAAGATGAAGATTGGTCATTTTCAGCATGCCACTCGGCCGAGTGAAGGAGTCACTCGGCCGAGCATTGAGACCCCGCTCGGCCGGTCAGATCGGACACGCAACAGAGATGTATCGGCGTGCACTCGGCCGAGCATCGCACGCCGACTCGGCCGAGTGAGGAGACTCCGTCCGTCCGAGTGGCACCCAGACGACGGCAAGTCAAAATGTCCAACTTACTGTAATCCGTCAGTCTGCCCCAGAATCCCGACTCGGCCGAGTGACGAAAGCCGTCCGCCCGAGTACCAAATGCCCCTCGGCCGAGTGACATTTGCCACTCGACCGAGTGATGCCGAGGACACACGGCGCCCAGATTTTCAGACATCCTCCTACTCTTTTCAAATATTCTATCATTCCAGCCATCAAATTATTTTTCTCATATTTTTTATGGATAGTAGGCTTCATGACGATTCCAACGCCGCCAAGAACGCGTCAATCGGAGGTCGGATGAAATCTGGGGAATTTCTGCAAGTCGATGCTGCAGTGCTGGAATTTGCATGTCAGTGTCACTCGGCCGAGTGACATTTCCACCCGGCCGAGTGACCAGTTTTTGACAGTTTTTGACAGTTTTGACAGAGTGATGTTTTCTGGAGTTTCTGCAGGAA
This sequence comes from Scilla litardierei, assembly GCA_030789695.1. NCBI lineage: Eukaryota > Viridiplantae > Streptophyta > Magnoliopsida > Asparagales > Asparagaceae > Scilla > Scilla litardierei. The sequence continues at coordinate 255,176,756 of CM061133.1, forward strand.
AGCTCACTCGACCGAGTGAGATTTCCACTCGACCGAGTGAGCTGTCCACTCGACCGAGTGAGATTTCCACTCGACCGAGTGAGATTTCCACTCGACCGAGTCGTAACTGGCGCAGATTTCTGGGCACGCGCAGATTCAGTTTTGGGCCCGATTTTCAGGGGCTTTTTAGGCAGTTTTGCTAGGGTTTTTGGGAGAGTATTTAAGGGGTTTGTAGCCACCATTAGAGAGGATCCCCATTATGTTTTCTTAGGATCCCCCATGTTTTCTTAGCCCCCATATATGTTTTTCTTAGGATTATTTTAGAGGTTAGGCCATGCCCTAGGCCCCCTCTTGGATCTAAAAGCTTGTATTTTGGATTGAAGATCTTCATCAAGCTAAGTATTTTCTTCTTTTTATTTGAATCTTTGTTTTTCTATCTTTTTGTATGCAAGCAATGATTTCTATTGATTCTCATATCCTTATTGCTATGCTAGAGTAGATTAGTTGTTCTAGGGTTTGGGGATGAACCCTATGGATCTAATTTCATATTTGTGAAGAATGAATTCTAAATTGCTAGAATTGCTAGGAGGTTAGGTTGTGATTGATTTATTACGGATAGCTAGGGATTTCCATCGATTTGGGGTTTGCAAGAGATTGGATTCTAATCGAAGGGAAGCCCTAGATATTCGATTTAGGTTTACAATTGGGTTTCTCTAGATTTGGTTTGCAAGAGATTGGACCAAAGCAAGGATTTTTAATTGTAAATCTATACACATATTCGTTTGCAAGAGATTGGACGAATACGAACTATCACAACCTAGATCGTAACTCGAGTTTGCACGAGAGTGGGCTCGAGGGGCGATTGAACGATGATGTCGATCCTCATGCTAGCTTCCCTAGGCTAGGGTTTGCAAGAGATTGGGCCCTAACCTAGGTTTGCTATAGACCAGCAATAGCGCGAGAGCGTGAGCTTGGTTCTACATTAAGTTGCGACTAGTTCACCTCAACGCAAGTCTAGTAATATTGAGATTCACTATTAACAATGATGCATGACGGTCCGTAGTGGGGATTCCCTAGCCCTAGACGTCTTTATTTGATTTTATATCCACATACTTTGCCCGACGATTGTGACAGGATCGTCGCAAGGCAAATTCCCTCTTTTATTATATTGTATTTGAATCGATATTTGACCGATTTCTTTATCTCCGACACCGACATCCACCACCATTTCCATTATACCATACCATACCCCTCTCCACCAATAATACATTCGTAGTCAAACCAACCTAGGATAGATTGGAACCGACACCACCTCCTCGTGTTCGATACCCGCTTGCCACTACGCCGTGTGCTTGCGGTAAAACTACAATCGTCGCTCCTGGACGTGTATCCGGGGCGCGATCATTGATCAAGAGAAATCGGAGATTAATAGGGTTGAATAGGATTAAGGGTTGGATTTTGGCTTACATGATGGATATGAGAAGATAGAGAGTGAAATAGGGTTTGATGGGGGGTAGGGTGGCTAGACTCAGTCAGTGGAGTCGCCACCTGTGGTGGCCGGAGGCATCGCTACGGTCGAGTGAGGTGGAGACGCAGTCGAGTGAGCTAGGATTTAGGGGGAATTGGAGAGGGTTTGCTTGATTTGGGGGGATTCATTGGGCATGTGGGGGTCGGGTATTAATACTCGGCTGTCGACTTAAGTCACTCGGCCGAGTGACGATGGTCACTTGGTCAAGTGACCCGTTGGACTGAAAAGTTAGAAATTTGGGGCTTCAGCTAAGTCGAATGACTCGGTCGAGTGACTCGGTCGAATGACTCAGCTAAGTTAGAAATTTATCCTTACGACGTTAGCATCGTTCTCATCTTCTTTGGTGGGAGGGTCCAATGTATCTCCATGTTGAGGGCCATCTTCAGAATTTGGCTCCTCCTTAAAATCACCCATGTGCAAGGTGTTGATGGCGTATAGCGTAACTTCTTCAATGACCTCTTCAAGTAGGTCCACATAGTCTTTTTTCGCATGTGAGGATCTATTCTTTATGGCACATGAGATATGGAATTCAACTTCAATATTTCCAACGTTGAGTGATAACATTCCTTCTCTCACGTCCACGGTGACTTCAATGGTGGATAAGAAGGGGCGACCAAGAATAAGAGACGTGTCTCCAACTTTCTTCACATCCATGATGACGAAGTCACATGGCACACAAAGTCCTCCTAGAATTTGTAGCGACACAGTTTCAATGATCCCCACCGGTTTAGTGTTACGTCCATCGGCGAGTTGAATCTTCATGTCGGTGGACTTGAGAATGGTCCCTGTATTCAGTTTTTTGAACATTATGATAGGCATGATGTTAGATATGGAAGACGTTTGTACACCCTTGTGGGGGATGTACGAGGGAATACGGACCTCGAACGTCGCGCACACGAAGTCATGTGCAAAGGGAATCTGTTCCCTTGCGGAGAGGATCTCTGTATGAGCGGGAAAGTCGCATTATATATGCATAAGTGCATGCGACATATGGCTAATAAAGGGGGAATATATTAAGCTTATGTTGTACCATGCATATGGTACAACTTAAGCTTATAATGTGCCATGCATCATGGTACACCTTAATTAAGTTGTTCCAAAGGAACAACTTACCCTAAAATAACTACCTTGGGGGCTATAAATAAGACCCAAGGGTAGCCATTTTCCTTACACATTTTGCATGAAATTCATGCATGCATCTTCTTCATAGCGAAGCTCTGCAGAAATATTTCCTCTCCCTCCATCCAAGTTCTTAATCTAAAATAGAGATTTAGATTGTGGGATTAGTAGCCTTACTCCGTTCGTGAGTAGACTCGATCCGTCGTGGCGAATCCGAAGGCGAAGTTCGTAGACTACCGTGCAGCGTACGCAAGCGTAAGTCTACACTTCATATTATCGATCCTAACTCTGTTTTGGACAGGATCCTTCATTGGTATCAGAGCCATATGGGTTCGCCCCGGTCAATCCACCGCCCCGTCGAAACTACGAACGAGTCGTTGTCTTTTTCACGAATGGGTCTCCTACTATTACGGATATAGTAGGAACGCTTCGTGACGAAGAGAACGGAGCGGTTGTTCTTTTCACGTTAGGGTCTCCTATCATTATGGATATGGTAGGAACTCTCCGTGACGGGAAGAACCGACCGTTCACGTAGTAAGTTATTCATTTTTGGCACACGGCCATTAGAAAATAACTAAATTCTCGACGAACGGGTGCTTCATCGACGAACGGGTGCTTCATCGAGGAAGATGATGGAAGTTATTTCCATCGGGTAAGAGGAAAATTTGGTGCATGTGCACCATGGCCAAATGGGCCATGAAGGCCATGCACCCCCTCTCCTCATGCGGAGGGGGTTGGCTACGGCCAATAACCACCGGCGACCACCCCATCAAGGGGGAGGAGAAAGTGCGGCAACCCCATTCAAAGGGGGTGGCCGGCCATGGCCAAAGGGGCCATGGCCGGCCAACGCCGAAAGGCCTTGACCATGGCCGGCCATGGCCAAGCCATGACCGGCCATGGCCAGGCCGGCAGTGGCCGGCCTTGGCCAAGGGCCTGCCGGCCAGGCCGGCCCTGGTAGTGGCCAGGGCCGGCCCTGGCCGGCCTGCCGGCCCTGGCAGAGGCCAGGGCCGGCGCCCTGGCCACTGCCAGGGCCAGGCCGGCCCTGGCAGTGGCCAGGGCCGGCGCCCTGGCCTCAGGCCAGGGCCTGGCCGAGGCCAGGGCAGGAGCCCTGGCCCCGGCCAGCGGCCAGGCCGCCCTGGCAAGAGGCCAGGGCAGTGCCCTGGCCTCAGGCCAGGGCCTGGCCGAGGCCAGGGCAGGAGCCCTGGCCCCGGCCAGTGGCCTGGCCGGCCGGCCCTGGCAGAGGCCAGGGCCTGGCCGGCCCTGGCCGAGGGGGGCAGGCCCCCTGGCCGGCCAAGGCAGAGGCCCTGGCCGGCCATTGGCCAAGCCCCGGCCAGGGCAGAGGCCCTGGCCGGGAGAAGTTGCAGTTCGAATATTGGTCGACCAATTTTGTGTTTTTGGTCGACCAATCCGACAGATGGTCTGGGTCGATTGCAAACTTGCCAAATGACCCATACGGGGTGACAAAAGGCATTGGTCAAACTCGAATGTGTCGATTAGCCCATACGGGGCTAACCACAGTGCCGACTAGTTCATACGGGACTAACGTTTTAATGAAGTTTTCATTGGGCTCTACTCCTTGAAGATTAGCCATAATGCTCTACTTCATGCGAGATTAGCCAAGTCATTGTGCTCTACTCTTCGGAGATTAGCCAATGTACTTATGAAATTGTGCTCTACTCCTTGAAGATTAGCCGTAATGCTCTACTTCATGCGAGATTAGCCATGTCATTGTGCTCTACTCTACGGAGATTAGCCAATGAACTTATGACGTTGTGCTCTACTCTACGGAGATTAGCCAATGTATTTTATATTCGTTTTGAAAAATACGTTTTCAAAAACGCTTTTCCGCTGCTAAGTACTATAAGAGTACTAACATTTGATAAAGTGAGGGAGAAATATTGAAAGTTACTCTAGATGGTGATTGGAAACATAGTGACCTTTCCGATTCTAGAGTAACATCTTCAATATTTTTCGAAAGTAACTTATCAAATACTTATTTTCCGCTGCTAGTACTATAAGAGTACTATTGTTTGATAAGTGATGGGGGAATATTGAAAGTTGTTCTAGATGGTGATTGGAATCATAGAGACCTTTTCGATTCTAGAACAACACCTTCAATATTTTTCGAAAGTAACTTATCAAATATAATATAATTCCAAGTGGGATTTGAATTTTAGAACTATCCAAATGGGATATTCTATTATCATTTCAAGTGGGAGTTATATTTTAAGAATTTTTTATGCAATGTTTTTGATCGAACCTTCGGTTTTGTGTCTTTTGCAGCATTTTAAAAGTAAAATGTCTTCCGCTTCAAAGAATATCGTCGCTGAGTTAAACAAAGGTGAAAAACTCAACGGCGATAATTACAAACTTTGGTCCATTAAGATACAATACGTTTTAGAGGAGCAAGAAGTGCTCGAAACTCTAAAGAACGTAATGATTGAACCCGAGTTTGGCACTACGGCCCAACACCGAAGAGACAAGGAAGCTTTTGATGCTTGGTCTCGGAAGAATAAGATAGCGCGCATTACGTTATTAAGCAGTATGGCTGATGACATAATGCGCATCTTCCGAGAACATGACCTAGCCATGGACATATGGTCCAAGCTAGAGGAGAAGTTCGGTGGCACATCGGTGTCCAAACTTCGCGCCTTAACTATAAAGTTCGATACATATAAGAAACGTCCAGATCATTCCATGGGGAAACATCTGCGACATATGGCGAACCTTATCTCGGAGTTAAAGGACGCAGGTCATGTGCTCACTGATGAGCAACAAATCCAAGCAGTCATACGTTCCCTACCAAATGGGTGGGATCAAATGAAGATGCATCTCACTCACAATGAGAGCATCAAGACCTTCAACGACGTTTCCAAGCACCTCGAATTAGAGGAAGAGCGGCTTGCGGCTGCCAAGCCAAGTGCAGAAGTGCACGTGGTTGCTAGTTCCTCACATGGGGGAAAGAAACGTAAAGATCGTTCGAAGTCTTCTAATGAACGTAATAAGCAACCTGAGTCTACCAAGGAACCCAAACATAAGGGTGGGCACAAGAAATGGCACAAGAAGAAAGACTTGAAAAGGATCAAGTGCTTCAAGTGCAACAAGCTCGGTCACTATGCTCGTTCGTGTACGAGTGGAAGTGACGAGGTAACTTGTAATACTAGTTACATATGTGTTTCTAGTTCACTATTTCTTGTGGAATCTAATCCATTTTGGGATAATTGATTCAGGTGCCACCGACCACATAGCAAAGGACAGACGGTCCTTCGTGGAGTATCACCGGATACTCAAGGAATGAATTGGAACAATGTAGGAAACAACACACATGTTGAAGTGAAAGGCGTTGGGACTCACAAGCTTGTCTTGGACAACGGCCGCACTATCCTACTTCATGATGTTCTCTTCATTCCATATATTCAAAGGAATATTAAAATTGTGGTCAATTTATTGGGTCTTGGTTAATGGTTGGTTCCTTCATGTTTGTAATATGGACCTATTTTTGTAATAATTCCTTTATTGGTTCTGGGTTATGTATTTAAAGGATTCATTGTAATAAGTACAATGTATGATTTCTCATTTCCTTATGACAAATTCTTTGACTAATGAGTCTAATATAATTTGTTGGCACTCAAGGCTTGGTCATATTGGACCAACGCGTATGGATAGACTTGCCAAACGTAGCCTTCTATCCAATGTTTCAAAGGTTGAAATGTCGACCTGCGAACATTGCCTTGAAAGGAAATCTTGTCGCAAGCCGTTTGGAACCGGCACAAGGGCCAAGGTTCCATTACCGCTTATCCATTCGGACATATGTGGTCCGATGAATGTCAAGACAAGACGCGGGAAGTCCTATTTCATCACTTTTAATTGATGATTTCACCCGATTCGGTCATATCTATTTGATATCCCACAAAAGTGAAAGCACTAAACCTGCTTTGAAAACTATATGAGTTTAGTGGAGAATCAATTAGATCGCAAGATTAAGGTCATGCGAACCGATAGGGGCGGTGAATATCAATCAACAAGTTTAAAGGAACTTTGTGATGAAAAAGGCATAGTACATCGGGTAACTATGCCTTATACTCCTCAACAAATTGGTGTTGCAGAAAGGAGGTATAGGACTTTAATAAAAAAATGGTCCGTTCAATGATGGCGCAAGCTAACTTGCCAATCACCTTCTGGGGTGATGCATTATTGACAACCGTTTTCATTTTAAACCGCGTACCCTCGAAATCAGTTAGCTCCACTCCTTATGAGTTGTGGAACCAAAGGTCTCCTGACTTAAACATTTTACCTTGAGTTTGTGCATTCAACGCACATATTTCCTCCCATAAGTATGGCAAACTTGGGCCATGGGGAAGGAAATGTATCTTTAAACGATACGCATTAAACTCCAAAGGTTATGTTTTTGTTAGTCAGGAAGACAATGGTGTGCTAATTGAGTTTGAGTCGAGGGATGTCACTTTCTTGGAAAATGAGTTTCCAAGACAGGGCGAGATAAGTCAGGACTTATCTCTATTTGAGATTTGTGATCAAGAAGGATTACCTCATTCGAGTGGGAGAATTCTTGGTGAAAGCGAAAATACTTTTCAACCTTCACCAATGGATTATACGAATGACGATTATCCTATTCCATACGGGAATAATGATCCAAGTGGGAGCAATTCTAACAACATTTCAAGTGGGAGTGATATTAGAATTGATCTAAATTCGAGTCAACAAGGACTTGAAGAATCTCAAATATGCCACATCATGCCCTGCAAAAGACATGGATGGAAGCGATGAAGAAGGAATTGAAATCCATAAAAGTTAACCAAGTCTGGGACTTAGTTAACTCACCCAGAGGACATAGAGCAATTGGGAACAAATGGGTTCTCGAGATCAAGCATAAGGCTGATGGCTCTATAGATAGATATAAAGCTCGCCTTGTCGCGAAAGGTTTTACGCAACAGGAAGGGATAGACTACAAAGAAAACTTCTCACATGTTGTGCGTTTTACCTTGATTCGCAATGGTAGCTTGCTTATACCTCGAATTACATCAGATGGATGTAAAGACTGCCTTTCTCAATGGAGAATTGGACGAGGAGATCTATATGGAACAACCAACAGGGTTTGTAAAAGAAGGAAACAAACATAAGGTTTGTAAACTTCGTAAGTCCATATATGGTCTTAAATAATCCTCGAGGCAATGGTATATACGATTTCAAGAAGTTGTCTTATCAAATGGATTTTTTCCATGCTTGATGAAGATAACTGAGTATATATCAAGAGGATTAAAAGCAAGTATATTATCATGTATCTATATGTAGATAACATTTTAATAGCCAGAAATGACAAGGGCTTTGTAATGAGTATCAAGGCTTGGCTTTCATCAGTATTTTAGATGAAAGGCATAGGAAAAGCCGCATATATCCTTGGAGTTAAGATTTCAAGGAATCGTTCGAAGAAACTTCTTTCTCTTTCACAGGAGACTTATATAAAGAAGGTTCTAGAACGATTTAATATGCAGGACTGCAAGTCCATTGATATTCATATAAGCATATGCGATAATTTATATCTGGAATCACGTCCAAAGAACCAAAAGGAAAAGGAAATTATGGAAAAAGTTCCATATTCCAGTACAGTTGATAGTCTTAAGTACACTATGGTGTGTACGAGACTGGACATCTGTTTTGCCGTTGGAAATGGTAAACTGTTACCAATCCAACCCAGGGCAAGAACACTGGAAAGCGGTTAAGAGGATAATGCAGTATCTTAAAGGAACTGCAGATTTGCAAAAGACTATGATAAAACCAAGAAGGTAGACATAAGGTACATATCTACGCATGAGACGATAGAGGATCAGCTTACGAAAGCGATCCCCAGAAATGTGTTTTATAAACACTTATCATCTCAAGGATTGCGTATGGGCTGAGTTGTACCAAATATATATTCCCATGTCTAAGAAATGATCAAAATTAATAAAAGAATAAGTTCTTTTTCCAACATTGCATATGAATTTCTTAAGAAATGTTTGTGTACATTTTTGAAATCTCAGCTGAATTGTGTGTATGTCGGACAGATTAAGGTTGGCTCTCTCACATGAGCAACCGCCTTATCTTATCAGATGGATAAGATAGAGATGAGACTAGTTTAAAGTCAAAATCATTAGACGAATGATTTAGAGTCAAGACTTTAATAAGATAGTCGAATGAAAGATCTGCATCATATGGATGCTTACAAAAGATCTGAGATCTGTATCACAAGGATATAAAGATCTCATTGGATTTTTTTAATCCTATCTGTCTTATGCAGGATGAGAGTCCGGGAATATTTCCTGAGTAGTAAGGGGACTCAAAAGATAAGCACTGTGGTGTCTGATCTTTCATCCGTACAACATCATTAAGACATACTCTCCCTGGGAAAGGAGTGATGTTGTAATACGTGTTCATACCACGTATGCATTTCGACCACTGAGTTAGTAGCAATAGTGTTTGCTATTATGTGAGACTCAAAGGCCATACGGGTCTTAACTCTTACCCTCAAGGACTCCAATTGGTTCCTTTAGATTTGACGAGATGATCGCTATCTTAGCGTGTTACTAATGGGCTATGGTAATTCGGCTCGGCGGGGCACGTTAGAAAAGCGAATCAAGTCAAGATCATAAGGTTCTCAAGAAGAGGAAGATTGATTTCATGTTCGCATTTGGACTTTAATGATTCAAAGCTGGCCAGCCAATTGTAATCCAGATGGGATTCAATTGTTGAATATAAAGTACAAAAAAATGTGAAGAAATAATCTAGGGTAAAGCATGCGTTGAACTACTCAACTTTGCACCTTCGAGGTCGTTGTGTATCTCTAACAAGTGCACAACAACAGACTCTACGCGCATGACGGTCGCACGGTCTATTTCTCGGTATGATAGATGAAAGAACTAAGGGAAAGACGTTCTCTTACAATCCCCTCAAGTGTGAGTGGGAGATGTTGGATATGGAAGACGTTTGTACACCCTTGTGGGGGATGTACGAGGGAATACGGACCTCGAACGTCGCGCACACGAAGTCATGTGCAAAGGGAATCTGTTCCCTTGCGGAGAGGATCTCTGTATGAGCGGGAAAGTCGCATTATATATGCATAAGTGCATGCGACATATGGCTAATAAAGGGGGAATATCTTAAGCTTATGTTGTACCATGCATATGGTACAACTTAAGCTTATAATGTGCCATGCATCATGGTACACCTTAATTAAGTTGTTCCAAAGGAACAACTTACCCTAAAATAACTACCTTGGGGGCTATAAATAAGACCCAAGGGTAGCCATTTTCCTTACACATTTTGCATGAAATTCATGCATGCATCTTCTTCATAGCGAAGCTCTGCAGAAATATTTCCTCTCCCTCCATCCAAGTTCTTAATCTAAAATAGAGATTTAGATTGTGGGATTAGTAGCCTTACTCCGTTCGTGAGTAGACTCGATCCGTCGTGGCGAATCCGAAGGCGAAGTTCGTAGACTACCGTGCAGCGTACGCAAGCGTAAGTCTAAACTTCATGTTATCGATCCTAACTTTGTTTTGGACAGGATCCTACACATGAGACTCATGCTCGCACCCAAATCAACCAAATTTTTTTGTAGGGGGGCTCCGCCTAGTGTGCATGGAATTCTAAAGCTTCTAGGGTCCTTTAATTTCTTTGTCACCTTGTCTTTCTTGACGAACCATATACCTTGGTCGGCAAGCATAATCTTCTTCGTTCTTTTCCGTCCCGTAATCAAGTCTTTGAGAAACTTTGCATATGTCAGGATTTCGATGATGGCATCTAAGAACGGGATGTTTAGTCTTATATCTCTCAAGTACTCCAGAAATCGAGCGAATTTCTTTTCCAATTTCGCCTTTGCTAACCGTTGTGGGAATGGTACCAGTGGCACATATACTCTCCTTCTGGGGCTCGTCAATTTTAGATTTTTCCTCTTTAGTTAGAGTCACCGGGGCCTTTTTTCCTCATTGTTTCCCTCTTTCTCAACCGAAGCATCATGCTTTAGGCTCCGAGTTTGAATCATGACGGTGGTAGTGTCCTTCCCGCCTCTAGTAGTCACAGCCACTTCCGTATTGATGTGGCCGGTGTTGCTCCTTGGATTTGCCTATTTGAGCCGGTAATTGGTTTTGGGCCTTCTTTAGCAATGTGATTTGCTCCGCTAGTTACGCCACTATGATGCTGAGGCTATCTTGTCCCACCGATAGTTTAGCATTTAGCTTCTTTTGCTCGACCATAAATTCGTCAACTCTTGTCTCATGTTCGAATATTTACAGCACCAACGGTGGGTTTTGTGGCCTCCAACTTTGATTGTATCCGGGGGTCTATAAGGCCCCGCCTGTTGCCTCTACTAAAATTGTTGATGTGGTGGCCTTGGTTGGTAGGATTACTGCTGAGGTGGTGGGCGAGCTTGTTGTGGTTGTGGTTGTGGTTGTCGAGGATGGGGTTAAGGATCCATTATTGTTTGCATATGAAAGTCCAGGGTGAGTCTTCCAAGCCGGATTCACCCAAGACCTATTATTTGTTCCATCTGGCTTGTAATCTGAAACATACTGAACTTGCTCCACATGTTCCTCATGTACTTCACCTCATACATACATGACTTGGCCTTGCCAATCATTTGTGTGCCCAACTGATGTCAATGTGTCTGGTGCACTAAATGGCGTAGTCAGCTTCCTTTTAAGTCTCTCTACCACTCTAGATAGAGAGTCAAATTTTCCCGCCTAGTCTGCCACTGCTTTAGCTTCATATATACTTGCTGGCTTCAAAGATGACGATGGTTGGCCTCTCTCATCTGCCCATTGCTGATTGTTAGAGGCCATCTCCTCAAGTAATGTTGTGGCCTCCTCGGGAGTCTTTGATAATATCGCCCCATTAGCAGTGGCATCAATGATCATCCTTGTGTCTGATTTCAACCAATTGTAGAAGCTATACACTAACCAATATTGTGCTTGATGTTGAAGGGGCATTGATGTTGAAGATCTTTGAAGCGCTCCCATGCCTCATACAAAGATTCCTGGGGTGCCTACCTGAAGGACATTAAAGAATTCTGTATTTTGACGGTCTTTGATGGAGGATAGAATTCGTTGACGAAGGCACTTGCAAGGTCGTCCCAAGTAGTGAATGCGCATTTTCTTGCGTCCTCAACCAATATTGTGCTTTATCTTTAAGGGTGAAGGAAAATAGGCACAGGTGGATGGCGTCCTCTGGTACACTAGGAATCTGAAAAGTAGCGCATTTTGCCAAGAACATTTGTATGTGGTTATGCGGATTCTTATGTGTATTCCCATGGAAAGGATCCTGTTGCATCAGCACAACTAATCCATTCTTTAGCTCGAAGTTCTTGTGTGTTCTTGGTGTAAATAAGCATGTGTGTTCTTGGTGGAGTATTTTGCTCCGCCATTTTATCTCCCTTTAGAATGTGCCTCTTCTCTGCTCTTAGTTTCCTTGCGTTGCACTCAATCTCGGGATCAAATAATATAGCTCTATCGGTATCCCTTGATCGTGTGTTTATGCACAGAGAAAGAGAATCTACAAAGAAGTGTTAGCACAAACAGATGGATAAAAATAAAAGAATTGCTAAGAAAAAATATAGAATACGGTCGCCTCCCTGGCAACAGCGCCAAAAACTTGATTGCATCGGGATGTACTCCCAAAACAATGTAGTTTTATTGCAAGTACACGGTTAAGTGGTGAGCGGGTATCAATTCACGGGGAGGAACTATTGGTATCTATATTGATTACTCGGCGGAGGTGAAACGATGATCAAGAAAAGTTGGTGGCATAGTCGTGCAATGTATTGTTTATGAATTCAATTAATAAAAATGCCTAGGGCTTGGGAATCCCAACTATAGATCTTAATCATCAATGTGAAATATGAATCTCCATATCACTACTCTTGGTTTAAGGTGAAATTCTCGCAACTAAGTTGTAAACCAATGCATGCTCTCGTGCTACACAAGTCTATAACAATCTAAACTAGAGCCTCGATCTCTCGTAAGCCTAGTTCAAACCACTAGCATTAAGATCGACAATATTGTTCAATTCCAACTCAAGATAGCTCTCGCACAACGTGAGTTCGAATCTAGATTATGATGGTTCGTATTCGTTTTACCGTAGTACAAACGAATATAATTATAGAAATATAATAAAGATGCTAGCTTTAGTCTCTATCGCGCATCAAAGCTAGGGAATCTCGATTATAGCTCTAAATCGAATATCTAGGGCATCACATAGATCCATATCCTCTCTCGAGCTCTCAAGATCCAATGGAAATGCATAGCTATCCGTAGTAAATCGATCACAATCTAACCTTTTTACAAGTTTAGCAATATGGGTTTTCATTAGATTTCATATATCAAACCCGAGATCCATAAGGTTCATCTCGTTTCCCTGGAGCAAGGAGACTACTCACGATTCATCATAGAAAAAGTAATAGGATGAGAAGTGCATGTGAATTCATCATAAAAATTAGATCCAAATAGAAATATAGCATAAAAATAAGAAGTTACAAAAGTTTAGACAAACCAATGATGTTCAAGCTCCAAAGAATAAAAAAATTAAGACCTTGCACTTCAATCCTCTCGTGAAAATAAGATAGAACAAAGGTGTTTCTCCTAAGAACTATAGCTATGTCGTCTCCATTTGACGGCTCTCAAAACTAGCTATTTATACTAACTCAAAACATCCAAAAAATCCTGACAAAAGTACCCCAGACGGCTGGAAAAACCCCATGTCTAAACTGGGTCAGCGACGAACTCGGCCGAGTGGAAACATCACTCGGTCGAGTGGCTCTTCTGTGGAAAATCTAGGAAAATCGGCCTTCTGTTATCTTCGGGCCACTCGATTGAGTGGTCTGCTCACTCGGTTGTGTGAGATTCTCACTCGGTCGAGTGGGGTCTTCTGCAGACTCCTCCAAAACAGTAACTTGTCAGATGTTTTTCTTCTCTCCACTCAATCGAGTGGACTTCTCACTCGGTAAAGTGGAAATTCCACTCGACCGAGCACATTACTGTGCTTCTTTGGCTGCATTGGAGATATATCAGCCTCACTCGGTCGAGTGAACTGTGTCACTCGGCCGAGTAGGCTGGCATTTCATCGTTTTCTCCTTCTTCTCGTTTTCTTCCTCTTTCTCTCGTCTTCCTTCTGCTTTTTCTCATCTTCAAGCATTGTTAACTCCTAGATATCATCTTGATTGATGCTCCGACATGTGTGTATGCGCTCATAGCTCCAAATTGCTACCGATTGCTCCATACTTCCTAAAATCCAACGAAACATAGAAATAGTGAAATTCATCATAAAATCGTCGTTTAAACATTAAATTTGCGATACAAGAAATCGTTATAGCATGGAAAAATGCAGAAATAAAGTGTAAGATAAAAGCATATCAACCACCCCTGTCATGACCGTCGTAACCACGAGACAAAATCTCAGCACTGTCGCCCAAGTTCCCCTTCTTTCGAGCTTTGTCGTTCGTTGTGCTTCCTCCCCAAGCTCTGTCGGCCCACCATGACAACCACTGCTCCAATTGACCCCCACTCCCCGCCAAGCTAGTTGTGCCCCCAAACTTCGTCCAAGCTCCTTCCTATACGAGATCCTCTTCCTCAGCTCTTCACGGAGTTCTCTGTCATGTGTCGCACGCCAACCTTTCGACAGAATATCCCACTCAATCGACCACCTTTGGGAAATCACTTTAATCTTTGATTTTGGCTTTAAAATTTGTGTTTTATCTCCTTCACTTATGATGTTGATAAACTGAACATGTTGATGGATGTTGGTATTTGGGACTTTCTGTAAATCACTTCTAACTTTAGATTAGGGATTTTAATTGGTGTTAAGCTTGCTAGACTTAAACATGTTATGATTATACATGCTTAATGTGACTTATTGGTGGTTTTTTGCTTGGTAGCTTGATGTTGTTAGTGGTGTTGGCTTGGTAGCTTGATGGTATTAGTTGTGGTTGGCTTGGTAGCTTGGAGGTGTTAGTATGGTTGTAGTTTGGTGGTTGGCCTAATGGTGTTAGTGTGATTACTTGGTGATGATAACTTGGTTATTGATATTGGCTTGGTAGCTTGACGTTGTCAGTGGTGGTTGACTTGGTAAATTGATGGTGTCAGTGGTATTTGGCTTGGTAGCTTGGTGGTAGCTTGGTGGTAGCTTGGTGGTGTTAGTGTGGTTGTAGCTTGGTGGTTGGCCTAGTGGTGTTAGTGCAGTTACTTGGTGATGATATCTTGTATATTGGTGTTGGCTACTGTTGTGTTGGCTTGGTGGAGTTGCTCTTGAAGTTAACTTGGTGTTGGATAGTGTTGTGTTGGCTTGGTGGAGTTGGTCTTGATGTTAGCTTGGTGTTGGCTAGTATTGGGTTTGACTTGGAGTTGGTCTTGAAGTTAGCATGGTGTTGGCTAGGTGTATGTGTTGATGTTGTGCTCTATTGAAGATTATAACACTTGATGCATGATATCCATGTTTAGGCCATTAAACTACTTGTTACATGTTTACTCTGTTACATTACTTGCCAAATAATATTCATGCTTAGAATGATGTATCACTTGTTACATGACATCCATACCTACAATGTTGTATCACTTGTTACTTGCTATCATGTTTGGATTGTTACATCACATGCCGCATGTTCTCTCACGACATCAAAAGTAGAAGTATGTTGGATGTGTTATGATGGAAACATGACCTTGGAACTCGTTGTTATTGGATATTGAGTCTCCACCCAGTGGTTATTTTGATGATGAGCAACATATTATGCTACTAATATTTTCATTGAGTTTGTGTGCAGGAAATGTATTTTAAATATAGTTTATGAAGCAAAGATGCATTGCACAAATGAGAGCCATGAATGACTGTAGCTCATATTAAGGGAGCTTAAATGTGATGGAGTAAACAAATTAAAGAAGGCTAGGAGCAAATGTGCAAGGAACAAATCAAGTCAAGTTCAAATGAAGTCAACAAGAAGAATTGCAAGCTAAAATATAATATTTAATTTTGACGTTTATTGGAGTTTTAGGAAATTGTTAAGGCCTTTTGATTAAGCTCACACATACTTAAGATTATTCCAAAAATGATTTAAAAAGAATTAAATATTTTTTCATAAGTTTTCGACCCAAAGCCCATACTAGGAAATCCTCTGTGAGTTGACTACCACCTTGGGAGCCGACTTTCAGCAGATAGCCTGGCATCTGGGTCAAATGGTTACTTTTTCAAAATCATTTTAATTATTGCATATATCTATTGGAGAAATATTTTGGAAATAATTTTGAAATGAATTTGAGATTATTTTCAAAAGTCTCCTTGTTTAAATGCATATGAATTTTGGAAAAGTCTTTTGAAAATAATTTGAATTTCAAATTTCAAATCTCCATGATTAATGCAAATTTTTTTTGGAAATAATTTGAATTTCAAATTTCAAATCTCCTTGATTAATGCAAACAAATTTTGGAAATAATTTGAATTTCAAATTTCAAATCTCCTTGATTGATGCAAACATATTTTGGAAATAACTTGAATTTCAAATTTCAACTCTCCTTGATTGATGCATTTTTGAAATAGTTTTTTTTGAAATGATTTTCATCTTTATAAATAGAGGGATTGAGCTTGGGTTTCAAACAAGAAGATTTTTCATCTAAAATTATTGTTTCAAAAAGGTTTTTCTGTTGTAAACTTGGCGGCTACGGAACCCTGTAGCCCTGTATTTATAGAAGTAGGGTTACATAATGGGTGGATACCCAATACATATATGGGCCTCCAAAAGCCCGTTTATAACACTTCCCCTTATCCATCCATTGTTGTAAGTTGTGTATGAGCGCTTCAGCGTTCATAGAGCTTATCTGACTATGGGGGTATGGATACTTCTGGATCCTAAGTTAAGAGTTCTTGCCTCGTTAAAACCTTTGCCATGGAAAACCCAATGGAAAAAACCAGTGGCTAAGAGAAAAGAAAACAAGTCTCTATAACTTCCCTTGATCGATGGATATCAACAGAGGTTGATACTTCTGGATCCTAAGTTAGGGATGACTACCTCGTTAAAACCTTTAGCTATGGAAAACCCAGTGGGAAAAACCAATAGCGAAGGAAAAAGAGTACAGTTTTCTATAACTTCCCCTGATTAGTGGAAGTATTTAGGTGTGGATACTTCTGGATCCAAAGTCAATGAGGTTTCCTAGTTAAAACCTTTAACTATGGAAAACCCAGTGGGAAAAACCATTAGCCAGGGGAAAAAAGAACAACACTACATTTGAATCCCCTGATCTGTACAAGCTGCAGGCTTATAGATCTCCTAGGCAACTATACATCAATCTCTTACAGTGTTCCAATAATAAGTACAAAGTATAAGGCATCGCTCTTCTATACAAGACATCGCTCATCTATACAAGTATCGCTCATCTATGGCAGCTATTGAATCTGAGGGAGCTCTTCTGAAGAGGAGTGGTCTGCAGACTCGGTAGGTAGCACCATGTCTCTGACCCAGCCGTCACGGTGTCTGTGAGGTACTACAGGACCTGGCTGTGCATATTTATGATTTGCTTCTTGGATCGATGAGCCTATCGGGATGTTGGAATTGATGTTGCCTTAGAAGCATGCTTTGCTGGTCTCCAGGAGTTGGTCATTCCTTTGTTGTAGTCATCGCGATGATCTATAACATGTATCTACAAATACATTTAACATTGTAGGATCCTGTCAAACCAACGATGTTAGGATCGAATAAAGTAGAGACTTACGTTTGCGTACGCGGCACCGTAATCTCTGAACTTTGCCCTCGGATTCGCCACAACGGTTGATACTTCGTCACGGAGGATCGAAGCAGAGTTTCACCGCCTAAATCTATATTTAGAAGAGGATTTTAATGGAAGGGAGAAGAAGAACATAAGATGCATTATGCAAACTTATGGCATGGATGGGATGGTGTAAAAGGCATACCCTTGGGTCCTATTTATAGGCTTTAGGGGTAGTTATTGTAGGAAATAACCAATTATAAGCTTATTAGCCTATATTAGCCCTTTTACTTATCCTCTTCTTCATTCACTTATCGAGTGCCTTTATGCACTTATAAAGTGACTTTTTCCACTTATCGAGTGGCTTTTTCCACTTATCGAGTGGTCTTTTTCACACGAGAAAAGGATCCCTCCGCGCACGCTTTCGTGCACGCGACATCTGAGGTCCGTATACCCTCATACATCCCCTCATGGGTGTATTCATGTCGTCCATATCCAACATCTCCCACTCACACTTGAGGGGATTGTAAGGAAACATCTTTTCCTTTAACTCTTCTGTTTATCATACCGAGAAATAGGCCGTGTGACCGTCATGTGCATAGAGTCCGCTGTTGTGCACTTGTTAGAGATACACAACACCCCTCGAGGTGCAAAGTTGAGTAGATCACGCATGCTTTACCCTAGATTATTTCTTCACATTTCTTATACTTTATATTCAACAATTGAATCCCATCTGGATTACAATTGGCTGGCCAGCTTTGAATCTTTAAAGTCCAAATGTAAATATGAAATTAATCTTCCTCGTCTTGCGATCCTTTCGATCTTGACTTGACTTGCTTTTCTAACATGCCCCGCCGGACTGAATTGACCATAGTCAATAAGCAACATGCTAAGATAGCAATCACCCGGTCAAATCTAAAGGGAACCAATTAGAGTCCATAAGGGTAACGAGTTAAGACCCATGTGGTCTTTGGGTCTCACATAATAGTAAACACAATTACTATTCTAACCCAATGGTCAAAAATGCATACGTAGTATGAATACGTATTACAACATCACTCCTTTCCCAAGGAGCGTATGTCTTAATGATGTTGTAAGGATGATGATCAGACACCATAATGTCTGATTTTGAGTCCCTTTTACTACTCAAATAATCTTCTGGACCCACATCCTGCATAAGACAGATATGATTTAAGAATCCTCTTAGATCTTTTGTAAGCATCCATATGATGCAGATCTTTCATACGACCATTTTGTTTAAGTCATGACTCTAAATCATCCGTCTGACGATTTTGACTTTAAACAGGTCTCATCTTTATTTTATCCGTCTGATGTAATAAAGGCGGTTGCTCATGTGAGAGAGCCAACCTCAATCTGTCTGGCATACTAGAAAACCAGCTGAGATTTAAAATGTACACAAACATTTTCAAGAAAGTCATATGCAATGTTGAAAAGAACTTATTCTTTTATTAAATTTGATCTTTTACAGACATGGGAATTTACATTGGTACAACTCAGCTCTTACGTAATCCTTGAGATGATAAGTGTTTGTAAAACACATCTCTGGGGATCGCCTTCGTAAGCGGATCCGCTATCATCTCATGCGTAGATATGTACCTTATGTCTACCTTCTTGGTCTTATCATAGTCTTTTGTAAATTTGTAGCGGATATCTATGTGTTTGGTCTTACAATGGAATTTAGGATCTTTGACATAGGCTATAGATGCTTGACTGTCGCTGTGTATAGGTACAACACCTGAGTCACTTGCATCAATTAGCCTGTCTAAGAACTTCCTAAGCCAAACAGCCTCTTGGACTACCATGCTAAATGCTACAAACTCGGCTTCCATAGTTGAAAGTGCTATGCAGGATTGTTTCTTGCTACTCCAGGATATTGCACCAGATCCGAGTAGAAAAACATATCCTGAGGTCGATCGTCGCTCATCGAGATCACCCGCCCAATCAGCATCAGTGTAGCCTTCGAGCCTCAAGGCATCTCCTTGATAGTATAAAGCATAGTCCGCAGTTCCCTTAAGATACATCAATATCCTCTTAACCGCTTTCCAGTGTACTTGCCCTGGATTGGATTGGTAACGACTTACCATTCCAACGGCAAAACAGATGTCCGGTCTTGTACACATCATAGCGTACATAAGACTACCAACTGCACTGGAATATGGAACTTTTTCCATAATTTCCTTTTCCTTTTGGTTCTTTGGACACGATTTCAGACATAAATTGTTGCACTTGCTTATAGGAGTATCAATGGACTTGCAGTCCTGCATATTAAAACGTTCTAGAACCTTCTTTATATAAGTCTCCTGTGAAAGAGAAAGAAGTTTCTTTGAACGATTCCTTGAAATCTTAACTCCAAGGATATATGCGGCTTCTCCCATGTCTTTCATCTCAAAAACTGATGAAAGCCAAGCCTTGATATCCATCACAAAGCCCTTGTCATTTCCGGCTATTAAAATGTCATCTACATATAGAGACATAATGACGTAATTGCTCTTAATCCTCTTGATATATACGCAGTTGTCTTCATCAAGCATGGAAAAACCATTTGATAAGACAACTTCTTGAAATCGTATATACCATTGCCTCGAGGATTGTTTAAGACCATATATGGACTTACGAAGTTTACAAACCTTATGTTCGTTTCCTTCTTTTACAAACCCTGTTGGTTGTTCCATATAGATTTCCTCGTCCAATTCTCCATTGAGAAAAGCAGTCTTTACATCCATCTAATGTAATTCGAGGTCTAAGCAAGCTACCATAGCCAGAATCAGGCGAATCGAGGTAAAACGAACAACAGGTGAGAAGGTCTCTTCGTAGTCTATCCCTTCCTGTTGCGTAAAACCTTTCGCGACAAGGCGAGCTTTATATCTGTCTATAGAGCCATAAGCCTTATGCTTGATCTTGAGAACCCATTTGTTCCCAATAGCTCTACGTCCTCTGGGTAAGTCAACTAAGTCCCAGACATGGTTAACTTTCATGGATTCCAACTCTTCCTTCATCGCTTCCATCCATTTGTCTTTCGCAGGGCATGACACGGCCTGTTTGAAAGTAGCAGGCTCGTCATCATCTTGTAGTAAAGTCATAAAGGTTTGCGGAAATTCATCCTCAAATCTTAGAGGAGCCAACCTTGTACGACTACTACGTCGTATTTGAGATTCTTCAAGTCCTTGTTGACTCGAATTTAGATCAATTCTAATATCACTCCCACTTGGAATGTCGTTAGAAATGCTCCCACTTGGATCATTATTCCCGTATGGAATAGGATTTACGGCATTCGTATCATCCATTGGTGAAGTTTGAAACGTATTTTCGTCTTCACCAAGAATTCTCCCACTCGAATGAGGTAATCCTTCTTGATCATTAATCTCAAATAGAGATAAGTCCTGACTTATCTCACCCTGTCTTGGAAAGTCGTTTGCCAAGAAAGTGACATCCCTTGACTCAAATTCAATTAGGCCCCCATTGTCTTCCTGACCAATGAAAACATAACCTTTGGATTTTTCTGTGTATCGTATAAAGATACATTTCCTTCCCCGTGGCCCAAGTTTGCCATACTTATAGGAGGAAATATATGCGTAGGATGCACATCCCCAAGGTTTTAAAATGTTTAAGTCAAGAGACCTTTGGTTCCACAACTCATAAGGAGTGGAGCTAACTGATTTCGAGGGTACGCGGTTCAAGATGAAAGCGGCCGTCAATAATGCATCACCCCAAAAGATGATTGGCAAGTTAGCTTGCGCCATCATTGAACGGACCATTTCCATTAAAGTCCTATTCCTCCTTTCAGCAACACCATTTTGTTGAGGAGTATAAGGCATAGTTACCTGATGTACTATGCCCTTTTCATCACAAAGTTCCTTAAAACTTGTTGATTGATATTCACCGCCCCTATCGGTTCGCAAGACCTTAATCATGCGATCTAATTGATTCTCCACTAAACTCATATAGTTTTTAAAGCAGGTTAATGCTTCACTTTTGTGGGATATCAAATAGATATGTCCGAATCGGGTGAAATCATCAATAAAAGTGATGAAATAGGACTTCCCGCGTCTTGTCTTGACATTCATCAGACCACATATGTCCGAATGGATGAGCTGTAATGGAACCTCGGCCCTTGTGCCGGTTCCAAACGGCTTGCGACAAGATTTCCCCACAAGGCAATGTTCGCAAGTCGACATTTCGACCTTTGAAACATTTGATAGAAGGCCACTTTTGGCAAGTCTATCCATTCTTGTTGGTCCAATATGACCAAGCCTTGCGTGCCAACAAATTATATCAGACTCATAAGTCGAAGAATTTGTAACAAGGAAATTTTCATTACAAAATGAAGAGTCATACATTGTATTTAATACAATAAATCCTTTGAATACATACCCAGTGCCAATTAAGGAATTATTACAAAACAAGTCCACTTTACAATCATGAAAAAACCAGCTATACCCAAGACCCATTAACACGACCACAGATATTATATTCCTTCGAATATCTGGAGCCAAGAGAACATCATGAAGTAGGAGAGTGCGGCCGTTGTCCAAGACTAGCTTGCAAGTCCCAACGCCTTTCACTTCAACACGTGTGTTGTTTCCTACATAGATCCACTTCGTTCCTTGGGGTATCCGGTGATACTCCACGAAGGACCGTCTGTCCCTTGCTATGTGGTCGGTGGCACCTGAATCAATTATCCAAAATGGATTAGATTCTACAAGAAATATTGAACTAGAAACACATATGTAACTAGTATTACAAGTTACCTCGTCGCTTCCACTCGTACACAAACGAGCATAGTGACCGAGCTTGTTGCACTTGAAGCACTTGATCTTCTTCAAGTCTTTCTTCTTGTGCCATTTCTTTTGTCCACCCTTATGTTTGGGTTTCTTGGTAGACTCAGGTTGCTTATTACGTTCGTTAGTAAACTTCGAACGATCTTTCCGTTTCTTTCCCCTGTGTGAGGAACTAGCAACCATGTGCACTTCTGCACTTGGCTTGGCGGCCGCAAGCCGCTCTTCCTCTAACTCGAGGTGCTTAGAAACGTCGCTGAAGTTCTTGATGCTCTCATTGTGAGTGAGATGCATCTTCATTTGGTCCCACCCATTTGGTAGGGAACGTATGACTGCTTGGATTTGTTGCTCATCAGTGAGCACATGACCTGCATCCTTTAACTCTGAGATAAGATTCGCCATATGTCGCAGATGTTTCCCCATGGAATGATCTGGACGTTCCTTGTATGAATCAAATCTTATAATTAAGGCGCGAAGTTTAGACACCGATGTGCCACCAAACTTCTCCTCAAGCTTGGACCATATGTCCATGGCTAAGTCATGTTCTCGGAAGATGCGCATTATGTCATCGGCCATACTGCTCAATAACGTAATGCGGGCTATCTTGTTCTTTCGAGACCAAGCATCAAAAGCTTCCTTGTCTTGTCTGTATTGGGCCGTAGTGCCCAACTCGGGTTCAATCATTACGTTCTTTAGAGTTTCGAGCACTTCTTGCTCCTCTAGAACGTATTGTATCTTGATGGACCATAGTTTGTAATTATCGCCGTTGAGTTTTTCACCTCTGTTTAACTCAGCGACGATATTCTTTGAAGCGGAAGACATTTTACTTTTAAAATGCTGCAAAAGACACAAAACCGAAGGTTCGATCAAAAATCATTGCATAAAATTCTTATACACGTAGTCATCATACATTTTCATGATTCATTAGTCTCGGCCAGCGGACCGACCAGGGAAATGGCTAGGTCATGGTTCACTACCCCCAGACTGAGCTGAGGTGTCCCACAAACTAGTCCAAAAGACCACTGGTCAAATCATGATCCATTGAGATACTGAATCAATCGAATGTGAAATTTCAGACTAGTTTAATATCACTCCCACTTGGAATGATATTATTATATTTGATAAGTTACTTTCGAAAAATATTGAAGACGTTGCTCTAGAATCGGAAAGGTCTCTACGATTCTAATCACCATCTAGAACAACTTTCAATATTTCCCCCTCACTTATCAGACGATAGTACTCTTATAGTACTTCGCAGCGGAAAAGCCTTTTTGAAAACGTATTTTTCAAAAAATATTTTGCAAACGTATTTTGCAGTATTTTGAAAACGTATTTTTCAAATGCAAAAAGCAATATTTCAACTTAGTACCCTTATGATACTAGCGAAATATACGGTAATCCCTGACCATTGTCGGGATGAGCCGTAGCCGTGCCAAGGCCGGATCCCCCCTTTGGGGATTTTTCTGCAAGCCATCATCGCCGGCTCCCGTATGGATCCAGGCGCTTCCCCCCTCTATAAGAGAATTTTGCCGCATGACGACTGCCGTCCGCCCCGTATGGGCTAGCCATGCATGTCACATTCATGCAAACCCCCCCGCCAAATACAGGGTCAACCGGGGCTCGAAACTGGGCACGACCGGGGCTCGGTACTGGCCGGGGCCGGGGCCGGCAGTGGTCGGGCTGGCCTTGGCCTGGCCCTGGCCACTACCAGGGCCGGCCGGCCTGGCCCTGGCCCTGGCAGAGGCCAGGGCCGGCCACGGCGCCGGCCCTGGCCTCTGCAAGGGCCGGCCAGACCCCTGGCCTGGCCCTGGCCCCCGGTCAGGGCCGGCCATGCCTAGCTGAGGCCGGCCAGGGCCCCCTGGCCCTGGCCAGGCCTCGGCCAGAGGCCGGCCAAAGCCGGCCATGGCCCTTTTTGGCCTAGGCCGGCCATGGCCCATATGGCCATGGCCGGCCACCCCTTTGTATGGGGTTGGCCGCTCACCCCGCCAGAGGGGTGGCCGTGGTGGTTATTGGCCATAGCCAACCCCCTCCGCATGGGGAGGGGGGTGCATTGCCTTCATAGCCCATTTGGCCATGGTGATCATGCACCAAATTTCATCTTCTCCGACGAGTATAACCACCACCTTCTTCTCCGATGAGACACCCGTTCGTCGAGAAAGTAGTTATTCTCTAATGGCCGTGTGCCAAAATGAAAAATAACATACTTTAAAATTCGTAAACTACGCGCTCCACATGAAGAGAGCGCCCATTCCCATTTGAATGGAGACTCAGCATCCATGAAAAGAGCGAGTTTGGTGATATGAACGGTCGGTTCTTCCCGTCACGGAGAGTTCCTGCCATATCTGTAATGACAGAAGACCCTAACGTGAAAAGAACAACCGCTGCGTTCTCTCCGTCACGAAGCGTTCCTACCATATCCATAATGGTAGGATACCCATTCGTGAAAAAGACAACGCCTCGTTCATCGGTTCGACGGTTTGACCGGGGCGAACCCGTATGGCTCTGATACTAATGTAGGATCCTGTAAAAACAACGATGTTAGGATCGAATAAAGTAGAGACTTACGTTTGCGTACGCGGCACCGTAATCTCTGAACTTTGCCCTCAGATTCGCCACAACGGTTGATACTTCGTCACGGAGGATCGAAGCAGAGTTTCACCGCCTAAATCTCTATTTAGAAGAGGATTTTAATGGAAGGGAGAAGAAGAACATAAGATGCCTTATGCAAACTTATGGCATGGATGGGATGGTGTAAAAGGCATACCCTTGGGTCCTATTTATTGGCTTTAGGGGTAGTTATTGTAGGAAATAACCAATTATAAGCTTATTAGCCTATATTAGCCCTTTTACTTATCCTCTTCTTCATTCACTTATCGAGTGCCTTTATGCACTTATAAAGTGACTTTTTCCACTTATCGAGTGGCTTTTTCCACTTATCGAGTGGTCCTTTTCACACGAGAAATGGTTCCCTCCGTGCACGCTTTCGTGCACGCGACATCTGAGGTCCGTATACCCTCATACATCCCCTCATGGGTGTATTCATGTCGTCCATATCCAACAAACATGTTGGATGATCCTTGACCCTTGGAGGTAGCGCAGAAGCTACATATCTCTAGCCCAATGGTACGCTACAGGCGCTGCACTGTATCTGGTTAAAGGGTTTACTGCCAATGCTTTCTAAAGTCTCGTGCAGTTAACTAAATAAAGGAGTGTACAATAGACACTTGAGTAAGGCACTTCAGGACCTAGGATATCCTTCCCTTCTTCTAGCGAACGGAAGGGGTCTTTATGTGCATCCAAACAACCAGTAGGTGAATTAGTGGATTGTGATTATCTATGTTTCTTCATCAACTGGATGATAATTTCATCTTCTGGATGAAAATTCATCTGCTGGATGGTTATTCATCTACTGGATGATTATTCATCTTCTGGATGATAGTTTCATCTTCGGGATGAAAGTTTCATCTTCAGGATGATGGTTTCATCTTCAGGATGATTATTCATCTTCAGGATGATGGTTTCATCTTCGGGATGATGGTTTCATCTTCAGGATGATAATTCATCTTCGGGATAGTGGTTTCATCTTTAGGATGATGGTTTCATCTTTAGGATGATAATTCATCTTCAGGATGATGGTTTCATCTTCAGGATGATAATTCATCTTCAGGATGATGGTTTCATCTTCAAGATGATAATTCATCTTCAGGATGATTATTCATCTTCAGGATGATAGTTTGTAAGGGTATGTTGTCACATCATCCATAGCAATATAGCCTAAAATTTTCTTTGCCAATCACACGGTTTTTGCAACCATGACCAAGGAGCCTGATGCATCAGTTTAAATAATTTTGTAAGTGAGTTAAGCTTATCTTACAGGGTTACTTCGTGGTTTCTGCGAAATAAACCTCTAAGCTATAGCGTTTTGCTTATAGCATACGATTTTATTTATTTATACAATACTCGGTAACCCACAAGTTTGATATCTTTTGATATCAGGACTTCAGGTCCAAACACTTCATATTTCATAAGTGAGTCCAGCTCAACTTATTATTGCCTCATTTCACATAATCTGGGCAAGTATCTGCGTTTGCTTCAGGAAACGGAGATTGGAAACGATATCTATGGCAAAATGAAATGTGAGTAATTGTCGACAAGTGTGTTTTATCCAAATACCTCTTCATGTACGTACTTTATTCAATTTATTCCAGATTCATCTCTTCTGGAGTTATTTCTGGAAAGGGAGAGGATATGAAGATGAGCTCACTTTCCTGTGATGGTATTGTTTTAGGGTCTCCAGGAGTTATTTCTCGATTTGGAGCCTCGTGGTATATCCTCTCATCCATTGAGAATATCCACTTCTGCTACTGGTGGATTGCATCCATTATATTTGGTATGTCAATCCTAGCTGGATTTTTAGTAGCAGGGATGCGTGAATTTGACAATATTTATATTGTCAGTAGCTATGTCTGATAATTGTTTAACAGTTTTATGAGTGTGAATCTTCAGGATTTCATCATAATTCATGATAATCAGATCATAGGCATTAATGTTTTAAATGGTCAAATTGAGCTTCAGGCTCATGGATGATTATAGTGTTTTTGTTGAACCAATGCTGGGGAATTAAAGTTGTGAAGGATCTTCAGGATCACATCAAGTCTTTAAAAAGAGGGCCCATCAATGTACGTCTTAGGAGAAGTGATTTTAAATGCTTTCCCTGTTCAGGATGCTCAGAATCTATTTATCTGGGGTAATTACTTCCGATAAATAGTTCTGTGTTTTGATGGTCTCTAGTGGTGATATGGGGATGTACACTCATCATGGCACAATTGATAAGATGGGCTCTAAACGCTTCCCCCATTAGGAGTTCTCGAAAACTGTTTATATGGGGTGATCAGACTCATATAAATAGGTTCTAAGGAGGCGTTTTGATGGGTTGCATTGTAATTGCATGTTCCCACATGGTCACCTACAACTGGATTTTTAAAGGATAAGTAATCCGTTTAAATCATTTTAATGATTTATGTAACCCATTTTTGGGTGTGAACACAAACGTCAGGATGTTCAACATTTTTCCAGTTGCAAATATAGTTTGATTTCCCAGTGTTATCCAATGTTCCTGCCATTTAGTAATGTGTCCTATTTGCTTTGAAAAAGCTGGACTGCGGTTGGATAATAGGTTTGATAATGACCATTTTTAGAGGATATATGGATGAGTACTCTAAGGTACATCATCAGCCATATGTAGGGAGTGTGTGAGTCCACTTTTACCCCTCAAATACTCTCAAGAGGCCTAAAGGTCTCATTCTTCTAATGATGATAGTATATCATCTTAAATTCGTTTGAGAAAGTGAAGAGAGTCAATGTCCACGTGAATGGAGATGATCTCATAATCATTTTTCCCTTTTGAATTGGACAATGAAAGTTTCACCCTTTTTGAAGAATCTTCGGGTTCGTCTGGTTAATGATGTCTTGCATCATCAATCCAGGGTGACATCAATCCAAAGTTGGTCGATTCTGGACACTTCTGGTGTTCCAAATTAATTCCTCTTTTCGAATTTATGTGGGACTTTTGAAAGTCCATTAAAATACTCAAGTTAATTTTTGTCCGGTAATAGGTGAACTGTGTTCAGACTGTGAAGGATTACATCTTCACATTGGCTATTATGCGGATCAAAGTTGGATAAAGCTTCAGGCTTTATTGGTTTCTTGAGTCATTAGGGATTTCGTTTTGACGAATATCCTTTGAAACTTTATAAGTTTCAGAGAGTACATGGCATCCTCATTTTAGGAGTATTCAGGATAACAAATCATTCACAGTAAAATGAAATGCGTAAAAAGCATGACATCAATATTGTGGTAATGCATTTACACTACTGCAAGAGAATACTACTGATAATTGTGTTACAGCAACAAGTTTCGTAGTGTGATGTGTGCTTTTGAAAACATACGTCCACAATTATGCTCATTTAGACTTATGTTATGACAACAGATCAAATTTGTTTTCAAAGTTTATTTGTCCTCGAGGAGTAGCTAAATATACATAAGGTCAATTGACTTTCGTCGTTTAGACTAGATATGTATATATTTTATATGGCATAAGTTAATGCCCATTCATGTTGCAAAAAGCATTATGGGTCTTATCAGAACTTCTGGTCTGATATTGGGATGCCATTGTATACTCCATGTCGAGGTATATCATATCTTCCCTTTCTCATTTTATTCAAGACTTCCCCTGTTTTCAGTCTTCCTTATTGTCATTTATAAGGAAGAATGAATATTGGTCTTACGAAGTAGACATATACAAGGGAAATGAGTTAGTTTCTATATTTCCACTTTTATAATTTATGAGAGACTTTTAAAAGTTGACTTGAACGCTTAATTATGGTCTGCAGGCCATTTTTATTGAGTCATTCAAGTATTCTGTGGATATAGAATCATGCTCAAGGTGAAACAAATACGTGGCTACGAAGTTTATAATTTCTCACTTATCTATTAAGACACGACTTTGGGCGTACGCTTAAAATTAAGGCTAGATTAAAGAATCATACCTTGTAAAGTGAGTTTACTCTAAAAGAGTTTAGCGGTATTATGACAACTGCTGGTGTCAATATTGGTTTATATAAACCATAAATCTGAGAGATTTATTTTACCGCAAAATGCGTATCTCTAAAAGAAATCGCATAAATGGTTTTCACATAATCCATCGTATTTGTTAAATTTTATTTTATTTGGGTGAAAGGGTGTAGACTTTTGATTTGATTTTGAACTTCAGGTTCATTTTGTCAAAGTGGATATGATGTTAAACTTTTTGAAATCATGATTGGTTTGTTGTCATAAAATATTGTCATATCATGGGCATGAGCAAAAGCATGGGATGATCATATAAGAGTGCAAAATGCAACAATTAATGATTTATCATACACATAATATAAAGCTTGTAAGCTAAAAAGTTATGCTCAATAAAATAGTTGAAAGAAACTAAATTATCATTGCAAATAAATCAAGCATGTGAGCTTAAGAATGTATGCTCAGCTAACATGAATTGAAACATATACACATGTTATTTATATTCTGCAGGTATATAAATAATTTTATCTCAGACATATATTTATGCTACATGCATTAAAAATATATCATAGAGATTTTAGCATGCTGAATAAAATGTGTATCACAGAACATTAAATATGCGGCACACATATAATTTTCTACACATGCATGTAATTATGCAACATGCATTTGTTTACTATTCACAGGCACGTAATATGTTTAAGCGCAAATTCGTGCTACGGGCAATGAAAATATGCAACATCACAGGCATGTAGTATGTGTAAACGCAATTTCATGCTACAGGCAATGAAAATATACAACATCCCACACATTTATAATGGAATAAAATATTTTTGCTTAATAATTAATCGGACCACGTGGAAACGTCATACCCCGTTAGGTTAGCTGACTAACGAGAGAGCGGTCTCAGGATCCTCATAATTATTAAACGTAAAAATAATAATCAATTAATCCAAAAATGTGATTAGTGATGGTTTACACATATGTTAAATCAGATTTATTTGAAAAAGATCGATCAATAAATCCAATTGATTTCTGAAAATAGCCTTTTATTAAAAAAATGGAAAACCCCTAGTTAGGGTTTCGTTGCGACGAGGCACGTGCATGAAACACACATCCGCACGTGTCAGGCGCACGACGACGGGGCATGCACGTACGGGGCACGCGCATGGCGACAGGTCACGCGTCAGGCACGGAGGGGGGCGGCCCGTGCCACACGTAGCGGTCGGCCACGCGTCAGGCGTATCCACGGGCCGCGCCACGCGCGGCGGTGGGCCACGCGTCCGGCGCGGCCGCCTCCCGCGCATCGGGTGCAACGGCAGGCCACGCCTCCCGCGGCAGCAGGCCACGCGTCTGGCGCGGCCGCCTGCTGCGTCTAGCGCGATGGCGCAGCGCGCGTCCGGCGCGGCCGTCTGTCGCGCGTCGGGCGCGGCGACGGGCCGCGCCTCGCGCGGCGGCGCGGCTGTCCGCCGTGCGTCGGGCACAGCTGCTGGCTGTGCATCGGTCGCAGCTGTTCTTTGCGAGGCGCGTGCGTTGGGGTGCATGCGGGGGTGCCAAATCTTCTGGATTCATGAATTATGGAGGAAAAAATTCGATTTTTATTGTAAAAATACAATTTTTAATCTTTGAATCAACGTTTTTATCGTAAAAATAAGATTTTTTAGCGTGAAAAAGTTGATTTTTCATCCAAAATGATGTAAAAACTCTTTTTTCTGAAAAGAGATTAATATTAAAAATGTGATTTTTCATTCAGATCTAAGTAAAAGAGATAGATCTAATTAAAGAAAATCACAGATATATAATCATGCGCATGAAAAATTTAGATCTAGGGGATGAAGGTTACCTCTAGATCCTACTCGTCGGATCTAGCGACGTTCGGTGAAGGAAGCCCTTTCGCGTCGCGATTCGTCCGTCGGCAGAGGTTCGGCTCAGCTTTGAGCATGCTGATAACATGTTGTAAACCTGGCGGCTACGGAACCCCGTAGCCCTGTATTTATAAAAGTAGGGTTACATAATGGGTGGATACCCAATACACAGGTGGGCCTCCAAAAGCCCGTTTATAATATTTTCAAAGTTCTTTCTCAAACTCTCAAAATCTTCTCTTGGCCATGTTTTAAATTGCTTTTCAAATATATTTTGGCCTTATTTTCTCGATCTCCAAAAGCTTCCAAATTTCTTATCTTTGAGATCAAGATCATCCTATAACTACACTTCAACACTTGGGCTTCAAATTGAAAAGGCTATGGGTAATCCATCAAAAGCGTTGTAAGTATTTTTCTCACTTGGGTGAAGTGAGTTGAGAAAGCCATCGGATTGTAAGGCAAGGAAAAGTCCTCGACTTGTGAGGCAAGGGAAAATCCTTGTTATAGGCAAGGTGGTTGTAGATCCTCTTGGCGGGTGGTGGTTTGTACTATTTACCGATAATAGTGTATTAACGCCCGACTAGAGTTTTAAGGACTGGACTACCCCAGAGTGGGGAACCAGGATACATCGTGGTGTTCGTGGTTGTTATCGTGGTTTGATTCCTTACTTATAAGTTATTATTTCCGCTGTGCTTATTTCATTGATGCAAGTATTTGTTGATTAAGAGTGATATTAGGTAATTCTATATTAATCTTGGGGAGAAAATTTCTAGAGGAAATTTAATTTCTAAAAACACTATTCCCCCTAGTGTTCTTTTTGCCATCTTAGGTCCCAGCACTTGGTATCTGATCGAGGTTACAAGATGGCGTCAACAAGAAGACAACTTCCACAAATCTTTGATGGCTCAAATTATGACGATTGGAAAAGAAGGATGAAAGTCTACGTTCTATCCAAATACATCAACTTGTGGAGATTTGTGGAGAAGCCATATTACCCACTTACCACACCCGAGTCACAGTGGACAAAAGAGGAAGAAACAATGTAAATGAAAGATGGAGCGTTAATGGGATAAATTCAAATTTTTTTGAGTAACAAAATATTTAGTCTTGTGTCAAGAGTTACTAGGCGTATCAATTGTGGCACATGGTAGAGAAGTTTGAGGAATCTACCTCTAAAGTTTCATCCACCAACAAAGATAGAGTAGATTCTTGTACTTGATACATGGAACAAACAAACGATGAGGTAAACTCTACCTCTAGTGATGAAGATGAAAATAATGATTTACATTATGCTTACAATGATTTAGTTTAAAATTATAAATCATTGAAAAGTAAATTTAGTTCTTTGAAGCATGATCATAGGAATTTAAAGAAAGATCATACTTCACTTCTTATTGATCATGATAAGTTGAAAAGTGAGCATAATGCTTTATTGAATGATTATGAATGTTTAATCTTGTGCATGATGAATCGATTGAAAGATTGAATAATGTTAAGTTTATTATTGAACAATTGAGAATCGATAATGATAGACTAGTAGTAAAAAATTCTTTACTTATGAATGAATGCAATAGCATTAATGGTAGAATTGATTTGTGATTTAGTGATTTGTCTATGCATAAAAGTATGCATGAAGAGCTTGTTTCTAAATTTGATAATTTGAAGCGCAATGCTAGCTTGAATTCTTTTCTTCATGCAAACATGATTCCATGATTAAGAAGTTGTTAGAGACAAAAAGAATCATGTTAGAAAGAATGTGCATGCTAATGTTTCTAGTAAGAAATATGCTTTCATGTATGGTAAGATTGCATGCAATAAATTGATGAAATCTAATGTTTCAAATAGTTCCATTCATAAGTTGGATTCTACTAATCATGTGACTATGCGTAAAAGTATGCATGAAGAGTTAGTTTCTAAATTAGATAATTTCAAGCGCAATGCTAGCTTGATTCTTTTTCTTCATGCAAACATGATTCCATGATTAAGAATGTTGTTAGAGACAAAAAGAATCATGTTAGAAAGAATATGCAAGCTAATATTGCTAGAAAGAAATATGCTTTCACGTATGGTAAGATTGCACGCAATAAATTGATGAAATCCAATGTTTCAAATAGTTCCATTCATAAGTTGGATTCTACTAATCATATGACTATGCATCCATATGCTAAGAATAATTCTATGTCCATGCGTAGATTACATGATAATATGTGTCGGGTTACAAAGAATTTGAGTTTGATTGATAGAAATGCATATATTCATAATATCGTGATGAATACACATAATTCTAGAAATTCTTTGTATGCTAGGAAAACAAATCCTAAATGGGGTTTGGTTCCTATTGGACGATCTTGCATGAACCCAATAATATTGAGTATCTATGCTTATTGTATATATTTTTGGATACTTAATTTTAAGGCATATTGAATATTATTTAATTAATTGCATTGATTAATAATATCTTTAACCCCATGGACTCGAAAGGAAAGAGTACCAAATCTTGATTTTTGTAGGTACTCACACAGTTGAAGAGATTAATATAGGAGCTTCTAATGAATCTCAAGTTACATGCATGCATTAAGGAGGCGACCCAACTACAATGATGCAAACTTTGAGGGGGAGCCTAAGTAATAATTTTTTTGCACTTGGTATATTATTCGTTTTACCCTTTTAAATGATTCCAGAGGAGGAGAGAGACATATGCATGACATTGCATAGTTTCAATGTTTTTATGCAATATGTTGTCATTATCAAAAGGGGGAGAATGTTGGATATTGAGTTTCCACCCCGTGGTTATTTTGATGATGAGCAACGTATTATGCTACTAATATTTTCATTGAGTTTGTGTGTAGGAAATGTATTTTAAATATAGTTTATGAACCAAAGATGCATTGCACAAATGAGAGCCATGAATTAATGGAGTTCAAATTAAGGGAGCTCAAATGTGTTGGAGCAAAAAAATCAAAGAAGGGTAGGAGCAAATGTGCAAGGAACAAATCAAGTCAAGTTCAAATGAAGTCAACAAGAAGAATTGCAAGCTAAAATATAATATTTAATTTGACTTTTATTTGAGCCTTAGGAAATTGTTAAGGCCTTTTGATTAAGCCCACACACACTTAGGATTATGCCAAAATTGATTTAGAATGTTTTAAATATCTTTTCCTAAGTTTTCGAGCCCAAAGCCTATACTAGAAAATCCTCTGGGAGTCGACTACCACCTTGGGAGTCGACTACCAGCAGACAGCCTGGCATCTGGGTCAAACGGATAGTTTTTCAAAATCATTTTAATTATTGCATATAGATTTTGGAGAAATATTTTGGACACATTTTTGAAATGAATTTGGAATTATTTTCAAAATTCTCCTTGTTTAAATGAATTTAAATGTTGGAAGAGTCTTTTGGAAATAATTTGAATTTCAAATTTCAAATCTCCTTGATTAATGCAAACAAATTTTGGAAATAATTTGAATTTCCAATTCAAATCTCCTTGATTGATGCAAACATATTTTGGAAATAACTTGAATTTCAAATTTCAAATCTCCTTGATTGATGCATTTTTGAAATAGTTTTTTTGAATGATTTTCATCTTTATAAATAGAGGGATTAAGCTTGGGTTTCAAACAAGAAGATTTTTCATATAAAATTATTGTTTCAAAAAGGTTTTGCTAAGTTCATTATCAAACTCTCAAAATCTTCTCTTGGCCATATTTTAAATTGCTTTTCAAATATTTTTTGACCTTATTTTTCTTGATCGACCAAAGCTTCCAAATTTCTTATCTTTGAGATTACGATCATCCTACACTTCAACATTTGGGCTTCAAATTGAAAAGTTTATAGGTAATCCTTCAATAGCATTGTAAGTATTTTTCTCACTTGGGTGTAGTGAGTTGTGAAAGTCCTTGGATTGTGATGTAAGGAAAAGTCCTCAGCTTGTGAGGCAAGGAAAAATCTTGTTGTAGGCAAGGTGGTTGTAATCCTCTTGGCGGGAGGTGGTTTGTACTATTTACTGATAATAGTGGATTAAAGCCGGACATGAGTTTTGGGGACTGGACTACCTAGGAGTGGAGAACCAGGATACATCGCGGTGTTTGTAGTTGTTATCTTGGTTTGATTCCTTAATTGCAATTTATTATTTCCGCTGTGCTTATTTCATTGATGCAAGTATTTGTTGATTAGATTGATATTAGGTAATTCTACATTAATCATAGGGAGAAAATTTCTAGAGGAAATTTAATTTCTGAAAATACTATTCACCCCCCCCCCCGTAGTGTTCTGTTTGCCATCTCAGGTCCCAACGTTTGTTACTATTCATGTACATCACTTGCTATTTTGTCACTTTACAATTGACATATTCTTGATATTGGGCATGTTGCATTAACTCCAGCACACTGCTAGGCTCATTATACATGACTAGACTTGAATCACATAGCACACCAACTATACTAGTTAGTTTTGATGCGACCCATATGCCTGTTTTAGAAACCATACTTTATAATGCATGTGAATCACCAACTTAGAACAACACTTATACTATATCACCAAGACACTGAGAGATGTACATTTGACATGCACTTGGCGCATCAAACTCGCGTGTTTTTGGGGTAATCATATTAGATAGGGTGCAGGAGCGACTAGAGCCATTTTTGGATTCCTAATAGCATCAGTTCTTTGACCAGGTCCTGTCATGCATCTGATGTGATCTTCTAGGTATCGTCAATATAATTTGCATTCCTCCTCTAATATTGGTCTCAAACCCCTTCTTATTCCTATGTAAGAGCTAACTCAAAGGCTCTCATTGTTTTATGTAAGGGCTCGGCCCGAGTTAGCACCCCGTGGCTTTAGGTGGACTCTTGGTTACTTACTGTACCCTCTCAATATGATTCACGACCTAGGATTGGTTAGTGTCACATTAAACATTAACTGATGCATGCTTGTCTTTAACTCTTATTACTGTTACTGGCTTGAATGCATGTATTAATACTGTTACTGCCCTTGCATGCCTGCCTTACTAATGTTACTTGCATGATTGTTTTAGCTACTTATTTTCCAGTACATGCCTTATTTTTATGATTGTACATTGTTTTAATTCTAATTCTAGAATTATTTTGATTTACATCTGAACGCTGACGGCTCTACATTTTGTGGAACTGTTGAGTGTCACAAAGGTAGACAGAGAGGCTTCTGAGTTTGAGGATTCCGAGTTTAATCCACATGACGCAGATTTCTGAGACATGAGTTGAGAGTGTGTTTCCTATATATTTCCCTTTCATGTATTTTCAAGAGCTTGTATCATTTGTGTTGTAATCAGACCTGTATTGTAATAATGGGAACTCATATATGAGTATTTTGGTACATATCTACATCATGGCTTATATATTATTTTCACTGGTAACCAGCGAGATCTGTCTCACATGTAAAAAAGGCCACGACCATGGGAAGCGTGACGTGATATGTTTTATGGCGGCCTAAGCAGGTCCATGCTATGTACCTCGTGGACAATATATGAAGATCAGGATGTACAGTATAAGATACTCATAGTGACATAATGAGTACGGGATATCTCAAGCTTTCATCTGTATGAGACGTACAGGTGAATGCTCCTTCTCCTTCTTCTCTTTCTTATTTGAACTTAATCCTTCAACTAGGAATTTGTGTTCCATTATTTGAATATATATTTTTATACTTTCTCCTCTGTTGACAGTCAGAAGAATCTTTCATAGTTTGAATCAATTAATCCCTTCATCACCATCAAATTTCCTTCAACTAGTGATTGCCTTTCCATCATCCTTCTTATTCCTGGAGTATTTCCAGTTGCATTTAGTTTGTCTAACTATGGCTAAACCCTTTTGTAAGGATGGTATTGTTCAAAATTTATGATCATATGAAGTTCGAGTCCGTAAGTGGAACATATCAAAAGAACTAGTGGAGTTTAGAGTTACATCAACAGAGGCAATGATAACTGCATTGGAAGCTGAGCCAGAGAAACCAGAAATGGTGCGAGAGTTCTGGGATGTATTTCCAAAAAATCTTACAGGATTGCCTCTGGATCATGCCCTTGAGTTTTCGATTGATATAGTACCAGGCACCCAAGCAATATCAAAGGCACCTTACCATGGTTCCACCTGAGCTAGAAGAACTTTGAGCTTAGGATGGATATGACCAAGTGTATCCTCAAGGATGCTCATGTATTACTAGTGAAGAAGAAGGATGGATCCCAGTGTATGTGTGTCGACTACCAAGAGCTGAACAAGATGACAATGAAGAACAAGTATCCTCTTTCCTGCATTGATCATATTTTTGATCAACTTAGAGGATTGAGCATCTTCTCAAAGTTGGATTTGATGAGCAGATATCACCGATTGAAAGTCAATAAGGAGGACATTGCAAAGATTGCAGAGCCTATGGAGCGATTACCGAGAAAGGATACATTTTTTGTCTGGTCAAAGTATTGTAATGAGGATTTCCAAGAACTGAAGAGAAGGACGAATTTAAACTTTGAATACATGAAGTCTTACATCTACCCTCGACAAAGACGTTGACGTGCGTTTATATTTCATATATTCACGCACGTTTTCTTTTGTGTTTCTCCGTGTTTTTCCACCGTCTCTTATTCGTTTTCGTATATTTTCCCATTTTCTTTCACTTTTCTTTGTTTATCCATGATCGCAGGGGTTCGACCACGTAGGGGACGTTTAACGATGATATCCCAAGTCCCCGGAGCAACGGGAGAAGTCACGCGTGATCCAGGGGGTCAAACGTCGAAGATTTCATCTTTCAGCCCCTCACCCGGTCTGTTGGTCATCTTCAACCGATCGAGTGATGCACGCGTGCACCACCCGGTCTCTGCCGCAGCTCACAAAGAAGTCACCCGACCGGTTCACAGACCGGTTCTGCGGGCGTCTGTTCTCTGTTTTTTCGAGCAGAATTCCAACCGATCGGGTGACTCTCACCCGATCGGTTCATCTGTAGCTGAAGAAGAAGAGCTGAAGACACGGACGTCGAACCGACCGATTCACCTGACTGCTCCAAGATCCAACCGGTCGCTCAAGAACTCACCCGACCGGTTCATGAGATCAGGTGAAAACTCGCTGTTTTCTGTTATTTATTTGTAACGGGTCAACCGATCGGTTGACTTGTCAACCGATCGGTTGATGCGAAGTTCTATATATAGAACCCCTAGGGTTCCAGAAACGGGAGTTGCTGTTTTTCTACTGTTTTATTTCCTTGTGACGGCTGTAATTGTTACTCTTTAGTAAGTTTTCAGATCTTTCTAAAATTTTAGTATTGTCTTTATTACTCTATTACTTCCGCATTGCAATTGTCCGATTATGATTTCAACGGTTAAATTTCATTTAGATTGCTTTTTCATGAATTTTTGTGAATAGTTCCCAAATCTGGGATTTTGGTGGAAACCCCTTCGGGGGCTCTTCCCGATGCGTCCATAGGGTTAGGAAATCGATAGGGAGTAGGAATCTAACGGTTACGCGGGGTGTTTCATTGTCATTGGCGGGAAAAAGACCGCCTTTGACCGTCGGGCCAAGGGGGAATAAACTTGGCGGTTGACTCACTAGCCATAGCTCACGCCCTTAGCGTAGACGCCGAATCCTAGCACGCGGGAGCGGCAGGATGAGACGTTGGGAGATATCGTTGCGGGCTTAGTGCTCTCGGGGTCGATCAGTGTTAATGGACACGGGAGTGCCCACTGATCGAATCCGGGAAGTCCGGTGTATCATCCTGGGCACCGACCGGAATATCGGGCCCATGGGACGCCTGTACCACTTTCAGAGGCAACGTCTCACCATTAGACCCTAATCCCGATCGCTATCCATACCCGAAGGCCGTATCGGCGAGACTCTCTCGTCGGGTTGGAAACCAAAGTCCCGGGTTTACTTTCTTTTCGTTCACACCCTTTTATTTTCTTTCTTGACAACCATCTACCGATTCGGGCTAGCTCGCCCCTCGGGGTGATTTAGGTCCTACCTGACCCAAGCACAACCTTGCCTCCCTGAGTTCGATATTCCCGCACCCTACACTAACCGTGAAACTTGCGGTAAACGACACCGCGCCGCCGCGCCGCAAGCGGGGCACCGGTCAAGTTTATGGCGCCGTTGCCGGGGAGGCAACGTGCTTGTTATTTTAGGATCTCTTGAACCCTCGTGTCTAGCTCACATCCCTACCTCGCGATAATTTTTGCATTCTCCTTTTTCTTTTTCTTTTTGTTCTTCCTTATTTTTATTTCTTATTTTATCTGTTTCTTTCCCACTTGTCGCTTCACAGGTGTTTGTTGTTTTTCATGCGCAGGAGTTCAAGGAGTCTTGATGACTTGATTCCCCTCGATCCAGAGATTAACGCCACCCTTAGGCGTTTGGCCGTCGAGAAGCGAAGAAGAGAAGATCCCGAATCCATGGAGTAGAACACCCCGCCTCAAAAGTCTCTGCTGGAGTACTCGATGCCATCCATCGAGTCTACTTCCGCCATCCGTCCTCCAGCTATTGCGGCTCAAAGCTTTGAGTTGAAGCCGTCTCTAGTGACATGGATCCAGCAGGATCAGTTTGCGGGTGCACCCATGGAGAGCCCGATCGAGCCCCTAGACTCCTTCTTGGAGAAGTGTGACACCTTCCGGATTAATGGTGTCACGACAGAGGCTATCCGTCTGAAGTTGTTCCCCTTCTCTTTGCGAGATAAAGCCAAGCAATGGCTAAGGGGGAAGGACCCCAACACTTTCAACACCTGGGAGAAGCTCTCCAACGCTTTTCTGACAAAGTTCTTTCCTCCGGGGAAGACCATGAAGTTGAGGAGTGAGATCTCCTCTTTCTCCCAGGCCAGCCACGAGTCCTTGCATGAAGCTTGGACGAGATATAAAGAGATGCAAAGAAGATGCCCTCACCATGAGCTTCCGAAGTGGCAGATTATTAACCTGTTCTACAATGGGTTGAGGGATGACCTGAAATCTTCTATGGACGCCGCGGCTGGGGGTTCCTTCATGTCTAGAAGTGAGGAGGATGACGTGCATATTCTGGAAAATATGGCATCCAACAATGAGCGGTGGTGTGACGAGAGAGCCACACCAAGATCCGGGGGTATACACAGAGTCGAGGACGTCGACAAACTTTCAAGCAAGTTTGACTTGCTTTCGACCCAGATCTCCGCACTAATGGTAGGAGCCGGTGGGGCCGGTACACAGCAAATTTCTGCGGTAGAGTCCGAATTCTTTGGGGAATTCGACGGTGGTGACATCTCGCCACCGTTGGATCAGGCGAGCGCACTATTTTACAACCCTACGGGAAATGCGCCGTATCCGCCAAGGACAAATTCCAACCCGGCCTACTCTCCAAACAACTGGAACCACCCGAACTTCAGTTACCGGCCACCATTTCAGCCCTCACCGCCTCAGCAGCCGCAACAACAAACTTATCAGCCGGCTAGGCCACAGCAGCAACCATTTCAGCAACAATCTTACGCCCCCAGGAATCAGCAGCCGTTCCAGCAGCAGCAGCAGTATGGCCAACAGAGGGCCGTCTCTCCGGTTGAGTCTCTCTTGACTCAATATATTACCAATCAGGAGAGGATCAACCAAAAGCTGGAAATGGGTCAGCGGACCCTCACGGACCAAGTAACCCAGCTGGGGTTACAAGTGGCGAACCTTGCAAGGTCACAAAACCAATTACCGCCACAACCGGAGGTGAACCCGAGGGGAGCAACCCAAACATCGGCACTCGTGCACGAGCACGCAAATGTGTCCGCTATCATTCTGAGAAGCGGGACACAAATTCCTACTAGAGTGCCCCCTAGCAACCCGGAAGCACCATTGGTCGTCGAGAAACCGATCGAAAAATCAAACGACACCGGTGCTTCGTCATCAAATCCTATGACTCCGGAGGGAGTCTCTGAAGAAGAGAAGGAGAAGAGGGGGGAAGAGAGCCCTAAAGTGTATAAACCCGTTGTGCCATTTCCACAACGGTTGGCTCAGGCAAAAATTGATGAGAAATATGGCAAGTTCTTCGCCATGGTCAAGGACCTGAGTTTGCAGATCCCCTTCCTAGAAGCAATCGAAACAATCCCCTCCTATGCAAAATTCTTGAAAGATTTGGTGACTAGAGGGTCTAGAAAAGAGAAAGTAGTGTTGACGGCGGAGTGTAGCGCTCTTATCCAAAGGGCAAATCCGCCGAAACTTAAAGACCCGGGGAGCTTCTCTATTCCTTGCACGATCGGGGCAGTGAAGATTCATCGCGCACTCGTCGATCTCGGAGCGAGTGTTAGTTTGATGCCCTTGTCAATGTACAGAAGGATAGGGATGGGCGATTTGGAGCCCACCGGTATGACCCTACAACTAGCTGACCGATCGGTCAAATATCCGGTGGGAGTTGTGGATGACCTTCCCGTGAATGTGAGAGGGGTGCATGTGCCTGTGGACTTTGTAGTCATGGACATGCCCGAAGACGCACACACCCCCATTATCCTGGGACGGCCTTTCACGTCCACTGCTGGCGTTCTAATAGATGTGAAGAACAGAAAACTATCTTTGAACGTCAGCGGAGAGAAAGTTGAGTTTGATCTGGGATTATCCATGAAGCACCCCGATCCCCCTGATGACCCTGGATGCAATTTGCTTGAGATAGAAGAAGAAAAAGCTGTAGAGGAGAGCTCCTGGGAGATTCTCCTGAGAAACCCCCCCCCCCCCCCCCGATGACTTGGGGGATTCAGAAGATGGAGACGGCCCCGAAGACAGAGAAGCTGCTGGAAAACCGAGTGCAGCAAGAACGACCCCTCCCGGGTTCCCCAAGACTCCTCCTGCGAGGAGAACGGGGAAAGAGCCCATGGACCTCACTAAAGACGAGGTCCGGATCCTGAAGAAGATGGCGGGAAGCGCCAACACCAAGGAAAAGCCCCCGGATCCCAAGAACAAGGGGAGGGTAGTCGAGCAAGTATTTTTCCAGCCGCTGACTACTCCAAGTTCCTTCAGCTCCAATGAAGAAGAGATGCCGAACTTTGGGCATCACCCGTACCAACCACCATGAGCATCTCTCGCGGGCGTCAAGCCAACGACGTTAAACAAGTGCGCTTCATGGGAGGCAACCCATGTTCTAAACTTTTTCTCCAATTTTTAGCGTTATTTTTTTACTTTATTTTATCTATTTTTATAAATAAAATCAGCCGCGAGAGCATCCGTTCGGGGACTTAAACAAATCTATTGGTTTTTGCAGGAAACAAGCCCCAACCGATCGGTTGACAACTCACCCGATCGGTTGGGATGTATCAGATACAAGCCGAGATCTGTCCCCATATGACCCGATCGGTTGAGTAATGTAGAGACCGGGTGGCAGACCGGGTGAGCTGGGAAGAACTCTCGGGAAATTTTAGGGAATATCAACCGATCGGTTGAGTTCGAGCGCGATCGGTTGACGCGACCGGGTGAGCAGCCCTAAGCTCTCGGGAAAATGAGTGGAGCGGCCAACCGGTCGGTTGAAAAGTCAACCGACCGGTTCGCCTGTAGCATTTCTTCGGCAAGTTTTTTGACCTAATCGTCAACCGATCGGGTGACAAGTCACCCGATCGGTTCGACTTAAAACCATATATAAACCCCCACCGACACCCGCTCGTTTTCACCCTTGCCCGATCGCAAATCTCGCCGTCGTTTCGCCTTCCCCTCTCTCCCAACAACCGATCTTCCTCCCCCACGGCCTCTACTCCTCCATTACTCCTTCTCCCCACCACCTCCATCAATCCCTCCATCATCTCAACCCTCTCTCCCCTCCCATTCCAAATTTTTGACCTAATTTTCCCAAAACCACCCCCATTTCGATAATTATTGCCGAAGGAGTTCGCCGCGGCTCCACGCCACTCTCTTTGAACAGTGTGGGGCATCTACGAGCAAGCTCCGCCATTCTGTTTGGGTACACTCGTTCCGAAGCTCAAATTTATATATTTGCCCTATTAATTGTGCTTGCTCGTTTGCTTGTGTAGTGTGCATCCGCTGTTTTTACACTCATTCTTGCTCACACACTTACACATGGCTCGGGATACGGATAAGGGGAAGGGAATTATGCGGGAAGAGGAGCCGTCTCGAAAGAGACGAAAACAAACACGCCCCCCTTCCCGTACATGAGCACTTACACTTGGCCCTCCTCCGCCTGTTATCCCCCCTGTGGACCCAATGCTGGGCCCGCATGGGTATATTTTTCGGAACCAGGAGCACAAAGATTTTTACCGTAGGCTTGATGCTCGAGGGCATCTATCCACCAAGTTCCCGCACGCTCGTACACTTGTCGATCTCGGTGTCTTCACCGAGGTCGAATCTCTTTTCGCTAACTTAGGATGGTTAGCCTTTCTTAATGCACATGCCATATCCTACCCGGCACTCACACTCGAATTTCTCTCTACACTTGTCTGGGAGTCCGGGTCGATCATTAGATTCAGGGTGCGTAACCGTAGTGTCACCACAAATCTGAACATGATTAATGATATATTTGGTTTCCCCAATCTCGGGGATGATGCCATCCGACACTACGGGTACACGCCCGAGTTTGATGTCGATCAATTCTGGTTCCGCCTCACGCTGATCCGCGACTACCCCCGAGGAAGGGCCAAGGCCTCCTCCATCATTCATCCCGTGTTTCGATTGGCCCACAGAATCATTTCATCTGCATTCTTTCCTAGGGACGAGTCAGGCACTGTGACTATCCCTGACCTTTTTATCCTTTGGGCCATGACTTTTCCTTATGTCCGGGATGATGATGGAGTTAGCTTCAGGGCCCCTACCGTCCCCATCCATGGCGGCGATTGGCTTGTTTACAAGCTACTCGAGATCAGCCGGGCCGGTAAGGGGAAGTTTTGTTGCGGGGGCATCATCACGATCATCTGCTCTCACGCCCAATTCAATATTACCATCCCCGATAATCTTCCTGCTGCCGCAGGACCCTCACATCTTGATATTGATGTCCTGCGGCACATCCACATGATCAAACCCCGCTCGGATGGCCGCTTCATATTTCATTACGGCCACCCCCAGCCCCTTACACCATTCTGCCCAACCCTGCTCGCATGACCC
Source organism: Scilla litardierei (assembly GCA_030789695.1). Taxonomy (NCBI): domain Eukaryota; kingdom Viridiplantae; phylum Streptophyta; class Magnoliopsida; order Asparagales; family Asparagaceae; genus Scilla; species Scilla litardierei. The sequence continues at coordinate 255,220,387 of CM061133.1, forward strand.
TTGCTCTCGTGGGAGATTGGACTTTCCCTCCTGATCCCGATTTCTTAGCGGGGTTGAATCTTCCTTTCCTTCCCACAGGCACCCGCAGATCACCGTCCCCTGCCGCCCACTTAGGCGAGCAGGATATCCCTGCATCTGGGGAAGATTTAGGGGCTGGCCCGAGTCGTCCCGTTTCTGCTCCGGGACCGATCACGTCTGAGCACCTCTTTGCGGCCATTTCTGGCCTTGTCTCCTGTGCTGGCATGACCACTGCCGCTGGCACCTCTTCGACCCTACCAGGCGGCACCACCTCTGCCTCGCGTCAGTCTACGTCTGTTGGTCGCCGTCAGGTATCTGCCCGTCTGGGGCTTGAGAGGGAGGTCGCTGCCCTTCGTGAGCTCGCCATGTCCTCTGCTTCCTCGGACCCATCGCCATCCTCCTTTCTTACTCACCCATGTTTTCTCGCACTTGAGAGGAACGTGGCCGCCATTCTCCGCCTTCTTACCCATATCCACGGACCACCTCCACCTTCACCACCCCCACCTTCACCACCCAGGCGATCTTCTCCTCCACCCACACACACTTCTCCACATCCATCACCCCCCTCACCACATTCCTCCCCTCCCTCTTCACATCCCATCCCAGCATCCACTTCACCCCTCCCGACCACTTCCACCGCACCCACGCTACCTCACTCCTCCTCCGTCACTCCATACGTGCGCCGGAGGAAATTGCCGGTGCGCTCCAGATCCCTCCCACCACCTCCCACTACCGTCACCACCGCATATACTTCCTCCACTTCTATTCCTCTCACCACCGCCTTGATCTCCTTCCTACCACCACCACCCACCACCACCGACACTCCTCCCATTGTTCACACCACCACTGCCCCTACTCCTTCGCCTCTTTCCCCACTTCTCAGCACACCCCCAGCCTCCCCCGACCACCCATCCACACCCTCTTCCGAGGAGGACGAGGACTCAGCTCCTCCTGCTTTCTAGATTCACCCCTTTTGTTTTTGACTCCCCCTTGCACATATCTGGATTTCATTGATCATATCATTTTGCTAGCACTTTCTGGTCTAGCTTGGGGGACGTCTATTTTGGTATGCTGTCGTGTTTTGTTTTTTTTTCTCATTTTGTGTGTGTGTGCTTGTTTTTCATTTTTTTTTTGAGTGTCGTGTCGTGTGCCTTTTATTTTTATTTTCGTTTTGTTTGATTTTGATTTTGATCTTTCTTTCTTTTTCAATTTTATCTATGTGTTTTCCTCGTTTTCATTTCTTTTTGTGTCAGTGCGTATTCCCCCCCATTTTCATTGCCCTCCCGTCCTCATTCATATTGCATTGAGGGCAATGCAAACTTCAGCTTGGGGGAGTCGCACTGTGTGCGTCGTTTTAGTCCTTCTTTTTCTGTTTTTTGTGTCGTTTTCATCGTGTTTTTATTTTTTCTTATTTTTTCTCTTTCTTTCTTTTTTTTAGCTCTTTCTCCTAGAGATGAATCCTATGATGAATCGCCACAAAGTCACACACACCTAGCTTTGCATCGACAATCACACTCACTAACCCTAGGATTTCGAGTCCTCTTGCATTTCACGCATCGTGGGTCCACTTAGCTTTTTGTGAGTCGTGTGTCGTGACTAGCATTTGGTGTGCTTCTGCCTTGTGATTTTACTTTATATGCCTGTCCAGGAATGACCCCTAGATTACCATGCTCCGATTTGAATATGCGGTATTTCTTTCCACTATATGCATGCTATATTTATATCGTATACTTCAATTCGCATGCGTCGGGATTCCACAACTAAGGACTAGGATAACCCATTTAGCCTACGCTCTATTTAGCGAGAATAGTTTCCTTTGCCCAAGTGTTTAGATTTCGACTTCTTTTTTGTTTTACTTGGTGCAAATCCCCTCGTCGTGTACCGTTCTCCCACTTGGGAGAGTACACATGTGTATAGCCAAAAACCCAAAAATCCAAAAAAAAAGAGAAAAGAAAAGAAAAACCCAAAAAGAAAAGAAAAGAAAAATTGTGTATAGCCCAAAAATTCAAAAAAAAAAATACAAATGCCCAAAACCCAAAAAAATTTCCGTGTGAATATTTTTTCATTCTTGCCAAGAATAAAGGGAAGGCGAGAATTTGCACCGAGTGTTCTTCTCCACATCATCTCAACCCCCGTCGTTATCGAAAACACTTGGCTTAGGAACTTTTTAGCTAGTATCTAGGCTGTAGTGGCGTGATTTCCTTAACCCTAGTTGTGGAGTCCCCGATGCATGATACGCTTCTATTCCCACTCTTCTCATGCATGCTTGAACTTATATTCGCCGCTTAATTCAATTCAGATCGATATTTTGGGTCGTATCTTGGATTTGTGTATATCGAGCCTCATAGCACATCGTAGATATCATCACCATTTGCTAGCACACGACCACGCTCGCTCGCGCTTCACTGCGTGGACCCACGACACTTATTTGGACTCGCTTTCCTAGGTTTAGTGGTGTGATTTGGCGTTTGCTTGCTTGGTGTGTCGTTTTCGATTTTGGTGGCTCTGATGGACGATCTAGGGCTTAGAGTTTTCTTTTTCTTTCTTCCTCTCTATTTTTCCCTTCCGAGCTCCTACTCTCACTCGTCTTCCTCGAGGACGAGGAAGAGTTCAGCTTGGGGGATTTTGACGTACGTTTATATTTCATATATTCACGCATGTTTTCTTTTGTGTTTCTCCATGTTTTTCCGCCGTCTCTTATTCGTTTTCGTATATTTTCCCGTTTTCTTTCACTTTTCTTTGTTTATCCATGATCGCAGTGGTTCGACCACGTAGGGGACGTTTAACGATGATATCCCAAGTCCCTGGAGCAACGGGAGAAGTCACGCGTGATCCAGGGGGTCAAACGTCAAAGATTTCATCTTTCAGCCCCTCACGCGGTCGGTTGGTCATCTTCAACCGATCGGGTGATGCACGCGTGCACCACCCGGTCTCTGCCGCAGCTCACAAAGAAGTCACCTGACCGGTTCACAGACCGGTTCTGCGGGCGGCTGTTCTCTGTTTTTTCGAGCAGAATTCCAACCGATCGGGTGACTCTCACCCGATCGGTTCATCTGTAGCTGAAGAAGAAGAGCTGAAGACACGGACGTCGAACCGACCGATTCACCCGACTGCTCCAAGATCCAACCGGTCGCTCAAGAACTCACCCGACCGGTTCATGAGATCGGGTGAAAACTCGCTGTTTTCTGTTATTTATTTGTAACGGGTCAACCGATCGGTTGACTTGTCAACCGATCGGTTGATGCGAAGTTCTATATATAGAACCCCTAGGGTTCCAGAAACGGGAGTTGCTGTTTTTCTACTGTTTTATTTCCTTGTGACGGCTGTAATTGTTACTCTTTAGTAAGTTTTCAGATCTTTCTAAAATTTTAGTATTGTCTTTATTACTCTATTATTTCCGCATTGCAATTGTCCGATTATGATTTCAACGGTTAAATTTCTTTTAGATTGCTTTTTCATGAATTTTTGTGAATAGTTCCCAAATCTGGGATTTTGGTGGAAACCCCTTCGGGGGCTCTTCCCGATGCGTCCATAGGGTTAGAAAATCGATAGGGAGTAGGAATCTAACGGTTACGCGGGGGTGTTTCATTGTCATTGGCGGGAAAAAGACCGCCTTTGACCGTCGGGCCAAGGGGGAATAAACTTGGCGGTTGACTCCCTAGCCATAGCTCACGCCCTTAGCGTAGACGTCGAATCCTAGCACGCGGGAGCGGCAGGATGAGACGTTGGGAGATATCGTTGCGGGCTTAGTGCTCCCGGGGTCGATCAGTGTTAATGGACACGGGAGTGCCCACTGATCGAATCCGGGAAGTCTGGTGTATCATCCTGGGCACCGACCGGAATATCGGGCCCATGGGACGCCGGTACCACTTTCAGAGGCAATGTCTCACCATTAGACCCTAATCCCGATCGCTATCCATACCCGAAGGCCGTATCGGCGAGAGTCTCTCGTCGGGTTGGAAACCAAAGTCCCGGGTTTACTTTCTTTTCGTTCACACCCTTTTATTTTCTTTCTTGACAACCATCTACCGATTCGGGCTAGCTCGCCCCTCGGGGTGATTTAGGTCCTACCTGACCCAAGCACAACCTCGCCTCCCTGAGTTCGATATTCCCGCACCCTACACTAACCGTGAAACTTGCGGTAAACGACACCGCGACGCCGCGACGCAAGCGGGGCGCCGGTCAGACGTGCCAACATGGGCATCTACTACTTCTTTATCTTTTCTGAACTCTTAAGCTTATTCTATTAGTTGCAAGTATCTTATACCTAATTCCTTATGGTTAATATCATTCCTCTCATTCAGCGTCCTCCATTCCATTTTGACCCTTGAGTGCCTTCTGAGGTCATGTTCGTCTATCTCTAACAGTTCCTTTCTCTCACATTCTGTTACCTTACCTCTTAAATTTCGAGGACGGAATTTCTTGTAAGGAGGGTATGATGCGACGGGCTGAAACTGTCAGTAATATTTTTTAGATCATCCTAATTATTTTTCTATATCTTTCATAATTTTTAATTAGTTTTAATAATCGTGATCGTCCCGAGACGATATCATTTTACTTGAAACAGACTATTTCGTCATCTGAAAAATTTAACATCGCATCTTTTTAGATGAATGCTAATTTTCTAGAATTTTACGGGTATGTTTCTGTCGGGTGGTAAAACCATAAATTCGTAAATAATTACTATACTAAGTACCCTAATCCTATATCTATTCTAACCTAAACTGCCCCTAATAAACCTACGGTTGGGGTGGATGAGATCCAACCCTAACATAAATACATGAAACACTCAACCCCTTATTCCTAACCACACACATAGCTAAATGCCTAACCCCCCCAATACACTATGTCATGATCCATTCTCTAAAATACCAGGGAAATACGAAAATTGACAAAGGCGCATGTATAGGATGGAGGATGACAAGGATGCAACAATATTTAGATCCAAGGATTTAACCCATTGGCTCTAAATACACCCAGCATGGTGCAATAATGTAAGTCTTATAGGCCATATGAACATTGGGGCAATACGAACGATAGAGAAAAAAATAAATGTACATGCTCTAATACAAAAATATCACAGAGTCACAATACACAAACAAACAAGCACGCTCGTGCGCGTGCACGCGCACACACACACACATCCGTCTCAAAATGTACATCCGAGATATACACTAAATAATACATGAGAAAATCGAGAAAACAAAATACATAGGAAGTCCATACCCCAAAAGGTGTCTACACCCAAAAGGTACAACTCCCGCCTTACAAAAAAAGAGAAGAACACTCTAGCCATGTGTGGCCAACTCAATGACATTACCCTTTGAGGGCCCGACTTCACGCTTAAGGTTTTGGGCACTCTTGAGGGAAAAACCTGCTCTGTAGCCTCTGGCTCTAAACCTGGGGAAAGGGTGGTGGACACGTTAATGCGCGTCTAGTAGGAAAAACACAATTCGGGTTGTGGAATACTATATTTAAGATTGTTTTTATATAATTATGGCATCAAGTGTCATGTAGGAAATAAAAGAGCACCCTTAATAAAATAATACCTCCAAGCAGAAATGAAAACATGCGATGATCTAAGACATGAAGGTAAATAAATTACTGCAATGAAAAGAAGGGGTTATCAATCAGCACAGGTGTTGTTATTGTTGTTATTCTTAAACTAACTTTTTGGAATTCCGAGTAAAATGTAATACATAAGGCTATGGACTCTCACCCAGGATGGGTGGAAAAAACTACCTGGCAAGTAGACACGAGCACTATCAACAGGGCCTCTCGAAACTCTTTCTGATGAGAGTGAGAATATGATATACCTCATAATGAATTATGAGCACGCCCATGGGCCTCTCCAACTCTGCCCCTCCCCTTGCTGGGAGTGCGAGTGAGATACAAGTCCAGTCTAGTCTAGTTCATTATGGTTCCACTTTACTCGAGTTTCCCCCGAACCCCTTATCTGGAATAAATCACCCACCATAGGAAAGAATGAGACTTTTTAGATTATAATAATACACTCGGGTACTCACTTAAACCAAATACGGACATGTCTTTCACCTCAACATATGCATGGCGATATCCACCGTTAAAATCATTTCATATGTAACCGTCATCATATCGATGTCATAATTTGGACGACCATCATTGCATCACAAGAATATCATATGCTTAAAGGAAGCATCGTGATCTTGGCATGAAATAGGACATCATCATCATAGTGTCATCATATGCATAAGGAAAGTAACAAGAGCTCAACATGATGTAGAACATAAGTATCATAAATAAAACATCATCCTCATGCTATAAGTCTAACATCCTAAATATGGAATTAATAGGACATCGTCATCATATGCATAAGGAAAGTAACAAGATCTCAACATGATGTAGAACATACACATCAATAATATAACATCATCCTCTTGCTACTAGTCTAACATCCTAAATATGTCAATATCCAACATAGTAGTCAACATAATAGCCAACATGGTGATCAATAGACAACATAGTATCCAACATGGTGAACATAGTACACAACATAGACAATATAGAAGTCGACAACATAGTCTAACATCCTAACATGTTGATTAATGATAGCATGAGTAGTAATATTCAACATAGTAGACAACAAGATGATTAATAGCCAATATAGTAAGCAACAAGGTGAACGTAGTAGACAACATCGACAACATTGTAGTAGACAATATAGTCTAACATCCTAAACATGGTGATTAATAGCATGCGGATATATAGCCAGTATAGTAGACAACATGGTGACTAATAGCCATTTACTTTCTAGTAGATAACCATGGATAAACCAATTTTAAAGATAGAATTCAAACTCCAAGTTATGAATTTCCTACCTTGTTGCAATATGTAGAGAGGGAGGAGTGAGCTCCTTCTTCTATTTCTTTACTCCTCCTTCTAGCTAGGTGTTACACTAATTGAGAGAGAATGGGGGGTGGTGGTGTGATCGGCCAAGGAGGAGGAAGAGAGGGGAGAGGGTATGGCCAATGGAGAGGGGAGAGGGTTTGGCCAAGGGAGAGTATGAGAGGGTAGAGTTTGTAGAGGGAGGGAGAGAGTTAGATTTTTTTCTTTTTCTTTTCTTTTTTTCGCATTTTCTTATTTTCTTTTCTCTTTATGGATAGAGTTTGGAGAAAAGGAGAGAGTTAGATTTTTTTTTCTTTTTTTCTTTTTTCGCATTTTCTTATTTTCTTGTCTCTTTTATACTTCCTCTTAGAATGTGGATTAAGGAGAGGATGACAAGTGGAGGGTTGCTGGCCATGTGTCATCCTAAGAAATTAGGTTTATTTTTACCTTAAAAATGTATAAAAATATGTAAAAACATTTTTATGTCTATTTAAAACGTCTTAAAATGGGGTTTATTTATTTGATCATGGAAAAATCCCAAAAAATCCAGAAAAATATGCGTATGCGATATGACTCAAATATGACCAAAAATACATTGTATAATACATCGTATATAAAAATGGGGCGTTACATCCTACACCCCTTAAAAAAAATTTCGTCCTCGGAATTTCAAAACAAAACAAAAGGAAACGATACTACTATACATCAAATCAAAATATTTGTACAAGGAAACAAAATCCACTATGTAAATAGATGAGGGTATATCTCTTGCATCTCATCCTCGAGTTCCCATGTGTACTCTCCTGGAGACTCTCGATGCCACATGACTCTCACAAAGCAGATGGCCTTCGTCCTCAACAACTTCTGCCTCCGATCTATGATAGCCACTAGATGACACTCATATGTCAAATCCAGACACACCTTAATCTCTGAAAAAGTTCACGACGTGACTGGGGTCTCCCATATATTTCTGGAGCCGTGATACATGGAACACATCGTGTATATCTTTAAGGGATGATGGTAAAGCAGGTCTGTAAGCAACCTCGCCAATGCGATCCAAGTCCTTAAATGGACCAATAAATATAGGGCTCAACTTCCAATGCTTGCTGAAACAGATCAATCCACATGTCGACGAAATCCTCAGGAACACACAATTACCCGATGAAACTCCAAATGTCATCTTTTTCGTATCTGCCTAATGCTTGTAGCGATCCTGGGCAATACGGAGCTTGTCCCTGACGGTCCGCGCCACATCATTTGCTTCGACGATCATATTGGGCCCCAAAGCTAATTGTCCCCAAAACCATCCTAGCTCAGAGGAGAGCAACACTTCCTCCCATATAATGCTACAAATAGTGACATGCCAATACTCACCTGGTAAATATTGTTGTATGCAAATTCCACAAGAAGTAAGTGGTCCTTCTATGAACCATTGAAGTCTAGCATATATGCTCTCAACTTGTCCTCCTGTGTCTATATGGTGCGCTCAGACTGACCATCTGTCCGAGGATGATATGCAGTATTCAAACTAAGCTGGGTCCCCAAGATAGCCTGCAAGATCCTCCAGATATTAGAGGTGAATTTGGTGTCACGGTCGGAGACAATGCATATATATACACTATGGAGTCTTACGATCTCCTATACATAAGATTCATATCAAAACTTACCAAAAGAGAACATCAGATATATAGAAAGGCAAGAATTATACCTCTATATATCTCCTCACTAGCTGCTCCATAGACTGACCAACCTGAAAAAGAATCAAATGTACTGATTTGATCAATCGGTCAATGATCACCCAAATAGAATCATTTTCTCTGGGAGTGCGGGGGCAAACTAGTCATAAAGTCCATCGACACATGCTGTCACTTCCACTTCGGAATGGGGAGAGGCTGTAGAAGACCTACAACTATTTGGTTCTCGGCGTTCTCCTGCCGACAAACCAAGCATGAGGCCACACTCATGGACACACTATGCTTCATCTCATACCACCAGTAATGCTGCTACAGATCATGGTAGATCTTCGTACATCCTGGGTGAATAGAATAAGGGGAGCTGTGGACCTCTCTCGAAACTCATCCTAAATGGCACCAGTTAGCATGCAAATCCTATGCCTGAAGCATAGAGGCCATCCTCATGAATAAGGAAATCATTATGGAGTCCGACCTCTACCTACTCCTGAATCCTTCTCAGCTTCCCATCTCCTGACCAAGCGGATTTAATCCTATCCACAAGATCAGACTGGATCTGTAAATTAATCATAGCTACTGTGGTGCCGGGAAGGATAACCTCAATCTCCATCTTGTTGGACTAGTTAGCCCACTAACTAAGTCAAAACTTTAATTTTGATGATATCAAACAAGTATTATGGCTACTAATAAGTTTGTTAAGTGAGTTTCAGGTCAAAACACAGCTAAACGAGACTAACTAACAAACATGAGTCATTAGTCTATTAGACACTAACCCTAGTCGACTAGCCAGCTCTCTAGAAAAATCCAGTTGGAATTAGTCGACTAATGCTTTGGAGCTAGTCGACAAATAGACTAGTTGACTAGTTTCCAAGGCATAGTCGAATAATCCTTAAAGTTTGGCCTGGCTGACTTGGTCAAATGTGCAGTTTCGTAGTTTTAGGATAGGTCCAAGAGTTCAAGTCAAACATGAAGACTACTCCATGAAGAATTGTATTAAAGAGAACAAATTATGAAAGCATGGAGGAATGAGAGTTCAAGTCAAATACAAACTCAAGAATTCATGAGCAATTGGGACTTCTTCAAGAGTTAAAGATTGTCCAAGAGTTCATATGCAAACCAAACAATAGAGTTCATGTGCAACACAAATTTAAGTAATACTAGAGTTTGTGTTCAAAGGGACTTGTGTTTCAACATCCTATATATACCTCCATGCACATGGCCAAAATTATGGAGAGAAAAATTGTAAAGAAAAAGAGCTGCAAACCCCCAAGCTCTCCATCATCCAAGCTAGCCCAATTTCCTCCCCTCCTCTCAAATAAATTAAAGCATGATCTAAGAGATGGAGGAGGAGGAAAAACGAAGACCGTTCATCACTGAAAATTGCATAAATTTCTCTACCGAGCTCAGATTGACTAACTATTTTTGCCAGGATGACCACAACTTCACGCTCTATACTACGGTGATATTTATCCGATTTTAATTTTTGTATTATATCAGTTTACAGTATTTTTAGCGTGAGTTGTATTGTTGAATAGTTTCATTCAGAAGCTAACATTGGGCTTATATTTCATTGTACTTATCCTGTAACGATTCGATTACCACCCGCAAGTGTAATCAAGGTTTTCTTTTGGTTATGAAAGGGGTAAATTCTCGAGGAGAGGTCAGAGTATAGGCAGTGAGCCTAGGCAGTGTGCCAACCCTGTTAGGTTTTCTTTTGGTTATAAACAGGGTAAATCCTCGAGGAGAGTTCAGAGTATAGGCGGGGAGCCTAAGCAGTGTGACAACTCTGTTAAAAATATGTGATTGTGTGCTCTCTGCTCGATTCCAGTACTTGATAATTTTTTATTGGTGCCATATACCATATTTACCCCACTTTAGGATTTTTTTTCAATTGATATTAGAGCATGAATTCTTTTAGACTCGAAGTCTATTGGAATTTCGATCCTATGGCAAAAATACCACACACAAATTCATCTGGCCCCCATAATCAAAAAGAAGGAAAATCAGATCTTAGATCACCCTTGTTTGATGGTACAAACTATAGTTATTGGAAACAACGCATGTCCATACACATCAAATGCTTCAATATAGCATTATGGAAAATAATTTGTAATGACTTCACCTTAGTTGAAAAACCCCACACTTGAGCATCCGAAAGAGAATGATATGTTAGAGAATCTTAATGCTAAGGCCATGAGCATATTGTATTATGATCTTAATAAAACTGATTATAACTGTTGTGTCAGTTTTAATATTTATACCACAAAGGCATGGTGTCAATGTAACACTTACGGGTCGATACACAAGGAGGTTGTTTGACAGAGTACTAGCCAATCCTAGGTTAGGGTTAACTACATGGGTCTTTTTATAAAGGAGGAAATAAGGATAAAATAAAGGATCTAGGGTTAGGTATCCCTCTATTGCGGGTTGAACATGGGATTGAACTATTTTGTTTAACTATTGAATTGATCCTAGAGTGAGGTTGTCGCACCTAATGTTGTTACATATCACCAACTATTGTGATGCTATGATATGACAATCTATCCTACGCCAAAGCTAACTATCGTTGATCATTGACATGCGATAGATGCATTAATGTCAACAAATGTCACCAACCTTTTCTTCATGCCACTATCGTGGATAGAAGTTTGGTCAATGCTAGGAGATCTCTAATTTACGCCCAACTATCATTGGCGACAAAAGTAGTATAAATCAACATAGGGATTGAAGACCCTAGATTAGCCCTAACTATCGTTAGCGACTAATCTAATGAACCACTAATGAGGTGATCAATTTTTGTTGATAATAATCATCCTAAGCAAAACCCTAATTGGTAATTCAAAGCAAAACAAAATAATTCATCCTATACTCAATCCATAATAAAGTTCAACTAGCTTCTATCATTGAAGACTTTTGGATTGCAACTTTTGTGAGATAAATATTTCTTCTTTTATTATATTTTTAAGTGATCTTGTGCTATCTTTGTAATGGGTTCTTTAATGTATATAGCGTAGTTTTCATCTAGGGCATGGGTTGAACCATAGTGCGGTTTAAATATGGATTGAATTGTTGCGTTTAGCCTTTGGATTATTAATTAGGATTTTGCCTTGGACGATCTTATTATCAATAAACATTGATTCTCCCTTCGTGGTTAATTAGATCTAATAGCCAACGAAAATTTGGCCGATTTAGTGTTTTCAATCACTTTATTGATCCATACTATCTATTGTGCCAATGACAGTTGTGTTGGGATCATGTACCATTGATGTGTAAGTAGAAGACTAGAGAATGGATTAATAATAATAATAATAATTTATCTCTAGTAATCTACATAAGTTATCAAATGGTGTTACCCAAGTATAACTTAATCAACAATAAATATCTTGCAATAATCAAATTATATGCGAAAGTGAAAACACAACGCAAGCAAAAAAGCACAATCACAGAGAGACGAGATTTACCCTGGTTCCCCAATCTTGGGTACGTCCAACAACACGTCCTCAATGAGGACCTGATCCACTATACTTTAGGATTACAACACGTCTCAAATGAGACACACGTTTCAAAAGGAACATCACGTCCAATGCAATGGACAACACCTCTTTCAAAGAGAGAAGAAAGAAAATAGAGGTTACAAATCTTACTCTTTTTACCTCTTTTTACCTATAGACTTAGATGAAGCTCTTCTTATGATGAAGTGAAGAATATAGTGATCTCCAAATAAATTCTAAGTGAAGCTTGTTGGAGATGAATGAGTTTTGGCCAAGTGGATTTGAAAGATGAAAGCTTAGTGTCCAATGAAAATGGATTTAGTGCTTAAAAGTGTTTGGATGAGGAAAATGAGGGTTCTTCTTGAAAATATGATCAATGAATACCTCAATAAATTCTACACCAACCCTTTATTTAAAGATATCAAATTATGCACAAAACTGTCCCCAAAATACTCTTCAAACGGTTAGAAAAACAGCTAAAATGTGGTTAAAATGAACTTATGCTTGGTTGTGAATAGTAAACTAGTCGACTAAAATCAAAAACTAGTCGACCGTAGTGTGCAAATTAGTCTACTACTTTTATAACACAGGTCGAATACTTTTTGGTCCATAGAGCGAAGCTCTTCTCGCATTCGAATCAGTCGACTAAAATCAAAAACTAGTCCACTACTTTTCTGAAACGTGGGTTTTAAGCTTTGAAAACTTGTCAAAACTATTTTAAAACATTTTAAATCATTTTATGTATGATCATAAGTGTATGTGAGTGTCACGCCCCGCTTTCCAAGTATGGAAGGCGAGACGTGAAGAGGTCCGCTCAGACTTGGAGCTGTGAAGCTGCAGTCTGATAAGCGTTTGGTAATTAAATCCATTAGCAGGTTCTTGCAATGCGACGAAACAACAACAATAATAAATGAAGAGTAGATATAAGATTATCCACTAAACAACATCCAAATATTATCCCAAACACGCAGAGATAGTCATAAAGAAAACACATAGTCTGAACGAAGGCCTAAGCATGGCCAAAGATAAAACAGAGAGTGATAAGGTGCTATGCACCGAAAGCCTAACAACAACTACTAAAAGCAATACCGACTAAAATAAGTCCCCAGCTGAGACTAGGACTGGTCACCGGTGTCCTCCAACTCTGACTCTGCAGGGACCTCAACTCAATGTCTGCATACTGACGTCCTTAGCAACAATCTCTGACTCTAAACCTGATATGTGACACCTAAAGAGAAGAGGGCATATGTCAGCAAAAATCTCCAGAAGGGAAGGGAGATTTCTGTGTAAGGAAACGTAAAGCAGAAAAGTACAACTAGCAGTTCTAAAATAATGGAAATGACATGGCATGTTGTTTTGATGAATTCAGCAGTTATACATGAGCATGATATGACACATCGTAGCGAAAGATACTAAACAATATTCAAGATTTACTTATATTCACGATGTGCACAAGGTTTACGCCTTTCAGCTGAAGTTGTTGTACGAGCATACTTCTACCCCGAGTGATCGCTTAACCCTACCCCTCCCACGTGTGTATGGACCAGCGCCCATCTTCTGGATCACGAGCCAGGAAGTGTTATTGGCATAGGGTTGTGCTCATAAAGTAGGTGCCTATCCTCAATAGGATGTAGGGTTCAGGAGCCTACTCGCTGCAGCTTACAATTAAAAGTAGCATGTGCTACACAATCATAAAGGAGCAGGTTGATGCATGAAATGACCTGGCAAGAGGCATGGACATGGCAATGAGCAGTTAAAAGTGCGTACAGTTAATTTGAATGTAAACGTGACATGCGGCATGAAATGAGAGCATAGCAAGGGTGTCATATTTAGCTTCGTTGTCAAGCTAGATCAAATAAGGCGTCTAGGCGACTATCATTTCATCGCATAGTCTCTTTTACACTATTACATAATTTGGCCTAAAACATGGCCTAAACAAATACTGGCAAGTATTACTTGACTGACAACAATCACGTGTGATCTCCGTTCAACAAGTCCAAGATCTACCTATGTGCTTAGTCCAATCCAGCCTACATTCCCAGTTTTTAGATCTTGATTAGTGAGTTATCAAAGTAGTAAAGTTACGGATTTTTAGTCTTGATTAGCATGCGATGTGGGGGTTCCTACGGAGTGGGGTTTACCTCTACACGATGCGAAAGCTACACTGACGTCAGGTAGCGATGTCAGGAGTTGAATTCCGGTAGTGCAAAGGTACGGTGGGACAGTGACAACGAACGACGATCAACCGGGTAGCGGCACGATCATCAAACAGCGATGCGAAGAGGAAGGACAGTCGCACGGCATTCTGGTATGCCGGGAAGATGCGGACAGTAGCACAGGGAGGCACGAGAGGTGGCGGACGTCGAGATCTTGTGACGAGGGAAGGCCAAAACAGCGAACAGTGAGGTCGCCATGGCTAGCTGCGGCCAGGGGAGGGCCCGCACGGTCGGAGGGTCGCCTGAGGGGTGACCGACAACAGGGGGAGCGGCCGGCGGCGGCCCAGGTGGCTGGCCGTGAGGTTTTAAGGGGTGAATGACAGTTTTTTTGGGGTTTTTGAGGGTGTTTCCGGCTGTTTGGAAGAGGAGGGGTGGTTGTGTGATAGGGGTGGTTGGCCGAAGTAGGGGGACGGCAGAGGGGGTGGCCGGTGGCAGGGGGACGCCGGTAGCGGCGGCGGCAGCAGGCCGGTCGTGAGGGTTTAAGTGAGGTTAGAGGGTAGTTTTTGTGGGGGTTTTTGAGGGGTTGTGTGAGGGTTTATGGAGGAGGAGGTAGGTGGTGACGCGTGGGGGTGGATGGCCGCAGGAGGGGGAGATCACCGGAGGAGGAGGAAGGGGTTGAATCTACGGCGAGTCTTGTGCGTGGGTGTTGTGGCAGCTGCTAGGTTTTGTGAGGAAGAAAGAAGCCCTAGTGCGTTGGGTTTAAAAGTTTGATTTATGCTATAGAGGTTCAAAATAGAGTGAACTTAAGGAAAAATGAAAGAGAGAGAGATATATATATAGGGGTATAGATTAGTTCAATATAGGGTGGTGAATAGTCTAGATTGAATTTTTGGGTTTGATACGTATGAGATTCTTATTGCTATTTGGGTTTAAAAGTGGGGTGCACTTGGGTTGATTGGAGAGAGAAGATGTGAGAGGGAGGGGGTAGAGTTAGGGTGATATAGGGTGGCGAATAGCTTAGGAAATCATGTTGATACGTATTAAGCCTATAGCTTTAATTAGGTTATTTGAATTTCAAATTAAGTAGGGTTAGGTGAATTAGAAAGTGATTAATGGAAAAAGTGGGTCTAGCGGTGTCCGATAATTATAAGAAAAATACCGGGATGACCGTGTCGACGAGAGGGTCGAGACTAAGATAATCGATCATGGGCTAGGGTAACGGAGAATGGAACTAAAAATAAAACGAGCAAACGAGGAAGGTAAGAGTTACGACACCTCTTCAAACAAAGTTGTTTTGTGGGAGAATGACCCGTGAAATGACGTTCACAAATAATTCTAAAAATAAGTACTCTTTCAGAGGGTCACAATGACATATCACATCGTACGTTTGGAATACAAGAAGAGGTCAAAATAAATACGCGTACGAACAAAAGTACGCGCACGAAAAACGTACGATCGAAAAGCGACCTGACAGCCTACCCACCTTATGAATGATTCTGCCCTCGGAATCAACATCATCTACTGCTCCAGAAATAAGTGCAGGAAGCCCTCTCTCGTCTCTTCATCGTGCTTCCAAGTAGACTCCCCAGGTGAACCATGACACCACTGCACTCTAACCAGGTCGAGGTCTTATTCCTCAACTGCGTCTGTCGTCGATCCAGAATCTCAACTGGTTGCTGATCGTAGGTCAGGCCTGGGTGAACTTTGATCTTCGAAAAATCCACAGCATGCGATGGATCACTGAGTATCGACGTAACTGAGATACGTGAAACACATCGTGAACTCCCTCTAGTGATGGCGACAACGCCAAGTGGTAAGCCACTGCTCCAATTCGCTCTAGGTTGTCAAAAGGTCCAATATACCTCAGACTCAGCTTGCCTCTCTTTCCAAATCGAATAACTCCTCGATTCGGAGAGATATTGAGAAAAACATGGCCTCCAGGATGAAACTCCAATGGTCGCCGTTTAGCACCGTGCCCAGTGCTTGAAACGGTCTTAAGCGATCCTCAGCTTCTCCCTGATGTTCCTCACTACATCCACTGCCTCAATAATCATCTCTGGCCCTAACTGCTCCATGTCTCCAATGTCATCCCAGCTCAGTGGCGATCGACATTTCTTCCCATAAAGCGCGGAAAATGTCACCCTGCAAATGCTCACCTGGTAGCTGTTATTATAGGAAAACTCTACATGATGAAGATGATCCTCCCAAGATCCCTTGAAGTCTAACATGCATGCTCTCAGCATGTTCTCCAAAATCTGAATAGTCCACTCGGACTGGCCATCTATCTGCAGGTGGTACGCCGTGCTGAAACTCAGACTCGTACCCAGACTCTTCTGCAGACTCTGCCAAAACTGAGATGTGAATCTCGTGTCTCTGTTCGACACGATACTAACTGAGACTCTGTGAAGTCGAACAATCTCCTGCATGATTCACATTTCATCACTATCTATACTATGGAAAGGAAATAAAAATGGAGAGTAAAAGAATTTACCTGCATGTATCTCCTCGCTAGCGTTTCCGTGGACTGTCCTACTCGGAAAGGGATAAAGTGCATAGATTTGGTCAATCGGTCTATGATTACCCAAATCGTGTCATTCTGCTTCGGACTCTGAGGTAGTCCAGTCGAGAAATCCATGGTGATGTGTTGCCACTTCCACTCCGGAATCGGAAGCGATTGTAGCAACCCTACCGTACACTAATGCTCCTCCTTAACCTACTGGTATACCAAACACTTGGCAATGCTCCGTGCCACACTCCGCTTCATGCCATGCCACCAGTAGTTCAGGTGAATGTCCTTGTACATCTTGGTACCTCCAGGATGTACTGAATACGGCGAACTATGTGCCTCAGCATGCATCTCCTCTCTAACATCTCTAGCTGGCACACAAACTCTGGCTCCATACCTCAGCGAGCCATCATTATGAATCAAAAAGTCAGTCTACAGATAGGCTTCTACCTGCTCACGAATCTTCATCTGCTTCGGATCTCCAGCCTGACCTGCCTTAATCCGATCCACGATCGTCGACTGTACATGCATACATATCAACGACGAAACCACTCCAGGAAGCACAATCTCAATGCCTGACTCACAGAACTCCTGCTGCAACCTCCACTGTGAAGTCAACATCATAATCACTGGAAGTCTACTCAGCGCATCAGGAATCACGTTCACCTTACTAGGATGATACTACAAATCGATCTCATAATCTGCCATGAGCTCCAACCATCGATGCTGTCACATGTTGAGCTCCTTCTGCGTAAAGATATATTTCAAGCTTTTGTGATCATTGAAAATCTTCACTTTCTCACTCAGCAAGAAATGCCTCCAAATCTTGAGCGTAAATACGATAGTAGCTAACTCCAAATTGTGCGTCGGATAGGTCTTCTCATGAGCCTTAAGCTGCCGAGAAGCATACACGACCATGTGTCCATGCTGATGCAAAACACATCTGAGACCTTTGCTAAATACATCGCAAAAGATCTCGAAGCCTCCACTCCAATCAGGCACAGCTAGAACAGGTGCTGAAGTCAATCTCTCCTTCAGAATAGAAAAGGCCTCCTTACAAGCATCGGACCAAACAAATGGTATATCCTTCCTCGTCATTCTAGTTATCGGCTTTGCAATCCGAGAAAAATCCTTGATGAAGCGCCGGTAATATCCTGCTAGCCCAAGAAAACTCCTGATCTCAGACGTTGTCCGTGGAATCGGCCACTCTCTGATAGCCTTGATCTTCTCCGGATCCACGGATATGCCATCTCCTGACACCACATGTTCAAGGAAGGCAATTCTATCCAACCAGAACTCGCACTTGGAATACTTCGTATACAAGCGATGCTTCCTCCAAATCTCCAATACTGTCCTCAAGTGCTCTGCATGCTCCTCTTCCGACTTCGAATAGATCAAGATGTCGTCAATAAAGATAACGATAAACTTATCTAAGAATTCATAGAAAATCAGGTTCATCAGGTTCATGAAAACCGCAGGTGCGTTGCTCACACCGAAAGGCATAACCACGAACTCGTAGTGTCCATACTTCGTTCTGAACGATGTCTTCTGCACATCTTCCTTCTTCACTCTCAGCTGGCGATATCCGCTCCTGAGATCCAGCACATAGAATACACATGATCCTCCAAGCTAATTGAAAATGTCGTCTATACGCAGCAATGGAAACTTGATCTTGATGGTGACGGCATTCAACTCTCTGTAGTCCACGCACATCCGGTGCGAACCATCCTTCTTCTTCACCAGTAAAACAGGTGCTCCCCACGGAGACACACTTGGATGGATATAACCCTTTTGCAAAAGCTCATCCAACTGTCTACGTAGCTCCTCCAACTTTGCTGGAGCCATACAATATGGTGCTTTTGAAATGGGCTGCGCTCATAGAAAAGATCAATCTAGAACTCAAGAACTCGATCGAACGGCAGTCCTGACATCTCCTCGGGGAAGACGTCATCGAAATCTCTCACCACAGCTGGTCTGCTCACCTCCATCTGCATCACTAGAAGCTCCACCACTGGCTTGGCCTGAAATCTGACAGGCCCAAGCAAACTGCTACCGCTGCTGAACTCAAAGGTCGGGTGACCAGGAATCTCGAACACCACCTTCTTCCGTCGGTAATCGATCGTAGTAAAGAAACAACTAAGCCAATCCATCCCAGGAACAACATCATAATTGGTAATGTCGTGGATGATAAAATCGGCATAAAGCTCGAGTCCACAGGCAACAAAGGGACAAGATCGACAACCAAGGGACACCGAGATCACACCATTCCTGTAGCGATATCCCAGCTCTTGGAAAGAGGAGAAGTCGACAGAGAATGCTTGTCCACAAAACTCTGAGATAAGATGCACATGGATACACCGGAGTCGAAGAGAACTCGAGCAAGACAAGCACAAAAAAGAATAATCCCTAACAAACAAACTAGCAATCAAAACCTATGAAGGTGTTTTCGAGGATCCTTAGGGCACAAAAAATCTATTCCCGTCCTAAGTCGGACGGAACATAGAAATAAAATGCGCAGCAGAAAAATAATGTTAATCTAATTAACATGCAGCCCTAAGGAACCAGACACTCTTAGCCAGGATCTCTGCCAACTTGGGGTGGATCTGACCACCCCCAAGAGGGATCTAAACTACTGCGAATAATTAAAACGAAAGCTTATAAAACACATACCTGGGGCAGGCGAGATATTCCGCACCATCTTCCGAGCAGCTCCCCATCCCACGCCGAGCCGCTCCTCGAACCGCTCCGCATCCCGAGGCGAGCAATCCTCATATCGCCAAGCCAACCATGCACCGAAGAAAGTTTCACGCGAGTGAAAGTCTTCGCTAAGATTTCGGATCCGAATCCGAACTCCTTTGTGGCTTTGCTAGAGCCCTCAGGAGTTAGGCAGAAATATAAGGAGAAGAAGAATTGATTTAAGCTGCGATCTGAGCGTGCTCCAACATTTTCGGGAGACACTCAGATCTTGAGCTTGGGACAAGTTTGAAGGAAGGGGGAGGCCCCTATTTATATAGGTGGCTGACTCTCCCCTTTTCCGCACAATCGATGTGGGACTATTAAATTAAAGTTAAGTAAATCAAGTTAGTACACTTTTCACAAAGGGCAAACTTCCGTGAATTTAACTCCCTCACCGTTGAGCTTCATGATTGATACTACCTATCAATTAGAAGGGTGTTCAACGGTTAACGCATAGGAAAAAATGGCGAGTCAATCGGGGTCTGTTTGACCCTCCAATTGATCGCCCAAAGTTCAGCCCAAGGCATGTTTTTCGCAAAAACTGAACCGTCAAAACTGCTCTGCCCTAGGTTCAGAAAATATGCTCTGTAGGACCCACCAGGCCAGCTGGTCGAGCCCAGACCAGGCTAGACGCCTGGTCTGGGCGCACCCAGCCTAGTGCGCCCAGCCAGGGTGTCAGGCCCCGGCCAGGGCGCTAGGCGCCTGGGACTGGGCCAGCGCCCAGGCCCAGGACGCTTGCCCTGGGCGTCTGGGCAGGCGCCTAGGCGGTTGGTCCTGGGCGTCGTGCCCAGGCCCAGGGAGCTGGCGCACATGGCCCCTGGCCCTGGCTGGCCAGGTACCCAGGCCAGACCCTAGTTTAGCCCGGGTCAACCTGTTCTGACCCATGCCCTGTTTGGGCATGGGTCAGAACCCTTTGAGTTGTTTTGGGCGTATCTTGGGCATCTGGCATCTGATTTGGACGTCGTTCAAACCTGGGTTTAGACCGGGACATTCCCGTCTTACCCGTGAAATTTTCCTTACGTTTATTTATTAATATGGTCTTAAACTATTTAAGACACATTTAATCTCTTTTGCATCATATGCAAATTAGTCCCCTATCTTAGCTTAAATTGTCATTTGCATCAAAATGCAATTTTCTCTTCCTTTGCATCAAATGCAAATTATTCTCCCTAACTAATTGCTACTTATTACTAGACAAAGGTTGCACTTTGTGTGAGACCCTACAGCCTGACCCTTATAACAGGTTGGGCTCGAAGCCATATACGGCAGTGACCACGAGAAGTGGTTGTCGTCCTTACTTCAGAATCATAATTATGTGGTTAACTCATTGACATGATATTGTCGGAACCACCCTGACTGTGTCCGTGAAGAATTCTGAAGTTATATTCTCTTCGTCTAAACTATGTCGTGTAGATCAAGTCTAGGGTACGGTCAAACTGTCAACCCCAATAACTTGACGATGGTTAGTTTCTATCGATCTTTAGTCAACTAATGTTGGACTTCTTCCAACATATTCTGATCAGAGATTTTACTAAAGACCGAACTAACTCTACAACACTAACTCCCATTGACCAGGAGAGACGAATCCTCTCTTGGTCATTACTCTCCTCGTACGCTTCAAGTGACACCCAATCAAAGACCTTTCGACAGGCCTAGCCTCGAAGCTAGGTCAGTGGTCTAAGTGGCACTATTCACGCAAGGTTCGTAAAATGACCTCAAGTCAAAAGACCAATTTGCCTATCATCACTAAGAGTTATAATTGATAGATTGGTCAATATAACCATATGATAACTCTTGTGGATCGTTCAGTGAACTCATTCTCTAGTGAGCACCTGTGTCTCGTATTCGACTTCGCCAAGTCAAACGATCATGAGATCATCGCCACTGCTAAACGGTGAAGACTAAGACACAATGGTCAATCCGATGTTTTGATATCCTTGTCTCGAAACATCTACGACCACGAACCCTTTTAGACTTATGCTATAGACGGTCAAACATTTCTCTATGATTGAGATACTCATCTCGATACCTGTTTGACCTTGTATAAAGTCTCAGGACTTTACCTAAGTTAATATCTAATGTTAACTACATTATAAAATAACTTAGATAAATTATTACCAAACAGATTACTGTTATTTCGAACAAGATGTTTGTGATATTCATACAGAGATAAATAGCCTCAAGGGCATCATCTCTCTACATCTCCTACATGCACTCAGGCCCATTTACCCCGGCATCTTATACCGTTTTTACACATAAGTTTTTCTAGACTTCATATGGTAGAGCCTTCGTGAGTGGATCTGCTAAACCGTCTACTCTTTAGACTTAATGGCTTTCTATGTTCATGTTGGACTAACCATTTGAATCTTATTCAAATAATTCACTTGGTCTGTCGGAATCCATAATATTTTATTTCCCTAGATCTCATCTAGCTCATCGTACCTTACGATAATCATTTAAATTTGTTACTGGTCATATAAAATGGCTCATATCTGTTTCTGATAAAGTGTCAAACCTTTTGATTACTTTGTCAAAATAAATGTTCCATCCCTTTGATTCCTTGCATGTAATTTATACGCTCACACTGACCTTGAAAAATTTCTGGCCAATTCATATAAGTTGGTTCGTCTAAATCATATTTAGAAAAACGAACTTATAAGTGAATGCTCCAATTTTCATGGTTAACATGAGCGTTTACATCAAGTTTGGTCCGAGTAGATCTGTACACATCTGCTGGCGAAAAAAGTTTCATCATAATCTGTTTATAGGAATTAGGATGAAAATAGTTCTCGACCAACATGATTGTACTTCACTATTTTATTTCTGCGCCATTCTTTTAACTTAAAGATTTACTTGCAGAAAGTGAGGAAACATTTTCCTTGGGCACGTAAACTAAATTCCAAAAATTATTTACGCGCACGGACATATTCTGATGGCATCAAGTTATAAATCGGAGTTACTACTCCGAATTTCATCCTAGAAGTTGACTAAGTCATCATCAATGATGATGTCTAACTTGACCCTTCGTCTCACGAGATTCGAGTAATTATACAACTTCCTAATGATCGATTTAATGAATATCTTATTGATAATGTCCTCATAGAACATTATCAAAACCTAGGCATTACTATCTGGGACTTAACCCAGAGGGAGGACTTAACTCAGAGTCACTTGTTATGGATCGCACCAAGTCTAACTAAGTGTGATTCATACCTTTTAACACACTGATATATTAACAGACTTGACCTGAGAGAAAAGCACATTTTCTTTTAATTACGCATGATTTTATGTAGCTAAGTATTTGACCATTAGATCTAATTGAATCAGTTTAAATACTTTTGTCATTTTGTTCTTTATTTTATCAGACTTGTGTTTCATCAAGAACACGTGTCTTAATAAAATATAAGAATAACTTATTTTGATTAATTTAGACTTGGGTACATCAGTATGTATGAGACTGAGTTCAACAACTCATTCTCCCACTGTCTTACAGATGTGTTTCGGCCATTATATCTAAGAGGATAAGATTCACAAGTGTCCATAGACTTCATAATACGAGAGGTCAGACCCCTCTTTATGGGACTTATGAAGCTTAGTCTCTCGATACGGCCTAGTCTATTTTGCCATATAAGTTTGCTACTATCTTGTGTATTTATATGTTAACATTTAATATATTATAGTTATTACAAATTACTAACACAAAACATTGCTTCAGAAGCAAGGTGACGACATTCGTCTAAGTGTGTTAGACGTCTTTTGTATAACAATTATTTTGAAATCGTGACATCAAAATATGTCACTTTTTCATTTTCTCTACTTATACCTTTATTAATGATAAATATAACTAACTTTATCAATTGACTTTCCGGAGTGCCTTCTTCCTTTTCTAAATCATATTTAGATATTAAATAGCCCAACATAAATGAATAGCTATGCAAGCCTCTCATGTATCCAAACACCTGAGCTTTGCAACCTTGAATGTAGCTCAACAAGTTGCTCGTCTCAAGATCCGGTCGGGATGCATAGTCTTGCACCGCTCATGCACTCGTATTCGACTCAAACAGTTTGACCGAATTTTCGAACTTTGCGGATCAAAATTGTTTTTCCATACAACCTTGAGTGTAGCTCAACAAGTTGTATGGAGAAACATACTTCGAATATTCTATATGTTCAAGCTGCCTCATATAAAGACAAGTGACATGTAGCATGAATTTATTTGTTGGACCCAGAGCTTAATGAAATCATATTTCTTACGTCTGTTCTTTAAGAATGTCTTTTTAATGTCAACGAGAATATAGTTTAATTCTATCAATTAGATTTTAACTTGATATTCAATTAATCAACCTATTTGACCAGTTAACTTATTTCATTAAAATATTATATTTTGATTCTGATACGTCTATTTTGCAAAGGCCCAACAACATAGGCCCAAAAGCACAGCCCACCGAACGAAGCCCGAAAGATACGAGCCTGGATGCCCGACCGCCGATCGGAAGCCCATCTGCAAGATCAGGCCCGCCCGGTAAA
The DNA here is from genome assembly GCA_030789695.1 of Scilla litardierei. Lineage (NCBI taxonomy): Eukaryota > Viridiplantae > Streptophyta > Magnoliopsida > Asparagales > Asparagaceae > Scilla > Scilla litardierei. Next base: position 255,244,376 of record CM061133.1, read on the forward strand.
GCTCCATAGAGGACCCCCAAATGTCGATCCGACCCGGCCCCGATAACGCACGAGTCACTCATCCACTCCAGCGATAACCGTTCCCCCGATCCTGTTACCACTTAATGGCTGTTATGGGGAGGTGCTGGCATGGCGTAGGGAGCGGCGACGGGGGGGCGGATTGAGGGGGCACGATCGAGGGCAGACGGGTGGCGTGGGTCGGGGGCAATCACGGCGGGAGGTCTACAAAAGGGTTAGAAGGACGACTGCACCAGGGACCGCATGTCAGGTATCTAAAACCTAAGGTACTCCATCAATGACCTAGTTCCCCCATTTCATCTCCTTCCTCCCCCGCTCGCGCTGTGAGACGCCGTTCAGATCTTCTCTCGAGTCGAACCGTCTCCACCGGGCCTCCCTTCTCAGATCACTATCTGACTTAGGCATCGGAGTGGATTTGGCCGGAACCAAGGTCCGGCCCCCCTGACGAGTGTTCTCGTCTACACAGGAGGATATCAGATCCACGGGCCGAGGCTTCCCCTCCGCCCCCCGACCGGCCATGTAACCAGCGGGACGATCGAGGCTACCCCTCGTCACCCGCCCGACCGAGGCCGAGCACGACCGTCCGAGGCCGAGCGTTTCACACCGGGCCGAGGCTTCCCCTCCGCCCCGCGACCGGCCACGTAACCAGCGGGATGATCGAGGCTACCCCTCGTCGTCCGACCGTCCGAGGCCGAGCGTCTCTGATCGGGTCGAGGCTTCCCCTCGCCCTCCTTGCAACCGAGGACCCCGATTCGGCCCAGTCGACGCGCTCCACGTCTGCTGCAACTCCGACTCGCATCTCGTCTGCACCGACTCGACACACCCGAGGGACCCCCGTGGGCCCCTTGACCACGTTAACCGGGTTATCCACGGTCAACGCTTTTATAGTGAGAAAACACTCTGAAACATCTGGCGCCGTCTGTGGGAACCAAACTGTCCCACTAAGAAACAAACCGCACCTGCAATGGCATGAGCCAGCAACGGAAAGAGACGCATGCCCCCCATCCCGGAGGAGGGGAACGACGCATCCACCGGCAACCTTGAAGTCACCCCCGTCAGCAATCACCCCGCCCCCTAAACCGAAGAGATTGGCGGGTCGGAACTGGCCACACAGGGACAACTCCGTTCCCTGGCCCAGGAGACCAATGCGAACATCCAGACGTTGGTCACGGCAGTACAGCAGCTCGTCGGCACTGCGCCAGCTAACGGAGGCGCGTTGGGCGACGACCATCGTTGGGCGGGGGGTCCCCCGCTCTTACGATCCGCTGTGGTAGATGACCACGGGAACCAAAGACCGAACACGGAGCGTCGGTTCACGTTGTCCGGCCCCCGTCAGGCGAGATCGTGCGCCTCCTCCCCTCGTCGTGAAAGGAGCCGAAGAGAAACTGAAGGCACGGGGGACGAATCGGTGACCGCGTCGTCTCGTCGACCACGATCACCCCACCGCAGGAGAAGCAATCGACACCACTCGAGATACCGATCGCGGCGGAGCAGGAGCTCCCGCCGGAGGATCCGGGAACGCCGGGCCAGCCCGACCCCCAGTGTGGCGAGGGCCGTGGAGCCAGCCCCGCCGGCGCATGTACCCCCTCCACCACCGAACGAACCAGAGGCGGGCGGGTGTCGAACCCCCCGGGGCATCCACGGAGACCGGTGCCCCCTATCACGGAGAATAACTGACACACGGGTCCCCTCTCGATTCAAGATCCCGGCACTGGGGAAGTATGACGGGATAGGAGACCAAGGAAACCACGTGATGGACTACGAGGGGGACATGTCCTTCCAAGGAGCCGACGATGACCTGCTCTGCCGGGGCTTCAATTCGACTCTCAGGGGAGCGGCAAGGACCTGGTACCGCAGCCTACCCAGCCGCTCCATCGACAGCTTTGAGGAACTCACCCAGCTGTTCTGCAAAAAGTTCATGGCAGGGAGACAGGTAAAGCCTGATGCTGAACATCTGTTTAACATGGTGCAGGGCCCAGCCGAGCCGCTCCGACAGTTCATGCGTCGCTTCAACGCGGAAAGGCTGAACGTGAACAGCCCTCCCGACCTTGTTGTCCAAACGGCCCTTAAGAAAGGGCTACGCCATAGAGGCCTTAAGAAATCCCTGCACAACGATCCCCCGAAGGACCTCCCAGGGATCATGGCGAGGGCCGAGCGCTTCATGTTAACCGAGGAGACCTTGGCCATTGAGGCAGGAAAGGCCACTCGAGGAACCAAGCGCGGCGACAGCGGACGAGGCAGCCCCGAAGGGTACCGGACCGAGAAGAGGCCGAGAAACAGGCAGCGGGGAGAGGGTACGATGGAAGCCACCCCAGACGCCATCCTCACTCAAGTACAGAAGGAAGAGCGCACCGATCGCCCCCCACCGAAGGCAAAAAGAGGTGGGAAGAATGGGGAGAAGTACTGTAAGTACCACAAGGACAATGGCCACGACACTGAAGACTACTGGCACTTAAAGAAGGACATTGAGAAGCTTATTAGCCGGGGGCACGCCAGGAGTTTAGCTGAAGAGCCGGCCCACGGAGAAGGGACCTCCATGCAACCAGACAAGGGGAAGAAGATCAACACCGTCCAAGGACCCCTCCGCATCATAGAGTGATCGGGCGAGGTCCCTCCCCCCAGCCGTAGCCTAATCCGAGGGGATTATCTAGGTTTACATCCCTCTGTCTAGCTTTATTTCCTTTTCCTTTCCTCCAAATGTACTAGTCCGACTGGGCCCTTAAGAGTACAATTGCATTCCCATTTGTCTTTTCTTAATCTTCGACGGAATCAACATTTCGCTATGGGTGCAAAAGAATGAAGTCCGTCACCTCACTAGAGGGGGAGGGGGAGCTTCGTTCTCGCCGACCAACTCCTGCGCTCATAAGTCTGGAGGCAATTCTCCCAGCCAGCGCGGACGCCGACCGGTCCTAAGCCGAGGGGCTTCGCCCTCGCTGACCGATTCCTGCGCTCGTAAGACTGGGGGCAAGCGCGGACGCCGACCGGTCCTAAGCCGAGGAACTTCGCTCTCGCCTGACCAACTCCTGCGCTCATAAGTCTGGGGGCAATTCCCCCAGCCAGCGCGGACGCCGACCGGTCCTAAGCCGAGGAGCTTCGCCCTCGCCGACCAACTCATGTGCTCATAAGTCTGGAGGCAATTCCCCCAGCCAGCGCGGACGCCGACCGGTCCTAAGCCGAGGAGCTTCGCCCTCGCCGACCAACTCCTGCGCTCATAAGTCTGGAGGCAATTCCCCCAGCCAGCGCGGGCGCCGACCGGTCCCAAGCCGAGGAGCTTTTCCCTCGCCGACCGACTCCAGCGCTCATAAGTCTGGGAGCAATTCCCCCAGCCAGCGCGGACGCCGACCGGTCCTAAGCCGAGGAGCTTTGCCCTCGCCGACCGACTCCTGCGCTCATAAGTCTGGGGGCAATTCCCCAGCCAGCACGGACGCCGACCGGTCCTAAGCCGAGGAGCTTTGCCCTCGCCGAACGACTCCTGCGCTCGTAAGTCTGGGGGCAATTCCCCCAGCCAGCACGGACGCCGACCGGTCCTAAGCCGAGGACCTTTGCCCTCGCCGACCGACTCCTGCGCTCATAAGTCTGGGGGCAATTCCCCCAGCCAGCTCGGGCGTCAACCAGTCCTAGGCCGAGGACGAGGCAGCAAAACAAAATACGCGAGAAGTCCGAGTAAGTCAATTTCATTTATAACAGTTAACCAAGGTACAAAAGTGTGTCTTATTTACAGGGAATCGAAGCGAAGAAACCTCTCTACAAATAATCCGCTCTCGACGGACAACAAAGTTTGTCACCTACAGAAGCTAGGGCGACCCCGACAGAGCGAAACTTGTTGGCTAAGGACCCAAAGTCGCCGGCCTAATCGAACATCCATGCAACCAGCAATTATTGGCTCTGAAGCAGGGAGCCGGTAGCGAAGCCGAAGGAGATATCAGGGGCAGGAATCCATTTCAAGTAGACTGGCCCAAAGCGAAGCGGATGCTAAAAAATTTGAGGATAAAAACAAGGGTGGCAGGCCGGGAAAGGAGGACTTAAGGAGCCCGAGATCGGGAGGCCGCGTCCCCTGGCGCCTCCCCCTGCTCGGAGCGAGAGGGAGCGACCGGAGGAGCGGCTTGCCGAACGCGCTCCGCACAATCCCAGAAGGAAGACTGGACGACTTCGACGATCCGAAGGGCGATGAGGTCTTCATACGTACCGAAGGCCTCCCTGAGAACCTCGAAGATCTTCTCCCCCGGGGTCCCGACGACACCCCTCTCCACCTCCTCCGCAAGCCAAGCCACCTGACGCCGATCCGACAGTTCCCTCTGAAGCTCCTCCCTCTCCATGTGGAACGACTCCGCCGCTTCCTCAGCCGACTGCCGAGCGTCCTCCAACTTTCCCTGAAGGTCACCCACTCGTCCCTCCAACTCGGACACACGGAGCTTGAGATGCCGAGACTCCATCTGGGCCTCCGTCATAGCCACCTCCGCCGCCCTGGCCTGCTCATGGGCCCTCGCGGAGGACTCCTCCAGCTCCCTCAAGCGGACGGCTCGGCACTGCAACTCCACGGCGAGCGCTGAACCCTGGAAGACAAGACATGGGCTAAGAAGAGAATGAAGGGAAGGAAAGGACAGCAAGATAGCCGAACCTGTTGGAGGATCCAGACCAAGGAATCCGACACCTTGTCGACGGGGATCTTCTCGAGGAGACTGCGGTCCCGGGGAAGGACGGAGACCTCAGCAACCTGCTGAGCCAAGGCTCGGTCGACAAACACCGAACACCCGGGGGTGACATCGAGGGAAGCCAAATTGCTCGCCAACAGGGTTCCGATCCCCGGTGATATAGGCGGGGACGCTACGAGGGGGGTGGTTGTCAGGGCCACCGGAAGATCCCTGGTGGTCGTCGCAGGAAGCACGGAACACGCCGGACTGGAGGGATCCACATCCTCCTTCCTCTTCTTCCCTCCGTGAGGCTCCGAGGGCGCCGAAGAGGAGCGCTTCCGCCTCGCACCATCCCCACCCTCGGGAACTAGGGGGCGCGCCAAGGGCAGGAGGGACTGCACCGGACCCGTCGTTACCCCCCCGCCTCTTGGGCTGGCGGGGCGGATCCGGCCCTTGCGGCCCCCCTGGAAAGGAGATCGCCAGAAGAAGAGGCGGGAGGCACGGCCACCACCTTACCCACAGAAGGCTCGGCTCAGCGCACCTCCTCCTCAACGGTCCGCCGAGGCGCCCTTCCAGAGGTACTACCCTGGCTCCGAGCGGCTCCACGACGGATCAGCTCATCAACATCACGGGTGAACTCGCGACCAGCCATTCATGCAAGGGAAACCGAAATCAGGGTAAGCTACGGGGCAACCCAGGACTGAAAAAGCGACCTACCCGGAGACCACAAGACGGCCTTCAAAAGTAGGTCGTCCAACAAAGACCAGATGGATTTCGCCTCCAAGGGGAGGGTCGACAGCAGCGCGGCGGTCGCTAGCTCTGCCTCAGAGAGGGCTAGCATTGAGTCGGGCCGGACCGACCCACCCCAGCCTGTCAGAATTCAGGCACCCTCCCGGAAGACCTCGAAGACATAATCCGAACTCCAATCCCCCGACCAGCGGGGTAGCCCGATCAGACATTCCCTCCTCGAGCGGGCTCGGAGTTGCAACCATGACCCGGGGCTGACCGTCTGGATCCGATAAAACTAAAAGAGAAGGGAGAGAGACGGCTCCAGACCACGGGTACAGCAGAGCATCACGAAGCCCGTCAGTACCGCAATCGAACATGGGGTGAACTGGTAAAGGGGCACCATGAGATACTCCATGACCTGGATGAGGAAGGGATTGAGCGGGAAATGAAGACCCAGGCGGAACATCTCGACGTAGACGCCGACCGCATTGCTCCTCGGAAGGCAGATCCGCTCGTCGATGAACGGGACTCGAACATCGTACGGGTAGCAGAGATACCTTCCCCGGATCTCCGTGGCCACTGAAGGAGGAGTCCCCGACGGCGTTCGGAGGATAACCGGGGGCACATTAAGCCGCATGGCAGCCGACGCCACATCATCGCCGGCGTAGTCCGGGAAGAGCTTCCCCTTCCCCTTATCTCGAAAGGAACGACTCCCAGAAGAAGAACCTGATCCCACGAGCCGGGACCCGCCCCGCCTCGACTCAGGAAGGTCCCTCGCCCCTTGGCCGGAACCACCTATCCTAAGAAAAGCCATAATATGAAAATAAGAAAGGAGTTACCTTTTATGTTAATTTGGAGAAGACACGGAAACGAAGGCGATGGGAGACTCCAAGTTGCAGAAAGCAAAGACGGAGGGAAGAGCAAGGAAGGAATTGGGATCCACACAGCCGGGGATCTTATATACCAGACTCAGGGGAGGATTCGAAGCGCCTGACAGGAACGCGTGGCAGGCCTCGAAGAACCGGCAGCGTTTCGAAATCGGCGCCAAAGGAAGTCCAATCGATCCGCCCCATCATTACCTTCATTTATAACCACGCCTCGACTGACGCGCCACTCGGAACCCCAAAAGTCACATCGGTCGAACCGAACCAGCCAAGGCCGATCGGCAACACCGATGGGGGCAATTGATACGTCTATTTTGCGAAGGCCCAACAACATAGGCCCAAAAGCACAGCCCACCGAACGAAGCCCGAAAGATACGAGCCTGGATGCCCGACCGCCGATCGGAAGCCCATCTGTAAGATCAGGCCCGCCCGGCAAAGCTCCATAGAGGACCCCCAAATGTCGATCCGACCTGGCCCCGATAACGCACGAGTCACTCACCCACTCCAGCGATAACCGTTCCCCCGATCCCGTTACCACTTAATGGCTGTTATAGGGAGGTGCTGGCATGGCGTAGGGAGCGGCGACGGGGGGGCGGATTTAGGGGGCACGATCGAGGGCAGACGGGCGGTGTGGGTCGGGGGCAATCACGGCGGGAGGTCTACAAAAGGGTTAGAAGGACGACTGCACCAGGGACTGCATGTCAGGTATCTAAAACCTAAGGTACTCCATCAACGACCTAGTTCCCCCATTTCATCTCCTTCCTCCCCCGCTCGCGCTGTGAGACGCCGTTCAGATCTCCTCTCGAGTCGAACCGTCTCCGCCGGGCCTCCCTTCTCAGATCACTATCTGACTTAGGCATCGGAGGGGATTTGGCCGGAACCAAGGTCCGGCCCCCCTAACGAGTGTTCTCGTCTACACAGGAGGACATCAGATCCACGGGCCGAGGCTTCCCCTCCGCCCCCCGACCGGCCACGTAACCAGCGGGACGATCGAGGCTACCCCTCGTCACCCGCCCGACCGAGGCCGAGCACGACCGTCCGAGGCCGAGCGTTTCACACCGGGCCGAGGCTTCCCCTCCACCCCGCGACCGGCCACGTAACCAGCGGGACGATCGAGGCTACCCCTCGTCATCCGACCGTCCGAGGCTGAGCGTCTCTGATCGGGTCGAGGCTTCCCCTTGCCCTCCTTGCAACCGAGGACCCCGATTCGGCCCAGTCGACGCGCTCCACGTCGTCTGCAACTCCGACTCGCGTCTCGTCTGCACCGACTCGACACACCCGAGGGACCCCCGTGGGCCCCTTGACCACGTTGACCGGGTTATCCGCGGTCAACGCTTTTGTAGTGAGAAAACACTCTGAAACAGATTCCATTTGTAAACTTAGAACTTACCCTAGTTTAGCATATGTTCAATATTAAATATAGGTAGATTGGCTTTTATCTATCTATACCCTCCCACTATTTTCACGATCATTTTAAGCTTCAATAATAAACGATTTAATCAAATTAAATTAATAGGTAAGAGGTCCAATCACCTTAAGCCTAACAACCTCGGTGTATTCACGACAAATCACTTGGCTTTGTAATCAGAAGATGACTATTCATCGATCATATCAGATATGACCCTCTTATCGGTTTTTACCCATAGCCATTTGTGATCATGAGTGTGCTCATCCAAATCACAATGTCTAGTCTAGTCGGACCCTTGTTTTCGTGTCTAGCCTGATTTGCCCCGGTGCTTGGTGTATTTACGACCCGTCGGTTTGGGTCAGGTCTTAGACTACATCATATGTGTTTAAGAAATTGATTTCTATAAGATTGCCATGTCACAGCTAAAGTGTAGCTCAACAACTGTAACACGGGTCCTATAGTTGCCAACCCCTAAAACAAGGAGGGCTACGGCTAATCTTGAAAAAGATTATTAACGTATTTAACTTAGATATAGTCCAGTGTGTCATATAATTATGATTCGCGTCATTGCGGTCCAGCGAACACAGCCAAGGAATTGATCAAGCCAGGATCACTTATCCCTTAGACTAGCTATGGTGATCCAACAAACTTAGCCAAGCACATTGACTGGATCATGGTCCATTGAATGAAGCTTGCCATTTTTATATGCGTGCTATAGACTAAAAACTTTTATTAACAACTAATTAATCATATCAACTAGTTGAATCCTTAAATTCAAAATTTTAGGATTTGTTTAATAAATTTTATTAGATCCTTATCAACTATAAGGTTCACGTGCTATCCTAATCGTTATTAGGATTTTAATAAATTTATTAACAACGCTAAAGCAAAGTCCTTTAATGAGAATTAATCATAACAATTAAAATAAAATTTTCATTAAAGGTAATATCCTAATCAAGAATTAGGTCTTAAAGTGTTGTTAATGTTTTATTAAAACATAGCATGTCATTAGAATGTATCTCATAAATTTTAATGGTTTCTTAATGGCTAACCTAAGAGGTATGTCGTGTTATCAAATATGGGACAAGATGACATAGCCATTAACATAAAGTTACACTAATTTTAACACATAAAAAGAGTGTACAACTATTTAATAATGTTTATCATATAAACAATTTTAGCATGCATACTTAAATTTAACATTTAAATTTAAAAATAGGATTTTTAAAACATTTTATTTTATCTAATTAAAAAAACTTGTTTTAAAAGATCACAAAATTTTGCATGCTACTTAAAATATTTATCGCATAAAAAATTTTAGGCTTTTAAAATTAGTTTTAAAAATATCACATAAATTTACAACATCATTTTAAAAAATTTCATGTTTAAAATTTTATCATATAAAATATTTAAACATCTAAAATCTTTTTAAAATTATCGCAAAATTTAAAGAAACCCTTTTTCTGTATTTAAAAGTGTTCAATTAATTAATCGCAGTCCTAGATCAGCATACAGACATGGCTCTGATACCACTGAAGGCGTTTTCGAGGACCCTTAGGGCACAAAAACTCTATTCCCGTCCTAAGCCGGACGGAATATAGACATAAAATGCGCAGCGGAAAAATAATGTTAATCTGATTAATATGCAGCCCTAAGGAACCGGACCCTCTTAGCCATGATTTCTGCCAACTTGGGGTGGATCTGACCACCCCAAGAGGGATCTAAACTACTACGAATTATTAAAACAAAAGCTTATAAAACACATACCCGGAATCTCAACCCTGGGGCAGGCGAGATGTTCTGCACCGTCTTCCGAGCCGCTCCCCATCCCACGCCGAGCCGCTCCTACCGCTCTGCATCCCGAGGCGACCAATCCTCGTGTCGCCAAGCCAACCACGCGTCGAAGAAAGTTTCACGCGAGTGAAAGCCTTCGCCAAGATTTCAGATCCGAATCCGAACTCCTTCGTGGCTTTGCTAGGGCCCTCAGCAGTAAGGCAGAAATATAGGGAGAAGAAGAATTGATTTAATCTTCGATCTGAGCGTGCTCCAACATTTACGGGAGCCACTTAGATCTTGAGCTTGGGACAAAATTGGAGGAAGGGGCATGCCACTATTTATATAGGCAACTGACTCTCCCCTTTTCCGCACAACCGATGTGTGACTATTAAATTTGAGTTAATTAAATCAAGTTAGTTTGATTTTCACAAAGGGCAAACTTCCGTGAATTTTAACTCCCTCATCATTGAGCTTCATGATTGATAGAACCTATCAATTCGAAGGGTGTTCAACGGTGAACGCATATGAAAAAACGACGAGTCAGTCAGGGTCCGTTTGACCCTCCAATTGATCGCCCAAAGTTCAGCCCAAGGCTTATTTTTTGCAAAAACTGAGCCGTCAAAACTGCTCTGCCCTAGGTTCAGAAAATCTGCTCTGTGGGATCCACCAGGCCAACTAGGCGAGTACAGACCAGGCTGGACGCCTGGTCTGGGCGCACCTAGCCTGGTGCGCCCAGCCTAGGCGCCAGGCCCAGGCTAGGGCATTAGGCCCCGGCCTGGGCTAGGTGCCCAGGTGCCAGGCGCCTGGGCTTGGCGCCCAGGGCACCCGGCCCAGGGCGCCCAGGTGCCCAGGGCACCCAGGCACCCAAGCGCCCTGGGCGCATGGGCCTGGGCACCGGGCACAGGCCCAAGGCGCCGGGCGCCCAGGGCCCCTGGCCCTGGCTGGCCAGGTGCCCAGGCTAGACACTAGTCTGGCTTGGGTCAACCTGGTCTTACCAATGCCCAGTTTGGGCATGGGTTAGAACCCTTTGAGCTGTTTTTGGGCGTATCTTGGGCATCTGGCGTCCGATTTGGACGCCGTTCAAAACTGGGTTTAGACCAGTACATTCCCGTCTTACCCATGAACTTTTCCTTAAGTTTATTTTATTAAATATGGTCTTAAACTATTTAAGACACATTTAATCTCTTTTGCATCATATGCAAATTAGTCCCCTATCTTAGCTTAAATTGTCATTTGCATTAAAATGCAATTTTCTCTTCATTTGCATCAAATGCAAATTATTCTCCCTAACTAATTTCTACCTATTACTTGACGAAGGTCGCACTCTGTGTGAGACCCTACAGCCTGACCCTTACAATAGGTTGGGCTTGAAGCCCTATACGGCAGTGACCACGAGCAGTGGTTGCCGTCCCTGCTTCAGAATTATAATTATGTGGTTGACTCATTGACATGAGTATTGTCGAGACCACCCTGCCTGTGTCTATGATGAATTCTGCAGTTATAGTCTCTTCATCTAAACTATGTCGTATAGATCAGTCTAGGGTACAGTCAAACTGTCAACCCTAATAACTTTACTCCGGTTAGTTTCTATCGATCTTTAGTCAACTAATGTTGGACTTCTTCCAATATAATCTGATCAGAGATTTTACTAAAGACCGAACTAACTCTACGACACTAACTCCCATTGACCGGAAGAGATGAATCCTCTCTTGGTTATTACTCTCCTCGTACGCTTCAAGTGACACCCAATCAAAGACCTTTCGACAGGCCTAGCCTCGAAGCTAGGTCAGTGGTCTAAGTGGCACCATTCACGCACAGGTTAGTAAAATGACCTCAAGTCAAAAGACCAACTTGCCTATCATCACTAAGAGTTATCATTGACAGATTGGTCAATATAACCATATTATAACTCTTGTAGATCGTTCAGTGAACTCATTCTTTAATGAGCACATGTGTCTAGTCTTCGACTTCGCCAAGTCAAAAGATCATGAGATCATCGCCACTGCTAAACGGTGAAGACTAAGACATAATAGTCTATCCAATGTTTCGATATCATTGTCTCAAAACATCTACGACCATGAACCCTTTTAAACTTATGCTACAGATGGTCAAACATTTCTCTATGGTCGAGATACTCATTTCGATACCTGTTTGACCGTGCATAAAGTCTCAGGACTTTACCTAAGTTAATAACTAATGTTAACTACATTATAAAATTACTTAGATAAATTATTACCAAACAGCTTACTGTTATTTCGAACAAGATGTTTGTGCTATTCACACACAGATAAATAGCCTCGAGGGCATCATCTCTCTACAACCTATTCTAGCAAACAAGGTCTAATCTAACATGCAAGATCAACTAATGAAAAGTAAAGACTAGTCTGAGGATTACCTGCAATAACTCCATCCTCAGCCTTTGCCTCTACTGCAGTCACGAGAAAGCTTGCCTTCTAGGCTGAACGGCCTGTTGGAAAGCCTGCTTCTGGGGTATGAGAGGCACTCCACGTCTAGCAGCTACTGGTGCTCTCTGATGCTGATGCTGCTTAGCTTTCAGTCAATCCTTCAAGGTATGTGAAGCGTCGCCACAAACTAAACACTGGCCCAAGAACCTCCTGCACTGCTCCTTCACATGGCCAGTCCTGTCGCAAAAATGACATATCTTCGGACTATGCCCACCTGGCCTCTTAAAATGCACAGACTGAATAGGCCTCATCACTGGCCTAACCACAGCTCTGGCCTGCTCCATAGGCCTCTTCCTTGCACCTGAATACTGCACTCTCCTCTGATTGGCAATCTACTCCTGCCTCTTCGCAGCTATCAGCAACTTTCAGTAAGAGTCCAAGTCCGAAGAAGACATCAGACTCTGTAGCTCCAAGGATATACCCTGCAGGAATCGCTGAGCTCGATCCTCGGCGGTCCGAACCAAAGTTGGTGCAAAGCGGCTCAACCTGGTGAACTCTTGGTGGTACCGATCCACCATCAGACTCCCTTGCTTCAGGTTGATGAACTGCTGCATCAACTCCATCCTAACAGCTCGAGGGAAGAACTCCTCATCAAACTTCGCTTTGAAAGTGGCCCAAGGGATAGTCCTCACCAGCATCTGCTCCTCAGATTCCCACCAACTGCGGGCATTGTCCTTCAGTTGCTTCTTTACCAAATCGACCTATCCAGACGGGTCAACCTTCGAAAGAAGCAGGTTGTCCTCCGTGTTCTTCATCCATTCATCCGCAGCCAATGGTCCTTCTGACCCAGTGAAATATGTCGGGCCCAGCTCCTGAAACTGCTTCGCTCCAGGCTCGAAGCGAGGGGCATTCTGAAGCATGCCCTGCTGCACCTGCATCCTCTGATGAATCATCCTCATCATCTATGAAACAGTAGGTTCTCTATCAGCTCCAGCACCCAGCTGGTCCACCACCAGCTCGAGTAATGCGTCTTCCGGCTAACTAAGACAAGATAACATTCAGATTAGACTCAATTTATGACTTGAATGTTCCGAATATTTTAATGGATGTTTTTATAATTATTGTTGTTTCGATATTTCACAGGTGCAAATGGACCTGCATGGGCCACCACTAAAACATGTCACGCCCCGCTTTCCAAGTATGGAAGGCGAGACGTGAAGAGCTCCGCTCAGACTTGGAGCTGTGAAGCTGCAGTCTGATAAGCGTCTGGTAATTAAATCCATTAGCAGGTTCTTGCAATGCGATGAAACAACAACAATAATAAATGAAGAGCAGACATAAGATTATCCACTAAACAACATCCAAATATTATCCCAAACACGCAGAGATAGTCATATAGAAAATACATAGTCTGAATGAAGGCCTAAGCATGGCCAAAGATAAAACAGAGAGTGATAAGGTGCTACGCATCGAAAGCCTAACAACAACTACTAAAAGCAACATCAAATAAAATAAGTCCCCAGCTGAGACTAGGACTGGTCACCGGTGTCCTCCAACTCTGACTCTGCAGGGACCTCAACTCAACGTCTGCATACTGATCATCCTCAACAACAATCTCTGACTCTAAACCTAACATGTGACATCCAAAGAGAAGAGGGCACATGTCAGCAAAAATCTCTAGAATGAAATGGAGATTTCTGTGCAAGGAAACGTAAAGCAGAAAAGTACAACTAGCAGTTCTAAAATAATGGAAATGACATGGCATGTTATTTTGATGAATGCAACAGTTATACATGAGCATGATATGACACATCGTAGTGAAAGCTACTAAACAATATTCAAGATTTACTTTTATTCACGATGTGCACAGGGCTTACGCCTTTCAGCTGAAGTTGCTGTATGTGCATACTTCTACGCTGAGTGATCGCTTAACCCTACCCCTCCCACGTGTGTATGGACCGGGACCCATCTTCTGGATCACGAGCCAGGAAGTGTTATTGGCATATGGTTGTGCCCGCAAAACAGGTATAGCCTCAATAGGATGTAGGGATCAGGACCCTACTCGCCGCAGCTTACAATTAAAAGTAGCATGTGCTACACAATCATAAAGGAGCAGGTTGATGCATGAAATGACGTGGCAAGAGGCATGGACATGGCAATGAGCAGTTAAAAGTACGTACAGTTAATTTGAAAGTAAACGTGACATGCGGCATGAAATGAGAGCATAGCAAGGGTGTCGGATCTAGCTTCGTTGTCAAGCTAGATCAAATAAGGCGTCTAGGCAAATATCCTTTCATCGCCTAGTCTCTTTTACGCTATTACACAATTTGGCCTAAAACATGGCCTAAACAAATACTGGCAAGTATCACTTGCCTGACAACAATCACGCTGCGATCTCCGTTCAACAAATCCAAGATCTACCTATGTGCTCAGTCCAATCTAGCATACATTCCCAGTTTTTAGATCTTGATTAGTGAGTTATCAAAGCAGTAAAGTTACGGATTTTTAGTCTTGATTAGCATGCGATGTGGGGGTTCCTACGGAGCGGGGTTTACCTCTACACGATGCGAAAGCTACACTGACACGGGTAGCGATGTCAAGGGTTGGATTCTGGTAGTGCTAAGGTACGACGGGATAGCGACGATGAACAACACTCAATCGGGTAGCGGCACGATCACCGAACAATGACACGAAGTGGAAGGACAGCCGCTCGGTGTTCTATGGCATCGGGAAGACACGGACAACGGCACGGGGAGGCACGAGAGGCAGGAGAGGTGGTGGAGGGAAGGCCAAAATAGCACGAGGTCACTGGGGCTAGCTGCAGCCAGGGGAGGGCATGCACGACCGGAGGGTCGCCTGGGGGGCGGCCGACGGCAGGGGGAGCGGCCGGCGGCGGCCCAGGTGGCTGGTCGTGAGGCTTTAATGGGGGGTGAATGACAGTTTTTTAGGGTTTTTGAGGGTGTTTCCGGCTGTTTGGAAGAGGAGGGGTGGTTGTGTGATAGGGGTGGTTGGCCGAAGTAGGGGACAACAGAGGGGGTGGCCCGCGGCAGGGGGGTCGCCGGCGGTGGCGGCAGCAGACCGGCTGCGAGGTTTTAAGTGAGGGTGGAGGACAGTTTTTGTGGGGGTTTTTGAGGGTTTGTGTGAGGGCTTATGGAGGAGGAGGTAGGTGGTGATGCGTGGGGGAGGATGGCCAGAGGAGGGGAGATCGCCGGAGGAGGAGGAAGGGGCTGAATCTACGGCGAGTCGCGTGCGTGGGTGTTGCGGCGGTTGCTAGGTTTCGTGAGGAAGAAAGAAGCCCTAGTGTGTTGGGTTTAAAAGCATGATGTATGCTATATAGGTTCAAAATAGAGTGAACTTAAGGAAAAAGGGAAGAGAGAGAGAGAGAGAGAGAGAGAGAGAGAGAGAGAGAGAGAGAGAGATTTGATCGACTCCCCCCTCTTATATTTTTGTTTATTTCCTTGTATTTGCTTTACTTGTGAATGGATTTATCCGTGATATTGTCTTTGATTGTTTATATACCTGTAAATAAAAGCTGAGATGTGGCTTACCATCCATGTATTTCGAACAGAAGATTTGATCTAGGCCGATAGATAGATGCGTATAGGATATATTACGGCTAAATGATAGCAGTATGGTTCCCATATATTGATGAAGTATTTTGTAGGCAGCGAGCATCTCTCAAGCCAAGCACTTGACAGCATCTCTCAAGCCAAGCATCTCTCATGTTGCTGGATTTACATATGTGTTAAGAAAAGATTTCAGTGAAACAAGGAAAACTCCCAGAGTAAACAAATATCACCCGTAAGCATCAATGGAAAGCGTTATAATACTTAAACTCGTAGCTGATAACAGCATTAAACTCCATAATATTCTTCAATAAACAGATACATGCATTTCATGACATTTTTCATTACATCATAAACTCCAAGTTTGTCTCATAATTACATATTTTTACTTCCCCCTCATACACATCACTAATAAGTTGCATAATAAAAATCCTATCGCCATTACAGCTATTCCTATTTCAATTCCTATTCACATATCATTCTTCGTAGCTAATTTTGCTTTTGCTTCACGTCGTTCTATTTCATGTTCCAACAAGTAATTCGGCATCCCCTGAACTTGGTCAATAATATCATCTGCAAAGTCTGTTTCCACCTTTCTTTCGAAATCGCTTGCCCACATAAAGAATTTGCATCCTTTTGGCCAGTTGTGGCAATTGAAGTATGAACGACCACGATTTTTTTGGGAATGTGATATCTTCGCATATGTATCTAAGGGGCAATAACACTTTGGTCCATCACAACGTCACCTACTACTACCTGCATGAGTATTCGACGTGAAACCAGTTTTTTGCCTACCACCTGCATTGCTTCCTTGAGAATATATCTGAACCATATTGCCTACATTATAAAACAAACTGATTACGCATTAGCACACTATTTTTCAAATACAAAGACAACATCTCATTCTTAATCATACATTGCATTTAAAACCAATATAAATTACTTCAACAGTCTTGGAGATCAGTTTACTGTCAGATGAAAAAGAAAGAATGGTCAAAATTACTAAATTCTAAGGAAGTTAGTCTAGTTGATGATCAAATTTACTAATGTCTAAGAAATAATGCTCAGTTTACTTTACTACCAGCCTCAACTTACCAATAAGATGATAAGAATCTCTGAAGGAAACAAAAGACAGTACCGCATCTCAAAGGCCAATGGTAGAAGATCAGTGATAAACAAAGAAAAATAGAAGAATTAAGAGCTCCCTTAAGTCCAAATAGCAACCCATTAGGATGACAAACACATCAAATTAATCAAATCAATCTAAAGTGACAACAGGGGAATTATGTTTCGGATTTAAATCCATAGCCTCCAGGTCACTTCGAGAACCACGTTCCAAAGTTGCACAAATTCTAACAGCCATCTTAAGAATTAATCTAAAGTGACAACATGGTAATTATGTTTCAGATTTAAATCCATAGCGTCCAGGTCACTTCGAGAACCACGTTCCAGATGGAAGATTAAAAATTGACAGCTAAAGACAGTAAACAATCAGCGAAATTCAGAAAAATATGCCATAATGAAAGTTTCGTCCAAATATAAATTGAAGACAGTAAACAATCAGTGGGAATCACATACAAGAAAGTCTTAAAATTGAAACTCAAACCCTAAAAATTATTTTTTACCTTAATTTTTTATTCGCGTTTTAGGGCAGAAGAGGGGAAGAAGAGGCCAGCTGCTCTCGAGACAACCTTCGAGACAAAGGGGCCAGCTCCGTGTGTTGAGGTGATCTCCGTGTGTTGCGGCGCTGTTTCGATCACCCTTGCGTCGTTTTAGGGCATGAGAGGGGAGAAAGGGGAAGAAGAGGCTGACGATGCTTTAGGCCGACGATGACGAAGCTACTGAACGATGTCGAGGCTGCTGAACGATGATGACGAAGCTTCGATCACCCTTGCTCCGTTGAGTTCGGCCCCTAGATTTAGATTCAAGCTCCGTTGAGTTTTTTAGAGGCTAAGTCCGTTGATGACGATGCGCACAAGTTTTTTTTGTTTCTCATTACGAACAGAAGTCTCTCGTGACCCCAAATCAAGCCGGATCTGACGCGGGGGCAGAAGGGGCAAAACGCAAACAATGCAAAAAAGCGGAGCGTGTTTTCCAGAGCGTGTTTTTTTTTCAAAAAAGCCCTTCCAGCACTGGAAATTCCAGAGCTGACAGCATCACTCCATTAATATATATATATATATATATATATATATATATATATATATATATATATATATATATATATATATATATATATATATATATATATATAGCAAAAAATGTACCTAAGAACGTGTGCAGGTAGAATTACCTGCGCACGCCCCCTCTGTTCGGTGTTTGTAAGTATTTTTTTTTTTTGAATTTTTTTTTGCAGTAACTAGATATACTTGTTATGAAGCTCCCCACAAAATTTCAGGTCAATCCGACACCGTTTGAGCCTCCGTTCATCGATTTCAAAAACGTTGCGCAAAACTGTCCAAATTCTGGACAGTTTTGCGCAACGTTTTTGAAATCGATGAACGGAGGCTCAAACGGTGTCGGATTGACCTGAAATTTTGTGGGGAGCTTCATAACAAGTGTATCTAGCTACTGCAAAAAAAATTCAAAAAAAAATACTTACAAACCCCGAACAGAGGGGGCGTGCGCAGGTAATTCTACCTGCGCACGTTCTTAGGTACATTTTTTGCATATATATATATATATATATATATATATATATATATATATATATATATATATATTTATATATATGCAAAAAATGTACCTAAGAACGTGCGCAGGTAGAATTACCTGCGCACGCCCCCCTCTGTTCGGTGTTTGTAAGTATTTTTTTATGAAATTTTTTTTTGCAGTAGCTAGATATACTTGTTATGAAGCTCCCCACAAAATTTTAGGTCAATCCGACACCGTTTGAGCCTCCTTTCATCGATTTCAAAAACGTTGCGCAAAACTGTCCAAATTCTGGACAGTTTTGCGCAACGTTTTTGAAATCGATGAACGGAGGCTCAAACGGTGTCGGATTGACCTGAAATTTTGTGGGGAGCTTCATAACAAGTATATCTAGCTACTGCAAAAAAAAAATTCAAAAAAATATATTTAGAAACCCCGAACAGAGGGGGCGTGCGCAGGTAATTCTACCTGCGCACGTTCTCAGGCACATTTGCCCCTATATATATATATATGAGGGAAATGTGCCTAAGAATGACCTCGGGTAGAGATACCTGAGCACACCCCCGCTGTTTGGGGTTTGTGAGTATTTTTTTTTGAAATTTTTTTTTGCAGTAGGTAGATATACTTGTTATGTAGCTCCCCACAAAATTTCAGGTCAATCCAACACCGTTTGAGCCTCCGTTCATCGATTTCAAAAACGTTGCGCAAAACTGTCCAGAATTTGGACAGTTTTGCGCAACGTTTTTGAAATCGATGAACGGAGGCTCAAACGGTGTTGGATTGACCTGAAATTTTGTGGGGAGCTACATAACAAGTATATCTACCTACTGCAAAAAAATTTTCAAAAGAAAATACTCACAAACCCTGAACAGAGGGGGTGTGCTCAGGTATCTCTACCCAAGGTCATTCTTATGTACATTTTTGCTATATATATATATATATATATACATTTTTGGGGGTTATTTTTGTGGGTCATTTGATCCCTCCTCTATATATATATATATATATATATATATATATATATATATATATATATATATATATATATATATATCCCATATATATATATATATATATATATGTGTGTGTGTGTGTGTGGGTATATATTAGTTCAAGATGGGTGGTGAATAGCCTAGATTGAATTTTGGGTTTGGGTTTGATACTTATGAGATTCTTATTGCTATTTGGGATTAAAAGTGGGGTGCACTTGGGTTGATTGGAGAGAGAAGATGTGAGAGGGAGGGCGTAGAGTTAGGGTGATATAGGGTGGCGAATAGCTTAGGAAATCATGTTGATACGTATTAAGCCTATAGCTTTAATTAGGTTATTTGAATTTCAAATTAAGTAGGGTTAGGTGAATTATAAAGTGATTAGTGGAAAAAGTCGGTCTAGCGGTGTCCGATAATTATAAGAAAAATACCGGGACGACCGTGTCGATGAGAGGGTCGAGACTAAGATAATCAATCATAGGCTAGATAATGGAGAACGGAACTAAAAATAAAACGAGCAAACGACGAAGGTAAGAGTTACGACACCTCTTCAAACAAAGTTGTTTTGTGGGAGAACGACCCGTGAAATGACATTCACAAATAATTCCACAAATGAGTACTCTTTCAGAGGGTCACAACGACATATCACATTGTACGTTTGGAATACAAGAAGAGGTCAAAATAAATATGCGTACAAACAAAAGTACGCGCACGAAAAACGTACGATCGAAAAACGACCGTGACATCGAGCTTCCTCAAAGACCTTATACACTATCAAGACTCAAAAGAAAGATTACATCAAAAGAAAATAAAATTACAATAAATTCTTGATGTAAACTTCATATTTAAGCATCGTCTTGATGTCTTTGATCTCCATTATCTTTGATAGCTCCATATCCTTTTGAATATCATTGAATTGATCTTTAAAGTATTTTAATCTACAATACACTCCATGAAATAATTAGTACCAATATGTTGCACATCATCAAAACTAGCTATGTATACCCATTATCCAACATTCTCCGCCTTTTTGATTATGATAACATATTGCATAAAAATATGAAATTTTCAATGCAATACATCATGAGTGTATGTGTACATTCTTATTTTCCTAACACTTCTACTCCTTTGGCATTATCAAAAAGAAATAATATTCATTCACACCTAGATATATGTATATAGGGATTCAATATCCTAATATATCACTCCCCCTAAATGTGAGACCAAGTGTTATGCATCAACGGGATAATATAGAGACTCTTACAAAACTTTTGCTCAAGCCCCCTAAATTTATGTACTTTCTTGAAATTTTCTTGTAGCAGGCTATTAACCCCCATCAAATTTGAGAACCAACATATCAAACATACAATTTTGGTCCTCTTTGCTTTTCGAGTCCATGGGGTTAGATGCAAAATTCATATATTGGGGAACCAAATCCAATTAGGTTTTGATTTCACATCACACATATACTTATAATCTCTATAATAATGCATATCGTGCATGAACCCAGAAATATATTTATCTTTCATTTGAATTTTCCCATATTTAGGAATCCAAACTTGGATGAAGCCATTTCTGGACCTACGAGTTCTAGTGTGATCAATTTTAAGCCTATCATTTTGTGTACCATATCTTAGGCTAAATTTACTATTAGATGGCCTTTAATAAATAATCAAGTCATCTAATTTCTCATTGCACCTATTAAACTTATCCACATTTTTATACAACTCATCATATTTGGGCTTAGTGGTAGTCAAGAGCTTATCTAAGGCATTTAACCTAGTGTGAAGATATCTAATCTCGTCACTGAGTACACTATTTCTAGTGATCAATTTTAAGTTTTCATCTCTCATCTTTTCCACATCTACAATGGGCATACAATCACGATGAATCTTTTTAAATTTACTATGTTCCTTAAGCAATGATTCATATGTGGAAAGTAACTTTCTAAACATAGCATCATCCTCATCAAAAAAATCATTTTCACTCTAAAAGGATTCAGATTCAGATTTAGAATTTCATCTTTATCATGAATTCCCATGAAGCACAGGTATGCTTTTTCTTCTTTTTCATTTTATTCTTCACTCTCACTTGATGAGTCATCAAAGAAGAATTGGAATCTTGATCCCATGCCGCAAATGCTTGTTTCTTGAACTTTGGCCATTTTGATGATTCTTTGGCTTTGTCATTTCCTTTGACCTTCTTCTTTTGTAGTGGACATTCATTAATGCCATGTCCGGGCCTATTGCAACCAAAACAAAAAATGTCATGAGATAATCTTTTCTTATTGAAATTTGACTTATGTTTGAGAAATTTCTTGTATCGGCTTGTCATGAAGCATATTTGCTCATCATCAGATTCTTCCTTCTTCTCCGAGATAGATTTGAGCTAAAGTCTTCTTCTTATTGGCTTCCTCTTTGTCATGCTTTCGTTGGAGTCCGAATTCATATGCTGTGATATTAGCAACCAAATCTTCCATCGTCATCTTTGATAGATCACTTCCTTCCTCAATTGCGATGCCTTTCTTTCCCACTCGGGTGAGAGAGAGAGAGAGAGAGAGACTCAAGTATCTTAGTGACGTGGTCACTTTGAGTATAGCTCTTCCTAAGTGCTACGAGTGTGTTGATGATCTCCATGAATTGGGCATACATCTCCATGGTTGACTCTACGGTCTTCATCTCAAAATCTTGATACCTACTCATATAAAGAGATCTTTTAGAAATCATAACTTACTATTACCTTCATACGTGACCTCAAGAATTTTTCAAACTTCATGAGCGGTAGAGTCACGTGCTACTCGATTGCTCCCTGTGTTGTTGAGTCCACAGAGTATCAGATTCATTGCCTTGAAGATCAATATGTCTTTCTCCTTCTTAGCCATGGTCCATTCACTTGTTGGCTTTATTTGTTGCACGTATTCTTCTTCAATCATGCTCCACATGTCAAAAGAGATAGACTTGCAATAGATGCAGATGGAGTTCTTCCATGTGTTGTAATTGGTTCCATTGAGCATATGAGGACGGTTGGTCGATTTTCCCTCGGGATATCTATCATTTTCGATGCTTGTTAACGACATCCTATAATGAGGCTCTGATATCATGTGTTGGGATCCTGTACTATGGATGGGCAAGTAGAAGACTAGACAATGGATTAATAATAATAATAATAATTTATCTCAGTAATCTACCTAGGTTATCAAATGGTGTTACCCAAGTATAACCTAATCAACAATAAATAGCTTGCAATAATCAAATTATATGCTGAAGCGAAAAACACAACGCAAGCAAAAAAACAGTCACAGAGAGACAAGATTTACGCTGGTTCCCCAATCTTGGGTACATCCAGCAACATGTCCTCAATGAAGAACTAATCCAATATATTTTGAGATTACAACATGTCTCAAATGAGACACATGTTCCAACTGAAACAACACGTCCAATGCAATGGACAACACCTCTCACAAAAAGAGAAGAAAGAAAATAGAGATTACAATTTTACGCTTTTTACCTCCTTTTACCTATAGCCTTAGATAAAGCTCTTCTTGTGATGAAGTAAATAATATGGTGATCTCAAAATAAATCCTAAGTGAAGCTTATTGGAGATGAAGGAGTTTTGGCCAAGTGGATTTGGAAGATGAAAGCTTAGTGGCCGATGAAAATGGATTTAGTTCTTAAAAGCTTTTGTATGAGGAAAATGCGATTCTTCTTGAAAATATGATCAATGAATCCCCCTCAATAAATTCTGCACCAAGCACCTATTTAAAGAGCCCAAATTATGCACAAAATTGTCTCTAAAATACCATTCAAACGGCTAGAAAAATGACTAGAAGACATGCTAAAAATGAACTTGTGCTAGGCTATGAATAGTAAACTAGTCGACTAAAATCAAAAACTAGTCGACTGCAGTGGTACAACAGTCGAATACTTTTATAACGGAGGGTGACTACTTTGTGGTCCAGAGAGCAAAGCTCTGCTTGCATTCAAATCAGTCGACTAAATTCAAAAACTTGTCGACTACTTTTCTGAAACTTGGGGTTTAAGCTTTGAAAACTTGTCAAAAACTATTTTAAAACATTTTAAAACATTTTATGTGTGATCCTAAGTGTATGTGATCTTCGTCAAAGAACTTATACACTATCAAGACTCAAAAGAAAGCTTACATCAAAAGAAAATAAAATTACAATAAATTCTTGATGTAAACTTCATCTCCTAGCATATATCTTGATGGATTTGATCTCCATTGTCTTTGGTGGCTCCATATCCTTTTGAATATCATTGAATTGATTTTTGAAGCATTTTAATCTACAATACACTCAATGAAATAATCAGTACCAATATGTTGCACATCATCAAAACTAGCTATGGATACCAAATATCCAACAAGTTGGACCTAGATTAGAGCCTCCAGGCAATCACCTAACTTCTATTCATGACATTGGAGTAAAGAAAGGTTGGAAAATTTTGTTATGCATAATACACCCTTCGTGTGTCGATTCACAATGACAATTGGTTTTACCACACGATAGTTAGTCTTATCATGCGCTACGACAGTAGTGGGTAGGTGTTAACATGAGGTATAACAAACACACCCTAGGATTAATTCAATAACTAGACAAAGGAGTTCATTTCCATATTCAACCCACAGTAGAGGGGGATACCTAAGCCTAAAGCTTTTCTTTTATTTTATTTCCCCCTTTTCATAATCCATGTAGCTAACTATAACCTAGGATCAGCTAGTGCTCGGTCAGACACCTCCTTGTGTTCGACCCGTAAGCTATGACGACACCGTGTGCTTGCGGTATAAATTGTAAAACTAACACATCAAGTTTTTGGTGGCATTGCCGGGAGGTTTCTTAATTGATATTAGCTTACCCCTAGGTTTGTTAGGCTACATATATAAAAAAAATAAATAAATCAATTAATAAATTTTCTCCTCACCCTATTTTTCTACCATTCTATTATTTCACTAGTGATCTTCTCCTACTTCTTATCTTTGTGTGACTAGGTACGTGCAGAGTACATATGATAATGCCCGATGATGATGTTATCTCACTTTTTACCATCAAGATAGATGTGATGGCAGAACATATTAATCAGTTGAAGGTTGAGGCATACGCCCCTACCACTCCAGCATTTTTGCCACCACTTCAGAAATCCAAATTGGAAACCTTGATGGAGAGGTACATTGCATTTCAAAAGCACAAGAACGAAAACTTCCAAAACTCACTAAAACAATTGAACAATACCACCCAACAACTGACCAATGCCACCAAATTGATCGATAGCTAACAATCATTGTTTATTCAACAGATCGGTCAACTTTACCATCAAGTGAGCCTGATTGCCACATCTCAATGCCAGTCACAAGTGCATCTAGAACATAACTTTAGGGCTCCCATCATGGAGGTTGAACCAAAATGTGAAGAGTAGTTGGAGGAGTCCACAACTACGACATCGAAGGGTAATCCATTTGACCTAAATATTTTAGATCTTATTATGTATTGTTTCTCCGATGCAGGTACCACTGATGACACAATACATGATAGCTGGATGGAGACACACTATGCATATATTTTGTTGACGATGAGGAAGAGTTGTACGAGGGTAAGGATGCGATTGCCGATATTATAGAACCCTTGCCTTGCCTACCTCCATAGTCATCACCCCAGCCTGAGGCATACCAGAGTGTTGAGATGACTGTAGAGTATGGGCTAATTACTGATGAGGATGTGCATGCAGACGAGGAAACGACGATCGATTTTAAAGAGCCAGACCCATATCCACCTCTGTACTTGCTACTGTAGCCACTATCCATTAATTCGGAGGCAAAGCGTCTGAGTTGTTGGGATATTGAGACCCACCACAGTGGATTTTGATGATGCACAAGTGATATATGTACTAATGTGTTTATTTCAAGTGTATAATTATTTTATAGACAAAGAATTATAAAGCACATTATGAAGCAAATCGAAGGACTTAGAAGCCGCGATCGAAAGTTTACTCTCGAGCCATGGATTGAAGCATATGAAGGCTCAGAATTATAAAGAGTATGAAGACTTAATATCAAGAGGGAACGGCTTAAGTCAAGTAATGAAGAACAAGAGCTGGATTTATGTCTAACGTGAGGTTTTTTTACTTAGAATGTAAAAGCCAAAGTATAATTCATACACATGCAAATAATTTCTGAAAAATATTTCTTGAATATGATATATCATATAATACTTTACTATAAATTTTATAAATTATTTTTCAAGTAATTTTAAGTATAAATCCTCATGTATCCAGAAATAGCCGACTATCCTAGTCAGATATCTGACTATTGACATTCAGATTTTTTTCCTACAACTCTCTGGCAAAATAATAGCCAACTATCTTAGAAAATAACTGCATATTTGGGTGAAATAGCAGACTATTCTCCAGAATAGCCGACTTTCTTGGGCAACTGTTGATAGATTTGGCAATCTGCCTTGATTTATGCTAGTCGTTAACTAGTCGGTGGAATTGATTTTTGAGCTGTTTTAAACTGATTTCATGCAGAGTTTGTGCTACTATTTTCTCTATAAATAACTGGGATTTCAGAGTTTTAAAACAACAATTTTTATAAAGAAATCTCTATATTGCTCAAAGTGCATAAGGCTCTAATTTCTGTTCTTCATTATATTCAAAAGACTACTGATTTAATTCTTTCTTACTAAATCTTCTGAGTTTATTTTCAGTTTTATTTAGCCATTAGGTAACTTGTTTTTTTATCTCCAAGATCAAAAGCTTTTTCTATTGAGATTCAAAACACAAGTCTCCTGTTTTAATCTTTGTGTAAGATTAGACATAAACTTGATCTTTGATCTCTAAAAGCCCAAATGCTTATTTTTAGAAGATCAATTTTCAAGACAAACTCAATTGATCAATTGTGATTTAACCTATAGACAATTATTTGATTAAGAGTTTTCTCGATTTTTCTTAAGCCACTTATTTACATATATACTATTGACTTTAGGAAATCATTGTACGCAATTTCATATCTTTTGTAAAAAGTATTTGAAGAAGACTTGATTATTGAAACTCCCACATGTTCGGGAAGTTGTTTGGAAATTCCTAGTTGGTTGTCACTAGGTGTGGAAATTCCTAGCAAGAGTAAGCTAGGTGCTTGTACGAGTCCTCTTCGGTTGTGTTGAGGCAAGGTTACTCTCATTGAGAGCTAGTGGATCGGTTGCTAGACATAGGCTAAGGTTGGGCCGAACCAGGGTAAAATCGCTGTGTGTTTGCGCTGTGATCATATCTCTTAAACTCTCTTTATTATTATTGCTTGTACCTTTTTATACTCCTGCAACTCATATTCAAGCATATAATAATTGTTGATTAAGTATAAATTGAGGCGACTCAAATTTGAGACTTGGGCAACTATTAGAAGGCTTTTTTATTACGTGAAAAGATTATTATTTGTTGACAACGCTATTCAACACCCCTTCTAGTGTTGTCTGCCATCCACATGATCCAACATGACTAACCTTACAGACATCATCAAGAGAGACTTTCTAAAATTCAAAAACTCTATTTTTCAATCATGAACTTCATTTTCAAATCATATAGATTTATACATTATTGACACAACATACCTCCCACAGGATGCAGGTACAAATTCCATGGAGGTATGCTAGGTTGTGCCACCGCCTGGAGATCGGCTCATTCAAGATAATAGCAGAGAGTTGACTGTTCCTTTTTTAGAGGGTAGTATACTGTTTTCAGGGAATATTATCACCCTACTTTAATTTTTACTATCTCCTTTGACAATTATCTCTAGAACAATTTTATTTCGGAGAATAAAATTTTCCATTGGATTGACACTTCTCGTCTCTCGCAGGTTATGTGTGGATATCTTCGAGAGATGGTTGGAGGAGCGTTACTAGGATCCAGTGGCATTCGTGGAGTAAATATGTTGGTGGAGCCATGATCACTCCATATTTTACACCTTTTTTCCGTGTATTTGCATGCCATTTAGATCGCCCAAATCATGTTTTTCACGATATATCGACGATATTGCGATGCTTTTCATGATTTGTTGTTTTTGTCGCATTTCAGGTGATTTGGCGCGATTTGGAGTGATTTCGAGACGCGCTTACTCTAGACGGCCATCGACGACCTCCCCGAGGGATATTTCGCTGTTGGAGAGGAGCGGAAGAAGAATGGACGTCGCAGGAGCGACGAGGAGGCCAAAACAATCAGATTGGGCATCTTTTGTGTCCCACTCAGCCGAGTGGAGGAGCCACTCGGCCGACCAGCGAGACACAGCTCAGCCGACCCGTTCAGACACGATTTCCATGTGTACTCGGCCGAGCGTCGGAGTCCACATCGGCCGAGTGACTATACCACGTCCGCCCGAGTGGCGCCCAGACGAAGCCCCTCCAAAATATCGAAGTTTCTGTTTTTCGGCCACCTGAGCTTCAGAAGACCCACTCGGCCGAGTGGCAAACCACGTCCGCCCGAGTGCAGTGAAGCCATCGGCCGAGTGACGACAACTCACTCGGCCGAGCCGCCTCCGAACTGAAGACCCTTGAAGCCCCCGACTTACTGGAAAATGACAGGGTTTTCACTCGGCCGAGCGACTTTTGTCACTCGGCCGAGTGCGATGCGCTGCCTGTAGCGAAATTTGCGGAAAACAGGCTGTGCAGGGGCGTTTTGGTCAGGATTTTTGGACGATTTTTGGGGCTATTTAAGCCCTGTTTTTTACCCTAGTTTTGAGAGCCATCTCTCAGATTTTTTGCAGCTTTTTGAGACTACTTTTTAGCTTTATTATTTGTGATTGGAGAAGAGGAAAAACTTGGATTTTTGTTGGATTAATTGAAGAACTACATTGGTTTGCATCTCTCTTCCCCAAAAACTCTATTTTTATTGTTTATATCATTGTTGTGATGAATTCCATTGCCTATTTCATTGATTATTTTTGTGCTATTGCTATGATTTGTGAGTAGTCTCCACGTCTTGGGGCGTGGGGATGAACCCTACAAGCCCAATTTTTTATTTGTGATAAATTGGTAGAAATTGTGCTAGAATCAATAATTAGAGATTAGATTGGGATCGAATTACTACGGATAGCTAGGTATTCATATCAATTTGGATTTGCAAGAGATTGGATCCCAATTTGATAGGAAGCCCTAGAAATCCGAATTGGGTTGGAGTCGGACTTTCGAAGTATCGGTTTGCAAGAGATTGGACCGATACTAGGATCTCCGGTTGCAATTCCGTGCCGATACCCGTTTGCAAGAGATTGGACGGGTAGGAACTATCCTAATTTAGATTGTGGACCGAGTTTGCAAGAGATTGGGCTCGGTGCGCAATTGGACGATGATGTTGATCCTAATGCTAGCTTTCCTAGGCTAGGGTTTGCAAGAGATTGGACCCGACCCTAGGATAGCTATAGACCGGCAACAACGCGAGAGCGTGAGCTTGGTTCCACATTTAGTTGCAACTAGTTCATCCAAATTCTCGTTCTAGCAATTTTGATACCGACGAACCACATTTATGAAATACGGTGAGTAGCGGGGATTCCCCATTCCCTAGACGTTCTTTATTTGATTTGATATTTCGCACATTTGTCTGACGATTGTGACAGGATCGCCCAAGGCAATTCTCTCTATTCTTAAATAGCCAGGTTGATTAGGAGCAAGCACGGTCATTCGTCCTCCCTGTGTTCGATACCCGCTCGCCGCTATACCGTGCGCTTGCGGTAAAACTACAACCGTTCTTTGGGTGTACGTCCCGGAGCGATCAAGTTTTTGGCGCCGTTGCCGGGGAGGCGATTGCGTTTGATTCTTTTTCACCCTAGCTACTTCTTTCTTTTATTTTTATTTTTTTTATTGTTACCATTATTATTTCCTTTACTATTCTTACCTAACCCTTCCACGGTATTAATCATTTCTTTGAAACTCTGTTTCCCCTGTGCATGAACACGAGATCTACGGCGGACCCAGAAGACTTATTATTTGATCCCGAGATCGAACGTACCGCGCGGAGACTTAGAGCGGAAAAGAGACAAGACCCGGAAGGGAGGTATATGACCAACCCGGAAACTCCTGAAGAATTGGCGGCAAGGATGGCAAGGATAATCTCTATTCGAGATAGGCTTCGGCCTAAGACTTCTTCTACCACCCCGTCCATTGCCATGCCGGGGTTGGCGGCTGACAAGAACTTCGAGCTAAAGACTGGATTGGTGGTTTTGATGCAACAAGACCCATTTCATGGGAACGCACATGAGAACCCCCATTACCACATCCAACTATTCTTGTCGAAGTGCGCCACATTCCAGATGCCGAGGGTCTCCAACGATGCTATCAGACTGCGTCTCTTCCCCTTTACGCTAAAGGACAAGGCACTCTATTGGTTGAGGACGCAAGCTGAGGGTGTCTTCACCACTTGGGACGAGCTGGCGAGTGCATTTATTGACAAATTTTATCCGCCATCCAAGACGGTGAAGATCCGGAGCGCTCTCATGTCCTTCAAGCAAGGACCACAGGAGACGCTCTATGAAGCATGGGAGCATTTAAAGGATTTGCAGCATCAATGCCCGCACCACAGTATAGAGGATTGGGAGCTAGTTCATAGCTTCTACAACGGTCTCCAACCGGGGACCAAACAAATTATTGATGCCGCGACGAATGGTGCAATCTTGTCAAAGACTCCCGAGGAAGCTACGGCCCTAATTGAGGAGATGGCCTCAAATAACCAACAATGGGGCGATGAGCGAGGACACTCCACATCCTCCTTAAAGCCAACTAGCATCTACGAGGCGAAGGCCGTAGCGGAGCTCACGAGCAAATTCGATTCTCTCCACAAGGTGGTGGAGAGATTGGAGAAATTTATCACGGAGCCCCAAGGAAGCCCATCCACCTCCGCACCGACCAACCAAATGTGTGATTGGCAAGACCAATCTCAAGTCATGTACTCGGGAGGAGAGCAAGGAGAAGGATCCTTGGAGCAAGTACAATATGTTGCGGGGAACCAAGGGTATTGGTCCAATCCGGCCGCAAGAAATCATCTGGGATTCTCCTACGCCAACAATGAAGGAGCCTTGAACCCGCCACAACCACCGCCTCAACAAGCTCGACCACCACCACCCCAACAACAAAACTATCCACCGAGGGGGCCTACTCAACAAAACTTTCAACCGAAGCAAAAAGTTCCACCATATAGGCCTCCCGGATACAACCAAGGGTGGAGGAATCAACCACAAGCTCCACAACGATCCGACTTCGAAACTAGAGTCGAGGCGTTCATGGTCGAGCAAAATAAGGTGAATGCTACTTTAAAGGCGGGGCAAGAATCTCTTAATACCGTAGTGGCTCAAATATCGGAGCAATTGGCGTTGCTCAATCGGAACACTCAAAGATTGTCGGCGCAACCGGAGCAAAACCCACGGGGCAACACGGGCCACATCAATGCCGTAGTTTCCGTTACTACTAGAGGCGGGAAGGACACCACCCCCGCTATGATTCCTACCGAGGAGGCCGTGGAGGAAAGCTTGGAGCCGGTTGAGCCGGTAGTTGAGATTGAAAAGGAGAAGGAGCCACAAGACAAGGAGAAATCTAGGGCGGAGCGATTAATTGAGGAGAGGCGCTTCATGCCATCGGTCCCATTCCCCCAAAGACTAGCGAAAGCGAAAATGGAGAAAAGGCTAGCGAAATTCCTCGAATATCTAAGAGGAGTTAGCCTCAATATTCCCTTCCTCGACGCCATCGTGGAGATCCCCACGTATGCTAAATTCTTGAAGGACTTGATTTTGGGGAGGAAGAGGAAGGAGAAGATCATGCTAGCCGAGGAGGGCTCTTGGTTCACCAAGAGAGAGAAGGAGCCGGCAAAATTTAAAGATCCGGGGAGTTTTTGAATTCCTTGCACTTTGGGCGGCGTGCCTCTTCAAAAGGCGTTGGTCGATCTTGGGGCTAGTGTGAGTCTCATGCCCCTCTCCATGTTCTTAAAGCTTAACACAGGGACAAAGTTGAAACCCACCGACATGCGCATTCAATTAGCCGATGGCCGGATAACAAGGCCGGTGGGGATTGCCGAAGACATCCCACTTCAAGTCCCGGGTGGAATATGCTTGCCATGTGACTTCGTCATCATGGACGTTAAGGAGGAGGGAGACACCTCATTGATACTTGGACGCCCATTCCTCACCACCGCCGGAGTCATCGTCGACGTGCGCGAAGGTACCTTAACCTTAAACGTCGGAAACATTGAGGTGGAGCTCCATATTCCTAAGGCAATGAAGCACATGCCTTACCACGAGGAGCTTGATTACATGGACCTTCTCGATGAGGTGATAGAGGAGGCGATTCCTCACTCAATTGGCGCCCTTTTTGATGAAGAATTTGAAGAAGGCCCGGATTTAGGCCAAGATGAAAAGAGTGAAGACGATTCCCCCGACTTCTCCGCTGATGAAGATGAAGGCGACGCTGATGTCGCAAGGATTCGAGAGCTCTGCAAGCTCTCGAAATTAAAGTCTCCAAAGAAAGCTCCGCCGGTACGGAAATCGGCATCGCCGGTTAAGCCGTTGACCGGGGAAAATGCTAGCTTGGGGGAGCCTCCCCCAACACTATTCGAGACAAGAGACCTCCGAGGGAGAACGCTACGTCGCCACGTCCAAATCCAAGCGCGCTCCCCGGGAAGTTTGACGGGTGCATCTCATATGCACCAAACATCCCGCATTGATTGAAAATTATAGAGGGTCGAGCTCACGACCTAAAACGAGCGCTTGTCGGGAGGCAACCCGACGGTTTTTGCTTTAT
Organism: Scilla litardierei; assembly: GCA_030789695.1. Taxonomy (NCBI): domain Eukaryota; kingdom Viridiplantae; phylum Streptophyta; class Magnoliopsida; order Asparagales; family Asparagaceae; genus Scilla; species Scilla litardierei. Next base: position 255,276,209 of record CM061133.1, read on the forward strand.
TTTTACTTTTTATTTATTTTCGTTTTAGAGATTTTTAGTGTTTTGAGTCATTCGACCAAAAATTTTGTGATAACGGGTCCTATTTTTCTTGACAGAAGAGGAGATAGGTAGATCCATCATGAGGAGGATGAACGAGACGACGAGGAGCGCCCCAAGAAGGCGCTCGATGCTTAGGAGGAGGATGAAATCGACTGGAGGAAGAAAGACGGAGTTTAGAGCCCAAACGAAGACAAACAGCAGAACACAAGGCTCACTCGGCCGAGTATACTAGTCACTCGGCCGAGTACACAAGTTCGTCCGGCCGAGCCGCTCACGAACGAGGGAAGTCTGCTGTACCCAACTCTCTGTTTATTTTCTTGATTTCGATATAACTGCTACTCGGCCGAGTATACATTATCACTCGGCCGAGTGAAACGGATACCATCCTAGGGCGAGTCTTGCCGAGTAGCTTGAGTCACTCGGCCGAATGGACTTACGTCACTCGGCCGAGGCTGGCAAAGCCACTCGGCCGAAGCGATATCGGGGAGAAAAGTTTTATTTGCCTCGCTCGGCCGAGTGAGCACGTCACTCGGCCGAGTCGTAACTCTTTTATATATAAGTGGCGAGAGGGGGCGCGGATTTCGAAATAGCAATTCCCAAATCCGCCCGCGCCCCCTCAGCTCCCATCGCCCGATCCCGCTTCACCCAGCCCCCACTCGCCTGACCAAGCCCGCGCGCGCCGCCGCTCGGCCAGCCACCGCCGGCCGACCATCGCCGCACCCCGCCCGAGTCGCCGCCGGCGGCCTTGTCTCCGATCACCTCCGGTATAGCTGGATTTGCCCGTTTTCTCCTCTTTTTACGTAGTTTTCGAGGATCCGTGTATTAATCGAACCCCTAACCCGAATCAATTCCCATATCTATCTGTTATACCCCTATTTCTCCATACATTTTGATTATTACTCGCTGATATCGCTTTTCCATGCGCAGGTTGCTTTTTGGAGCTTAGGGGAGCTCAGGGGAGCTTCTACGGGCTGTTTTGGACTTCGTGGAGGCGCGGACTTCGCACGCTTCCACTGCTTAGCACTCACGGCGTGTTTGGGTATACTCTTTCCATTCTTTTTGCACACGCCACACTTTTCACGTTTTTTCGGCGCGCGCTCGGGGCCGATATGCCGCCCCGGACACGGCCGCGGTCGAAGAGAGCTTCCGCCAAGCGGAAGCGGTCGGATGATGCCGGCCCCTCCCACGAGTTGGAGGACTCTCCTCCACCATCCCCCACACACCCCGAACACCCAGCACAGCCTGCAGGCCCCGCACACCCCGCACAGCCTGCAGCGCACCCACAGCCCGCACAGCCCACACAGCCACTCCCCGCCGCTGCACAGCCACCACCACCGGCTCCACTGATCGGGCCGCTCGGGATCACGTTCCGAGACGACGCACACCGCGCCGTCTTCGACCGTATCTCCCAGTGCTCGATCGTACCCTCCAGGTTTGCACACCTCGCTGACCTTGGACGCCTGGGGGTACTAGAGGGGATACTCACGTTGTACGACAACGTGGGTTGGCGCGACTTCCTTCAGGTGTCGGTGGATACTTATACCCGCCCGACACTTGAGGTTTTGAGTTCGATTGCCCGGACCGATGAGGGATGCTCATTCAGGTTCATGGATCGAGAGTGCCAGGTCACTCTCGATATGATGAGAGCATTTTTCTCTTGGCCCGCCGTCCTCGGAGCCGATCGCGGTTACGGGCCCACACATATCCCCCCACCTTCCTTCGATGCCGGTGCCTTCTGGGCCCGGATTACAGGCCACCACGTCGCCTTTGACCCTAGTAGGGCCAAGGCCTCGGCCATTGTCCACCCCTGCCTACGTATTTCCCAGCGCCTTATGGCGACCACCTTTTTGGCCAGATATGAGCCGGGCACGATGTTTACGCCAGAGCTCTACATGCTCTATGCGATGACACGTCCCAGAGCTCTATCTAGGGATGGACACGAGCTTGTCCCCGCCGTCGTGATCGACATTGCGGCTTGGTTTTTAGACCGTATCATTGTGTCGGTGGGCGCTCGCTCACCGATATGCTGCGGCGGTCTGATCACCCTGCTTACCATGATGACCGGCGAGGACTTACCTGACGACCTGCGACGCGTTCCGGGCCCCACTTCCTTGTCGATAGATGTTATGGCCCGGATGAAGATGCTGCGTCCGCATGGTGAGCGTCACTGGGTCTGGTTGCACGGCCCTTTCAGTGCCGACTACATGATTCTCCCGAGCCCATCTCGGACCCAGATTGCACCGGCCCACGTTGACTGGCTCCCAGCGATGGATGTCCTCATCCCCGCTGCGTACGTGCTCGAGGCCGAGGAGGCCGAGCAGGCCCACGCTGCCCACGCTGCCCAGGCTGCTCCCGCAGACCCTGCTGCACACCATGCCGAGCCTGCTGCCGACCCCGTCGACCCTGTGGCCCCTCAGCCTGTTCCTGACGTTTCCGCTGCTCCTGACACTTCTGTCCCCACCTCTGTCAGTGTCGAGAGTACTTTTACTGAGCCCACTTCCACCACTGTCACCACTTCCGAGGCTGTCCCCACCACTCCCGCTGCCACCTCTGGCCCTCTGTCCGTGGAGCCTCTTTGCTCCGTACTCCCCGAGCGCCCGCCGACCTTTGTCGAGAGTGGAGCGCCCTCGTTTGCCGCGGTCGTGGAGACCATGGCTAGCATGATCACCGCTGGGATTGCGCCTTTTGGTCCACACAGTTCCGCCCCAGCGGTAGAGTCCTCTGTCTCCACAGCCGCCGTATTCTCCGAGAGCGTCGTGGCGTCTGTCCACACTTCTGGGCCACTGACCTCTCTTGCCACCTCGTTGCCACTTTTGCACGCTTCCTTTGCTGCCGCTGCCTCTACTTCTCACCAGCCGGTGTCCCGGCCTCACACTGAGGCCAGGCCCACATTTGCTGGCGCGGCACCTTTTGTCCCCTTCCCTGCTGAGCCCGTTACATACTCCACTCGCGTACGCCAGCCCCGCCCTGCGCAGCCTAGACCAGTGCGTCCCTCTGCACCACCCCCGCCCGACACTGTACTGCAGAGCATACGTGCTCTTGAGTTGGCGGTGAGTGGTCTTAGAGGTGACCTTAGGACCCTGTCCTCCACCGTCTCTACGATGGCTGGACGCTTTGACCTGATCCCTCAGATCCACTACTGCCTGACACAGATCTTAGAGCGTCTTCCGCGCGTACCCCCACCCACCCAGCAGGTTCCCACACACACTTCCACACACACTAGACCTGCTTCCACTTCCACGCCCACCCCAGCTCAGCAGCCTACACCACCACCACCTCCTCCTCCGCCTCAGGACGGAGACGGCGCAGCACCACCTTCCTAGGCACCCTTGATGCCATCGATTCCTTTTTCCGTTGTGCTGTCCGTTTCTGCTGGGTCCTGATGCCTTTTTGCCCACCCCCCTCCCCTCACTTATTTTGGGACTCTCATTTTGCCGTATCTTTATATATATTTTTTGGGAGAGAGGGAGAGCTTTTGGTGACCCATTTATACTCGTATCACTCATATCTGTGCATGCATCATATCCGCATCATATTTTCATTTCTTTATTTTCCGTTTTCTTAACTTTTTTCTTTCCATCATGCATGCACCCTCACTTGCCCCTCTCACTACTTGTCTCTCTGTGTGCCACACATTGCACATTGAGGACACTGTGCGGTTTAGCTTGGGGGAGTGAGTTCTCACGTTCTTTTTCGATTTACCACCTCTATTTTTAGTTTTTCACACCGTTTTTTTTTTCACTTTTGCACTCATTTTTCTTTATTTTTCTTTTATTTTGCCATGCATCACGTTTTTCTTATTTCTCTGTGTGCCGCATTGCATAGTTTTATTTTTCTTATCTTTATTTCTTTCCTTTTTTCATCTCATGCTAGAGATGAATTTTCTGTGATGATGTCTACGTGGAGTTAGCTTATTCTATATGCATGCTATATTTGTCATGTCTTAGATTTTATTTCTGATATCACATGCTATGACTTGCTTTGCATTTAGAAATAGTAACCCATACTTTTTCCACATGAAAATGGATGAAGTTTTATTATTAGCTGAGCCTGAATATTCATATGTATGTTATCACAGAAAACACACCAAGATTCACGCATTGAATGCCTATATCTGGAGTACTGATTTCTTTTCCTATATCACTTCTATATGCATGAATTGTACACTTCACTTCGGGATGATTGAATGATGTTAGCTATGATATATCTGGATTAGTTAGCTTTTTTGTGATCGAAACTGAGTAGATTAGATTACCCTGCTGAAGTTGTCGTGCATGTCTTATAGAGTGAACCGAGAGTTTTATATATTTCTTTCTCCACAAATCTTGAACATCATTTCTCTACTTTTAAAAATCATTGGTGAATCTCCCCTTAGTGATTCTATTTTATGGCATTTCCCCCGCTATTAATTCCTAGCTCCAAATCCCTTCTTCTAATATATATATATATATATATATATATATATATATATATAATAAAAGAGAGAAAAACATTCTTGTATATCATTATCTCTCTCTGAGTTGGGATCATTGTGTATATATTGCTTATAGCAAAAAAAAGGAAGAAAAAAAAAGAAAGAGAAAAAAAGAGAGAGAGAGAGAGAGAAAAGAGGAAAAATCCTCAATAAAAGATCCCATCTCACTTTCTTTCTTTCTTCTTTCTCTTCTTTGCTTTTGGAGCTATATAAAAATGGGGATGTAAATATTTTTGTGCCACCACGCTTATAGATAAGCTTGGGGGAGGGGACCCATTGATGTGTGAGAGAGTGACTACTTGACATTGCACGACAACCTAGGCTAAGTAATATTCTATACTCGGTGAGATTGTTTCTAGCTTCACGAAATCCAGAAATCTAAGCCTAGCGTTCATTTCATGAAATCGAAACTTTTCTATTCTCTCTATTCTATAGTGTGATACTCTTATATTCCAGATAGAAAGCGTTCAATTGAAAAGTGTGTGATCTGTGATTTGTATACCGCTTTAAATGATTCAGGCAATGTTAATTTTAAAATCATTCCGTTCTTCATGATTATATCATTGTTCGTGGGTTTTCTATTTCTATTTGCACTATTATACTATGATATCAAAATAAGATTCTTTGACATGTATTTCTCATTCGGTGCATGCTATAAGAGTAAGTGAAACCCACGTCCTGAGAAAATGATCTAGCACCCTACCTCTTCGCTTCTTTCTTTCGTCTTTATTTTCATTTGGTTTTCATTCTTCTTCGTTTTTCATTTTTTTCGTTTTTCGCCGTTTTCGTTTTCCGAATCCACCGGGTTCGCCTTTTACTTATCTTCCTCGAGGACGAGTAAGAGGCAAGCTTGGGGGATTTTGATCACTCCATATTTTACACCTTTTTTCCGTGTATTTGCATGCCATTTAGATCGCCCAAATCATGTTTTTCACGATATATCGATGATATTGCGATGCTTTTCACGATTTGTTGTTTTTGTCGCATTTCAGGTGATTTGGCGCGATTTGGAGTGATCTCGAGACGCGCTTACTCTAGACGGCCACCGACGACCTCCCCGAGGGATATTTCGCTGTTGGAGAGGAGCGGAAGAAGAATGGACGTCGCAGGAGCGACGAGGAGGCCAAAACAATCAGATTGGGCATCTTTTGTGTCCCACTCGGCCGAGTGGAGGAGCCACTCGGCCGACCAGCGAGACACTGCTCGGCCGACCCGTTCAGACACGATTTCCATGTGTACTCGGCCGAGCGTCGGAGTCCACATCGGCCGAGTGACTATACCACGTCCGCCCGAGTGGCGCCCAGACGAAGCCCCTCCAAAATATCGAAGTTTCTGTTTTTCGGCCACCTGAGCTTCAGAAGACCCACTCGGCCGAGTGGCAAACCACGTCCGCCCGAGTGCAGTGAAGCCATCGGCCGAGTGACGACAACTCACTCGGCCGAGCCGCCTCCGAACTGAAGACCCTTGAAGCCCCCGACTTACTGGAAAATGACAGGGTTTTCACTCGGCCGAGCGACTTTTGTCACTCGGCCGAGTGCGATGCGCTGCCTGTAGCGAAATTTGCGGAAAACAGGCTGTGCAGGGGCGTTTTGGTCAGGATTTTTGGACGATTTTTGGGGCTATTTAAGCCCTGTTTTTACCCTAGTTTTGAGAGCCATCTCTCAGATTTTTTGCAGATTTTTGAGACTACTTTTTAGCTTTATTATTTGTGATTGGAGAAGAGGAAAAACTTGGATTTTTGTTGGATTAATTGAAGAACTACATTGGTTTGCATCTCTCTTCCCCAAAAACTCTATTTTTATTGTTTATATCATTGTTGTGATGAATTCCATTGCCTATTTCATTGATTATTTTTGTGCTATTGCTATGATTTGTGAGTAGTCTCCACGTCTTGGGGCGTGGGGATGAACCCTACAAGCCCAATTTCGTATTTGTGATAAATTGGTAGAAATTGTGCTAGAATCAATAATTAGAGATTAGATTGGGATCGAATTACTATGGATAGCTAGGTATTCATATCAATTGGGATTTGCAAGAGATTGGATCCCAATTTGATAGGAAGCCCTAGAAATCCGAATTGGGTTGGAGTCGGACTTTCGAAGTATCGGTTTGCAAGAGATTGGACCGATACTAGGATCTCCGGTTGCAATTCCGTGCCGATACCCGTTTGCAAGAGATTGGACGGGTAGGAACTATCCTAATTTAGATTGTGGACCGAGTTTGCAAGAGATTGGGCTCGGTGCGCAATTGGACGATGATGTTGATCCTAATGCTAGCTTTCCTAGGCTAGGGTTTGCAAGAGATTGGACCCGACCCTAGGATAGCTATAGACCGGCAACAGCGCGAGAGCGTGAGCTTGGTTCCACATTTAGTTGCAACTAGTTCATCCAAATTCTCATTCTAGCAATTTTGATACCGACGAACCACATTTATGAAATACGGTGAGTAGCGGGGATTCCCCATTCCCTAGACGTTCTTTATTTGATTTGATATTTCGTACATTTGTCTGACGATTGTGACAGGATCGCCCAAGGCAATTCTCTCTATTCTTAAGTAGCCAGGTTGATTAGGAGCAAGCACGGTCATTCGTCCTCCCTGTGTTCGATACCCGCTCGCCGCTATACCGTGCGCTTGCGGTAAAACTACAACCGTTCTTTGGGTGTACGTCCCGGAGCGATCAAGCCACGAAAAGTGCAAAAGGATCAGATTCATGCACTAATAAAGATTAGAGGTCCTCCTTTCAAACATGTGTATCTAGTAGGGCAGTTTTTGTACATGCTTTCTAGGATAGTTTCTTGAATAAACTCGTATTCTCTCAACAATGAGGGGAGTATACTAGGATTATTTAAGAATTTTACGTTTGGAGAAAATGAATAAACCCCACTCTGCTCGTTCGGTGCATAAACAAAATCATTTTTCCCCAAAACCCATTACATGCTATATTGTTCACTCTTTGCCTTAGCCTCCTATATACGACTCTACGACCTCAAAGACTCCCCCACACATAGGCCCATCGTTTCCAATTCTCTATTTCATTTAGGACGATGTTCCACGCCAGCTCGGAGGAGGAGATATCATGCATCTTTATTGCATCACCATATTAGATGCGTTTAATACATCTTCACTATTTTATTATTTTTATTGCATGCCCATACACCACTTTATGTGCATTTTTCTTGCATTATCATCCACTTGCATTAAGCCACATTCGCATCATATCCATTAATTCACTATATTTCTTCCATCTCCCTGTTACTTGAGCCCCTCATATTCATCTCCTTATCATTTTAAGGGCAATGCTCCATTCAAGCTTGAAGGAGATACTCCCACGCATTTTTCATGCATTCATGAGCATTCCCATGCACCCATGCATTCTTTTTCATTCCCCTTTTATTTATCTATCCATGCATCTCTTTTTCATTTTTATCTCTCATGTATCTTCATCTATTTTTGTTATCATTTTTCTTTCATGCATCCAAAAAAAAGAAAGAAAGGATCATATACATCACCATGACATCATATGCATACTTATTGCATGCTTACACTAGTTTCATTTTTTGCTTTCACCGTTTTCCCTCTCTATTCGCCCACCCCCACATTTCTATCCCCATATTCCATATACTTATTGCATTAGGTACAATGCTTACTTCAAGCTTGGGGGAGATGCATTTCCATGCATATTGCATCTCATGCACATTAATCTATTTGCATTTAATTCTTATTTTCTTGTTTTTCACTTTCTTAATAATTTTTTCTCATGCATTTTTCTTTTTCATTTTCACATGTATCATCATGCATATCATGACATTCATGCATTCACACACACCCACACACACACAAAAATATAGGAAAATTTTCAAATGCAAACATTTCGCACGGAATATTTCGTGCAAAAATGTTTTTAATTTTTTTTTGAATTTTTTTCAAAAAATTTTTCCTCTTCCAATTCATATAGTTATACACCCCTCAAAAAATAATGTTTGAAAAATAATGTGATTTGGCCTTCAATGAAGGCATTATAAAAAGTTCTATTGTTTTGAAATCGTTAAATTTTGTAATGGGTGGATCTGTAATCAAATCTCCCTAGGGTTCACCCATTATTTTCCCAGTGGTATATAATAGTATGGATTAAACATAAAAAAAATTTTGCAAAGAAAATTTCTAAAAATAGATAAAATATTTTTCGCACGGGCTTTCGTACCATGTTTTTCGCACCAGAATATTACTACACACACATACATACATACATAGACATTTACATACACACACAAATAAGATTGTTATGGTGTAATGGTGGGTACTCTTTCTTGTCATGCAGGTGACCTGGGTTCAATCCCTCACAATAACGATTTTTTTCTCATCTAATATTTTTGCCGCACTATCCTCCCATTTTTTGTCAAAAGTGAAGGATGTCGCGGACGACTTGGTCCTAAGTAATTCGGGTCTGATTTGATACCTTTCCTTTTCTGGCCATGTTTTTGTTGTTCCCCTACTTGGTGTTGCATTTATTTGGTGACTGCTGCCCAGCCTCTCCAACTTTTATAACCTTCCATGCAGTCGCCTTGGCGAGCCTTGTACATTTGTTCATACATGTATGATATACACACTTACTTTCCAAAAAATATATTCACATACACACACATATCGATTCCACAAGTGTCAAGTTCTGTATGCATGGACTTTATGTGACAAATCTTTAGATTTATGTCTATTTGTTCAACTTCTCGACGTTGACATTGGTGTATGCCTAGAGTTTGTTTTCACCGTAAGACTTCATTATAATATGACTTTTTATGATTGTGTTCATAGTCTCTAAGATATAAGTGTTCGAAACAACTTAGGTTATATATTTTTCTTGGGAACCCACTTTATGCATGTATCACAGAAGTTCCAGTTGAGTATAATAGCTAGTAATCTGATAGGAGTTGGATAACAACATTCTTGTTCCGGTACTGAGAAATGGTGTTTGTCTAGCTCATTCATATTTGAAAAAAATAAAAAACATAATAGAAAATCAAAAAATATATGAAAGAAAAAACTTAGGTGAATAAATATGCATCGTTCTTCCAACTATGTTGAGTAGTCAGGTCCTCGTGCCTCAGGAAGTATTGGAGATTCGTGCCAAAAAGTCTCGCTTGAGGAGTGTATAAAATAAAAAATCATAATAAGTTTAAGCTAGTAAGTGATTCGGGATATAAATTGCATATATTCCCCCCTAACTATCCCCATTTTGTGCTAAAGATTAGGCTTATTTGTGCTCTTTTTGGGTATATTTTCACTTTAGGTCATTTTCAGGGCTTATTCTCATTCTTGGCACAAAATACGGTTTTTATCGTCTTTATTGGCTTTCTACTATTTTTCATATGCTCCTGCTATTATTGTGATCATATCGCTATTTTTTGGGAATTTTTTGAGCATTGGAATATTATATATATATATTATTGGAAGTCAATATTGTGTTTTATGAGTCATTAAATTAATTTTCATATCAAATGGACTAATTTCTCCTTCTCATATTTTTTAGGTACTCCTGGGAGTCTTAGAGATTTTCCAGAATTTTTTGGGATTTTTCTGAGATTTCTGGGTATTTTTGGTGAATTATTTGGATGAGAAAGAGGTTTTAAAACCCCAGAAAATAAATTAATTGGGTGCGCCACGTGGCGCAATCTCGTTGCGCCACGCGGCAAAAATCTGGCCGCAGATCCGCTGGGCCACTGTCGTTAAAAATTAAATTAAAAAAACTCCTTTTCGCGGGCCGGCCAAGCGGGCCGGCCCGCTCCGCGTCTTCGCTCCGCTGCGCGCGCATAAATTAAAAAAAAATAATAATAATATAAAAAAAAGGGGGAAAGCGGGCGGCCCGCTCGAATTTTCGAGCGGGCCTTCACCCGCTTTATTTTTTTGCGGCTCCCAGCACGAGCGCAAAAGGATGCGGGGGCGGGCAGCGGGCGCCCGCCCCCCAAAACCCGACCCGCGAGGCTTAATACGGGGCCTGATGCGAAAATTACAGGGGATGTTCGTTTTTACTGTTCCAGGTTGCTGTTTTGGGCGATTTTTAGGGTTTAGGAGGGGAGTTTTCTTCCCCAAAGGCTAGGGAGGAGCTTGGAGGCCATGGGGATGGTGGAGAAGCTTGGTGGAGGTGCAAATTGGTAGAGGGAAGCTCATTTGGGGAGATCTTGGGTGAAAATTTTCCTTTTCCTCTTTGTATTTTACATCTCTCTTTTGTAATGGATATTGAGTTAATGTTGAATGAAAATGCAAACTTGTGTTTCAAGATGATTGAGTAGTGTAAAGTGCTTGGGTTGTAATTCATTGAGTTGGTTGTTAATGTTTGCCCTAATTTCCCTCTTTGCCCAATTTGAATGCTAATGTTGGATGTGTAATTAGGGCACAAATTTAATTGGTTAAGTCCCGAGAGGGCACAATTTGAGAAAATACCATAATCTTCATTTGATTAGTGCTCCGATCATACGTCCATCCCTATTGCAAAATTACGTGTTCATGAAAGCTAAATTTCCCGATTGGGCTTCCTTAGCCGGATGACCGATTGAGTTATACACGGGTAATTAGAGCTTAATTGACACCAATTCCAACGAACCCACAACCCATGCTCTCTCGCCTAGTTATCCTAAATCCCATTTGGCTCTCTAACCCTACCCACTTAGGATTTTCTTAGTTTCGCCACACTTTTTCATACACTCATCCACCGTTAATTGAGGTGGTTGAATCACACTTTATTTTTCATTATCGATCAAATTTGTGAACGTAGAACGACTTGTCCCTGTGATCCGACCCGGTACTCACCGGTTATTTTTATATTGCATTGACGCTCCTACGCTTGGGAGTGGAAGGCGTGCCCCGTGCGCGTTTTCCGAGTCAACCAATTGGCGCCGCTGCCGGGGATAACAGTCTCTAGTAGTAGCATTTTTTGATTGATTTTGAAACTTTTAGTGTGATACTCCTATCTCTTAGTGTGTGTCTTTCTATTTGTTTATTTTCCACTTTTTGAGTCGTTTGGTTGTTTATTTTCATTTGTTTTGTAAAATTTTTTTTAACAACATGGCATCACCTTCAAATTTTTCGGACGTTGATTTGGAGGATATCCCACTTCCGCCATACTTTCATGGCACGGAGTGGGAGAACCCTCACTTACATATTAAAAATTTTGAAGATTGGATGCATTCATGTCTTGGTGGGAATATCGATGATGATTGCATATATTTTAGATTCTTTCCCCGATTCTTTACAGGATGATGCTAGACTTTGGTTTGATTCATTGTCTCTGGACTCACATTTTACTTGGTTGTCATTTCAGGCTGAATTTCTCCGAGTGTTTTTGCCTATCTTTTTGGAGCAGGTACATGGGCGGCAGGCCATGGAGCATGTAGCGAGCTTTATCCAGGCTGAGTGGGAGGCCTACCATCAGGCTTGGCAGAGGTTCACTGATTTGGTGCTTGCGTGCCCACAGTAGAGCTTTCACGAGGATCATCTTCTGCAGATCTTCTACACAGGGTTATCGCCGTCTGGGCGAGATTTGGTGCAGATGAGTTGCGGTGGGGAGTTCTTTGAGTATTCGACAGAGGATTCTTGGTGTTACATGAGGGACCTTGCAGAGTGGGAGCGGACAGCGCCATCTGGAGAGCCGTCACTTGGATATGAGGATGATGGTCAGTCTCAGCTTCCACTTCAGCATGCAGAGCTGCAGGTCCAGTGCCAACCTGAGGAGCCAGCTGAGGGATCATTCCAGTGCAACCCTATGGATTATCTAGAGAGACCTGTGAAGAGGGTGCATTGGGGCCTAGTAGAAGAGTTTGAGCATATATATATATTGAGGAGTCAGAGGAGTCAGATGACGGAGTGCGTGTCGACTACGACGGTGACACGATGCATTTTCATTTTGAGGTTGAGGATGAAGCGGATGTGCATGATGGCCGAGAGCAGATTGAGGACATCATGGAGCCTGAGCCACGATCCACTTCAGAGTTAGCTTCACAGGTCGAGGCGATTGAGTATTTTGGGAGGACGACTAAGATGAGCTATTTATGGGATGGCGAGAATGATGCGTGCTTGGATATTCCCGAGACGAGTCTACCTCCAGTTCTGTCACATATGTCACTTCCCTCGCCTCAGGATGTGCACTTGCCAGTCATCGAGGAGGTTTGTCGGGAGCAGTTACCAGATATGGGGAGTGCCGCAGAGATTGTGGATGTTGACGTCGAGGAAGAGGATAGCGACGGGGATTGCGAGATGGTATATATTGAGCCCGAGCTCCCTCTTACTCCAGTTTTCTCTCTGCAGCCACTTCCACCTCCTCCTGAGGCAGAGTATCATGCCACACCTAGCGACATTTTTCAGGGAAGTTTCCACCATGTCATGCCTTGCATTTCTGAAGCCCAATTTGCACTTCCACATATTTTTTCTTCAGATTGTCGTCCATTGCATTTACATTCTTTTATTTGTTTTGACGACCCGTTTTGGAATGCTTTTGCAGGGCATGAGGACATGGCTTGGATTGATGCAGCTCGTCTCCCACGTACCACATATTATCAAAAGGAGATAATTGGAGTTGCATTGCTGGAATCCAAGGAGGCCGGTGGTGGCCTAGCTCCAAAACAGCTGACGGAGGAGCAAAAGGATATGATCGAGCAGCTACCACCACCGTTATACATTCGGGATCCGCCATTTGCCACGGTGTGTTCTTTCCATGTAGTGTAAATAAATAAAAGCTTTATTTTAGTATTTTCGTGTGCTTTTCTTTTCTTTTCTAGGATCTTTTACCGAGATCTAGTACTCTCCCAACATTGAGGACAATGCTTATTTTAAGTTGGGGGGAGAGTGTTAGAATCTTTAGGTTTGTTAGGATTTTGACCTAAATTTTTTTTTGAGATACCTCCATTTTTCTCCATCACCCATTGAATTTCATTGCATATCATATTTGGCCTTCTCGTCCCTACGCCATTAGCTTTGTTTAGTCCCTACTTGCTTAATGCCATGCGATTTTTCGGATTATCATTTTGGTATCGATTTCTTGATGTTTGATTGGCACGTTTTCATTTCTTTTCCAATTTGGAGTCGAATGTTAATATTCCATGTATGAAACTATTTAGATGTTGTGATACTCTCTTTGAGATAGTTTGGGAAAAGTTTGGTGTAAGCGATTTCATGTTTGGGATGAATGGTGTAGTTTTTAATTGGATTGGGAGTGGCCAAATTGTGTTTGCTTTGTTTTCCTCTTAGGAGTGGGTGGATGAGTTGCTAATTTGTGTTGGAATGAAAAAGAGAGTTAGTATAAGTGAATGTTTCTTTCTAATCGAATCGAGTAACCGGTGCCCCACGAAACATTGGGGAGGACGCCAAAAATGAGATTTAGGAGATCATTCCATCCATTTGCATATATAGTGTCATCGCGTGTATGCAAATGTGTTGGTGTTTGCATTTATGGCGTTATCACGTGAATGCAAAACATAAACATCAAAAACAAAAAAAAAGAAAAAAAAGAAATGAAAAGAAAAATGAATGAAAAATGAAATAATAAGCCACATGAGTGATGCAATCTCATCTCCCACAAATTAGATGAAATTTTTTCTTTTGTCTTGGCCACTTTCATGAAAATTGGAAATTTTGACATCGTGATATCCCGATACGTGTGATACGGGGCATATTTCCTCACTTTTCTTTGAATTGGATTGAGGGGAGTATCATTTGTTGTCTAATTTCATATATTTGGTATATTGGCTTTGAAATCATTTGGAAATCCCATTGTGGAGTATGCCATGATGATATCGAGGATTTGGTGCATGTTTTTCAATTTAATCCGAATTTTTCGCATATTTTGCTAGGGACTAGCAAAATATGAATTGGGGGGTGTGATTCGGGATATAAATTGCATATATTCCCCCGTAACTATCCCCATTTTGTGCTAAAGATTAGGCTTATTTGTGCTCTTTTTGGGTATATTTTCACTTTAGGTCATTTTTGGGGCTTATTCTCATTCTTGGCACAAAATACGGTTTTTATCGTCTTTATTGTCTTTCTACTATTTTTCATATGCTCCTGCTATTATTGTGATCATATCGCTATTTTTTGGGAATTTTTTGAGCATTGGAATATTATATATATATTATTGGAAGTCAATATTGTGTTTTATAAGTCATTAAATTAATTTTCATATCAAATGGACTAATTTTTCCTTCTCATATTTTTCAGGTACTCCTAGGAGTCTTAGAGATTTTTCAGAATTTTTTGGGATTTTTCTGAGATTTCTGGGTATTTTTGGTGAATTATTTGGATGAGAAAGAGGTTTTAAAACCCCAGAAAATAAATTAATTGGGTGCGCCACGTGGCGCAATCTCGTTGCGCCACACGGTAAAAATCTGGCCGCAGATCCGCTGGGCCGCTGTCGTTAAAAATTCAATAAAAACTCCTTTTCGCGGGCCGGCCAAGCGGGCTGGCCCGCTCCGCGTCTTCGCTCCGATGTGCGCGCATAAATTAAAAATAATAATAATATAAAAAAAAGGGGAAAGCGGGCGGCCCGCTCGAATTTTCGAGCGGGCCTTCGCCCGCTTTATTTTTTTGCGGTTCCCAGCGCGCGCGCAAAAGGATGCGGGGGCGGGCAACGGGCGCCCGCCCCCCAAAACCTGACCCGCGAGGCTTATTACGGGGCCTGATGCGAAAATTACAGGAGATGTTCGTTTTTACTGTTCCAGGTTGCTGTTTTGGGCGATTTTTAGGGTTTAGGAGGGGAGTTTTCTTCCCCAAAGGCTAGGGAGGAGCTTGGAGGCCATGGGGATGGTGGAGAAGCTTGGTGGAGGTGCAAATTGGTAGAGGGAAGCTCATTTGGGGAGATCTTGGGTGAAAAATTTCCTTTTCCTCTTTGTATTTTACATCTCTCTTTTGTAATGGATATTGAGTTAATGTTGAATGAAAATGCAAACTTGTGTTTCAAGATGATTGAGTAGTGTAAAGTGCTTGGGTTGTAATTCATTGAGTTGGTTGTTAATGTTTGCCCTAATTTCCCTCTTTGCCCAATTTGAATGTTAATGTTGGATGTGTAATTAGGGCACAAATTTAATTGGTTAAGTCCCGAGAGGGCACAATTTGAGAAAATACCATAATCTTCATTTGATTAGTGCTCCGATCATACGTCCATCCCTATTGCAAAATTACGTGTTCATGAAAGCTAAATTTCCCGATTGGGCTTCCTTAGCCAGATGACCGATTGAGTTATACGCGGTTAATTAGAGCTTAATTGACACCAATTCCAACGAACCCACAACCCATGCTCTCTCGCCTAGTTATCCTAAATCCCCTTTGGCTCTCTAACCCTACCCACTTAGGATTTTCTTAGTTTCGCCACACTTTTTCATACACTCATCCACTGTTAATTGAGGTGGTTGAATCACACTTTATTTTTCGTTATCGATCAAATTTGTGAACGTAGAACGACTTGTCCCTGTGATCCAACCAGGTACTCACCGGTTATTTTTATATTGCATTGACGCTCCTACGCTTGGGAGTGGAAGGCGTGCCCCGTGCGCATTTTCCGAGTCAACCAGTAAGTCTGAGGGGTCCTTGACCCAATGCTATAAGGTCATCTGATCCGGGAGTTATTGACCCAATGCTCCTTATACAAACCAATTAGGATTTCAAAAAGTATATGTGTATATGTGTGTATATATAGAATAATGGGTATCATATGACAATGGAGGCATCTCCTCATATACCAAGACGCAAATAGTGGGGTGGTTAAAATAAGTACAAGCCCATGTGGGCTGGTACTACCCCACTTTTTGTATCTTGTATATGAAGATATACCTTCCATGTTATATGATAGACATTATTCTTATTTATATATAGACACACAAATACACACACACACATATATATACATACATACATACATAAATATATATATATATACATACATACATACATATATACATATATATATATATATAGGAAAATGTGACTGAGGTTGACCTCAGGCAGAATTACCCGCGCACAATCCCGCTATTCGGAGTTTGTAAGAATTTTTTTGAATATATTTTTTACAGTAGGTAGATATACTTGTTATGTAGCTCCACACAAAATTTCAGGTCAATCCAACACCGTTTGAGCCTCCGTTCATCGATTTCAAAAACGTTGCGCAAAACTGTCCAGAATTCTGGACAGTTTTGCGCAATGTTTTTGAAATCGATGAACGGAGGCTCAAACGGTGTTGGATTGACCTGAAATTTTGTGGAAAGCTACATAACAAGTATATATACCTACTGCAAAAAATTATTCCAAAAAAATTCTTAGAAACCCCGAACAGCGGGGTTGTGCGCAGGTAATTCTGCCTGAGGTCAACCTTAGGTACATTTTTGGGTGGGGGGTGTGTATATATATATGGAAAGTTAGTGTGTATCTTTATTGAATGGAAAAAATGTACAAAAATACATATGGTATCTATTGGAAGATGGAGGATGTCAGAGAGAGGAGAGGGCACAAGCGCCGTCACTCTCTACTAACTACCTCCACTTTCCCTACCAGAATGTACAAAAATTCTGAGAAATGTGTAGAATGTGAAACAATACGAAAAATACAAGAAGTGTTATATCAACCATTGTCTCTAAACTCCCAAATTATCCATCCCCTGTGCTACATCTGGCGCTGCTAGATCTTGGTCTCTGAGAATTATTCTGATGTCAGCTTCAATATCCTCAAATACGAGAGTCATTGCCTTCTTGATGCCATCAAAGATTCTTTTATTCCTCTCCTTCCATATGTGCCATACAGTTGTAGCAAGGACTGTACTGGCAAGTAGGCTAATAGTATCTTTTCTGATGAAGTGAGCTATAAAGTAGTTTCCAACTTTAGAGAGAAGTGGCTCAATGGGGTCTGATACACCCAACTTTAAAAGACTTTTTCTTAGAATGTACTTTGTGTAACAACATCCAAAGAAGACATGATTAATGCTCTCATCAATTCCTTCCTCACATAACACACAATAAGGATGAGATTTTATTCCCCATTTAATAAGCATATTCCTTGTAATTAACTTTCCGTGAAAGGATCTCAAAAGAGTTAACGACATTTTAGGGACATAGTTTTTGTACCAGATTAATTTTGTGTAAGGAAAATAGTAGCCCTACGACGTGTACCTTCCCATGCTTCTTTAAAGGAAATTTAGAACTTGGGGACCATTCCCACGAGTCGGATCCTGAAGTGAGGCTGATTCGCGGAATCAAGTGACGGACATTTTGGATTCCTGGTTCATCGACCCAGTCAGCGGGAGACGGTAATCAATTACCATTCACATGCTAGCCCCATTCGGTACATCGACCAGCTCATTAAGCGGCCCACGCTCCAGCCATTAGTCATGCTAAAATAAAGTAGAGTAGCCGTGCTTAACTTGCCTTTTTATAAGCTCCTTTGAGTAAAGCATGTAGCTTAACATAAACATCCATGTGCCTGATTGTTTAACTTTGCCTTTAACAAAGAAAAAAAATTCTCGATGTCCCTATAATTTCTTCCTATCTAATTAGCCCATAGTCCATTCATAGTCAACATCCTCCGTGTAAGCCTAACTCTCGCTGCAATGTTGAGATCAGGGAGCAATCTCATGCATACTCCACCCTCCTCTTTCGGAGTGCATAAATCTTTCCAAGCCCAAGTATTAAAAGAGCCCCAGATGAACTTCCTGCATGCAGATGTTATATTACGTAGAACAGATTTAGGAACTCGGTAAACCTGCATCCAAAAAATTACCATGTTGTATGTAAAAGTCCTGACCAGCTCAATTCGCCCAGAAATGGAAAGTGTAGATGACGTCCAACCCAAGGGTCTCTTCTTACCCTTGTCAATCAATCTGATGTACATAGATGGCTTGGGATACCTTGTGGAGAGAGGGAGGCCTAGATAAGTCGTGATGGAAGTGCCCAATTTGATGCCCAGTAAATTCGATAAACACATCGGACTTTTGGTGCCTTTGCTGAAGATGGAGGTACTTTTCTCCCAATTAATTTGCAGACCAGACAGATTTGAGAAATTTGCAATCAATACTTTTAGCCCTTCAAAAGAATGCTTATTTGCCCGGCAGAATAATAGTAGGTCATCAGCAAAATGAAGTTGGGAGATAGCTCCTGTGCGATGCATAGGATGAATGCTACGGCCAACTATAGATTTTTTAACCATCAATGAAAACGTCTCCATGATGATGACAAATAGGTAAGGATAGAGGGGATCCCCCTGCCTGAGCCCTCTGTTCCCTTCAAAAAAAACCTACCGGGAGACATTAACCATTACTGAAAAAGTAGGTGTAGAGATACACTCTCTAATCCATTCTGAGAATTTCTTGCTGAATCCCATTCGATGAAGAATATAATAAATAAATTCACGGTTAACACTATTAAACGCCTTCCTTAGATCTAATTTAAGGCAAGCTATGGCCCTCATAGGATTACTAAAATCCCTAATCTGTTCATGAGCTAGCAGAGCACTATTAGAAAGTAGTCTCCCATTTAGGAAATCAGATTAATTAGGAGAAATTAATTCATGAATGACTACTTTCAGCCTATTACATATCACTTTGCTAATCACTTTATAAAGAACATTGCAACATGATATTGGTCTATACTCTCCAAAACCAGAGGCATTAGTAGTTTTAGGCACCAAGGAAAGGTATGCGTGATTTATAGGATGCATAAGCGAACAAGAGCGGAAGAAAGAAAGAACAGTGTCAGTGACATCTTTACCTATAGTGCTCCAGCTGTGCTGATAAAAGAAGCCATTAAAGCCGTCTGGACCAGCGAATTTATCCACCCCTATTTGGAACACCGCATCCTTGATTTCATCCTTAGAAATCCTTCTTTCCAACCATCTAGCAGCGTGAGGGGTTAGTTTTTGCTTCGGGTTGAGCTTCGGAAATACATACACTACGCAGGACTAGGTGGGGGATAGAAAGAGAGGGGATAGAGTACAAGCGTCGTCACCCATTACACCCTCCAAGACACTCCCATGTGCTAAATATGTACATATAGGATTCATCTATACATGGTATCAAACATCCAAAAAACCCCAATTTGCTAAAGGGATAGCCACTGAGGGGTGGTCTCGATCAATATCACACAAAGCTATAAGGACATCCGCCGCAATAGCCTCAAAAAGTGCAGTTTTTCCCACCACTTTCCCTTCGAAGATCCAACTGATACGCTGCTTCCAGATATGCCACACCATGGATGCAAGAGCTATTTTTGCTCGGGTGCCCACACAATCCTTATTATTGTAAAGAGAGATGATAAGATCCCCCACCCCAGCAAGTGAGGATGGCACCGGATTAGTAATGTCCAGCTTAAGGAGACTCCTGCAAAGAATATAACGGCTGTAGTTGCATTCAAAAAAGGTGATTAATACTCTCTACAGAACCATCATCGCATAAAACGCAATTCTGACTGGTGGTGACTCCCCACTTGTGTAGAATGTCTCTAGTTAAGAGTTTACCATGGAATGCACGTAGGAGAGTAAGAGCCCACTTTGGATATGATTGCTATACCAGACAACATTATAATAGGCAAAAGGGGGACCTCTGGTGCATAAACCATCCCACGCGTCGCGAAAGGTGCAAGTAGCGCCAGGAATCCATTCCCATTTGTCAGTTCCCGGGGTGATGCGGATCGACTGAAGCACGGGGAGTGATGACTGAATATGAGGATCATCCTTCCAACCATCTGAAGTCCAATAATAGCTAACCAACAACTTTTCGGTTCCAAGATGAACTTCCTACATTAGGGCTAGAGGGCCACATGGCAACCAGTTATCATACCAGAAAGAAGTAGTAGTGCCATCTCTAACAACACACCTGATAAGTTTCTGAGATGTGCTACGATTACAGAGCAAGAATTTCCAAGTGTAAGAGCTTGTAGGCTTTGATTTGGCACGGTATAAGCCATGAGGCACTGAAATGTAATGTCGTCTCATATACCATACCCAAGGCCCGTCAGAAGATTAGATTCTCTAAGTTAGCCTAACTCCTGAAGCCACATTAAGGTTAGTGAGCAATCTCAGTCCCACCCCTCCCTCTTCCTTCGGGGTGCATAAATCTCTCCAGGCTCAAATGTGCTGATTCCCCCAGATGAACCTCCTATAGGCAGAGGTGATAGTTCGCAAACCTAAAGGAGGGAGGTGGTAGGCATACATCCAGAAATCCACCATGCCATAAATAGCGGTGCGCACCAACTCTATCCTTCCAGAAATGGAAAGAATAGACGAAGACCACCCATGAAGCCTCTTCTTGCATTTTTCAACCAACGTGCATACATGGATGGGTTAGGATAATTATATGATAATGGCAATCCAAGATAGACAGAGAGAGAGGATACCTTCTTTACTCCAAGTGTAGAAGCAAGGGTGCTAGGATGACGAGTACCTTTACTGAAGATGGCTGAACTCTTATTCCAATTTACATGGAGTCCAGTTAAGAGATTGAAAGTATTTAATAAATCATGAAGACCTCCAAAGGAATGATGATTGGCATGACAGAATACCAGAAGATCATCTACAAATAGTAGGTGCGAGATAGAACCCGATCTCCTCATAGGCTGTATAGAGCGTGAAGCTTCAGATCTGGCCATAAGCAGAGAAAAAGTTTCCATCACTAGGACAAAAAGGTAAGTGGATAAAGGGTCTCCTTGCCTCTGACCTCTGTTGGACATAAAAAAACCTGCGGGAGATCCATCTACCAATGGTGAAAAAGATGGAGTTGAAATGCATTCAGAAATCCAGTTTATAAATTTACCATGAAATCCCATTGGATGAAGAATGAATAGAATGACCTCTATGTTAACACTGTCGAAAGCTTTACGCAAATCTAACTTTAGACATGCTCGAGATCCCATTGGGTTACTGAAGTCACAGATCTACTCATGCGCCAGGAGAGTACAATCTGAAAGGAGTCGCCCTTTAAGAAAAGTAGCCTGATTTGCCGAAATCAGCTCATTAATAACCAGCTTCAACCTACTACAAATAATTTTACTGATGATCTTGTAGATTACATTGGAGCATGCAATAGGCCTGTAATCACCCAACTCTGAGGCTTTGGAATTTTTGGGAACTAAGGTAAGGACGGTATGATTAATTTGTCGCAGCATAGTTCCCGATCTGAAGAAGCAAGAGACAACCAAGTTTACATCCTTACCAATGACATCCCAATCATGCTGAAAAAAGAAAGCGTTGAACCCATCAGGGCCTGAAGCCTTATCTTTACCAATCTGATAAACAACCTCCTTTATTTCAGTAGCAGAAACATTCCTTTCTAACAAAACTGCAGCATCATTAGTAAGCTTATGCTTTAGAATAATATTTGGAAATACAGTCCAATAGTGGTCCTGGGTGTATAGCTTCTCAATGAATAACAGGGCCTCTTCCCTGAGCCGCTCAATATTCAAATTTCTGGCGCCATCGGCATTGACCAGGTGACTGAGGTTATTATTGCTATGTCTTGCCTTCATTGCATTGTAGAAGAACTTAGAATTTCTATCACCCAGCTTAAGCCAATCCTGCCTACTCTTTTGCCTTAAATCAGACTCCTCGACATCCAGTGCATGTGTAAGGCTAAAGTAAGCGTATTGTTCTTGTTTTTGCAAATCTATGTTGGTAGCAATATTATGATCCGTCTGAATCGATTCAAGCTTAATCATGCAGCTTGTGGCCTCTAAGCTGTCCCTATATACTCCAGAAAAAAACCAGAGCTTCCCCTTGAGCATTTTCAATTTATCAACAAATTTTTTCAATTGTTGAAGGCCCAGTTTTCACACAATAGGGGAAATAGTGCCCAGATTTCGCTCGGACCAGGCTCCTTGCAGCAAATCCCGATAGCCAGCGTATGTACCCCAAGCATTAAAAATTTTAAAAGGCTTGGGATAGGATTGTAGCTTGGGGTGGAGATATATGATCAGTGGAGAATGGTCGCATGCCCCTGAATTTGCGTACTCGAAATAGGAATGGGGGTAGTAGGCGAATCCACTCTAGATTGCAAAGCGATCTGTCCAACCGAGCTGAAATGCATCCAAATCTGATCCTCCTATTGCTCAAGCTATATCGTTGCCCAACACTTTTTAAGTCCATCAGCTGACAACATCCAATACAATTGTTAATGTCATCCACAGTTCTAATATCCAAGGGTCGCCCGCCAACCTTCTCATTTGAATACCTCACACAATTAAAGTCACCTACCATAATCCATGGCAAATTATTCAATTTAGTTGAATCGTGGATAAGATCCTTTTAGAGGGGATGGCGGAGCAAGGATAAATTAAGAGCATATACAATAGTCAAGGCCATTACTAACCCAGCATTATTTTTGAGAATCAAGGAAATGTGCTGTGTCGATGAGGAGATGGGGTTGCAACTCCAAATTTTGTCTTCAATAAATAGAACAATACACCCACCAACATGATGACATCCGTTGTCCAACGTTGTCCAGCTTTTGGGAAAACATTTTGCAATCCTCCCCGTATGACGCTCTTTCACTTTTGTTTCTAACAAACACACAACTGATGGGCAGAGCTTTCCCACTCTCTGCTTAAGATCACCCTACCTCGTTGAATTATTAAGACCCCTAGTATTCCAAATGAACACAAACATGAAATCTTGGGGTAAGCTTCATGACTTCCAACTAGTCATGAGCTCCCACGGGTACATGTTTCACATTTGGTTTCCTTGACTTATTGTGAGTAGCCTCAGCCTTCAGTTGTATTTTCTCCTCATTCTAATATGGATTTTGAAATGCTAGCTCAGTAGGAAAGTTTGATTCATTCGCATCAAGCATGAGATACGGGGTAGCTCTGCCCTCCTCCAAGGCAATAGTCGAAGAAATTCCAGGCTTATGCGAAGTGCTGCCATCCCCAAGGCTGTCAGTTTTATGATCTACGGATGCAGCATTTCCCTCTCCCAGAGTAGCTCCAAGATTATGCATTGTACTACTTTCCTCTCCCAGTTTGATAGCAACTTGGATAGTCAATGTAGCATTGCCTTTAAGGCTGTCAGCTTCATGGACCACCGACACACTATTTCCCTCAAGCCCCCCCCCAAACTATCAGAAGCAACAGTTGAGGAAGTAGTGCCAGTAAGAGTGTGGACTGTAGTTGTGGCCATAGTCACACTTCCCTCACCTGCAAGCAACCTTTCCCTGATTCCTTCTTCCCTCTAAATGTTTGAGATGTCAGTCCCATTTATGCAGCCTTCAATAGCAATCTTCCCTTCTTTGGCATTATCCTCCACAAGCACATGCTGATTTGTAATTGGGTTAGATCCACCTCCAGTTACACTACTAGAACCAAGTCCCCCTATATCAACTGCTGCAGCACTATTACAATTCAACGTTGTAACTTCGTCTATAGTAGCATTCACCTCCCTTTGGATTGAAGAGGGCTCATCTGCCGCAACCTTAATTGAACACTGATTTTCAATGTGCCCAAAACAAAAGGACACATTACATCTAGGTGGTTCCCCCTCGTATTTAACGTCAACTATTAAGGAAGTGACATCATCCAACTCTACCAACACATTCCTAGTCAATGGCCTCTTTGCTTCTACCTCAACTAGGCATCTAGCATACATGATTTGATCCAAGTTTGCAGTTGCACGATCGAGGCATATAGGCGTTCCAACGACGTTAGCGACAATATTCAAAATATCTAATGTCCACATAGAGAGAGGTAGATTGTGAAGCTAAATCCATACCGGGATGGTGGTGAGGAAGTCACGATCATGCTTGACGGTTGGACTCCAACGTTGTAGGACTACCAATCGGCCGTCAAATAGCCATGGACGCCCATGAAGAATAGAGTCACAGTCTTCTTCTTTTTCAAAGCGAAAATAAAAGAAGCCATTTTCTTTGCTAAAGATTTGTAGCCCTCCTTTTAGCTTCCAGAGAAGTTCAGTCCAAGCCTTTATCTGGCCATAGTGTAATCTTCAAATGCGAAAAAGGGCTTTTCGCACCATGCGAAAAGATTTTTATCGTTTTTGCAATTTTTTTCAAAAATTCTTTTTTTATGTTTAATCTATACAATTATATACCCTAGGAAAAATAATGGGTGAACCCTAGGTGATTAGAGCATCCATCCACCCGTTACAAATTTAACGGTCTAAAAACAAGCGAATTTATTGAAATGCGTTGATCAAAGGCTAAATGACATTATTTCTCTACGATTATTTTTTTGAGGAGGGTATAACAACATATAATGAATAAGGAAAAAAAATTTTGAAAAAAAATTCAAAAAACACTAAAAATCATTTCGCACGATGTGAAATGTTCTCACATGAAGATTCACACACACACACACACACACACACACACACACACACACACGATAAAAATATGAGTGAAGCTAGCAACCCCACAAATCAAGGAATGATAGTGTGATGTGAGAACCACTTCCTTGATAAATTCATAGGCCATTACACTATATTAACTCTTCTTTTGATTATTGCATAACTTCGATTCCCATTTCAATAACCAAATGCGAATATAGGAAATGTCTTAGGATTTGAACATGATCATAACTATGTATATTGTACGTTGGATTGTACGAGAAACATTGCTTTAGGCTATGTCTTGGTCGATAGAGAGAAGTTGATGTCTTTATGATTTTCAAATCTGAAATTTTCACTCATTTGTCTATATGATGCTTAATTTCTTGAAATTCTCGATATCATTCATTCATTGCATGCATATCTCCACTCTCTACTCTCTCTTTGTCTTTCTTAAGGACACGGAAGAGTTTAGCTTGGGGGATTTTGATAGGTATTTATTTTACACATTTTGAGTGTGTGTTATTCATGCATTACATCATATAAAATCCTACTTTTGATATCATTTCATCCTATTTCCGTTCCCTTTCACTCTTGGGGTGCTTATATTCATTTCAGGTTGAAAACAAGCTAATTAGAGTTAATTGGAGTCAAGAAGTGAAGAGACAAGGCGAAGCAAAGGGATCAAAATAAAGAAGATTTGAGGAGAAGAGTGCAAAAGAGCAGCTGATATAGTCGTGTGTGTCATCTAACATGACCTGTCAGCCCAAAACATGAGGAGATTGTAGACAGCCCACATAGTCGTGTGAAGAATCACATACGATCGTGTGAGGAAGCACATACTGAAGATGCCACACGACCCAACTACTCGGTCGTGTGGGATGTTTGGAGAGGAGCTGAAGAAGAATAGTACACGATCGTGTAGCAGCCTACACGATCGTGTCACTGAAGAAGACAGAGAAACCTCCTCTGAAGACTATAGTTACATGGTCATGTGGAGGAACCTGAAGTAACAAAGAAGACATATGCTGAGTTGAGTCGACACGACTGTGTCTAGCGACTACCGGGTTGGATTTTTGCTCGACTGTGCTAGGGTTTTTTCTGTTAGTATAAATACCCTTTGTGCGCAGATTGAGGTGGGTTCCTTTGAATCTTCTACCTTTCATTGTTCTTTCACTGCATTTAGTTTAGGAGTAGACGTAGACTAGGTTTTGTTTTGTTCTTCTTTTCTCCGAAGCAAGATTGTATCATTGAAGACTTTTGGATTATGGCTTTTGTGAGATAAGTATTTCTTTTTTTATTATATTTTCTAATTGCTCTTGTGCTATCTTTGTAATGGTTTCTTTGATGTATATAGCACAGTTTTCATCTATGGCATGGGTTGAACCCTATTACGGTTTGAATATGGATTAAATTGTTTCATTTATCCTTTGGTTTATCAATTATGGTTTTTGTTGCGAGATGTATGCCCTCAAGGCAATTTATATCCATGTATATATACAAACATCTTGTTCAAAATTACAGTAAGCTGTATGGTAAGAATTTATCTAAGTTAAATCATAATGTAGTTATCATTAGAAATTAACTTAGGTAAAGTCCTAAGAATTAATGCTGGGTCAAACATATATCGAGATGAGAATCTCGATCATGGAGAAGTGCTTGACCGTCGGTAGCATAAGTCTAGAAATGTTCATGGTCGTAGATGTTTCGAGAAAAGGATATCGAAACATCGGATACACCATTGTGTCTTAGTCTTCACCGTATAGCAGTGAGGATGATCTCACGGTCGTTTGACTTGGCAAAGTCGGAGATGAGACACAGGTGCTCATTGGAGAATGAGTTCACTAAACGACCCACAAGAGTTATCATATGGTTATGATTGACAAATATGTCAATGATAACTCTTAGTGATGATAGGCAAGTTGGTCTTTGACTTGAGGTCATTGTACGAACCTTACATGAACGGTGTCACTTAAATCTCTGACCTAGCTTCAAGGCAAGGGCTGTCGAAAGGTCTTTGGTTGGGTGACATTTGAAGCGTGTAAGGAGAGTAATGACCAAGATAGGATTTGTCTCTCCCGGTCAATGGGAGTTAGTGTCGTTGTGTTAGTTTGGTCTTTAGCAAAAAATCTAGCCAGAGTATGTTAGAAGTTGTCCAACATTATTTGACTAAAGATCGATGGAAACTAACCAGCTTCAAGCTATTGGGGTTGACAGTTTGAACGTACCCTAGGCTTGAGTTAAACGACATAGTTTTGAAGAAGAGACTAAAATTATGGAATTCATCACGGACACAGTCAGGGTGGTCCCGACAACACTCATATCGATGAGTTAACCACATAATTATGATACTGAAACAGGGACGGTAGCTGCTGCTCGTGGCCACTGTCGTCTGGGGCTTCGAGCCCCACCTGTAATAGGGTCAGGCTGTATGGTCTCACACAGAGTACGACCTTCTTCTAGTAATAGGTAGAAACATTAGGGAAAATGTGCATTTGATGCAAGGGAGAAAAAACTGCATTTGATGCAAATGATATTTTAAGCTAAGATGTGGGACTATTTTGCATATGATGCAAATAGAGTTAAATTATGTCGTAAATTGTCTACGACCATATTTAATGATATAAACGCGAGAAAAGTTTACTTGTAAGACGGAAATATCTCGGTCTAAACATAGATCCGAACGGCATCCAAAACGGATGCCAAATGCACGAGATATGCCCCAAACCGTCAAAATAGCCCTATTAGGGCATTGCGAGTCAGGCGCCTGCTAGGCGGGCACCCGACCCACGCCAGCCTAAAGGGGGCAGGCGGGCACCCAAGCCTGCAATGTGGGTGGGTGCCCTGGCCTGCCCGTGCGAGCGGGCTCCCCGGCCTACTCTGCGGGCCTGGGCGCCCAAGCCCGCCTGCACAGAGGGCGGGTGCCCCTATGTGCGGGCGCCCATGCCCGATTATGGGCTGGCAAGCGTGGGGCCCTGTCATGCCCCGCTTCCCAAGTATGGAAGGCGAGACGTGAAGAGGTCCGCTCAGACTTGGAGCTGTGAAGCTACAGTCTGATAAGCGTCTGGTAATTTAATCCATTAGCAGGTTCTTTGCATTACGACGAAACATCAATAATAATAAAGAAGGATATGCAATAAAATTTTATCAACATTCAACATCCGCAGATTTTATTCCAAACATACAGAATAGACATAAAGAAATACAGAGTCTGAAAAAAGTGACGTGTGTGTATATTTTATATATTCTAGCACGTCTTCTTCGTGTTTTTCCGTTGTTTTCCACTGTCCCGTATCCATTTCCTTGTGTTTTCTAGTTTTCTTTCACTTCTCTGTGTTTTCATGTGTTTGCTGGAGATTGCCAGTGTAGGGGACACATAACGAAGATATCATAAGTCCCCAAAGCAACGGGAGGAGTCATGCGCGATCCATGGGGTCAAACGACCAAAATTGCCAACTTTCAACCCCCACCCGATCAGTTGGACAAAGCCAACCGATCGGGTGATGCATGCGTGCATGACCCGGATAGCAGCTGAAGCACAGTGAGGGTCAACCGACCGGGTCGTCGACCGGTTCATCCCAACAGAGTTTTCGAAAAATTGGAGCAGAATTCCAACCGATCGGGTGACCTTCACCCGATCGGTTCATCTGTAGCCGATTCTTCCAACAGACAACCTAGTTAGCCAACTGACGTCCCACTGACCGTGCCAAACTGACGAGACTTTCTGTCTGTTTTGAGAACAATTCCAATCGATCGGTGGATTTCTCAACCGATCAGTTGACCTGATCACCGCAAGATCCAAATGACGAGCCGCTTGTGCCAACCGATCGGGTCACGTGAGCGGGTGAAGTTTCTGAAGACCGCAGTCGAAGAACGTTGTAGCTCACCCGATCGGATGATTCTTCAACCGATCGGGTGAAGTCGTTTTCTATAAATAGCTGCCTAGGTTTTCCAGAAACGGAGCTGTGTATTTTTC
Source organism: Scilla litardierei (assembly GCA_030789695.1). Classification (NCBI taxonomy): domain Eukaryota; kingdom Viridiplantae; phylum Streptophyta; class Magnoliopsida; order Asparagales; family Asparagaceae; genus Scilla; species Scilla litardierei. The sequence goes on from CM061133.1 coordinate 255,304,984, forward strand.
TGTCTTTTTTCCCTATTGTGACGGCTAGAATTTTATTGTTATTTGTAAGTGTTCTGATCTTTATGAAACTTTGATATTATCTTAATTGCATTGCTACTACTTCATTTCGATTGCCTGATTATGATTTCTACGGTCGATTATCATTTAGATCGCTTTTTAGCTAAAATATGCAAGTAGTTCCCAAATCTGGGATTTTGGTGGAAACCCCGTCGTGGGTTCTCCCTAATGCGTCCATTGGACTAGGATATTGATATGGAGTAGGGATTTATTGGTTACGCGGGATGTTTCATTGTCATCAGCGGGAAAAAGACCTCCTTTGACCGTTGGGCCAATGGGGGAATAAACTTGGCAGTTGACTCCCTAGCCATAGCTTATGCCCTTAGTGTAGACATCGAATCCTAGCACGTGGGAGCGGCAGGATGAGATGTTGGGAGTTATCGTTGCGAGCTTAGTGCTCTTGGAGTCGGTCAGTGTTAATGGACATGGGAATGCCCACTGACCAAACCCGGGCAGTCCGGCGTATCATCCTGGGCACCGACCGGAATATCGGGCCCGTGGGACGCTGGTATCACTCATAGATGCAACGTCTCACCACTAAAGCCTAATTCCGATCGTATTCCTATCCGTAGGGTGTAATAGCAAGAACACATGATAGGGTGGAAACCGGAGTCCCAGGTTTCCCTTTATATTGTTTATCCCCCGTATTTACATTCCGTGACAAACCATCTATCGATTCGGGCTAGCTCATCCCTATGGTGAATTGGTTCCTTTTAGAAACAAGCACAACCACACCTCCCTGTGTTCGACCCCCAAGCCACACTACACCACCGTGCACTTGCGGTATAAATATTTTAAATCTAGTATTCCCCAATCCTGTTGCACACTTGCATGATCACACACCGGGGGGACGTCAAGCTTTATGGCGCCGTTGCCGGGGACACAACGTGCTTGTTTATTTTAGGACCTTCGAACCCTTGAGTCTAGCTCATATCCCTACCTCGCGATAGTTTTCGCATTCTTCTTTTTCATTTTTATTTCTCTAATTTTTATTTTCTATTTTTATCTGTTTCTATCCCACACTTGCTTCACGAGTGTTTGTTGCTTTCCATGCGTAGGAACATAAGGAGTCTTGACGAATTGATTCCTGTTGATCCGGAGATAAATGCTACCCTTAGGCATCTAGACGTAGAGAAGAGAAGAAGAGAAGAGTCTGAAGCCATGGGGGAGAATACCCCACTGCATAAATCCCTGCTGTAGTACTCGATACCCTCCATCGGGTCCACCTCCTCCATCCGACCTCCTGCTATTACGGCACAGAGCTTCGAGCTTAAGCCGTCCTTCGTGACGTGGATCCAGCAGGATCAATTCTCTGGGGCACCCATGGAGAGCCCTATTAAACATCTGGACTCCTTCCTTGAGAAGTGTGATACATTCAAGATTAATGGTGTCACCACTGAAGCAATCCGACTGAAGCTATTCCCCTTCTCTCTGCGGAATAAGGCAAAGCAATGGCTTAGGGTAAAGGACCCGAACACCTTCAACACCTGGGAGAAGCTCTCGAATGCGTTCTTGACTAAGTTCTTCCATCCGGGGAAAACGATGAAGCTGAGGAGTGAAATCTCCTCCTTCACCCAGGCCAGCCACGAGTCCATGCATGAAGCATGGACGAGATACAAAGAGATTCAGTGGAGATGCCCTCATCACGAGCTTCCAAAGTGGCAGATTATTAATCTGTTCTATAACGGGCTGAGGGATGACTTAAAATCTTTGATGGACGCCGCGGCTGGGGGGTCCTTTATGTCTAGAAGTGAAGAAGATGCTGGCAATATTTTAGAAAAAATGGCATCAAACAATGAGCGGTGGTGTGACGAGCGTGCAACACCTAGATCTGGATGCATTCATAGAGTCGAGGACTGATCGCTCTGGGATGTAACCCAAAGCATGGTTGTAGTTTTACCGCAAGCGCACGGTATAGCGGCGAGCGGGTTATCGAACACAGGGAGGACGAATGACCGTGCTCGTTCTAATCAACCTGGCTATTTAAGAAGAGAGAAATTTGCCTTTGGCGATCCTGTCACAATCGTCAGACAAAGTACGGAAATATCAAATCAAATAAAGAACGTCTATGGAATGGGGAATTCCCGCTACTCACCGTATTTCGTAAATGTGGTTCATCTGTATCAAAATTGCTAGAATAAGATTTTGGATGAACTAGTTGCAACTGAATGTAGAACCAAGCTCACGCTCTCGCGCTGTTGCCGGTCTATAGCTATCCTAGGTTCGGGTCCAATCTCTTGCAAACCCTAGCCTAGGGAAGCTAGCATTAGGATCAACATCATCGTTCAATCGCGCACCGAGCCCAATCTCTTGCAAACTCGGCCCACGACCTAGGTTGGGATAGTTCCTACCCGTCCAATCTCTTGCAAACGGGTATCGGCACGGAATTGCAACCGGGAACCCTAGTATCGGTCCAATCTCTTGCAAACCGATACTACGGAAATTCGATTCCAACCCAATTCGGATTTCTAGGGTTTCCTATCGAATTGGGATCCAATCTCTGGCAAATCCCAATCGATATGAACTCCTAGCTATCCGTAGTAAATCGCTCCCAAACTAATCCCTAATAGTAATTCTAGCAAAATTTCTACCAATTCATCACAAATATGAAATTGGGCTTGTAGGGTTCATCCCCACGCCCCAAGACGTGGAGACTACTCGCAATTCATAGCACAAACACAGAAATAATCAATGAAATAAACAAGAGAATTCATCAAAATATTGAGATAAGCAATAAAAATAGAATTTTTAGAGAAGAGAGAGGCAAACCAATTGAGTTCTTCAAATAATCCAACAAAAATCAACTTTTGTCTCCTCTCCAATCACAAGAATAAAGCTAAAAAGTTAATCTAAAAAGCTGCAAAAATCTAAGAGAAAAGCTCTCCAAACTAGGGTAAAAACAGGGGTTAAATACCCCCCAAAATCGTCCAAAAACTGTGACCAAAATACCCCTGCGCAGCCTGAAATCCGTAATTTTCGCTACAGGCAGCGCGTCGCACTCGGCCGAGTGACAAAAGTCGCTCGGCCGAGTGAGAAACCCTGTAAATTTCTAGTAAGTCTTGATCTTCAGGGGTCTTCACTTCGGGGGCGGCTCGGCCGAGTGAGTTGTCGTCACTCGGCCGATGGCTTCTTGGAACTCGGGCGGTCGGGATTATCCACTCGGCCGAGTGGGTCTTCTGAAGCTCAGGCAGCCGAAAAACAGTAAGTTGGCGATTTTTGAATGGCTTCGTCTGGGCGCAACTCGGGCGGACGGGATCTCGTCACTCGGCCGATGTGGTCTCCGTCGCTCGGCCGAGTGCACATATGAATCGTGTCTGACCTGGTCGGCCGAGCGGTGTCTCGCTGGTCGGTCGAGTGACTCCTTCACTCGGCCGAGTGGGACACTAAAAATGCCCAAACAGCTTGTTTTGGCCTCCTCGTCGCTCCTGCGACGTTCTTTCTTCTTCCGCTCCTCTCCAACAGCAAAATACCCTTTGGGGAGGTCGTCGGTGACCCTCTGGAGTAAGCGCATCTCGAGATCACTCCAAATCGCTCCAAATCACCTGAAATGCGACAAAAACAACAAATCGTGAAAAGCATCGCAATATCGTCGATATATCGTGAAAAACATGATTTGGGCGATCCAAATGGCATGCAAACATGCGGGAAAAAAGTGCAAAATAAGGAGTGATCAAAATCCCCCAAGCTTACCTCTTACTCGTCCTCGAGGAAGATAAGTAAAAGGCGAACCCGGTGGATTTGGAAAACGAAAACGGCGAAAAATGAAAAATGAAAAACGGAGAAGAATGAAAAACGAAATAAAAATAAAGAAAGAAAGAAGCGAAGAGGTAAGCTGCTAGATCATTTTCTCAGGACGTGGGTTCCGCTTACTCGAATAGCATGCACTGAATAAGAAATACATGTCAAAGAGTTTTATTTTGATATCATAGTATAATAATGCAAATAGAAATAGAAAACCCACGAACAACGATATAATCATGAAAAACGGAATAATTTTAGAATTAACATCGTCTGAATCATTTAAAGCGGTATACACATCGCAGATCACACACTTTTCAATTGAATGCTTTCTATGAGTATAAGAGTATCACACAATAGAATAGAGAGAATAGAAAAGTGTGGATTTCATGATATGAATGCTAGGCTTAGATTTCTGGATTTCGTAAAGCTAGAAATAATCACACCGAGTATAGAATATTACTTAGCCTAGGTTGTCGTGCAACGTCAAGTCGTCACTCTCTCACACATCAATGGATTCTCTCCCCCAAGCTTATCTATAAGCATGGTGGCATAAAAAATATTCACATCCCCATTTTTATAAAGCTCCAAAAGCAATAAAAGTGATCACGAAAAGAGAGAAGAAAGAAAGAAAGTGAGATGGGATCTTTTATTGAGGATTTTTCCTCTTTTCTTTTTCTTTTTCTCTTTTTTTTTCTTTTGGTTTTTTTTTTCATAAGCATATATACACAACGATCCCAACTCAAAGAGAGATAACGATATACAAGAATATTTTATCTCTTTTTTTTTCTCTTTTTTTTGGGAAATTTGGAGCTAGGAATTAATAGCGGGGGAAATGCCATATAATAGAATCGCTAAGGGGAGATTCACCAATGATTTTAAAAGTAGAGAAATGATGTTCAAGATTTGTGGAGAAAGAAATAAATATATCTCTCGGTTCACTCTATAAGACATGCACGACAACTTCAGCAGGGTAATCTAATCTACTCAGTTTCGATCACAAAAAAGCTAACTAATCCAGATTTATCATAGCTAACATCATTCAATCATCCTGAAGTGAAATGTACAATTCATGCATATAGAAGTGATATAGGAAAAGAAATCAGTACTCCAGATATAAGCATTCAATGCGTGAATCTTGGTGTGTTTTCTGTGATAGCATACATATGAATATTCAGACTCAGCTAATAATAAAATTTCATCCATTTTCATGTGGAAAAAGTGTGGGTTACTATCTCTAGATGCAAGGCAAGTCATAGCATATGATATCAGAAACAAAGTCTAAGACATGACAAATAAAGCATGCAAATAGAGTAAGCTAACTCCACGTCATCATCATCATAGAAAATTCATCTCTAGCATGAGATGAAAAAGAAAGAAATAAAGATAAAGGGAAAATAGAACTATTTACAATGCGGAACACAGAAAAATAAGAAAAACGTGATGCATGGTAAAATAAAAGACAAAATGATGAAAATAAGTGCAAAAGCGGAAAATGGTGTGAAAAACTAAAAATAAAGGCGGCAAATCGAAAAAGAACGTGAGAACTCACTCCCCCAAGCTAAATGGCACAGTGTCCTCAATGTGCAAAGTGTGGCGCACCGAGAGACAAGTAATGGGAGGGGCAAGTGAGGATGCATGCATGATGAAAAATAAGAAAATAATGAAACAGAAAAGATGATGCGGACATGATGAATGCAGAAATAGGAGTGATACAGATATATAGGTGTGGCACCAAAAACTCTCCCTCTCTCCCAAAAAAGATATAAAAAGATATATATAGTAAATGAGTATCAGAGAAACAGTGAGGGGAGGGGGGTGGACAAAAGTGCATCAGGACCAAGCAGAGACGTGCAGCACAACGGCAAAAATAATCGACGGCATCAAGAGTGCCTAAGAAGGTGGGGCTGCGCCGGCTCCGTCCTGAGGAGGAGGAGGAGGTGGTGGTGGATGCTGAGCGGGGGTGGGTGTGGGAGTGGAAGCAGGCTGAGTGTGTGTGGAAGTGTGGGTGGGAACCTGCTGGGTGGGTACGGGTACACGGGGGAGACGCTCCAGGACCTGGGTAAGGCAGTAGTGAATGTGCGGGAGCAGGTCAAAGCGGCCAGCCATTGAGGAGACGGTGGAGGACAGGGTCCTAAGGTCGCCTCTGAGGCCACTCACCGCTCCCTCGAGAGCACGAATGCTCTGAAGTACAGTGTCAGGGGGAGGTGGTGCAGAGGGACGCACCGGTCGGGGCTGTGCAGGTCGGGGCTGGTGATCGCTCCGGGACGTAACCCCAAAGAACGGTTGTAGTTTTACCGCAAGTGCATGGTGTAGCAGCGAGCGGGTTATCGAACACAGGGAGGACGAATGACCGTGCTTGTTCCAATCAACCTGGCTATTTAAGAAGAGAGAAATTTGCCTTTGGCGATCCTGTCACAATCGTCAGACAAAGTACGGAAGTATCAAATCAAATAAAGAACGTCTAGGGAATGTGGAATTCCCTCTACTCACCATATTTCGTAAAAGCGGTTCATCGGCATCAAAATCGCTAGAATAAGATTTTGGATGAACTAGTTGCAACTGAATGTAGAACCAAGCTCACGCTCTCGCGCTGTTGCCGGCCTATAGCTATCCTAAGTTCGGGCCCAATCTCTTACAAACCCTAGCCTAGGGAAGCTAGCATTAGGATCAACAACATCGTTCAATCGCGCACCGAGCCCAATCTCTTGCAAACTCGGCCCACGACCTAGATTGGGATAGTTCCTACCCGTCCAATCTCTTGCAAACAGGTATTGGCGCGGAATTGGAACCGGAAACCCTAGTATCGGTCCAATCTCTTGCAAACCGATACTACGGTAATTCGATTCTAACCCAATTCGGATTTCTAGGGTTTCCTATCGAATTGGGATCCAATCTCTTGCAAATCCCAATCGATGTGAATTCCTAGCCACCCGTAGTAAATTGATCCCAATCTAATCTCTAATAGCAATTCTAACGAAATTCCAACCAATTCATCACAATTATGAAATAGGGCTTGTAGGGTTCATCCCCACGCCCCAAGACGTGGCGACTACTCACAATTCATAGCGAGATCACAAAAATAATCAATGAAATAAGCAATAGAATTCATCACAATATTGAGATATGCAATAAAAATAGAATTTTTAGAGAAGAGAAAACACAAACCAATGGAGTTCTTCAATTAATCCAACAAAAATCCAATTTTGTCTCATCTCCAATCTCAAGAATAAAACTAAAAGGCTAATCTAAAAAACTGCAAAAAATCTAAGAGAAAGGCTCTAAAACTAGGGTAAAAACAGGGGTTAAATAGCCCCCAAAATCGTCCAAAAACTGTGACCAAAATACCCCTGCGCAGCCTGTTTTCCGCAATTTTCGCTACAGGCAGCGCGTCGCACTCGGCCGAGTGACAAAAGTCGCTCGGCCGAGTGAAAACCCTGTAATTTTCCAGTAAGTCTCGATCTTCAGGGGTCTTCACTTCGGGTGCGGCTCGGCCGAGTGAGTTGTCGTCACTCGGCCGATGGCTTCATGGTACTCGGGCGGTCGGGATTATCCACTCGGCCGAGTGGGTCTTCTGAAGCTCAGGCAGCCGAAAAAACAGTAACATGGCGATTTTTGAAGGGCTTCGTCTGGACGCCACTCGGGCGGACGGGGTCTCGTCACTCGGCCGATGTGGTCTCCGTCGCCCGGCCGAGTGCACATATGAATCGTGTCTGATCTGGTCGGCCGAGCGGTGTCTCGCTGGTCGGCCGAGTGGCTCCTCCACTCGGCCGAGTGGGACACTAAAAATGCCCAGATTGCTTATTTTGGCCTCCTCGTCGCTCCTGCGACGTCCGTTCTTCTTCCGCTCCTCTCCAACAGCAAAATACCCCTCGGGGAGGTCATCGGCGACCCTCTGGAGTAAGCGCATCTCGAGATCACTCCAAATCGCGCCAAATCACCTGAAATGCGACAAAAACAACAAATCGTGAAAAGCATCGCAATATCGTCGATATATCGTGAAAAACATGATTTGGGCGATCTAAATGGCATGCAAACATGCGGTAAAAAAAGTGTAAAATAAGGAGTGAGCAAAATCCCCCAAGCTTGCTTCTTACTCGTCCTCGAGGAAGATAAGTAAAAGGCGAACCCGGTGGATTCGGAAAACGAAAACGGCAAAGAAAAATGAAAAATGAAAAACGGAGAAGAATGAAAAATGAAATAAAAATAAAGAAGAAAGAAAGAAGCGAGGAGGTAAGCTGCTAGATCATTTTCTCAGGACGTGGGTTCCGCTTACTCGTATAGCGTGCACTGAATGAAAAACACATGTCAAAGAGTTTTATTTAGATATCATAGTATAGTAGTGCAAATAGAATTAGAAAACCCACGAACAACAATATAATCATGAAAAACGGAATAATCTTATAATTAACATCGTCTGAATCATTTAAAGCGGTATACAAATCACAGATCACACACTTTTCAATTGAATGCTTTCTATCAGGAGCATAAGAGTATCACACTATAGAATAGAGAGAATAGAAAAGTATGGATTTCATGAAATGAGTGCTAGGCTTAGATTTCTGGATGTCGTAAAGCTAAAAATAATCTCACCGAGTATAGAATATTACTTAGCATAGGTTGTCGTGCAACGTCAAGTAGTCACTCTCTCACACATCAATGGATCCCCTCCCCCAAGCTTATCTATAAGCATGGTGGCATAAAAAAAAATATTTACATCCCCATTTTTATAAAGCTCCAAAAGCAATGAAAAGAGAAGAGAAAGAAAGAAAGTGAGATGGGATCTTTTATTGAGGATTTTTCCTCTTTTTTTCTTTTTTTTTTGTTTTTTTGTTTTTTTTGAAGCAATAGCATATATACACAACGATCCCAACTCAAAGAGAGATAATGATATACAAGAATATTTTCTCTTTTCTATCTTTTTTTGAATAAGAAATTTGGAGCTAGGAATTAATAGCGGGGGAAATGCCATATAATAGAATCGCTAAGGGGAGATTCACCAATGATTTTAAAAGTAGAGAAATGATGTTCAAGATTTGTGGAGAAAGAAATAAATATATCTCTCGGTTCACTCTATAAGACATGCACGACAACTTCAGCAGGGTAATCTAATCTACTCAGTTTCGATCACAAAAAAGGCTAACTAATCCAGATTTATCATAGCTAACATCATTCAATCATCCTGAAGTGAAATGTACAATTCATGCATATAGAAGTGATATAGAAAAAGAAATCGGTACTCCAGATATAGGCATTCAATGCGTGAATCTTGGTGTGTTTTCTGTGATAGCATACATATGAATATTCAGACTCAGCTAATAATAAAATTTCATCCATTTTCATGTGGAAAAAGTGTGGGTTACTATCTCTAGATGCAAGGCAAGTCATAGCATATGATATCAGAAATAAAATCTAAGACATGACAAATATAGCATGCATATAGAATAAGCTAACTCCACGTCATCATCATCACAGAAAAGTCATCTCTAGCATGAGATGAAAAATAAAGAAATAAAGATAAAGGGAAAATAGAACTATTTACAATGCGGCACACAGAAAAATAAGAAAAACGTGATGCATGTCAAAATAAGAAAAAATGATGAAAATAAGTGCAAAAGCGAAGAATGGTGTGAAAAACTAAAAATAAAGGTGGCAAACTGAAAAAGAACGTGAGAACTCACTCCCCCAAGCTAAATGGCACAGTGTCCTCAATGTGCAAAGTGGGGCACACCGAGAGACAAGTAAAGTGAGGGGCAAGTGAGGATGCATGCATGATGAAAAATGAAAATAAGAAGAAAAAAATAAAGAAATGAAAATATGATGCGGACATGATGCATGCAGGTATGGAGTGATACAGACATAAAGGTGGGGCACCAAAAACTCTCCCTCTCTCCCAAAAAAGATATATAAGGATACGATCTGAATGAGAAACCCAAAATAAGTGAGGGGAGGGGGGTGGACAAAAATGCAATAGGACCCAGCAGAAACGGGTAGCACAACGGCAGGAAAAAACGATGGCATCAAGGGTGCCTAAGAAGGTGGTGCTGCGCCGTCTCCGTCCTGAGGCGCAAGTGGTGGTGGTGGCTGGACAAGCCGCTGAGCGGGTGTGGGTATGGAAGTGGTAGCAGGCTGAGTGTGTGTGGAAGTGTGGGTGGGAACCTGCTGGGTGGGTGGGGGTACGCGGGGGAGACGCTCCAGGACCTGTGTAAGACAGTAGTGAATCTGGGGGATCAGGTCAAAGCGGCCAGCCATCGCAGAGACGGTGGAGGACAGGGTCCTAAGGTCGCCTCTGAGGCCACTCACCGCCCCCTCTAGAGCACGAATGCTCTGAAGTACAGTGTCGGGGGGAGGTGGTGCAGAGGGACGCACCGGTCGGGGCTGTGCAGGGCGTGGCTGGCGTACTCGGGTCGCGTATGTGACGGGCTCAGCGGGGAAGGGAACGAAAGGTGCTGCGCTCGCAAATGTGGGCCTGGCCTCAGTTTGAGGCTGGGGCACCGGCTGGTGAGAAGTGGAGGCAGCAGCAGCGAAAGAAGAGTGCAAAAGTGGCAGCGAGGCGGCCAGAGAGGTCAGTGGCACAGAAGTGTGGACAGACGCCACGACACTCTCGGAAAATACAGCGGCAGTGGAAACAGAGGGCTCCCCGTACTCAACTATGGTCGGTGGGTGCTCGGGTGGTGCAGAAGAAACAGGCTCAACAGACAGAGGGCCAGTGGTGGTGGTGGTGACAGCCTCGGAAGCAGTGGAGGTGGGCTCAGCTAAGGTGCTCCCGACACCGACAGAGATGGGGACAGAGGTGTCAGGAGCAGCGAAAACATCAGGTATAGGCTGAGGGGCCACAGGGTCAACAGGGGCAGCAGGCTCGGCAGGGGCGACAGGGTCTGCGGGGGCAGCGTGGGCAGCGTGGGGCTGCTCGGCCTCCTCGGCCTCGAGCACGTAAGCAGCAGGGATGAGGACATCCATCGCAGGGAGCCAGTCAACGTGGGCTGGTGCAATCTGAGTCCGAGCTGGGCTCGGAAGAATCATGTAATCGGCACCGTAAGGGCCGTGCAACCAGACCCAGTGACGCTCACCGTGCGGACGAAGCATCTTCATCCGGGCCATAACATCGATCGACAAAGAAGTGGGGCCCGGTACTCGTCGCAGGTCGTCAGGGAAGTCCTCGCCGGTCATAAGGGCAAGCAAGGTGATCAGGCCGCCGCAGCATATCGGTGAGCGAGCGCCCACCGATACAATGATGCGGTCCAAAAACCAAGCCGCGACATCAATCACGACGGCGGGGACAAGCTCATCGCCATCCCTAGATAGAGCTCTGGGCTATGTCATCGCGTAAAGCATGTAGAGCTCTGGCGTGGACATCATGCCCGGCTCATATCTGGCCAAAAAGGTCGTCGCCATAAGGCCCTGAGCTATACGTAGGCAGGGATGGACAATGGCCGAGGCCTTGGCCCAACTAGGGTCAAAGGTAGCGTGAAGGCCCGTAATCCGGGCCCAGAAGGCACCGGTGTCAAAGGAAGGTGGGGGGATATGGGTGGGGCCGTAACCGCGATCGGCTCCGGGGACAGCGGGCCACGAGAAAAATGCTCTCATCATATCGAGAGTGACCTGGCACTCCCGGTCCATGAACCGAAACGAGCATCCCTCGTCGGTCCGGGCGATCGAACTAAGAATCTCAAGTGTCGGGCAGGTAAACATATCCGCCGACACCTGAAAGAAATCTCGCCAGCCCACGTTGTCGTACAACGTGAGCATCCCCTCTAGTACCCCCAGGCGTCCTAGGTCGGCAAGGTGTACAAACCTGGAGGGTACGATCGAGCGCTGGGAGATACGCTCGAAGACGGCGCAGTGTGCGTCGTCTCGGAACGTAATCCCGAGCGGCCCGACCAGTGGAGCCGGAGGTGGTGGCTGTGGAGCGGCAGGGAGTGGCTGTGCGGGCTGTGCGGGCTGTGTGGGCGCTGCAGGCTGTGCGAGGTGTGCGGGGCCTGCAGGCTGTGCGGGGTGGATGGGGTGTGTGGGAGAAGGCGGAGGAGAGTCCTCCAACTCGTGGGAGGGGCCGGCATCATCCGACCGCTTCCGCTTGGCGGAAGCTCTCTTCGACCGCGGCCGTGTCCGGGGCGGCATATCGGCCCCGAGCGCGCGCCGAAAAGTGTAAAAAGTGCGGCGTGTGCAAAATAAAGGAAGGAGTATACCCCGACACGCCGCAAGTGCTAAGTGATGGAAGCGTGCGAAGACAGCGCCTCCGCGAAGCCCAATTCAGTCCGTAGAAGCTCCCCTGGGCTCCCCTAAGCTCCCAAAAACAACCTGCGCATGAAATGGAGATATCAGCAGGTATAATAGATAGATATAGAAATTGATTAGGGTTTGGGGGTCGTTTAACACATGGATCCTCGAAAAATACACAAAAAGAGCAGAAGAAGGCGAAATTGGCGATACCGGAGGTGGTCGGAGCGGCGGCCGCCGGCGGCGACTCGGGCGAGGCGCGGCGGGTGCTCGGCCGGCGGTGGCTGGCCGAGCGGCGGCACGGCGACGGTCGGTCGGGCGAGTGGGGGCGTGAGCGAGGGGAACGGGCGAGGGGAATGCGAAGTGTCGCGGGCGATTTGGGTTTTTGCGTTTCGAAAAACGTGCCCCCCCCTCGGCCCCTTATATAATAAAAGTTACGACTCGGCCGAGTGACTAGGTCACTCGGCCGAGTGGGATTAATTGAAATATCCTCCTCGCTTACGCTTCGGCCGAGTGGCTTTGCCAGCCTCGGCCAAGTGGAGTAAGTCCATTCGGCCGAGTGGCTCAAGCTACTCGGCAAGACTCGCCCTAGGAGCGTATCCGTTTTACTCGGTCGAGTGAAAATGTATACTCGGCCGAGTAGCAGTTATACTGAAATCAGGAAAATAAACAGAGAGTTGGGTACAGCAGACTTCCCTCGTTCATGAGCGGCTCGGCCGGACGAACTTGTGTACTCGGCTGAGTGACTAGTATACTCGGCCGAGTGAGCCTTGTTTTCTGCTGTTTGTCTTCGTTTGGGCTCTAAACTCCGTCTTTCTTCCTCCAGTCGATTTCATCTTACTCCTAAGCATCGAGCGTCTTCCTGGGGCGCTCCTCGTCGTCTCGTTCATCCTCCTCATGATGGATTTACCTATCTCCTCTCCTGTCAAGAAAAATAGGACCCGTTATCACAAAATTTTCGGGCGAACGACTCAAAACACTAAAATTTTCTAAAACAAAAATAAAGAAAAAGTAAAAATAAAGTAATAACCGTCGGGTTGCCTCCCGACAAGCGCTCGTTTAAGGTCGTGAGCTCGACCCCCTATGATTTTCAATTAATGCGGGATGTTTGGTGCATATGAGATGCACCCATCAAACTTTCCGGGGAGAACGCTTGGATTCGGAAGTTGCGGCGGCGTGTTCTCCCTCGGTGGTCTCCCGTTTCGAATAGTGTTGGGGGGAGGCTCCCCCAAGCTAGCGTTTGCTCCGGTCAACGGCTTCACCGGTGACGCCGATTTTCGTATCGACGGAGCTTTCTTTGGAGACTTTTGTTTCGAGAGCTTGCAGAGCTCTCGAATCCTTGTGACATCAGCGTCGCCTTCATCATTTTCAGCGGAGAGGTCGGGGGAATCATCTATCTTCTCATCTTGGCCTAAATCCGGGCCTTCATCAAAATCCTCATCGAAAAGAGCGCCAATCGAGTGGGGGATCGCCTCCTCAATTACCTCATCAAGGAGGTCCATGTAGTCAAGTTCCTCGTGGTAAGGCATGTGTTTCATAGCCTTAGGAATGTGAAGCTCCACCTCGATGTTGCCGACATTTAAAGTTAGGGTACCTTCGCGCACGTCGACAATGACTCCGGCGGTGGCGAGGAACGGGCGTCCAAGTATCAATGAAGTATCTCCCTCCTCCTTAACGTCCATGATCACGAAGTCACATGGCAAGCATATTCCCCCGGGAACTTGTAGCGGGATGTCTTCGGCGATCCCTACCGGCCTTGTTATTCGCCCATCGGCCAATTGTATCCGCATGTCGGTATGTTTCAACTTCGTCCCGGTGTTTAGCCTTAAGAACATGGAGAGAGGCATGAGGCTCACACTAGCCCCTAGATCTACCAACGCCTTTTGAAGAGGGACGCCGCCCAAGGTGCAAGGAATCCGAAAACTCCCAGGGTCTTTAAATTTGGCCGGCTCCTTCTCTCTCTTGGTGAACCAAGAGCCCTCCTCGGCTAGCATGATCTTTTCCTTCCTCTTTCTCCCCGAAATCAAATCCTTTAAGAATTTAGCATATGTGGGGATCTCCACGATGGCGTCGAGGAATGGAATGTTGAGGCTAACTCCTCTAAGATACTCGAGAAACTTTGCTAGCCTTTTCTCCTTTTTCGCTCTAGCAAGCCTTTGGGGAAATGGGACCGGTGGCATGAAGCGCCTTTCCTCAATCAATTGCTCCGCTCTAGATTTCTCCTTTTCTTGTGGCTCTTTCTCCTTATCAACTTCAACTACCGGCTCAATTGGCTCCAAACTTTCCTCCACGGGCTTCTCGGTAGGAATCATGGCGGGGGTGGTATCCTTCCCGTCTCTAGTAGTAACGGCAACTACGGCATTGATGTGGCCGGTGTTGCCCCGTGGGATTTGCTCGGGTTGCGCCGGCAATCGTTGAGTGTTCTGATTGAGCAACGCCAATTGCTCCGATATTTGAGCCACAACGGTATTAAGGGAGTCTTGCCCCGCCTTCAAGGTAGCATTGACCTTATTTTGCTCGACCATAAATGCCTCCACTCTTGCTTCGAAGTCAGATCGTTGTTGAGCTTGTGGAGGGTTTTGATTTTGATTCCTCCACCCTTGATTGTATCCGGGCGGCCTATATGGTGGAACTTGTTGCTTCGGTTGGACCGTGGCAATGCAACATGATAGACGTTGCCTCCTCTTTAGAAACACACCTACGAATGACACTATCTTTGCATATCTTGAAAAGGTATGGATCTTCCCAAAAATAGCTACGGACCTCATGCAGGAATCTCCTCTTTTGATGCGTGGGCATCCCATGCGGTTTAATTCCACAAGCCAAGTAGTTGACGAAGTCCGTGTACCAAGGAACTTCACCGGTCCTTATGGCATATAGCCTCTCATCCACGAATGTGTCGTCAATAGGCAAACTCTCATCCTCTTTGTCGCGAATGAGCCTAGACAAGTGATCCGCCACGACATTGTCCGTACCTTTCTTGTCTCTGATCTCCAAATCAAATTCTTGCAATAAGAGTATCCACCTAATCAACCGAGGTTTGGCTTCCTTCTTGTTCAAAAGATACTTCAACACCGCATGGTCGGTGTGGACAATCACCTTGGAACCTAGGAGGTAGGAGCGAAACTTCTCGATGGAATAGACGACCGCTAGAAGCTCTTTTTCGGTAGTTGTGTAGTTTTTCTGCGCGTCATCCAATGTCTTGCTCGCGAAGTATATCGCATGAAGCTTCCTATCTTTTCTTTGTCCCAATACCGCTCCAATGGCTTGGTCACTAGCATCACACATTAGCTCAAAGGGAAGGCTCCAATCCGGTGGTTGTATGATGGGCGCAGAAACTAGTGCTTCCTTCAAGGTGTTGAAGGCTTGCAAGCATTCCCCTGAAAAAATAAAAGGAGTATCTTTAGCGAGCAAGGAAGTAAGTGGCCGGGCAATCGAGGCGAAATCCTTGATGAAGCGGCGGTAAAACCCCGCATGACCAAGGAAGCCTCTAATGCCCTTGACATTAATAGGAGGAGGAAGTTTTTCGATTACCTCAATCTTTGCTTTATCTACCTCAATTCCTCTCGAGGAAACAAGGTGCCTGAGGACTATACCCTCCGTGACCATGAAGTGACACTTCTCCCAATTTAGAGTGAGATTATTTTGTTGGCACCTTTTAAGGACTTTAGTAAGATTGGCCAAACAAGAGTCAAACTCACTCCCATAAACCGAAAAATCATCCATAAAAACTTCCATAATATTTTCAATGTAATCGGAAAATATGGATGTCATACACCTCTGAAAAGTGGCGGGGGAATTACAAAGACCAAACGGCATCCTACGGTAGGCATAGGTACCGTAGGGACAAGTAAAAGTGGTCTTTTCTTGGTCGCCTTCGTGCAAAGGGATTTGGAAGAATCCCGAATACCCGTCTAGATAGCAAAAGTATTTATGCTTTGCTAGGCGTTCAAGCATTTGATCAATGAAGGGCAATGGGTAATGGTCCTTTCGGGTGGCTTTATTGAGTTTCCTATAGTCAATGCACATTCGCCATCCCGTGACGGTGCGCGTAGATATGGGCTCACCTTTTTCATTTTTTATGACTGTCACTCCTCCTTTCTTGGGGACGACGTGAACGGGGCTAACCCACCTACTGTTGGAGATAGGATAAATAATACCGGCGTCTAGCAATTTGAGGATTTCCTTTTTAACCACCTCCTTCATGTTCGGGTTTAGCCGCCTTTGAGGCTCTATAGAGGTGGCGTCGGTATCCTCCAAATGGATCCTATGCGTGCAAAGCCTATGGCTTATCCCTTTTAGATCGGAGATAGTGTAGCCCAGGACATCTTTGTGGCTCCTAAGAACGTCTAGTAGTTTTTCAAGTTGATCTTGTGTGAGGTGGGAATTGACTGTCACCGGGAAAGTTAACTTATTACCCAAAAAGGCATACCTTAGAAAGTGACGCGGTGTGCGTCGTCTCGGAACGTAATCCTGAGCGGCCCGACAAGTGGAGCCGGAGGTGGTGGCTGTGGAGCGGCAGGGAGCGGCTGTGCGGGGTGTGCGGGCTGTGCAGGCTCTGCAGGCTGTGCGGGGTGCACGGGGCCTGCAGGCGGTGCTGGGTGTGCGGGGTGTGGTGGAGAAGGCGGAGGAGAGTCCTCCAACTCATGGGAGGGGCCGGCATCATCCGACCGCTTCCGCTTGGCGGAAGCTCTCTTCGACCGCGGCCGTGTCCGGGGCGGCATATCGGCCCCGAGCGCGCGCTGAAAAACATGAAAAGTGCGGCGTGCATAAAAATAAAGGAAAGAGTATACCACGACACGCTGTGAGTGCAAAGCAACGGAAGCGTGCGAAGACAACACCTCCGCGAAGCCCGAATCAGTCCCGAGAAGCTCCCCTGGGCTCCCCTAAGCTCCCAGAAACAACCTGCGCATGAAATGGAGATATCAGCGGGTAATATTCAAAACGTATGGAGCATTAGGGGTATAATAGATAGATATAGAAATCGATTTGGGTTTGGGGTTCGTTTGGCATATGGATCCTCGAAAAACACACAAAAGAGGAGAAAAAGGCGAAAATTGGGGTTACCGGAGGTGGCCGGAGTGGTGGTCGTCGGCGGTGACTCAGGCGAGGCGCGGCGGGGCTCGGCCGGTGGTGGCTGGCCAAGCGGCGGCGTGAGGTGGGCGGTCGGGCGAGTAGGGGGTGAGTTCGGGCGAGGGAGCTGAAGGGTCGGGGGTCGCTGCGGTTGTGTCGTTTCGAAAAACGAGCCCGACCCCGCCCCCTTTTATCGGAAAAGTTACGACTCGGCCGAGTGACTGGGTCACTCGGCCGAGTGGGATCAATGGAAAATCCCTACTCGCTAACGCCTCAGCCGAGTGGCCTTGCCAGCCTCGGCCGAGTGGAGTAAGTCCATTCGGCCAAGTGGCTCAAGCCACTCGGCAAGACTCGCCCTAGGAGCGTATCCGATTTACTCGGCCGAGTGAATATATATACTCGGCCGAGTAGCAGTTATACTGAAATCAGGAAAATAAACAGAGAGTTGGGTACAGCAGACTTCCCTCGTTCGTGAGCGGCTCGGCCGGACGAACTTGTGTACTCGGCCGAGTGACTAGTATACTCGGCCGAGTGAGCCGTGTGTTCTACTGTTTGTCTTCGTTTGGGCTCTAAACTCCGTCTTTCTTCCTCCAGTCGATTTCATCTTCCTCCTAAGCATCGAGCGCCTTCCTGGGGTGCTCCTTATCACCTCGTTCATCCTCCTCATGATGGATTTACCTATCTCCTCTCCTGTCAAGGAAAATAGGACACGTTATCACAAAATTTTTGGGCGAACGACTCAAAACACTAAAAATTTCTAAAACAAAAATAAATAAAAAGTAAAAATAAAGCAATAACCATCGGGTTGCCTCCCGACAAGCGCTCGTTTAAGGTCGTGAGCTCGACCCCCTATGATTTTCAATTAATGCGGGATGTTTGGTGCATATGGGATGCACCCATCAAACTTTCCGGGGAGAACGCTTGGATTCAGAAGTTGCGGCGGCGTGTTCTCCCTCGGTGGTCTACCGTCTCGAATAGTGTTGGGGGGAGGCTCCCCCAAGCTAGCGTTTGCTCCGGTCAACGGCTTCACCGGTGACGCCGATTTCCGTATCGGTGGAGCTTTCTTCGGAGACTTCAATTTCGAGAGCTTGCGGAGCTCTCGAATCCTTGCGACATCAGCGTCGCCTTCATCATTTTTTAGCGGAGAGGTCGGGGGAATCATCTATCTTCTCATCTCGGCCTAAATCCGGGCCTTCCTCGAAATCCTCATCGAATAGAGCGCCAATCGAATGGGGGATCGCCTCCTCAATTACCTCATCAAGGAGGTCCGAAAGGTCATCCGGCCGTCCCTTAAGCAAATATATTCTATTGGTTTCGCCCGTCGGGACTCCCTCGAAATAGTGCTTGAGCCTCTGACCATTTACTTTGAATGTGGAACCGTCCTTGCTTTCCAACTCGAAAGCTCCTCCCGGTTGTATGTGCTTGATGGTGAAAGGTCCGGACCAACGTGACCTCAACTTACCGGGAAATAGTCGGAGCCGGGAATTATAGAGCAAGACCTTGTCTCCCACCTTGAAGTCTGTGACGGTTATGCGGGCATCGTGGAGAATCTTGGTCCTTTCTTTGTAAATTCTCGAGCTCTCGTAGGCGTCTCTTCTTATCTCATCAAGCTCGTTGATGTCTAAGAGTC
Source organism: Scilla litardierei (assembly GCA_030789695.1). Classification (NCBI taxonomy): domain Eukaryota; kingdom Viridiplantae; phylum Streptophyta; class Magnoliopsida; order Asparagales; family Asparagaceae; genus Scilla; species Scilla litardierei. The sequence goes on from CM061133.1 coordinate 255,323,699, forward strand.
GCCTTACCGCCGCACTCTTGTAATCATAATTAAAGGTCTTAATGGCCCAATACGCGCGGTGTTCCAATTCTACCGGTAAGTGGCAAGCTTTCTCATAAACAAGTCGGAACAGTTTGGTGCCGATGGGAGTGCGAAAGGCCGTGCGATATGCCCATAGAGCATCGTTTAGCTTCATTGACCAATCCTTTCTAGATCGATCCACAGTTTTCTCAAGAATTTGCTTGATCTCTCTATTTGAGACTTCCACTTGGCCGCTTGTCTGGGGGTGATATGCCATGCCAACTCTATGGTTTACCCCGTACTTCTTTAGCATGGCTTCAAACTTATTCTCTATGAAGTGGCTTCCCCCGTCGCTTATCAAGGTACGAGGCACTCCGAAGCGCGGGAAGATATTTTGCTTGAAGAACTTGGAGACGACCCTTGCATCATTAGTAGGGGTGGCGATTGCTTCCACCCATTTGGAGACATAGTCAACGGCCAATATGATGTATTTGTTACCATTGCTTGACGGGAATGGCCCCATGAAGTCTACTCCCCAACAATCAAAAAGCTCAATTTCTTGGATGGGTCTCATCGGCATCTCATTGCGCTTAGAGATATTCCCGGTCCGTTGGCATCTATCGCACCCCTTCACAAAAGCGTGGGTGTCCCTAAACATTGTTGGCCAGAAGAATCCGCTCTGCAATATCTTAGCGGTTGTTTTAGAGGCGGCATGATGTCCTCCGCATGGTAGACCGTGGCAATGCAACATGATAGACGTTGCCTCCTCTTTAGAAACACACCTACGAATGACACTATCTTTGCATATCTTGAAAAGGTATGGATCTTCCCAAAAATAGCTACGGACCTCATGCAGGAATCTCCTCTTTTGATGCGTGGGCATCCCATGCGGTTTAATTCCACAAGCCAAGTAGTTGACGAAGTCCGCGTACCAAGGAACTTCACCGGTCCTTATGGCATATAGCCTCTCATCCACGAATGTGTCGTCGATAGGCAAACTCTCATCCTCTTTGTCGCGAATGAGCCTAGACAAGTGATCCGCCACGACATTGTCCGTACCTTTCTTGTCTCTGATCTCCAAATCAAATTCTTGCAACAAGAGTATCCACCTAATCAACCGAGGTTTGGCTTCCTTCTTGTTCAAAAGATACTTCAACGCTGCATGGTCGGTGTGGACAATCACCTTGGAACCTAGGAGGTAGGAGCGAAACTTCTCGATGGAATAGACGAGCGCTAGAAGCTCTTTTTCAGTTGTTGTGTAGTTTTTCTGCGCGTCATCCAATGTCTTGCTCACGTAGTATATCGCATGAAGCTTCCTATCTTTTCTTTGTCCCAATACCGCTCCAATGGCTTGGTCACTAGCATCACACATTAGCTCAAAGGGAAGGCTCCAATCCGGTGGTTGTATGATGGGCGCGGAAACTAGTGCTTCCTTCAAGGTGTTGAAGGCTTGCAAGCATTCCCCTGAAAAAATAAAAGGAGTATCTTTAGCGAGCAAGGAAGTAAGTGGCCGGGCAATCGAGGCGAAATCCTTGATGAAGCGGCGGTAAAACCCCGCATGACCAAGGAAGCCTCTAATGCCCTTGACATTAATAGGAGGAGGAAGTTTTTCGATTACCTCAATCTTTGCTTTATCTACCTCAATTCCTCTCGAGGAAACAAGGTGCCCGAGGACTATACCCTCCGTGACCATGAAGTGACACTTCTCCCAATTTAGAGTGAGATTATTTTGTTGGCACCTTTTAAGGAATTTAGTAAGATTGGCCAAACAAGAGTCAAACTCACTCCCATAAACCGAAAAATCATCCATAAAAACTTCCATAATATTTTCAATGTAATCGGAAAATATGGATGTCATACACCTCTGAAAAGTGGCGGGGGCATTACAAAGACCAAACGGCATCCTACGGTAGGCATAGGTGTCGTAGGGACAAGTAAAAGTGGTCTTTTCTTGGTCGCCTTCGTGCAAAGGGATTTGGAAGAATCCCGAATACCTGTCTAGATAGCAAAAGTATTTATGCTTTGCTAGGCGTTCAAGCATTTGATCAATGAAGGGCAATGGGTAATGGTCCTTTCGGGTGGCTTTATTGAGTTTCCTATAGTCAATGCACATTCGCCATCCCGTGACGGTGCGCGTAGATATGGGCTCACCTTTTTCATTTTTTATGACTGTCACTCCTCCTTTCTTGGGGACGACGTGAACGGGGCTAACCCACCTACTGTTGGAGATAGGATAAATAATACCGGCGTCTAGCAATTTGAGGATTTCCCTTTTAACCACCTCCTTCATGTTCGGGTTTAGCCGCCTTTGAGGCTCTATGGAGGTGGCGTCGGTATCCTCCAAATGGATCCTATGCGTGCAAAGCCTAGGGCTTATCCCTTTTAGATCGGAGATAGTGTAGCCCAGGACATCTTTGTGGCTCCTAAGAACGTCTAGGAGTTTTTCAAGTTGATCTTGTGTGAGGTGGGAATTGACTGTCACCGGGAAAGTTAACTTATTACCCAAAAAGGCATACCTTAGATTCGGAGGTAATTGTTTAAGTTCTACCTCAAGAGGCGCTGCCCCTTCCACTTCATCAGCTCGCATGAGTTTGGCTTCTTCCTTGTCATCCGAGTTTAGCTCATGTTCAGGTGGTGCGCTCTCTTTTGAAGAGTCAGACTCACTACTTAGCGAGGACGATGCATCAAAATAGGCGCTCTCCGATTCTGTGCTAGCATCGTCAAAACCTTCACTCTGTTCTAGTTCGTGCCTGGAATCAAGAAACACATCAGACGATTCATAAAAGCAAGAGTGAGCGTCACAGAGTGCAACTCCCTGAATGTCGGTTTGCTTGAAGGATTCTTCGGGAATATAGTGTTCTTCGACATTTGTTCTACCGTCTTCGAAATATAATTTGTCTTCGATCACGTCAACTCTGACATTGCCCCCGATAGTCCCCTCCGGGGAGACCTGGTCCATCACAAAACTAGCAAACAGTTGTTCGTCGGGGTCCTTGACATCGATAGCGAAAGCTCCGGTAGCGTGGACCTCATCGACAAGCTCCTTAAGGAGGTCTGTTAAGGAGTCATAGTCTTCCTGACTGAGTTCTATTGTTGACATTGCATCCTCCATTCTCCCTGTTAAGATCTTATGCAAAATACGGGGAGAATATGCAAATAGGGCTGCGAACAAAGTTACAACAAGATATAGAAGAAAGTAAAGAAAGAGAGAAAGAAGAAATAACCGGGTGGTCGATGCCGAACACCGTCAAAATGCCTTCCCCGGCAACGGCGCCAAAAACTTGATCGCTCCGGGATGTAACCCAAAGAACGGTTGTAGTTTTACCGCAAGCGCACGGTATAGCGGCGAGCGGGTTATCGAACACAGGGAGGACGAATGACCGTGCTCGTTCTAATCAACCTGGCTATTTAAGAAGAGAGAAATTTTCCTTTGGCGATCATGTCACAATCGTCAGACAAAGTACGGAAATATCAAATCAAATAAAGAACGTCTAGGGAATGGGGAATTCCCGCTACTCACCGTATTTCGTAAATGTGGTTCATCGGTATCAAAATTGCTAGAATAGGATTTTGGATGAACTAGTTGCAACTGAATGTAGAACCAAGCTCACGCTCTCGCGCTGTTGCCGGTCTATAGCTATCATAGGTTCGGGTCCAATCTCTTGCAAACCCTAGCCTAGGGAAGCTAGCATTAGGATCAACATCATCGTTCAATCGCGCACCGAACCCAATCTCTTGCAAACTCGGCCCACGACCTAGGTTGGGATAGTTCCTACCCGTCCAATCTCTTGCAAACGGGTATCGGCACGGAATTGCAACCGGGAACCCTAGTATCGGTCCAATCTCTTGCAAACCGATACTACGGAAATTCGATTCCAACCCAATTCGGATTTCTAGGGTTTCCTATCGAATTGGGATCCAATCTCTTGCAAATCCCAATCGATATGAACTCCTAGCTATCCGTAGTAAATCGCTCCCAAACTAATCCCTAATACTAATTCTAGCAAAATTTCTACCAATTCATCACAAATATGAAATTGGGCTTGTAGGGTTCATCCCCACGCCCCAAGACGTGGAGACTACTCGCAATTCATAGCACAAACACAGAAATAATCAATGAAATAAACAAGAGAATTCATCAAAATATTGAGATAAGCAATAAAAATAGAATTTTTAGAGAAGAGAGAGGCAAACCAATTGAGTTCTTCAAATAATCCAACAAAAATCAACTTTTGTCTCCTCTCCAATCACAAGAATAAAGCTAAAAAGTTAATCTAAAAAGCTGCAAAAATCTAAGAGAAAAGCTCTCCAAACTAGGGTAAAAACAGGGGTTAAATACCCCCCAAAATCGTCTAAAAACTGTGACCAAAATACCCCTGCGCAGCCTGAAATCCGTAATTTTCGCTACAGGCAGCGCGTCGCACTCGACCGAGTGACAAAAGTCGCTCGGCCGAGTGAGAAACCCTGTAAATTTCCAGTAAGTCTTGATCTTCAGGGGTCTTCACTTCGGGGGCGGCTCGGCCGAGTGAGTTGTCGTCACTCGGCCGATGGCTTCTTGGTACTCGGGCGGTCGGGATTATCCACTCGGCCGAGTGGGTCTTCTGAAGCTCAGGCAGCTGAAAAACAGTAAGTTGGCGATTTTTGAATGGCTTCGTCTGGGTGCCACTCGGGTGGACGGGATCTCGTCACTCGGCCGATGTGGTCTCCGTCGCTCGGCCGAGTGCACATATGAATCGTGTCTGATCTGGTCGGCCGAGCGGTGTCTCGCTGGTCGGCCGAGTGACTCCTTCACTCGGCCGAGTGGGACACTAAAAATGCCCAAACAGCTTGTTTTGGCCTCCTCGTCGCTCCTGCGATGTTCTTTCTTCTTCCGCTCCTCTCCAACAGCAAAATACCCCTTGGGGAGGTCGTCGGTGACCCTCTGGAGTAAGCGCATCTCGAGATCACTCCAAATCGCTCCAAATCACCTGAAATGCGACAAAAACAACAAATCGTGAAAAGCATCGCAATATCGTCGATATATCGTGAAAAACATGATTTGGGCGATCCAAATGGCATGCAAACATGCGGGAAAAAAGTGCAAAATAAGGAGTGATCAAGGACGTCAACAAGTTGTCTAGCAAATTTGATTTGCTATCGACCCAGATCTCAGCGCTCATGGTAGAAGCTGGTGGTGCCGGGACCCAACAAGTATCAGTGGTGGAAGCGGAAGTCCTGGGAGACTTCGAGGGTGGTGACATTTCACCACCTGTGGATCAAGCTAGCGCACTTTTCTTCAACCCTACGGGTATTGCGCCGTATGCACCTCGGACTAGCTCCAACCCAGTTTATTCTCCAAATAACCGGAACCACCCCAATCTTAGCTATCGGGCACCGTACCAGCAGCTTCAGCAGCAGTAGCCTCCACATGTGTACCAGCAGTATCCACCAAGGAACCAGCAGCCCATGCTGCAGCAGCAGCAGTAGCAATATGGCCAGCAGCGTGCTATCTCCCCGATTGAGTCCCTCTTGACTCAGTATATCACAAACCAAGAGAAGATCAATTTGAAGCTGGAAATGGGGCAGAGAGCTCTCACTGACCAAGTAACCCAGCTGGGGTTTCAGGTGGCGAACCTTCAAAGGTCGCAAAATCAATTGCCGCCACAACCGGAAGTGAATCCGAGGGGGGCAAATCAGACTTTAGCACTAACGCATGAACATGCGAATGTGTTCGCTATCGTCCTGAGAAGCGGGACACAAATTCCCACAAGAGTGCCCGCTAAGGAACCGGAAGCTCAGTTGTTCGTTGCACGGCCAATTGAAAAATCGAGTGACGACGGAGCTCCGTCACCAAAGAATACGACTCCGGAGGGAGTCCCTGAAGAATAGAAGAAGAAGAAAGTGGAGGAGAGCCTTAGAGTATTCAAGCCCGTTGTGCCTTTTCCACAACGACTTGCCAAGGCTAAAATTGATGAAAAATACGGCAAGTTCTTCACTATGGTCAAGGATTTGAGTTTGCAGATCCCGTTCCTCGAAGCGATAGAGACAATTCCCTCCTACACAAAATTTTTAAAGGACTTGGTGACGAGGGGTTCGAGAAAGGAAAAGGTCGTTCTCACAGCGGAATGTAGCGCTCTCATCCAACGAGCGAATCCGCCCAAGCTAAAAGACCCCGGGAAGCTTCTTCATTCCTTGTATGATTGGGGAAGTAAAAATCCATCGGGCGCTCGTGGACTAAGGAGCGAGCGTCAGTCTAATGCCCCTGTCTCTATATAGGAGGATAGGGATGGGAGACCTGGAGCCCACGGGTATGACACTTCAATTAGCCGATAGATCGGTCAAATACCCGGTGGGAATTGTAGACGACATGCCTGTTAACGTCAGTGGAGTACAAGTGCCGGTAGACTTCGTGGTGATGGATATGCCTGAAGACATCCATACGCCCATCATCCGTGGACGGCCCTTCATGGCCACTGCTGGCGTACAGATAGACGTGAAGAAAGGGAAGCATCCCTTAATGTTGGCGACGAAAAGGTCGAGTTCGACTTGGGCTTATCTATGAAGCACCCCCGGATGAAGCGGGTTGCAATATGCTGGACAATGAGGAAGAAAGAGCTGTGGAAGCTGGGGCCTGTTAAATTCTCTTAAGGAACCCCCCGACAGCTTGGGGGACTTGGAAGAACATGTCGGGCTGAAGAAAGAAGATGTTACTTGGGAAGTGGATGCGTCACATACGATCCCTCCCGGATTCCAAAAAGTTCCTCCGACGAGCAGAAAAGGGAAAGAGCCCATGTGGCTTACCGGTGATGAGATCCGGATCTTGAAAAGAGTGGCGGTAGACGCCAATATAAGGGAGAAGCCCCCTGATACCATCAACAGAGGGAGGATCGTCAAGCAAGTCTACTTGTCATCATCGACGACACCAAGGGCCACCAATTCAGAATCTGAAGGGATGCCAAACTTAGGGCATAACCCCCGTCCACCGTGAAAATCATCTACGGGCGTCGAGCAAACGACGTTAAACAAAAGCGCTTCATGGGAGGCAACCCATGCTCTAAACTTTCATCTTTATTTTTAGTATTATTTTTAGCTTTATTTTTCCTATTTTGATAAATAAATCCAGCCACGGGAACTTTCGTCGAAGGACTTAGGCCATTTTTGGACTTTTGCAGGAAACAAGCCCACAACCGATCGGGTGATCCCTCAACCGATCGGGTGTGACGTATCAGAAAGTGGCCTATATCTGTTCATCCACGAACCGGTCGGGTGAAGCAAAATGAGACCAGGTGGCAGACCGTGTGAAAAGAGCAGAAGTCTCGGGATATTTGAGGATTTAATCAACCGATCGGGTGATAGAAGCAGTGGTCGTGTGACTGACCGGATGAGCTGCACTGAAGTCTCGGGAAAATTGTGAAGTGGCCAACCAATCGGTTGAAAATTCAACCGATCAGTTCGCCTGTAGCCTCTTTTCAACAGAATTTTCGACATAATTGCCAACCGATCGGGTGAAAACTCACCCTATCGGTTCGACTTAAACCCTATAAATACCCCCCGCCCTCACCCGTTCATTTCCCTTCACCCGTTTCAACTTCTCCTTCGCCGTTTCACTTTCCCTCTCCCTCAACCGGCCAGATTCCTCCCCCAACCGACCTCCACCTCCCTCAATCGATCTCTCCACTTCCTATTTCCTTCTCTCCATCGATCTCTCTCTCCCACTTCCATTTAACCCTAGGAAAACCCCTAATTTCCGCCCGACCCCCCCCCCCCCTCCACTTCGAAAATGTGCTGAAAAGAAGTGCCGCGGCTTCACACACTCTCTCATTGCGCAGCGTTGGGTGATCTACGAGCAAGGATCGTCATCTCTACTGGGTAACTTCGCTCCTTAGCTCCATTTTCAATTGTTGCCCTAGTATTACTAATTTGATCGATTGCCTGTGTTTGTGTGCATTTATCATATCCTGCATTCACTCACGCACACACACTCACATGGCCTGGGATCAAGATAAGGGTAAGGGTATTATGCGTGAGGAGAGGTCGTCTCACAAGAGACGAAAGACCAATGTCCACCACACTCATGCCCTCCTCATGCACAGCCTGCACAACCCCAACCCCAACCGCAACCTATCATCCCAGCTGGGACCCTATGATGCGCCCGTGTGTCTACCGTTTTTTGAGTCAGGAACAAAAGATTTTTATCATAGCCTCGATGCACGAGGGCACCTATCCACCAAATTTGCCCATGCCCAAATGCTTATCGATCTCAGTGTGTTCACCGAGGTCGAGACTCTCTTCGCCAATTTAGGTTGGATAGCTTTCCTGAACGCCACTGCGGTATCCCACCCCTCCCTCACACTCGAATTTTTATCCTCCCTTGTCTGTGAGTTGGGATCGATCGTCATTTTCCGCGTCCGTAACAAAACCATCCGCACCCACCTGAATACCATTAATAACATCTTTGGTTTCCCCATTCTTGGCGACGACGCTATCCGTCCCTACGGGTATCACCCCGATTTTGACGTCGATCAATTTTGGTTTCGCCTCACCCTACACGCTCACTATCCTCGAGGTAAGGCCAAGGCCTCCTCCATCATTCACCCTGTTTTTCGTTTGGCCCACCGAATCATATCCTGCATATTCTTCCCCAGGGATGAGTCTGGGACGGTGACTATCCCTGATCTTTTCATTTTGTGGGCCATGACATTTGACTTCATTTGTGGTGAAAACGGGATCGCCTTCGAGGCCCCCGCATTCCCATTCAAGCTGGCGATTGGCTTATCCACAAATTGCTTAACATTAGCCGCGTCGACAAAGGCAAGTTTTGTTACGGGGGCATCATTACTATCATAGCCGCATATCCCCAGTATGGTGTCGTCATCCCCCGTGATTTCGCTTCTGCCCCAGGACCCTCACATATAGATCTCGATGTCCTTCAGCATATTCACATGATAAAGCCCCGCCCAGACGGTCGTTTCGCTTTTTACTACGGACACCCCCTGCTCCCTATACCATTCTGCCCAACCCAGCTCGCATGACTATCGCTATAGTGGCAGATTGGACAATCCCTCCCGATCCAGAGTTTATGGGGGGGTTACATCTTCCATTCCTTCCCCAGGGTGCACCCAGACCACCTTCCCCTGCCGCCCACTTAGGCGAGCAGGATATCCCTGCGTCCCTGGGAGACTCCGGGGCTAGCCCTAGTCATACCATCCCGGCTCCTGTACCTATCACTTCCGAGGCTCTGAGTGAGGCCCTTTTAGGCCTAGCCTCTGGTGCCGGCATGACCACTGCCGCTGGCACCACTTCCACCTCCCGTCCAGCCTCTACTTCTTCCGTCCGCCGCGCCGCCTCCGCTTGCCTCGCTCTCGAGGCTGAGCTAGCTTCATTGCACGCACTTGCTTCGTCCTCCACCCCCTCAGAACCATCCTCTTCGATCTTCTCCCACCCACGTTTCCTCGCACTTGAGAGGAACTGGCCGCCATCCTCCGCATTCTCACTCACGTTCACAGACCACTTCCACCTCCACCCCCCTCACCTCCACCCCCCTCACCTCCACCATCACACTCTTCACCTCCACCATCCCACTCTTCACCTCCCCCATCACATTCATCACCACACCCATCACCCCCTGGGCGACCATCCCCTCCCACCACCACCGTTCCCATCCATGCCACTTCACATCCACTCACGACCACCGCCGTCGTTCCCACTGATCCACCACCCTACACTTCCATCACCCCATACGTGCACCGTAAGAAATTGCAGGTGTGTTTGTGATCACTTCCCCTACCATCCTCTTCCGTCGTCGTATCTACCCCATCTACCACCGTATCTACCCCATCTACCACCGCTTTGGTCGCCACTTCCCTTCCACTCCCCATTATCACCACCACACCACCCTTCGTCCACACTTCCACACCCATCCACACCCATCCTGCACCCCACTCCCCACTTCTTCGCACACCCCCCCACCCCCCCCCCCCCCCCCCTCTGCACCCCTCCATCTTCTACCGAGGAGGACGATGACGATTCCTCTCCTGTTTTTTGATTTCTTTCGCTTTTCCGATCTCCCCCTTGTATATTTCTGCATATTCACGAGCATATCATATTGCTAGCTTTATCATGTCCAGTTTGGGGGAAGTCGACTTTTGTGTGTGTTTTACGTGTCTTCTCGGTGTGTTATGTTTGTCTATATATGTCATGCGTTGTGATTTTCTATTTTTCTTTTTTCCGTTTTATTTCTTTTTCCACTTTCTTTATTTTTCAGTTTCGTATGTGTGTTTTCCTCGTTTTTCATTTCTCTTTGTGTCGGTAAGTATTTCCCCCATTTTCATTGCCCTCCCGTATTTACTTTTATTGCATTGAGGGCAATGCAAGTTTCAGCTTGGGGGAGTCGCACTTTGTGCGTCGTTTTGTGTCTTTTTCTTCGTTTTTGAGTCGTTTTCGCCGTGTTTCTCTTTTTCTTTCTTTCCTTTTTCTCCTCTCTCTCCTAGAGATGACCCCAAATGATGAATTACCATAGAATCACACACACACATATCATGGCTTCGATAATCACATTCACTAACCCTAGGAAGCTGAGTCCTCTTGCATTACATGCATCGTGGGTCCATTTTGCTTTTGTGTGAGTCGTGTGTCGTGTCTAGCTTATGGTGTGCGTCTACTGTGTGATTTTGATTTATATACATGTCCTGGAATGACCCCTAGATTATCATGTTTCGATTTGAATATGCGGTATTTGCTTCTCCTGTCTGCTTCTATATGCATGCTATATTTATATCGTATATTTCATTTCGCATGTGTCGGGATTCCACAGTTAGGACTAGGATAGCCCATTTGGCCTATGCTCTGATTAGCAAAAAAAATCTCTCTTGCCCAAGTGTCTAGAATCCGATTTCTTTTTTATTTTACTTGGTGCAAATCCCCTCGTCGTGTACCGTTCTCCCACTTGGGAGAGTACACGCATGTATATACCCAAAAGCCCAAAAATCCAAAAAAGAGAGAAAAGAAAAAAAACCCAAAAAGAAGAAGAAAAGAAATATATATATATATGTATATCCAAAAACCCAAAAAATATACATATATCCAAAACCCAAAAAAATGATGTGTGAATATTTTCCTACCTACCGAGAATAAAAGGAAGGCGAGAATTTGCACCGGGTGTTCTTCTCCTCATCATCTCAACCCCCATCGTTTTCGAAGACACTGTGAATATGGACCTTCTAGCTATTATCTAGGCTATATTGAGGTGATTTCCTAGTTCCTAGTTGTGGAGTCCCTGACGCATGATACGATTCGTTTCTTACTCTGTTCTGATGCATGCTTGAGCTATATATTCACCGCTTATTTCAAATCGAATCGATATTTGGGTCTTTTCTTGGATATGCGTATATAGAGCTTTATTGCACATTGTAGATAGTAAAACTGTCGGCTAGCACGCGACCACACCCACTTGCGCTTCACTGAGTGGGCCCACGACACTCGTTTGGACTCGTCTTCTTTGGTTTAGTGTTGTGATTTGTCGCTTGCTTGCTTGGTGTGGCGCTTTTGATTTTGTTGGCCCTGACGGGCGATTTAGGATTTAGATTTCTCCTTTTCTCTCTTTCTCTCTATTTTCTCCCTCCGAGCTCCTACACTCACTCATCTTCCTCGAGGACGAGGAAGGGTTCAGCTTGGGGGATTTTGACGTGTGTGTATATTTTATATATTCACGCACGTCTTCTTCATGTTTTTCCGTTGTTTTCCGTCGTCCCATATCCATTTCCTCGTGTTTTCCAGTTTTCTTTCACTTCTCCATGTTTTCATGTGTTTGCAAGAGATCACCAGTGTAGAGGACACATAACAAAGATATCATAAGTCCCCGGAGTAATAGGAGGAGTCACGCGCGATCCAAGGGGTCAAACGACCAAGATTGCCAACTTTCAGCCCCACCCGATCGGTTGGACACAACCAACCGATTGGGTGATGCACGCGTGCATGACCCGAACAGCAGCTGAAGCACAGTGATGGTCAACCGACCGGGTCGTCGACCGGTTCATCCCAATAGAGTTCTCGGGAAATTGGAGCTGAATTCCAACCGATCGGGTGACCTTCACCCAATCGGTTCATCTGTAGCCGATTCTTCCAACCGACAACCCGGAGAGCCAACCGACGGCCTACTGACCGTGCCAAACCGACGGGATTTTCTGTCTGTTTTGATAGCAATTCCAACCAATCGGTTGATTTTTCAACCGATCGGTTAACCTGATGACCGCAAGATCTAAACGACGAGCCGCTTGCGCCAACCGATCGGGTCACGTGAGTAGGTGAAGTTTCTGAAGACCGCAACCGTAGAATGTTGCTGCTCACCTGATCGGTTGATTCTTCAACCGATCGGGTGAAGTCGTTTTCTATAAATAGCTGCCTAGGTTTTCCAGAAACAGAGCTGTGTATTTTTCTGTCTTTTTTCCCTATTGTGACGGCTGGAATTTTATTGTTATTTGTAAGTGTTCTGATCTTTATGAAACTTTTATATTATCTTAATTGCATTTCTACTACTTCATTTCAATTGCCTGATTATGATTTCTACGGTCGATTTTCATTTAGATCGCTTTTTAGCTAAAATGTGTGAGTAGTTCCCAAATCTGGGATTTTGGTGGAAACCCCTTCGTGGGTTCTCCCTAATGCATCCATAGGACTACGATATCGATAGGGAGTAGGGATTTATTAGTTACGCGGGGTGTTTCATTGTCATCGGCGGGAAAAAGACCGCCTTTTGACCGTTAGGCCAATGGGGAAATAAACTTGGCGGTTGACTCCCTAGCCATAGCTCACGCCCTTAGCGTAGACATCGAATCCTAGCGTGCGGGAGCGGCAGGATGAGATGTTGGGAGTTATCATTGCGAGCTTAGTGCTCCCGGAGTCGGTCAGTGTTAATGGACATGGGAATGCCCTCTGACCGAACCCGGGCAGTCCGGCGTATCATCCTGGGCACCGACCGGAATATCGGGCCCGTGGGACGCTGGTATCACTTTTAGGGGCAACGTCTCACCACTAAACACTAATTTCGATCGTGTTCCTATCCGTAGGGCGTAATAGCGAGAACACATGATAAGGTGGAAACCGGAGTCCCAGGTTTCCCTTTATATTGTTTATCCCCCGTATTTACATTCCGTGACAAACCATCTATCGATTCGGGCTAACTCATCCCTAGGGTGAATTGGTTCCTTTTAGAAACAAGCACAACCACGCCTCCCTGTGTTCGACCCCCAAGCCATACTACAACACCGTGCACTTGAGGTATAAATATTTTAAATCTGGTATCCCCCAATCCTGTTGCACACTTGCATGATCACAAACCGGGGGGACGTCAAAAAGAAGGCCAAGCATGGCCGAAACTATAATAAGTAATGGTGCTACGCACCGAACAACCTAACAGCAGCTACTAGGAAAGTAAACAACAACTAAGAGGAAACCTCCAACTGAGACTAAGGGTAGAACTTAAGTGTCCTCGAGCTGGACGTCAACAGCTAGTCATCCTCAACAACTAACTCAGGCTCAAACCTGACATGTGACACCCAAAGAGAAAAGGGCACATTGTAGCAAAAATCTCCAAAGAGGGAAAAGGAGACTTTTGTGCAAGGAAACATAAAGTATAAAGAATGCAACTTAGCAGTTTAAATTGAGATGACATGGCATAATAATTCAACGAATGCAGCAGTTAAAATGAGATGACATGGCATATTATTTCAATGATTGCAGCAGTTAAAATGAACATGATACTTGCAATGCATGACACGTCGTAGTGGGAGCTACTAATCAATATTCACGATTTCACGATTAACTTGTATTCACGATGTGCACAGGGTTTACGCCTTTTGGCTGAAGTGGATGTACGGGCACACTTCTATGCTCAAGTGATTGCTTAACCCTATCCCTCCACGTGTATATAGACTGGCGCCCAACTTCTGGATCATAAGCCAGGAAGTGTTTTTAGCATAGGATTGTACCCGACATGCAGGTGCCTAGCCTCAATCAATATGTAGGAGTCAAAATCCTACTTGCCGTAACTTACATTTCAAAAGTAGCGTGTGCTACACAACCACGCCAACCATTCAATGCATGACATGACATGACATGCAACATGTAGAAGATATTGAGTTGCGTACAGTTATATCCAAAATTAAACATGAAATGGAATGTGCATGAAATGACATGGTAAAGGTGTCAGATCTAGCTTCATTGTCAAGCTAGATCTAGTATGGTATCGGATCTTGCTTCGTTGTCAAGCTAGATCTAGTAAGGGCGTCTAGGCTACTATCATTTCACTGCCTAGTCTCTTTTACACAAAAATCATAGAATGGCCTAACAAATTACTGTGCAAGTTTCACTTAGCTGAAATGACATGATGCAAGTCTCAGATCAATGAGTCCAAATACTTCCTATGTGCTCAAACCATGGCCCAACCTACAGTGTCATATTATTATATTAGATTAGTTATTTAATCAAAAGCAATGAAATTACAGTTTTTATCTTGTTAAGCATGCGGTGTGGATTCCTACGGTTTAGGTATACCTTAACACGACGTGAGAGCCACACTGACGTCGGATAGCGACGTCAGGGGTTGAATTTCGGCAGCGCAGAGGGTACGACAGACATCTAGCGACCACGGTAACACAACGCGCAAGCGGCGACGAGCAACACGAACGCCAGCGACAAAGGAAGGCCGTGCAAGGGTCTACGGCCTAGGGGACAGCCGTGGGGATTTGGACGGCCGTCGAGGGGGTGCGCGCAACGACGCAGCGAGCAAGGGAGCGGGAAACAGCAGTTTTTGTGTTGTATGAGTGCTGTTTGAGGGTTGCACGGCAACGGGGAGAGGGTAGGTGGTCGCCGGGGGTGCTAGGGGGTCGGACTCTGGCAGTTGGGAGAGGAGGTCGGTTGTGAACAGTGCTGGGCGTTGGTTTTGATAGGGTATTTGGCAGTTTTCGGGTTTTAGGGCTGTTTGGCCTTGTGGAGGGTGGATGAGGGTTGTAGTCGAAGGGATGATGGTTGGCCAGAGTAGGGGAGGCTGCTGGGCGGCTTGGCCGATGGCGGGGTGGCCAGCGGCGGCCCAGGTGGTGCTGGTCGTGGGGTTTTCAAGGTGAGGGGCTGTTGACAGTTTTATTATAGGAGAGGATGGGTGTTGCAGCTTCTAGAAGGAGGAGGAAGAGGTTGTTGCGTGGAGGAGGATGGCCGGAGGGATGGCCGGAGGTTGGAGATCGTCGGAGGAGGAGGAAGTTGTGCGGCCGTGGGTTTTAGGCAAGGCGACGGCTGAGTTTTGCAAGTCTAGGGTATCATGCGTGAGTTTAAAATGAGAGGGGTTTGTTTGCTATCTAGGGTTAGAAAAAGGGGTATAATTAAGGTGATTGGAGAGAGTGTGTGATAGGAAGGGGTGTAGTTTAGTTTAATATAGGGTGACAAATAGCTATGGGAGATTCCATGTGATACGTATAATCCAAGGGATTAGATTTAACTAGGTTTAATAAGGATTTTGATTTAGAGATTAGCTAGGGGTAAATACAGATTGAAAGTGATTAGTGCGAAAGGCCAACTAAACGGTGTCCAAAAAAAATAATAAAAATATCGGGACGACCGTGTCGATGAGAGAATCGAGGCTACGATGGTTGGTCATGGGCTAGGTCAACTGAAAATGGAACTAAAACTAAAGAGGTCAAACGACGAAGTCTAAAGTTATGACACCCCTTCATACAAAGTTGTTTTGTGGGAGAATGAGCTGTGAAATGACGTTCACGAAAAATCCCATAAATAATTACTCTCTCCAAGGGTCACAACGACATATCACATCGTACGTTTGGGATACAAGAAGAGGGAACTAAAAATACGCGTACGAAAGGAAAGTACGCACACAAAAACGTACGATCGAAAAGCGACCTTGACATCCTACCCACCTTAGAATAAAGTCCGTCCTTGGACTTTCTAACTATAAATGTATTTAGCCACTCTAGTAACTACCCCAATCACATCACACTCTAACTCAAACCATGTATAGTTACTACAAGTGCTTATATATGCACTAGGTAGTCGAACATTAACACTACAAACATGTATATATCTATATATTAAAACACAAAGGTTTTTGAACTCTAGGGCTGACTGGGACAAGCTGATGTCATGTGTATGTAAAAAGAGGTTGATAGAAGAATGGCTAGGATTTAATCTTGGTAAAAGAAGGGTTGAGATGAGTGTTTGTAAAAACCACCACTTTTTTCCTTTTATTTTCAAACCCCCACAATCACTACATTTGCACAGAATACCACCTATTTCCCCTTTTTGCTTAAAAACCCCTCTCATTTCACTTTTCACTCCCACACCATACACACACACACTTATGCACTTCCACCCTTCGTCGAAGGCGCCCGTGCCGAAGGCCCTCGCGCTGAAGGCCCCCGCTAAATTTTTTTACGCTAATTTGTTGTTTCGACTCAAGGGCGCCCTCGCCGAATTTGTTGTTCCACACTTGACTGTGTAAATAATGTTTGGAAACAAAGATTTCGCGGGTGAAAATCTTAAATGAACCGTGCCCGCGGGCACGAGTTATGACTAGTGTATATATATATATATATATATATATATATATATATATACACACACACACTAGTCATAACCTGTGCCCTAAGGGCACGGTTCATTTAAAATATTCCCAACTCAAAAGCTTAAATCCCCCAAAATTTAGCCCATCCCAAGAAATATTGTTCCTACAAAAATTTAGTACACTCCAAATTTAGTGCCGCTCTAAAATTTGGTGCCGTTCAAAAATCCCAGGAAAACATTACAGATGTAAGTGTGGACCACATTCTTCCTCGAGTGCGGACCTAAGGGGAGAGAGAGTTGAAGAGGCTCTTGAGTTTTGGGCGGGGGGGAGAGTGAGTTTAATGGTTTCTCTTTTCAAATTAGTAATGAGATGATCCCAAATTTCAACAAATAGTTTTCAAAGTTTCAAAGTTTCAAGTTCATTTTTTCCTCCAAAACTTTCTTTAACCCATTATCTTATCCTAGTCAATATTCTAGTCTTTAAGCCAAAATATGACTGGACAAATCCAGCCATGTATGACAGATTCAATCATGTGCCTTAAAGGCACGGTTCATTTAAAATAATCGCACTCAAAAAACTTAGATCCCCTAACTTTAAACAAACAATAATAAGTAAAGTGTAATGATTGTTATTTAATTCTCTTCGATAATGTTGAACGAAGTTGAAGGAACTAATGCTTAAACTAATGCTTATCTATTTTTCTAGATTAAGGCAGGCACCTTAATTTCTTAAACCTTTGTATGATTCTCCAAATGTGATATAGAAGTGATTCATTTAGCTATATAAATGCATCACCTTATTTTTCGTCTTTTATAAGAGGGAATGGCATTTTTGAATAACAATTCATTGCGTTACAGATTCTTTTGGAGCCATAATGCCTTCTTTAGTCCTGTCAGGAGAAAGAGCAGTGAGCTAGCTCATTGTTACCCTGTCGAATTAGATTCGTGTATTATCAAGAAACATCCAAACTACAACTATTGATGAAGGATGAACATATTGATGATATAACAGGATGCAGAATGTAAGGGCATATTCATTCAAGATTGCACCCTGGGCAACACTAAGAAAGTATTAGTCTTGTTTGTTTAGTGTAATTGAAAGCATACACCTTGTCAAATTGCAATTAGCAAAGTTCCAATTACAATTCAGTATGTAGCAGGCAGAAAATAAAAATTACAATGTAACTAACAAATGTGCAGAAATAAACTACTAACATAATTTTTTCATATCAAGTTATGAACATAAGAAACAATTCAAGCTATACAACTTCACTCATTGATATTGATTGCAAAGGCCATTGCCATGAATCAGGTTGGAGACTTCATCAAGTAGTAGCTTAGTTTTCATTACAACCCATGCAACGGAAAGTTTTGCCGCAAAGCTGTAGAATCGTAAGAATAGTTTTCATCGCAGAAAGAAATAATAGACTAAAGCTAAATGCGATTCAAATTCAAAGTAAAATTCATATCAGAACTTCGCATTAGTTTTCCCACCTTCAGCCAGGACTAAAAGTACAAAAGATACATGAGCAAACTGTATTGTAGAGTGTATAGAGTTCTAATTGACCGCACTGCTGGTAATCCCATTAAGAGAATTATACAGCAGTATGAGCTTCAATCCCCTGATACTTTGAGCTGTCGTGGTTGTCTTCCTCACATTTGGTAATTGGTGGGTGTAGTTCTCTTCTGCGCCCACCTCATCTAAGCATAACCAAGTTGATCCTCTTAGAATGATTTTAGAACACAGAAACCATTTTGAATAAGGTTTCAAATTTGCATGGTGTCTCACATAGCAAACGCTGCAAAGCATTGCAAAGAAATAATTTCCAATCTCATTTCAAATCATGAAAAAATTTATTACACACAAAGACAAACTCATTGTTTGTTGCAATATTACCTTTGCCATGGGATCCAGAACTACATTTTGAGTATTGTATTTTGCATTAATAATTTGCTAAAAGTAGAACTACATTTTGATTATTGTATTTGCATCAATAATTATTTTGGGACAAAACATATGGAAGATAGTCTGTTGAGAATGCATCAATAATTATTTTGCCAAGACAAAACAATATCTGTTTTTTGCCAAGACAAAACAGTATCTGTTCTTTTGCCCAATGGATGAAGCTGAGTTCTTGAAAGTTTCCTTATTATTGATTTAATTCCACCACCTTTGCCAAGAACACAACCAATATGGTTGGAAGAAACAATGAGATTAATCATTTCAGAGATCAAAAAACAAAAAAAATAGTAAGCCTTGATATAACATTGTCATTACCATCAGCCACCCATTGCATTCCAATGCTGCACTCTAATGACACCATCTTGTGCTGGAGAAATACTATGAATGGGAGCAATGAAAAAAAGTAAAAAATGAAGTACAATATGTAGTTCAATAGGTTATTACTACACTGAATACATCCCAACTTGTTTAACATAAAAAAGAAATTTCCAAGTAGTGCACTACATTATTTTCAACATATGATCCAAAATAATGTTGAGAACATAAAAAAAATCCAACCTGCAAGTATCATCAATTGAGGAGAAAAGAACAAAAAGAATAAATGAAGATTCAAATAGAAGGGGGGAAACCCCACCAAATCCCATTTACACACACTCACACACACCAACAATAACTTTTGGACATCGAAAATAACCCTTTTTATGCAAAGATAAGTAGAACACAATTCAAAATTAGATAACAAAAGTAAAAAAGGTTCTGTAGGGCACAATTCTTTTACAATTACTTAGTAAATATTTAAAAAGCAAAAATATTCAAACTTGGATGCTTACTTTTGCTGTAGGGAAGCTACCAAATAGTTTTTAATCAAAGAGCACATTTTTCTTTGTTGCCCAAATAATTTTCATCATGCTTCTTCTTCCTCAAAAATTCAACCCCCTTCTTCTTCAGTTGACGGATCTGCATCCCACCTAGTTTCAAAAGATGGAGGCTAGCCTGTAGAATAATGTTTTGCATATCATAGTCACGTGTAACATAGGCAACAATAGAGTCAGATAAGGACTTGCTGTAGTGAGACATCTTGAGAAGGCCGAGCCTGCAAGCTTGGGGAACTACTTGCTGTGGTTGCCTGAAATCCATTTTGTTGGTGGTAGTGTTTCGGCTTCAATAAACCCTTGCGATGCAAAATTCCTAGAGTGTATTGAATGAATCCCTCCATTAGGCCCTGCTCTTCCTCCCTGTCTTGGATTCAGGTATGCTGGTTTAAATCAAAACAAAAAAATAAACATAAATGATAAAGGATTGCAACAATGCAACCATCTCTGATATTTTTGGCAAAAAAGATTTAATCAAATGAGATGGCAGAAGCAAAACCCTTGCCTCAAAAAATGCTCACCTGAATTCAGTCCAACAATATGCTATAGCAATCACTATTTGCATAAATTTGATATAAAGCATATAATTGGAATAACTATTTGCATTCTACAGTAACATATCATAAAAGCAAAATATTGATCTTTTAAATATTTCATCCATGATTGCTAAATACGGTTGGCAATATATAACACACCAAAATTAAGTTGTTAATTTGCATCACATAAGCATATAATGATTCACTTGCAACCCACTGTTGCAAAAAAAACTTTCTAATAAATTTCAGGCAGAAGTTAAGGATTCAGCATGGCATCGGAATGTAGAAAACTATGTAAACAAATTGTAACAAACCAAGCTCATACATTTTTCTGTTCTCTCTTTGAATCTTGATTCAATTTCTTTATTAGAGATAGTGTTCAGCGGTCTCACAGGCATTTTATCGAACACCTTACCTGCAATGTTCACCCTAGGTTTGGAGTTTGTAGCGGATCTGTCGACCCCCTGAAGGTGAGGAACATAGCTAGAGACATACCTGCCTTGTTCGTCCCACCCTTAGGTGGAACTGGAGCCGAGCCTTCCACATGGTGCCTTGGGGGTTGCTACAGGAGGGGAGGACCACCAGTATGGGATTTGATGTAGCCTTGGATGCCATGGCTGGAGGAAGAACATAGCTGGAGAGAGCCCCTCTTTCAACTTCCAGCTCGCTATATCCTTCAAGGTTGAGAGATTTGGCTCATGTAATTTCATCAAACAAAGGAAAAAGGTAAAACAAAAGAAGAAGAAGGGGAGGAGTCGTTGGCAACGCTGGCGGTGTCTTCCTTCGTTGGCAACGCCTGCACCGGGCCTTTGATATCGGGAGGTGTTGTTGCGAGATCTGAGGTTTTTAGGGGAGGTGATGAAGGAGGGGGGAAGGGGGGAGAGAATAGAGAGAGGGAGAATAGACTGTTTCTCGACAGGAGATTTGATTGCCTCCTCCTCTTGACGCATGTGACTGTTGCTCTTCTCCAAAAGCATCTTGCTCTATCCCAAAAGACTTTTGCTCTCCCCAAAAAACAATTTTTACTCTCCACCATGTCACGCCAACAAACAGACTGAGTTAATAGATTGTCTAGCAATCAAATGGACCCACAAATCTCCAAGCAAAGCTAACTTTCATCTCAAAGTTTCATCCCAATCGTTCATCATCCAAGATTAAATCCTGGCCGTCTTTTATCAAACAGTTTGTCCTAGTCAGCTTGTCCTAGTCAGCCCTAGGATTCAAAAATCTCTGTCAAATGTATAATATATATATATATATATATATATATATATATATCTATATTATAAAACAGGGATGTTATCATGGGTTATTGGATAAGAGTTTTTGTATAAGAGATGAGAAATTGGGTATATATGAGGGATGTTATTAAGAGAAATTGGATAAGATAAGAGAAATTGGATAAGTTAAGAGAAATTGAATTTGAAATTTTAAGTTTGAAACAAAATTTTGGAGGGAATTAAATTAGAGGGGAAGAAAAGTGTTTTGGGGGGAACCAAAACTTTAATCTAAGCCTTCTGGTTCTCTCTCCCCCTCTCTTCTCTCTTTCTCACTCACCCAAACCCCCCTCTCTCCCCTGCCGTGAGCCCGACCTCTGCCCCTCGGCCCCCAATGCAGCCACCCCTCTTCCCCTCAGCCCCTCAGCCACCTTGCGCACCCCCAGGCCCACGCGTACCATGCCGGAGCCCCTCAGCCACCTAGAGCAGCATCTCACAACATCCAGGTCTTCACGCATCATCTAGGAAGGGAGCAGCATCTTGCATCCTAAGCAGCTTCTCGGATCTAGGAAGTGAGTAGCATCTCGCATGGCAAATGTTGCTCCTTCTTCTCTCTCTTTCCCTAAAAATTTAGGGATTTTGATTTTTTTTTGTTTGCCCCTTCCATTAGTTCTTTTACCCTTCTCACAGGAGGAGATCGACAAGAAACTGGAGTCCAGCCGATTAGAATCTGCATTGGCAGCAACAAATCCGCATTCTTCCATCCTTAATGAAATTTCTAGGGTTTCTTTGTGTTTCATCAATTTTACATTTTTTGATGATGTTGTGGTGCCTATCATTCTTTCTTGGAGGGAAGCAAAAGAGATGCCCTGATTTTGGTCAGAAAGTAAGTTTCATATGTAGTTATTTCTAAAAGTTGATGCTTTCAGCATAAAAATGATTTTTTTCTTTACAGATTACTGCTCCTCACCGCCAGTAAAATCCTATAGCAAGTAGTTGGCTTATTTGCCTCATAAGAGAGGATTGGAATTGGGGTTAATGCTTAAAGGTTGCATCCATTGTTTGTCCTTCCAGAAAAGCTGCAATTGTTTCATTTTCTTAGCGTAAACATTAATTTTTTTGGTTTTCTGGACATTAACATTTGCCCTCAAGTCTTCAATGTCAGATTTATCTTTGTTTATGTTTTAGGTTCTAGGTTTTCTTGAACACATCTATGTTATTACTAAAGAATTATTACTTGAATGTAATCGGTCCCATTAGAAAAGAATCATGGGTGAGCATGTAGTTGAGCATACAAGGAGTAGAGCATAGCAAGAACTATCTCCTCTTTAGAAAAATCATGAGTTTTACTGCTTTATGTAATTCATGGAATGCATTATAAATTAAGATAATAACAATACTGGTGATTTTTTATTGCAGTTAAACATTAACAGTACTTACTGGATGCCTTATGACATTAGTATATCTGAAAGAATAACAAATCTATAATATTGTTGCATGATAGATTAGTTTGTGTCTTTTACTTTCTTTTTATTTTGTACAGGAAAATGTGGAGATCACAGTAGTCTTTGATTTATGAAACAAATTTGAAAGTGTGGCATTTTTTCCTGCTTAAGGGACTAAATGCATATAGATTTCTCCATGCTCTGTTGATTTCTGATGTACATTTGGGATACTGATATGTAACTGAATTATAGAAACTACAGTAGGTATTTCACTTATATTGTATTTTTATTTATGTGCTCTTGACTTATGTTGCAACGATGATTTGGTTTTCTTTATGCAGAAAGCTTGCTTTTCCAGATCTGGCTATTCGAGCAAAACAATTTGAGGATTGAAGGACCCATTATTGTAAGTAACAAGTTAAATTTTCTCTTCTACAACAGGATGATATTTACCACTATTAGAAAGTATGTCGAATTTTGTGCTGGTTTTCTTTTTTATGTTCACATATTTTTTATGAGTTGCATTTTTCTTTTGTTTGTTTTTCTTCATTTTAGTAGGTAGTTGACATGTATTTTAGTATATAACTTGAAAGTTTTATTGTCTATAACGCAGTTGTAACCTTCTTTATAATTATATGGATGGGTAGTTGCATTACAACAACAGTTTGTATGGTCAGATTCCAATCAGTAACATAAATCAGTGCATTACAAGTTCTGCAAGGTGATTTCTTTAAATCATGCAGCAAAATAAATCCTTTTCCTTTTTATATGGATTAAACATTGCTAATTAATATATATGGATCTGTCTAATAACAATTTCGTGGGATCACGAAGGGGCTGTAATACTTAAACAATGTTATATACCATGTCAAAACTGTTAATATCATTATTTAACATAAATTATATTTTAAATGAAATTTGGGTAGCCAAAAATATACTTTTGGCATTTCAAATTGATCAGTTTGCTTAGAGAAATGATCTGTTTGATACATAGGTCAAATCTTGCAATTCATTCGTGGTTATTATGTTATCCCATGTGCTGCAGATCTTCCTGGTTGTGTTTTGTTGTTCATCAATGCAACAATTTCAATTGTGAAGCCTCACAGTTGGCCCATTGGATTTTGGCTATGTACTATTTATGATGTTAAAGCACCACATTTCAGTACACCATGGCAATGACACCACCATTTTCCATGGGATTGAATTCAATCAAAAACGTATGCCAGTGGATTGAACATGAACAAAGGGTTACATACACCATGGAGAATGGATAAATGAAAGTTGAAAGTAGTAAATTTCAAATATGACTTATAACTTTCCAAAGATGGTTTTGTAGTTTCAGAAATTGGTTATTCTAGATATTTTTTTAAAAACAAGTGTTCTTATTTTTCCTTATTGTCTATTTTAGTTTCCAGTACAATTGAATTAGTTGCATAACTATCTCTTAATTAGCTCATTTTTAAGGAAATCAAGTTTCAAGGTTACAAATTTGATCTTAATGGAGACTATGTGAGAACTTGGATTCCTGATCTTGCAATAATGCCTACCGTTTGGATCCACCATCCACGGAATGCTCCAAACTCCTTGAGGTTTCTGGTGTTGAGTTGGGAGTAACCTACCAACCAAGAAATCTCTCTTTGAAATAGATGCAGCACATGAACACCTTGCTAATTCCATAGCCATAACGTGGGATTTAAATTAATCTGCATGAGTTGCAAAACTTGAATCATGCGTTGAGTTGGAATTAAACTACCAAAAACCTCTCATTGAATTAGATATCAACCTCATAAACATTGCATCAAATTTCCTGAACATAGATCCTTTTCACAGTTTTGCTAATAACCCTTTTCCATGTGGTCCTGGTACATTAAAGCATTTGTCTTGGGCATCATTAGCATCATTATCATTTCAATTCTATTGCTATGGTTTCTGTCTATTGATATTACTTTGAGTAAAGGAGAGATAAAAACCATTAGTGTTCATTGATTATCCATTGTAGACTGTGTAATTATCAGCTTAACAGATCAATTTATGATTATCATTTCAATTCTAATGCTATGGTTTCTCTCTATTGATATTACTTTGAGTAAAGCAGAGATAAAAAACCATTAGTGTTCATTGATTATCCATTGTAGACTGTGAAATTATCAGCTTGACAGATCAATTTATGATTCCAAACGTGCAAACCATGGTAGACTTATATTTTTAAACCTATTCGTTGATTCGCTCATTAATGCATAATGAGTTTTTTGTTTGAATAATTCATTATTTTATTTTGTGATTTTTTAAAGGAAATTGTAAACCTTAAATTTTAATATTAAGAATTTAGAATTTTAATGTGTTATGTTATGATATTATAGATGATTTGCTTATGTATCTATTATTTGATGTCATCCAATTTTATTGTGTTGTTTTAAAAGTACATCAGAGTGGTTGCGCACAGCTTGGAATTGGGTTAAATTGCTTAATTGGTTTGCTTATGTTTTTGCACATTTTTTTATCAAATTTGATTGAAAAATTTGAGGACCCACTTTTATAATTTGTGTGTGCATTGTTAATTTAGGAAGCTTCCAATTTCTTAGGGAGAAATAGGAGGATGTTTGTTTCTGTAAAGAATCAAATTGGGGCACCTATCCTGTTAATGATTTTTGAATGAAAAGTCTGTGATTATATTAAGGAAGAAAATTGTGGATTTGTGTTAGTATTTTAATGAAAAGGCTATGATCATACTAAGGATGTTTGTTAATGCAAAGGCTATGATTCAATGACTAATGGGTGTTTGTGTTTTTGGAATAATGTTGGAAGGATTATTTCTGGAATAAGGTTAATGACACACCGCATATCAATCTGGATTCAGTGCCTTTTATTAGTATTTTTCTGAAAATATTTCATTTTTATCCCAAATTGTTACGTGAATTAAATGTTGTTTGATGAGAGTTTGTGATCTGATTTTTGTAGATGTGTCCCCCATTCAGTCTCAAGATCGGATATTGAGAAATGATAAAAAAATAATGCATCAGCTCCTACAAGTGGTTCCGTTGATGAGGCTATTGCTGTTGATGCCATTTTGGTCAACACACTCTAGGTGCATTTTCAATTCATTGTTGTGATTTGGAAAGTAATGTCTAAAAATTAGATAAGCGTGAATAAAAATTTTTGTTCTTCAGTTCTTTTTATCGGTATTTTTACTGAAAAGTCTTCATTTTTATGTCAAAAAGTTATACAGTGAACTGAATGAGTTAGGAGAGTTTATGCTTTGCAATTTCCAGAATTTTTCCGGAAGTTATACAGTGAACTGAAAAGTAGACTAATTTGCAATGAAGTTCTAGAACTTGGAGGATGCGCGTTTGAGGAATTTTTATTTTTGCAACACTATCTATCAATTTCAACAAAGTTTGTGTTCACCCATTTCAACAAAGAAAATGATGATGTGTTTCATAACAATCTTTACATATTTGTTTTAGGCCTTCTGATGAGCCAATACACTTTGAACAGATATGACGTATCTGCTCATATGGTAAGTGCCTTTATCCTATTTCACAAATTCTGATAAGCAATTCATGTTTCTGTCTACATCATTATATTAGGAGGAAACAAAGAACACAGAGAAAAATGGGCAGCATGTGATTGTTACTGCGGTCGTAACATCAGTGATTCTTGGCAGGACGTATATGCTTGTGATTACATTAGCAGTGACCACCAACATTCCGTATCTACTCAGCGAGGATAACGATGCATGGGGTCATGCGATTGCAGAGGTTTTTTTATCTCATCTTCAAGCAAAGATATGGCAAGGAGCTGGAGGAATAGTTTGTATGGGAATCGTTGCTGGCGCATCATTCTTCTGTCTCTCTGTTAGTGTCCTGCAATATGGTTACTGATGTGGTGCTGGCTGCAGCAATATAAGTATTCTATCCATAGAACCTCCATAACTCAGTAGTAAGCTTTGCAAGAAAGTAGAAAAGGATAGGAAATATTTACTCCTTTGATTTCTTAGCATCCTCCCATTGCTTAGGCAAAGCTTCCTTAATGTTGTGGATGCTCTCCAATGCATGGTCAGCTCCCTTGATTCTGTTTGAATTGCCAACCTGTATCCATAGACCAAATGATGGTCACAACATAGCAGCATAATAACCTTAGGCAGTTCTTATATTGTTTTAAATGTTGGAACATTGTTATAAATGAAGCTATTGGGTAGGAACACTTTGCATTGTAGAAAACATTGTTTTAAATGTTGGATGTTAGACTCATGCCAGCTTGAAAATTACAGTACCCAGCCTATAATAATACAACAATTTCTACACATAATTCTGAAGTTTAATTTGTGAGTGAATCACGTGTATTCCTTCAATTTTGTACCAAGTCGGATGTGGCAACTATTATTTTGGTGGTGTTGGCTTTGTATATTTTGTGGTTTAGAGATGGTTACTATTTTTTGTTAAATGTTCTCTATTATGATTGTATAAGAACAATAATGATAATCCCAAGTCTATAAACATCTTTGTTGTGAACAATTTTCTATGTAGTGCACTAATTGTAGATGTTGCCTTTTGCATTTGATAGATGAATATTTTGGCACAAAAGAAAACAGAAATCCAAAGTTTTAAATAAAGCTGTAGGAACACTTTGCATTGTCAAAAACATTGTTTTAACATTATTTTAAATGAAGCTCTAGGGTACGAACACTTTGCATTGTACAAAAGATTGTTTTAAATGTTGGATGTTTGACTCATGCCAGCTTGAAAAATACAGTACCCAGCCTATAATACTACAACAATTTCAACACAGAATTCTAAAGTTTAATTTGTGAGTGAATCACATGTGTTTTTCTTCAATTTTGTACCAAGTAAGATGTGGCAACTATTATTTTGGTTGTGTTGGCTTTGTATATTTTGTGGGTTAAAGATGGTTACTATTTTTTGTTAACTGTTCTCTATGATGATTGTATAAGAACAAGCGTGATAATCCCAAGTCTGTAAACATCTTTGTTGTGAACAATTTTCTATGTTGTGCACAAATTGTAGATGTTACTTTTTATTGAGTGAAACCTAATATGCATGCTATTTTTGTAATTCCCATTTGGAAAATTCTTGAATTTCAGTTTTAGCCTGTTGATTATCTGAGTGTTAAAAATCTGATTATTTATAATGTATAATGTTTATGAGAGAATGCGTCAGTTTACTCTCTGTACGTCCCCAATGTGAAGAGCATCATGGAGGTCAAAAGCAAATGATGGGATCCGAACTCAAATGGGACAAAAAGCTTTGATCTTGATGTTATTTTTGATTATACCAATTTAGGAAATTCGGGAACTTTAGTTCTTATGACTTATGCGTGTATGGAGTGCAGTGGAATGTGGAGTCGAGAAAGCTCCGAGTTGGGCTCTTCGAGGAATAATAAGGAGAATTTGAGGTAAAGAAATTTGGCTCAATTTTCAGTAGAAAATGAAAGAATAACAAGACTGTTATTTTTTATTATATTGTTCTGTATAGTTGCCACATCAAATGTTCCAACAGAATTACAGTGTCATCATTATTCATTTACAACTTTGTGATTCTCATTATTTAATTTACATATGCCTTCATCCATCATACGATCAGTGCTCTTTCTTCACAACTAGGAAAGTGGTATTCCATGCTGATTTGTGTTAATTGGCATAGTTCTGTTAATTTATTTAGCTATCAACATAGTTCGGTTAATTGACATTCTATGCTGATAATTTTGTGTCTATATTTCTCTATATAAAAGCAAATACTGATATAATATGGACAATTATCAAGTACACTCTATTCAGTTAGCTTCTTGAAATATGAGCACTGGTTGATCTTTTTCAGTTTTTATTGGTTGATCTTTTTCAGTTGATCATTTATTTCATTTAGTTAAGGAGCATACATGTAGCACATGGAGATGGGGAGAGATAAATACAAAAAGGTTTCATTTAGTTAAGGAACTGTAATATGTTTGATTGCTAGAAAGCATGGAGATAATGCTTAAAATTATGCTTTCAACCTGTTTGTTTTTTAAAAATAAACCCATTCAGTTTTGGCAGATCATAACACACATTACCAGAATGAGAATTTCATTGAATTCTATCAACTGTGTTCTTAAGCCACATTGTAACATGACTGATGCTATCTTCGGGCAGAACGAGATTTAGGCCTGGAGGATTTCTGCATTTGAGTGAAAGAAAGAAAGTAAAAGAATTAAGAAAGTGAAAGGAAAACAAAAAGAATTGTGCAACGTGATCCAATAATTCACCCAGCAAGTTCTATCTGCCTGCTTGCTTAAGGACAAAGTGATATGGAGCAAAAAGAGAATGATAAGGTGATAAACAGTAACATAGAACTTACAGATGCAGCACCAAAGCTAGCCCCCGAACCAGTTGCCGCACCTGCACCAACATTTGCGAAATGGCTGTGTTTAGACTGATCGGATAACAGAATAACCAAGATGTGGCAAACAAACAACTAGCAGAATATAATTAGTACTCTACGAGAGAACATCAAACATCAACCACGAATGAGAAATATCCATCGATGTCTGAGCTTTTTTACCCTCTCCCACAAGCAGATTTACCAGAAAGATTGATTTAACTTACCCGCTCATATAGATTAGAATCTCAATGCAGAGTTAACATACAGAACCATGTCATCCTAAGAAAATTTGAAACGCCAAAATAACATGCATGCACAATTAGTACCAAATTTCTTAATTGTTTAATGCACATAAAAATAGGGGGAAGATCACTTCACGAGCAATCAGAACAAAATGAAAGGGGGTTTCTTATATTTCTTATGATACAACAAGAATCATTAACTCAGAATGATTGATTCTATATTAGCTTATATTTATTAAACATCACTACATTCTTATATTTCTTATGATTAATTCTATATCAGCTTTGTGTTTAACACAGAATCTTGCAGGTTTGCCATTCAAATATCAACTTTATGAGAAGAGATTGAAGTGTTTCCATTCAAAATCAAGCATTGCTCAAAGACACCCAGCTTTGTTGAAATCTTGAACCGATGATCCTTTGGGCAAGATGATGAACTCAAAGACATTGGCTGAAGTTGGTTGGGAGACAAAATATACAAACTTTGCTCAGTTTCTTGGCCTTTCGATATGATTGCGTTGTATATTGAACATTCTTTTGACATGAAAGAGAACTTACAATAAAAATATGTATACGTATGAATGTCATGTGAACGTATACGTATGAATGTCATATGAACAACCTGAATCCATGGACTGATTTTTTATTTTAATTGTAGGTTAAATTTTGACTGCTAAACTTCTGAACAATCAGACACATCTTATGTGAACTTAAGTGAACTGTGGTTTTCATGATCTTTGAAAGATGCAGCTATGATATTCTATTGTGTGTTATTATGCATTCATATGTTCAGTGATCATGGAAGTTCCTTCCATAAAATAGAGGATGTTCTTTAGTAATCAAATACCAAGCAATTGCAGATGCCATTTCATTATTGTAGTTTTTAGATCAGTTTAAAATTGGATCCATCGTGTAAATTTTCTATGATATAGTTTTGAGAGCAATTGGCAGTGTCATTATAATTAGTAAATGTGTATAATCAAGGTCCCAAGCCTCGGCAGTGTTATGAATAGGTCTATGTATGTATCTGTTTTTAGGAAGCAATGATAGTGCATGCATATAAATAAAGGCATATGAATAAACTATGCGATCTTACTGGCTTGACAATCAGAACATGTTTATCCTACCTACTTAGTGATGGCGTGATGGCGTTAACATCGAGAACATCAAATGGTCTTTTGTAGAATAGGATTACTCATTCCAATTACAAGTGACAATTTTGCACAAGTCTTTATAAATTCATATGAATCAGGCTATATTCATATAGTTTATGAACTAAATTTGCCGAAAAAGATATTTTTGCAATAAATTTAACTATCTAAATTTTTTAAATCATATCTATTTACGAGTATTGTTCCTATGAAAAAATTTAGTGTGGAAATTTGTCCTCAAAAATTTCATACCAAATTTTTCTTGGGGGAAACCAAAATTTTGGGAGGGAAACCACAATTTAGAATGAGAGTTTGTGAAAATTTTACGTCAAAATCTTAAAATATATGGGAACTAAATTTGGATGGAAATAAATTTTGGGTGAAATTATTTTGGGGAAAACGAAATTCTTTGGGGGAACTAAATTTTGGCAGAAAATAAAATTTTAAAAATTTTGTGGGGAAAACTATATCTGAACGGAATAAATTTTGGACATACATAAATTTTGGGGTGCACTAAATAACAATTACTGCACTTCAATTATTCATGTTCGTTTAAAATTAGGGGATCCTAGATTTTGAGGCAGTAATATTTTAAATAAACGATGGAACTAAAGTTTGGGGAGAAATTTTTTTTGAGTGAAACTAACTAACAATTATTGTGCTTTAATTATTGTTTTTGTTTCAAATTAGCCCATCCAAGATTTTGAGGGGGTTACATGAATCGTCCTTTAAGGCGCACGTTAAATTTGGAGGAAACTATTGTTTTATGGGTAGTAAATTTTGGTGAAACTAGAATTTTTAAGGGAACTAATTAACAGTTATTGCGCTTTAATTTTAGGGAAACTAAGATTTTTCGGGGAAATATCTTCAATGAACCGTGCCCGTAGGGCACGGGTTATGACTATCTTCTATTATACATTTGACAACATTTTTTGAATTTTAGGCCTAACTAGGAAAAGATAAAGAGTGGCTGAGATTTGATCAGGGTAAATCAATGGTTGAGATTGGATTTTGTGAAAATTTTAGTCGAAAAACCTAAATTTTTAGGTGGGAAAGTGTCTTGGGAACCAAAACTTTGAAATTAAAAATGTATTGGAAAAGATTGTGGAGATTAAATTTTGGGGGGAAAAGTGTCTTGGGAACCAGAAATTTGAAATTAAAAGTGTCTTGGGTTTGTTGTTTCGCGCCAACAAATGACGCCCACGTCGAAGGCGCCCGCGCGTTGTTCCGTGCGGAACGCTAAATATTTTTACGCTAACTTTGGTTTGTTGTTCCGCACCGACGACGCCCGCTAAATATTTTTTCGCTAACTTGGGTTTGTTGTTCCCCGCCAAAGGTGCCCGCACCGAATTTGTTGTTCCATGTCAAATGCGCTCGCGCGTTGTTCCACGCCAACAATTTGTTGTTCCGCGCCAAATGCGCCTGTGCCGAATTTGTTGTTTCGTGTCGAATGCGCTCGCGTGTTGTTCTGTGCCAACCAACGGCACCCGCGCAATGTTTTTACGCTAATTTGTTATTCCGTGCCAAAGGCGCCCGCGCCTAATTTGTTGTTCTGTGCCGAATGCGCTCACGTGTTGTTCAACACCGAATTTGTTGTTTCGTGTCGAAGGCATCCGCGTCGAATTTGTTGTTCCACACCGAAGGCGTTCGCGCGTTGTTCTGCGTCGAATTTGTTGTTTCGTGCCGAAGGCGCTTGCGTCGTATTTGCTTTTCCACGCTGAAGGCGCCTACGCCGTATTTGTTGTTCTGGGCCGAAGGTGTCCGTGCCGAAGAGGCACGTTCCACTAAATATTTTTACGCTAATTTGTTGTTCTTTTAAATTTTGGCTGTGGAAATAATTTTTTGGGGAACAAAGATTTCACGGGGGGAATCTTAAATGAACCGTGCCTGTGGGCACGAGTTATGACTAGTATATATATATATGCACATTCTATACTTATACCTATCATAGACAGTCAAATTCATACACGTACTTCAATAATTCATATAGTCACGTACATCCCTTATATAACTATCACTCACTTAACACATAACCATGGTACACATACTTACATAAAAACAGTTCACACCAGCAAATACAGTCATAGTACTTCACGTATAGATAACTACATATATACAAACAAACATGGATAACTACTCCCTATATCTCCTAGTATACATCCAACACCAAACATATCAACACATGCAATCACACCATACAATATTAAATCATGTTTGCTATATCTAATATACATTCATCCCTACTATAAATACACAAACATATAGTTATTCAAATACACACATATACTTCATCATATATACACATCTCATACAATCCTATAACTATATTCAATGCATAACACACATACCGTAGTTGCAAACACCTATAGCTAAGCACATACGTACCCGTGCATGGTACACGTCCACACACGCTAACATACCATTCATACATGACACTCATACCACTATATACTTAGCACATCTACATACCTAGTTTAGCTAGCATACATACATTCAAACATGTAAAACCAAATAACCATACTACAAGACCAACATCTATAACCATATAATGGTATAGTCACACACAACCATGTGCGTAACGTAACCAGGCACAACCAAACCTATCACTATACACACATCATCCATTACTATGTTCATAGCACTATGCATCAACCACAGACAAATATAACAATATACTTAGAGTATACCCACTCAAGCATGAGTGAGACTCAAAGACCATACAAGAACCAGAATACTTATATTCATAACACGATATTTATACCTACAGCAAAACACCACTCATATATATATTTACCAACGTAATCATATCACTCGTCGCACTATACAGGTAAAACACATGCCATCATATACAGTAACGGCCTGTATTTTTAGCCGTGTTTTAGATCGTACGTTTCGGTATTTTATTTCAGTTGTCTGGTTCACTTTTCTCCGTACATTTCTTGCTATGTATATGCATCTCTGTTTTTCCGTTTTTACCATATCGTCATTAATTAACCATCAAGTTTAACTTAAAACTTTAAATTAATTAGTTTACTAATTAATAAATTACTTTAAACACTTTATTAATCTTAATCCTTCACGTTTAGATTTTTGTGATAAGGAGTGAACCAAATTCATAGACAGATACATTTCCTCTTAAGTCAACACAACCATTAATTTAGTCCTAATCACAAACCTACACACATTTAAACTGT
Source organism: Scilla litardierei (assembly GCA_030789695.1). Classification (NCBI taxonomy): domain Eukaryota; kingdom Viridiplantae; phylum Streptophyta; class Magnoliopsida; order Asparagales; family Asparagaceae; genus Scilla; species Scilla litardierei. The sequence goes on from CM061133.1 coordinate 255,357,238, forward strand.
CCCCTACTCTTTCTTTGAATGATGAGGAGAAGTGTAACACGTTCCCTGCTCTTTCTTTGAATGATGAGAGGAGTGTAACACGTTTAGCCAGATACATCCTCCTTAAGTCAACAACAAATTAAATACAATCCTAATCACAAACCTAAGTTAATTAAAATTGTCTCCTGCCAAAATTTCTTCTTAAGGCAGTTAAGCTACGTCTCTTCCCTGATAAAATCATCTGCAACCCCATCTTGATTCCTGCAAACAAATCACCTGCAAATCCTCCATCAGATTTCTCAAAACAAGAACCCATTTCACCCAAAAATCTCTCTGCAAACAAATACTCCAGCAAATACAATCAGCCCTCAAACATGCACACCAAAACCAAAATTCCAGATCCAAAACTCAACATTTCAAATCCAAAACCCAAATCAATTTCAGACAAAAACAATCTCAGATCTGAATCAATTTCATATTCAAATCAAAAACAAACAACAAACTCAGATTCAAACCTATCCTTCTCCTCTTCCTCCTTCCCTTGGCCACACCTCCCCTCACCCATGCCTGCAGCACGCACCGCCGTCGATCGCCGCTGCCTGGCCGAAAGCCGCGCCGCCAGGAGCCGTCCGCCGGTCTGCCCCCTCTCTCCGTGCACATGCGCGAGAGCCCATTCCTTGCGTGAGTTTTCTTCTCTCGTGCGCATTTGCTTCCCATGGCTGCAAGCTTTAAAACAAAAAAAAGGAGAGATGACAGAGGGATAGGGTGTGACAGAGAGAGAGAGAGAAAGAGTATTGAATAATTTAAAGAAGAGTGACTGCCTTAGGACTTAGGAGTAAAGGTTATAGTAAAGAATAAGAGAGAGACAGAGAGAGAGAGAGAGAGAGAGAGAGAGAGAGAGAGAGAATGGGTATTAAAAATGTTATTGGTGTAGGTAAAAGTAGGTGGGATTATTGATTATAATGTTAACCATGTAATTAACTAACATTAGGTTAGTGTTAATAGGTTGTTAATATTAACTAGTTAGTATTATTAATTTTGGCATGTTAATAGTTGTAAACACTGTTAGGATGATAATAATGGTATAAAATGAGGTGTATCATGTTAGTGTAACACAATATAAACATCACCCTAGCCAGATAACCCGATAAAATTAGACGAACCTGTTTTAGATATTATTTTAAAAATTGTGTTTATTCGCGAAAAATCTAATTCGGTGATTTGTTTAACCAAAACAGAGAACCTGATATACTGATACGTAGTATCCGTCGAGACGAACCCAACGGCACCAAAATCACTGAAATCAGGCAAGTGTACAATTTATAATGAATTTTTTGAAGTTGGATGTTCATTTGGTCTTTTGATTGTAAAGTTGTATAACTCAAAATCTACACGTGAAATGACGCGTGATATTACCACCATGACATTCATGACTAAAAATGTGATCCAACAGCATATAACTAGATATACCTTAGTTTAGAAAAATAACAAGAAAAGTTAGCTTTCTGTTCATATTCGTTAAACTCTCAGGTTCAACCCTTTTGTTAAATTATTGTGAATGATGTTTTGACGCTCTTGTAATCATGAAAAATATTGTATAAAAGTAAATGATTATATTATTATATTGTTGTATGTCTTAAAATATCTAACAAATGTGTGCCATCGTGAAATCGTGTGCCTTAAAGGCGAAATCATGACTTTCGTGATGTCATATGAGTTGACAAATTCGTGCTTGAAATCGTGAATTCATGCTTATAATAAAAGGGTACTCTCTTCATGAATTCGTGCTTGTAATTTGTAAACTAGGCTGGCTCGTGTTCCAGCACATTTTGGGGTGGGGTTAGGGTTGAGCGGCTACTAGGCGTATGAAAGTTTAATCTCTTCAAGGGCACCCTCTTCAAGGGCACCATCTGCATGCGGTGGGTTAGCGCCAATCACGGTAAGCCCACGTGAGAAGAACGACTCACTCATCACGACCTAAAGACGTGAACCCTATGCATGATAGAAAGCATTGCATTGTAATTGTAATAATCGTGTTCGCTTTCACCCACATCATGATTGCCATGTTTATGGTGCTTACTTTTAATTCGTTATAACTGACATGTCATAACTGTTCATTTTACTTGTTAAACTGCTTAGAAGTGCATGCTAGGAGTATTTTACTCTATTTTTAAATCAGCATGTTTAAACTTGTTGTCATTATCTCGTTTAATTCAATAATGCCTCTTAAATTCAGTATAATTTTGTAAATTCAGTATAATTTTGTATATCTTGCATTGGGTTCTAACCTCTACTTGTAGAGCCTTGCTGACATACATTCATGTTTTTGGATGTATATCAGATCCCGAGCTATAGCACCAGGAGGACTAGTTGAGATAGCTAAACCAGTGGACCAAGAATTATTAACTAAGTGAACTTTCATTGCACTTCTTTTCATTTGTTGTACGGGTCATAAGACCTACTCTTCTTTTCTCCATTTGTTGTAATTCCGTTGAGACGAATGCGATTGTAATAATGATGTTTTATTTATATGTGTTGTTTTTTAGTAATGCAAGCAAGAACCTGCAGGATTTCTCACAGACGCTTATTGTGTTAAGTCAGGGAGGAAAGAAAAGCAAAAGTACCTCCTCCTTACTTGCACATGCGGACCCGTTCGCGTCCTCACTCCCAAGCTTAATGGGAAGCGGGGCGTGACATATACAAACAATAATATCAATCACACTTAATATTTAGTTAGGCAACACCCACATAATGCAATCACTTTACATACCATAATATATTACAAACATCCGCACACGTATACAATCAAAATACACTATCCCATATATCCATACATCGTATAGTCACATACATATATAATATACACACCATAGCATTTTACATATAGTTAGCATACTATTACATATACATATCCATACATAGTCACGACATACAATGATCTGTAATTTTAGCCTGTAAGGATCAATACACTAGAGGGGGGTGAATAGTGTATATTAAAAAAATGTCGCAAATAAAATGTTAGTAATATTTGCAAAGATGGCACAGAAATAAAATGACAAGTATTGAATTTAAATCAATCGCAAACACAGAGATTTATCCTGGTTCGGGTCCTTGTGATCCTACTCCAGTCCTCTACCCCGTAGATATTTTCAATCCACTATAATCACTTGCCCCGCAAGCACGAACTTACAAAAATGGCGACACTCCCCGTGTCCCAAACTTTGTACAATCTCTAACAGAGTTTCAAACCTGTAAAATAATGAAATAGAAAAACACATATAGCCTTGTTATAAATTTCAGAGAATGAATTCAAGGATGGTGTTTTAGAAGAAGAACTTCAAGATGTAAAAGATATGTAATGAAGAGCAACACTTGAAGTTCTCTGGTTCATAAAAGAAGAGAGAGAGATCAATCGATTTCTTCTTGCAATTATGAACACAAACAACTTTCCAAAAATGATGTTGAAAAAATCCAAGTTCTTCCGTTCTTAAATGAAGAAGGAAATCTAATGATTTCTTCTTACAAATAAGAAAAGAACAACTAATGGCCTAAAGCTTTAGAAAAGAGAAGACTTGATTCCAACAAATAAGAGAGTAAAGAAGAGGAAAGTGTGTGAAAGAAAAGAGAGGGTCTACCCCTTTATTTATAGTGTTTAGGGACGGTTGGGGACTGTAGTTAACGTTGGAAAACGGACAGGAACCGTCCCTGAAAATTTGGGATCAAAACGGCTAGTTTTGAAATTGGTCGACCAAAAGGACAAATTGGTCGACCAAAATTTAGAGAGGGAATTTCGACCTTTGGAAGACATTTCTAGAATCTACACGGTTATGGGAGTTTGCACATGCAATCCCATAACCAAATTCGAAGGTTTAAAATTGGTCGACCAAAATGGGGTAATTGGCTGCCAATTTTCAAAGTTGCGAATTTTCGAAATTGGGAAGTGTAGATCTCTGAGTAATGGAACCTAGATGACTAAGATATATTATTACAAGGCTTTGTGACTCTTAATAAAGTAAATTTGACAATGATTACATAAAGCCGTAGATAGGACTGCATTTGCAACTGAATCTGAGAAGCTTCTTTGCAGGAGATCCTTATCAAGTGATTATATATCCAAGTCGTGGATTAGGTGCCTTTGTCTTTCCAGCTTCATGAATGATATATCTGATTGAGTATGCATGAAGATATCTCATTTGTGTGGAACTCAACATTGATTTGTATCTGCATACATAGAGTTAGTAGCACTGAATGTGTTTGTCATATCAAAACCATATGGAAATAGAAATATGGAATTATGAAATTCCAACATTCTCCCCCTTTTGATGATGACAAACAAAGATATATATAGTTAAAATTTAAAAGAACAGATATACTCCCCCTGAATATGTGGATACTCCCCCTGAGTAGATAAAATATATTCTCCCCCTTTGAAATCCTCAAAAAGAGGGAAATAAGAGTTAGCCCAAAAAGAAGCTATAAATTAACAAATGATGGTCATCTGGGTGAAGACATGTGTAGGCCGAATATGGAAGGTATAGGCCGAAAAATGAACAGCCCATTATAATGATTAAAAAAAATTGAAGCATATGTAGATGGTGATTAACAGAATCAGGAAATCAGGATAGGAAGTAGAATATCCATGGGGGAAAGAACAATCGAAATAATGCATGGCCGAAAGAATCATGGCCCCAATATTAATTTATGACATGCAAGTCCATAATAATATATCTGGCACATAGGCTTATGCAAAATCCAGTAATACAAGCAAAGGGTCAGTAAAAGTTAGTAAGCGCTGCAGGCCCAAAAAAATAAATTTTTGCAGCCGGCCCAATGTCATATACAGCAATTGATTGATGGATGGCCATATAATGCATGATCTAAAAAATATCTACTCCCACTAAATGAGGCTTGTTGAAGAAGCAACCGTTGAATTATATTAAAAAAAACTCTACAGCACACACTTGAAATGAAGTGTGTGGCATTAATGATTAACTTCCCAAAAAAAAATTTTCTTCCCCCTTCATCCTGGAGGAAAAATTAAAAGTAAGCCAAAAAAATAGTATGAAGACCGTAATATTTAAGTGAGGCCTAAGTGAACTAAGGAAAAAAAATATTGTCATTGGTGGAAAGCAAAAAAAAGGGGGTGTAGGCCGGATAAATGGTAGTGGCCGAAATATGCCATGAAAAATAATTAATGGACAGGGCATTAGAAAATATATAATAAGTCAGGCCTAAGGATTGAGTGGACAGGGCATTTAAATATATAGAAGAAGTCAGGCCTAAGTATTGAGTGGACAGGGCAGTTGAAAAAATGAATATAATATAACTTGGAGAAAAATTACCGTGAGGGAGGAGGAAATTGTCAAAACAACCAAGCGGTGAGAACAGTAAAAAAATTGTCTTAAGAGATGGTTGGAATAAAATGTGGCAAGGGTGTGTAGAAAAGTTATAAAGAGACCATAAACAGAACTATAAAATAGAGGATAAAGGTCCAAAATGTAAACTAGGCAAAAGAGCCACATATCGAACTAAATGTGAAACAACCATGGAATAGAACCAAAGTAATTGTACAGAACTACTAGAAGAAAACAGAATATCACAAAAATACAATGTAGCCATGAGAATGAAGTGACTGAAAGAGGTGATAACAAGGACAGAACAAGTAAAACAACAGTTAATAGAGCCAACATAACTCACAGCACCAACAAAACAACCATTGACATAATATGCAATGAAGAGAAGAACAACATATCACATAGTCAGACAAGAACTAAGGCTAAAGTACATACATGCCACATAGCCAAGTACCCAAAATATCACATAGTTGTGAACAACAGATATCCCAGAGACAACATACTAAACAGAACAACAGAACCAACAAAACCATAAAGTCCCCAAAGTGCCTAGCAACAACCCAAGAAACATCACCAGAAATATCACCAAATACCTATGGAAAAGAGTACCCGAAGTACCCAAAACAACCATCCTATGCCAAGATAACCAACAGCATATGAAATCTAAGGCCTAGTGGATGGCTCAGGCTGCGAAGGAGAGACATCGGAGTGAAGGGGGCCAAAAATCCGGGAGAAGCCATGATCAGCGAAGTCCACATGGCGTTCCGGATGAAATGGCAAGTTCTCCAGGTTGCGACACTGTTGGGTGGCCGCCAGAGAACGGAAACGGGCCGGTGAGGTCGTCGAAATCGGTAGTCGGTGGCCGTGGAGAGTGGCGGAGGGTCGAGAAAAGGAGAGATCGATGATGGGCTGGTGTTAGGAGGGAGGCGCTGGTGAGAAGGCAGGAAATCGTCGGCGAATTTTGAGGAGGTCGGCGGCGATTTGGGAAGGGAGGAGGCCGGCGGGATTTTGGGAAGATGGGCGTGTTGGAAATTTTTGTGAATGAGAGTGTTGAGAAGTGAAGGCCTTGGGAGATATTTTTGTGAAATGAGAGTCCCTAGGCAGGATAAGAATTAAATAGAGAGAATAAAGTCAGTTAATGGAAGTTTGCAGAATTCCAATCGGTAGTGTAGTTTAAGAAACGAATCCCACCAAAATTTGAAAATGAAAGGATGGGTTTAGTTTCTAAAACAGAAATGGAGGGAACGGATAACGAGAATAAGCGGGAAGACGAAGTAGTTACTGAAAATTAAAAAATAAAAAAAATTCGACAATTGGCGACCAATATTGGTAAATTGGTCGACCAATTTGAGAAAGCAGCCAAAAAATTTGTAAAAAATTTGAAAAAATTCTAAAAATAAAAATAAGAATGTGTCATAAGTCCGATTCACTAATAATTCCTAAATTCCTACGAAGCTTAATAAATGTATCTTCTTTCAATGGTTTGGTCAAAATATCAGCTGTCTGATGTTCAGTAGCTATAAATTTAAGGACTATATCTCCTTTCTGAACATGATCATCTAGAAAATGATGACGTATATCAATATGTTTTGTACGAGAATGATGCACAGGATTTTTAGAAAGATTAATAGCACTAGTATTATCACACATAATAGGGCAAGTAGAGCAATCAATACCATAGTCAGATATAGTTTGTTTCATCCATAAGATTTGAGCACATGCTAAACTGGCGGTAATATATTCTGCCTCGGTTGTAGATAATGAAACAGAGTTTTGCTTTTTGCTAAACCAAGAAACTAAAGCATGACCTAAAAAGTGGCAAGTACCACTGGTACTTTTACGATCTGATTTGCAACCAGCAAAGTCTGCATCACTATAGGATAATAAATCAAATGTGCTTGACTTGGGATAAAATAAACCAAAATCAGAAGTGTGCTTAACATATCTAATAATCCTTTTTACGGCAGTTAAGTGTGAAACTTTAGGATCTGCCTGAAAACGTGCACATAAACATACTGAAAATATTATGTCTGGTCTACTAGCAGTTAAATAGAGTAGAGAGCCAATCATACCTCTGTAAAGACGTTGATCAACACTCTTACCATTTAAGTCTTTGTCGAGAGATGTAGATGTACTCATTGGAGTACGTTTTTCTGCAGAACTTTCTAAACCAAAATGCTTGATGAGTTCTTTAGAGTACTTGCTTTGGTGAATAAAGATTCCTTCCTTCAATTGTTTGATTTGAAGACCGAGGAAGTAATTGAGTTCACCCATGTGACTCATCTCAAATTCTTTCTACATAATCTTAGAAAAATCTTGACAAAGAGATTCATTAGTAGAACCAAAAATAATATCATCAACGTATATTTGAATAATGATTATGTCAGATTTAATATTTTTAATAAAAAGAGTGGAATCTATTTTACCAATATTATAACCAGAATTTAAAAGATAGCTTTTAAGTCTTTCATACCAAGCACGAGGTGCTTGTTTGAGACCATAAAGAGCTTTCTTTAATTTGAAAACATGATTTTCAAAATTTTCATGATGAAAACCAGGAGGTTGTTCAACATAAACTTCCTCCTTAATAAATCCATTTAAAAAAGCACTTTTGACATCCATTTGAAATAATTTAAAATCTTTAAAACATGCAAATGATAACAACATGCGAATAGACTCAAGACGAGCAACTGGTGCATAGGTTACATCATAATCAATACCTTCTTCTTGATTATAACCTTGTGCAACCAATCGTGCCTTGTTTCTAATTACCTGACCAGATTCATCCAATTTATTTTTGAATACCCACTTGGTACCAATAATTGAATGATCTGTTGGTCTGGGAACTAATTCCCAAACATCATTTCGTTGAAATTGATTGAGTTCTTCCTGCATAGCGATAATCCATGAACTATCTTCACATGCATCTTTGATGTTCTTTGGTTCGATGGATGAAAGGAAAGCACAATGCGCCATTTGTTCAATTTGACGACGAGTTCTAACTCCATCAGTGATATTTCCAATGATTAACTCTGATGGATGATTTGAAACTTGTGCAAAAGCTTTGGGAAGATCTGTATTATCTGAAATAGACTCAACAGAATGATTAGTAGCATCAATTTCATCAAGTTTGATATTATCTAAAGAATTAGCTACAGGTAATATATTCTCTTCATCATCAATGATGGGAGAATTAGATGAGGGATTCTCATCAAATGTGACATGTAGTGATTCTTCAACTGTTGAAGTTCTTTTGTTATATACTCTGTAGGCTTTGCTACGTGTTGAGTATCCAACAAAAATACCTTCATCAGATTTCGAATCAAATTTATCAAGTGCATCTTTAGTATTAAGAATAAAACATTTACATCCAAACACTTTAAAATATGATACACGTGGAATGCGATCAAAGAATAATTCAAAACAAGTTTTATTAAGCAATGGCCTTATGAGAATTTTATTCATAATGTAACATGCAGTTGCGACAGCTTCAGCCCAAAAATATTTCGGTAAATTACTATCACAAAGCATTGTTCTTGCACATTCTTGTAAGGTTCTATTTTTCCTTTCAACTACTCCATTTTGAGGAGGAGCACGAGGAAAAGAAAAATTGTGAGTAATGCCATTTTCATTACAAAACTTGGTAAACGATTCATTTTCAAATTCTCCTCCATGATCACTACGAATAGTGACAATGTTAGAGGATTTGATTTTTTGTATCTTTTTACAAAATATTGAAAATTCTTCAAATGCATCATTCTTGTTTTGTAAGAATATAACCCAAGTATATCTTGAATAATCATCAACAATGACAAATGCATATCTACTTCTATTTAAAGAAGCTACTCTAGAAGGACCAAACAAATCTAAATGTAAGAGTTCTAATGGTCTCTTTGTTGAGATAACATCCTTTGATTTAAAAGAAGATTTGTGCATTTTTCCTTGTTGACAAGCATCACAAAAATGTTTGTGTTTGAAAGAAATATTTGGCATTCCATTTACTAATTTGTGTTTTGAAATGTATGCTAGATTTTTGAAATTAGTGTGTCCAAAACGTTTATGCCATAAAAGTGTGTCATCAGATGTAATCATCAAACAATGATTATTAGTGGTAACAGACATACATAAAATATAAATGTTATTATTACGCTTACCACGGAATAGAATAGATGACATATCAAAATCATAAATAATGCAATCATTTAGTTCAAAAACTATTTTGTAATTTTTATCGCATAACTGACTAATAGAAAGTAAATTATGTTTCAAACCGTCAACCGGGTGAACATTCTCAATGATAGGCTGATTTGTATTGCAAACTGTTCCAGTGCCTATGATTTTTCCTTTCTTGTTGTCACCAAAGGTAAATGTGCCTCCATCTTTATATATAATGGTTGAAAGCAAGTTGACATTTCCTGTCATATGTTTTGAACATCCACTGTCCAAAATCCATCTTTCTTTTTTAGGTACCTGAAAGATAAAACATTAAACATTGGTACCCTTTGTTTTGAGGGTCCTTGGGATTAGATTTTAGGAAGCCAAACCCAAGTGGAATTTGGCTTTCTAATTTAATCACTAGAATGAACAATAGAATGCATAAAATGAGAAATATAATAATTTCTATTTTCTAAGCATGTATTCTTAGGAACCCATACACTAATTGTAGTAGGTTTCCTAAGAGATGGTTTTGAAATGTTAATAACATTTCTTTGTAAAGAAGAAGCAGGAATGTTTACTTTCTTCGTGTAAATAAATGCGTGATTCTTCTTTTGAGGTTTAACAAAAGTAGTTTTTCCATAAGAAGAAGAAGTGCTACAAGACTTGGGTGCATCCTTATGAGAATATCCTAAACCTTGTCTATGATTTGCTGGATATTGTATTTTTAGCAAATCATCAAGATTAGTCTTTCCTTTATTAAATTTATTAATATTGGAAGACATCTCGTCGTATTTCATCTTTAGTGATGAAATATTTTTATCCATTTCGGATATTTGAGTATGTAGTTCTAGATTCTTAGTTTTGAGAATATCATTCTCTTTACTAAGATCCAAATTTTGAGAAGATGTATTCTCAGTATTTTTAGAAGAAGATAATTCTTGATATTTAATAAGGAGATCATCATTATTCTGTTTCAATGATTTATGTTGACTATTCAATTTTTTGAAACGAGAATAGAGATCTTTTAATGCATCAAGTAATTCTTCGTTATTAAAAGTACTTACCTCTTCTTCATTATCTTGTGCCATAAAACACATATTAGCACTTTCATCGTCATCTTCATCATCTGAAGATTCATCCCATGTTGTTGCAAATGCCTTTTTCATCTTGTCAAACTTCCTTTCTCTTCTGGATTGATCGTTGTTGTTGGAAGTTTTGAACTTTGCTTTGAGAAGTGGACAATCTTTCTTCATATGTCCTGGCCTATTAGAATTGAAGCAAAGTGAAGAATCGGTATTTTTAGATTTATTATTATACTTACCTTTTTGAAAGAACTTTCTGAAGTTTTTGGCAAAGAATGTCATGTCATCATCTGAATCTTCATTATCTGATGTTACGTTAAAGGCGAGTACTTTCTTCTTCTGATCTGATTCTTCTTTCGCATCTTGCAATGTAACTTCATGGGCCATTAAGTTACTAATTATATTTTCCATGGATAATGTTGAAAGATCATTGGCTTCCTCAATAGCAGTGATCTTTGGATGCCATTCTGGGGAGAGTACCTTAAGAATCTTGCGTACCTGATCAAGAGAAGAGTAAACTTTTCCAAGAGCATTAAGGGAATTAATAATGTTAGTGAACCTGGTGTTCATTTCTCCAATCGTCTCTTTGTCTTGCATCTTGAACAATTCATACTTATGAACCAAAGAGGCAATCTTGTTTGCCTTCACTTTATTGGTTCCTTCATGAGTTACCTCGAGTATGTGCCAAATCTCCTTTGCACTTTTGGCCTGGGATACTCGATTAAACTCATGTTTATCCATTGCATAGAATAAAGCATTCATGGCCTTTGAGTTGTTAGTTTTTTGCAGCTTTGTCGTTGGTGGTCCAATCAGCAACATGAGTTGTTGGCTTTTCGTATCCTGACTCTACGATGTCCCAAATCTCATAATTCATACTTTGGAGATGAATCTCCATTCGTATTTTCCAATATGAGTAATTTGAACCATCAAATAGAGGAGGACGAACTTTAGAGTGCCCTTCAGGATGCTGATTGTAGTTGTGTGGAACTGCGTTCATGTTTGAGGAACTTGCTGCCATCTTAACCTTGCTCTGATACCAAATGTAATTTTAGCCTGTAAGGATAATACACTAGAGGGGGGTGAATAGTGTATATTAAAAAAATGTCGCAAATAAAATGTTAGTAATATTTGCAAAGATGGCACAAAAATAAAATGACAAGTACTGAATTTAAATCAATCGCAAACACAGAGATTTATCCTGGTTCGGGTCCTTGTGATCCTACTCCAGTCCTCTACCCCGTAGTGATTTTCAATCCACTATAATCACTTGCCCCACAAGCACGAACTTACAAAAATGGCGACACTCCCCGTGTCCCAAACTTTGTACAATCTCTAACAGAGTTTCAAACCTGTAAAATAATGAAATAGAAAAACACATATAGCCTTGTTATAAATTTCAGAGAATGAATTCAAGGATGGTGTTTTAGAAGAAGAACTTCAAGATGTAAAAGATATGTAATGAAGAGCAACACTTGAAGTTCTCTGGTTCATAAAAGAAGAGAGAGATCAATCGATTTCTTCTTGCAATTATGAACACAAACAACTTTCCAAAAATGATGTTGAAAAATCCAAGTTCTTCCGTTCTTAAATGAAGAAGGAAATCTAATGATTTCTTCTTACAAATAAGAAAAGAACAACTAATGGCCTAAAGCTTTAGAAAAGAGAAGACTTGATTCCAACAAATAAGAGAGTAAAGAAGAGGAAAGTGTGTGAAAGAAAAGAGAGGGTCTACCCCTTTATTTATAGTGTTTAGGGATGGTTGGGGACTGTAGTTAACGTTGGAAAACGGGCAGGAACCGTCCCTGAAAATTTGGGATCAAAACGGCTAGTTTTGAAATTGGTCGACCAAAAGGACACATTGGTCGACCAAAATTTAGAGAGGGAATTTCGACCTTTGGAAGACATTTCTAGAATCTACACGGTTAGGGGAGTTTGCACATGCAATGCCATAACCAAATTCGAAGATTTAATATTGGTCGACCAAAATGGGGTAATTGGCTGCCAATTTTCAAAGTTGCGAATTTTCGAAATTGGGAAGTGTAGATCTCTGAGTAATGGAACCTAGATGACTAAGATATATTATTACAAGGCTTTGTGACTCTTAATAAAGTAAATTTGACAATGATTACATAAAGCCGTAGATAGGACTGCATCTGCAACTGAATCTGAGAAGCTTCTTTGCAGGAGATCCTTATCAAGTGATTATATATCCAAGTCGTGGATTAGGTGCCTTTGTCTTTCCAGCTTCATGAATGATATATCTGATTGAGTATGCATGAAGATATCTCATTTGTGTGGAACTCAGCATTGATTTGTATCTGCATACATAGAGTTAGTAGCACTGAATGTGTTTGTCATATCAAAACCATATGGGAATAGAAATATGGAATTATGAAATTCCAACATGATCGTGTATACCTCATGGTATACACGCACACAACATCGAAAGGCAAGCAATACTATACAAAATCATAGCCATAATACCATATATACATCACACATATTCATACGGTATGTATATATCCACCTATAACTAATCACATACATATCTACGTACGAGCACACGCTTATACGTACTAACACATAAATCATATATTAGACCTACACACTTAACTATAGGTACAACTATTATCATTACACCTAACTTGCACATGGCTTACTAGTATACAATTTCAAGTATTTACAAGTATCTTCAAACTACATACACCACTAGTAGATATTCTAATATACACAGACATCCCTAAAGTGGTATAGCTATCCACACTTATATTTATAAATAATATCATTCATACAACTTCATACATATATCACGAACAATACTGAGTATGCATATATAACAGAAGAGACAATCATTAACATACTAAGGGTAGCACACTCATACATGAGTGTATGCAGGGGTTCACACACACGGGTCCACACACTCTACCTATATACATGCACCACAACGACATCACAAAAATACCAATGGGCCCACTACTAAACTAAAGTTGACTTAGGCAATGGCAAGCACTAGTAGGATGGCTAAGCAATAGAAAAGGGGACCGAAACCAAAAGCGTAACGAAACAAGATCGAAAAGAACGAGTTCAGATAAGGCGAGGATAAGGAGATAGCTGATTGGGTGGGACAAAAATATTGCTCTAAATAATTAAATAGATGAAAGAAGGATATGTGTAAAATATGATATCATATATATTAACGGTAAAGTTTCCCCAAAAAGTAACAAGTAACGGTAAAGTTTCCCCTACGAGGATCTAACACAACAACTACACAAAATAATAATAAATAGAGTTTAGGAATCTCAGTTTGTGTAGCGGCGATGTCCTCGTCAGTCAGCACTGGTCAGATCTCGTCTGACGTTGATGTAGTCTCTGATGTCCCCTCAACAGTCTGAGACTTGCGCCCTTCGCCAAAGATTGAAACTTGCGGCCTGGGAAGAAATATTTGAAATGCGCCTGTCTCTTCAATTGTTGCGGCCTGTCCCTTAAAAAAATACAAGTCAAATCGATCTGCACTTGGGGAAATAAAATAGTGCGGCTGCTTTGAAATTTTCATTGCCTACAAAAACCGTTTGCAAGTTCAATAAGATAATACGTCTGATAACAAAATGTGGGTGCCTTTCAAAAAATATGATTTTGAAAACAAAAGTCCAGCTCCTCTTAAAACTTTGTGCTATAAAAAAACTGTGAATTTTTTTTAAAGAAAGCAAAAGGAAAGCATGGACACGTGAGCTCTTAGGGACTTATTCCTTTCTCAATTTTTTGTGCACTCGTCCTTTGATGACATTGCGGCTGCCCCTTCAAGATTGCACAAAGAAATTTCGGCAACTTGAATAAATAATTGTTGCATGCGCCTGATCTTCTGAGAATCAAATCTGTATGGCTCTTGGGGATTAAGGTGACGGCGCCTCTCTGAGCTTCGAGATCTCCAAGGATGTCTCACAGAGATTTTTTTCGGCCTATTTTTTTCCTGAGAAATTCGGCTGCCTTATATAAAAAAAATGTGTGAAGGGTGCGGCGCCTCTTAGGTTTTTTGATGATCAAGCACACGGGCCGGCAAAAAAAAATGAAACCCTCTGTTTGAGAAACGAATGAATAAGAGGCCTTTAAAAAAAAATTCGGCAGGCCTTTTTTTTGGCTGTCAACATAGGATTTGCCTTGGGAAATGAATTGGGCCTGTGTACATTTTTTTTGTTGGTTTGCCTTGGGAAATGAATTTTTGGCATGTGTACATTTTTGGTTGGCTATCAAAACGAAATAGAAGGGCATCTTGTTTTTTTTATCACGGCCTGAATGTTCATGTGGCCCAAATATTTAAAGGGAGAGGAGTTGTGAATCCTGTGTTATGTATGCCTAATTCAATGGGATGTTGCTGCACTTATTTTGCTGCACAATGACTAAGCACATATATAAGTACTTATATAAGTATATAATAAAACTTGGTACTTCACTGTTCTCCTTTGCACATTGACCAAGTCCCTCCGTGAATTAATCATACGTTCGCCGTTCCTGAAACACTCAATACACACATTAAAAACGTTCACACACGTTTGTTATCATCAAACACGAAGTTCACATATCGTTGCTACCAACAATCTCCCCCTTTTGATGATGACAAACAAAGTATAAGATTTGCACAATAAATTTTCAAATAGTGTGTGTGTGAGTGTGGCGATAGTGGGTGACATGCAATAGGATGAAATGATGTGCGAACAATAATGTATAAAGTTTAGCAATAAGCATGCTCAGCTCCCCCTATTTTTGTGATTCCCCAATATTCATTAATGCTCCCCCTTAATCAAACAATCATATTTTTCACGAGCATTAATATCAATATCAAATCTTTCCCAATTTTTCTCCCCCTTTGTTATCATCAAAATTCGAAGCACGAAGCCAAAAATATATACCATGCAAAAAGAGAGTATTATTTACCATTACCAACAATTGCATGAATACATTCATAGAATAATCAAATCAAAATCCAATGAAATTAAACACCGAAGAATTCAACACCAACGTGTACGTGTGATGATTAAAATTGAAGCACATAGGGAGAATCATTAAGAAAGTCAACCGGAACCAATCCACATTTTCCAAATAACGTTCTATCACCTAGGATTGATTTTTCCCACCTCATTAAAAATGAGTTCAAGGTACCACACCCCAAAACATAGCCTATAAGGACTCTTAGATGTGGGGGTGGCATTGCTTGACGAGTAAATACACCAACGCTAAAGTTTACCCATAAAGCTTATGTTGGATACTCGTGGGTAATACCGTTGCCAAGGATTGTATCCATTTTCCATACGGAGCAATTATCCTTTTTTTATATAAAAAACTTATAACAATAATTTCTTTTGCTCAATTTTTATCCATGGCAAGGTATGTCATATCCCTTAAATTTGCAGTTAAGTTTTCCTCCTACATTCACTTTCCATACTTCATAAACGATATCTCCAAATGTGCAACAATAATAATACATGTGGAAGTGAAATAGGTGGTGTAAAAATCTAGTTATTTTCATTCATTGGATATGCCATGAATATTTAGAAAGATGAACATGCGCATGTGGCAAAAGAAATAATACACCAATTTCTGCATACATATGAAATTCATACTTGCATACTTCAATAATAGATCAAAGAGAAAAGATACACATTTAAGCACCAAATTTTTTTTTTATTTTCAGTTTTTCAGATTTTTTTTTTATTTTTTTATATGCATGAAGTACTAAAGCAAACATGAGATGCAATCACACAAACAAAAAGAATCATGCACACATAGCAATGCAACTACTAGCACACAAACAAAGAAAAGTCACGCACACAAAAAAATATGAAGATATTCATTAAGTCCAAAGAATGAGATATACCTTCGCGTCGCCGTTTGACTAAGGAGCTAAAAGGTAATGAGACATTCAATTTATCGCTCCTCGTCAAATTTCAATCCACCTACAAAAGAGGTGTTGTGTGTGACCTTGGAATCCAACAAGGTCCACTCACGTTAGTCATCAAAGATTTAGGAACCCATATTTGTTTGAACTTAATGTTTTTGTTCCTATATTTGCAATGATATGAAGTATGACCAACGCATCCACATGTAAAGCACTTAGCATGAAAATTTCCAACCTTTGTTGATTCAATGTGAACTTTTCTATATTTTGATTTTTCAACATTTTTAAGATCATATCCTAGTCCTCGCCTATTATTGCCATAAAGTTGATTTTCAAGAATAATGTCCAAATGTTGTTTTCCAATAGAAAATTTCTTTAATGACAATTCTAAACTAGCGACTTTGGATTTCAAATGAGCATTTTCGTTCACAAGCACAGTGCATTTACTAATGAAAGCTTGCTTGTTTTCCTCTTCTTTCTTTTCAAAATCCTTCATTTTTTCTTTAAGTTCAAGATTTAGCATGTTAATCTTTTCAGAAAGCAATTCATTTTCAACTTCAAACTTTATCTTATCAAGCTTATACATGCTAATATCATTTAATAAAGAGGGACATGAAAGACAATCAGTTTTTTCAGGCAAGCTAGCTTTCTCCTTATTTAACATGTCAATTGTAGTGTTACATGCAACAATTTCAGTTTTCAGTTTTTCAATTTCCTTAGACATGTCATACTCAGATTGTTGCATATCAAAATTATCATTCCTATAACATTCCACATCAGCTTCTAGCTCATCAATTCTATGTTGCATTCCTTTACAGATTTCTAAGAATTCAGCTTTAGTGGGAGATTCTACCTCATTGTGTTTGGCCATTAATGCCATGCAGGAGTGGGCTTCATGTTCCTCATCCTCCTCTTCAGCTTCGCTATCCATGTCCCACGTCAGCACTTTCGTTTTTCCTTTTGCAACTTGAGCTGTGTGTTGTTGTGGGCAGTCTTTTATGTGGTGCCCTTTCTTCCTGCATTTAAAACATTCACTTCTATTAATAGCTTTCTGATCATAGGAATTTCTACCAAAATTAGAGTTATTAGAACGAATGAATCTTTTTCCCATCTCAGCTCTTCCTTGATCAGTCTGAATGTATCTCCTGAAGTTTCTGACCATTAGGGCTTGCTCTTCATCAAGATCGTCATCGTTAGCTTGAAGAGCTAATGGTGTGGAAGCTTTGGTCTTCTCTTCAGGTTTCTCTCTGGCTTCTATACTCTACAACTCAAGCTCATGTGACATTAGGTTGCCTATCAAGTCCTCCACTTTCATTGTAGACAAGTCCTTAGCTTCTTGAATAGCGGTGACTTTAGGCCTGAACGAGCTTGGTAGCGCCCTTAAGATCTTTCGTACCTGTTCATGGCTAGAGTATGGCTTACCGAGGGAACTGGATTTATAGACGATGTCTGTGAACCTCGCAAACATCTCTTTCACAGATTCTGTTGGTAACATGCAGAAGCTCTCGTATTCTGTGCAAAGCAACGCAAGTCTGGATTCCTTCACTTGCGATGTTCCCTCGTGTGTCACCTCCAGAGTATGCCAGATTTCCTGTGCAGTTAGACAATGTGAGATACGATTAAACTCAGATTTATCAAGAGAGCATATACGCGCATTCATAGCTTTACCATTAAGAGTATAAAGTTTTTTATCAGCTAAATCCCACTTGTCTTTAGGCTTAATCATAACAGTGTCTTCAATTTTAATAGTGGATAGACTATAACCATTTTCAACAATATCCCACACTTCATAATCTACAGACACTAAATAGATTTTCATACGAGCCTTCCAATATGCAAAGTCTACACCGTTAAACTTAGGGGGACGGGCTATAGACTGACCTTCAGCAAAAGCACAATCAGATATATTCATGGTCATCTAAAAATCTAGACTAGATCCTCTAAACTGACTCTGATACCACTTGTTGGATCTGGATCGTAGCCTAGAGGGGGGGTGAATAGGCTAATAAAAATATTCGTGCAACCCACGAACAATCCCACACAGTTATAGGCACAGACAGCGCAATAAAATAACAATCACAGAATACGCACAGATATACCCTGGTTCAGTCATTCCCACGACCTACTCCAGCCCCCGAAAGCAAATACTAGATAGATATGTAAACATGTACAGCTACAATGAGTCAAGATCCCAAATCTACTCTCACCTAGCTCGTACGCACACCACGTGCTCTACACTATCAATCTAGTCAGATGCTCTCCCCCCGTGACGACTCACAAAGTCGTCAGGTCCCCAAAAAGTAACAAGTAACGGTAAAGTTTCCCCTACGAGGATCTAACACAACAACTACACAAAATAATAATAAATAGAGTTTAGGAATCTCAGTTTGTGTAGCGGCGATGTCCTCGTCAGTCAGCACGGGTCAGATCTCGTCTAACGTAGATGTAGTCTCTGATGTCCCCTCAACAGTCTGAGACTTGCGCCCTTCGCCAAAGATTGAAACTTGCGGCCTGGGAAGAAATATTTGAAATGCGCCTGTCTCTTCAATTGTTGCGGCATGTCCCTTAAAAAAAATACAAGTCAAATCGATCTGCACTTGGGGAAATAAAATAGTGCGGCTGCTTTGAAATTTTCGTTGCCTACAAAAACCGTTTGCAAGTTCAATAAGATAATACGTCTGATAACAAAATGTGGGTGCCTTTCAAAAAATATGATTTTGAAAACAAAAGTCCAGCTCCTCTTAAAACTTTGTGCTCTAAAAAAAACTGTGAATTTTTTTTAAAGAAAGCAAAAGGAAAGCATGGACACGTGAGCTCTTAGGGACTTATTCCTTTCTCAATTTTTTGTGCACTCGTCCTTTGATGACATTGCGGCTGCCCCTTCAAGATTGCACAAAGAAATTTCGACAACTTGAATAAATAATTGTTGCATGCGCCTGATCTTCTGAGAATCAAATCTGTATGGCTCTTGGGGATTAAGGTGACGGCGCCTCTCTGAGCTTCGAGATCTCCAAGGATGTCTCACAGAGATTTTTTTCGGCCTATTTTTTTCCTGAGAAATTCGGCTGCCTTATATAAAAAAAATGTGTGAAGGGTGCGGCGCCTCTTAGGTTTTTTGATGATCAAGCACACGGGCCGGCAAAAAAAAATGAAACCCTCTGTTTGAGAAACGAATGAATAAGAGTCCTTTAAAAAAATTCGGCAGGCCTTTTTTTTTTGGCTGTCAACATAGGATTTGCCTTGGGAAATGAATTGGGAAATGAATTGGGCCTGTGTACATTTTTTTGTTGGTTTGCCTTGGGAAATGAATTTTTTGCCTGTGTACATTTTTTGGTTGGCTATCAAAACGAAATAGAAGGGCACCTTGTTTTTTTTATCACGGCCTGAATGTTCATGTGGCCCAAATATTTAAAGGGAGAGGAGTTGTGAATCCTGTGTTATGTATGCCTAATTCAATGGGATGTTGCTGCACTTATTTTGCTGCACAATGACTAAGCACATATATAAGTACTTATATAAGTATATAATAAAACTTGGTACTTCCCTGTTCGGTCGCAATACGTATGTATCTATATATATATATATATATATATATATATATATATATATATATATATATATATATATATATTCTTATAACAATATGTAGAAATAGCGAGCAAACGGTAAAATTTTAAAACACGGAAAAAAGTGTTAGACGAAGAAAATAATGAGTATGGTGAGGTAGTGATTGTTTTGCAAATGAAAATAGATTTATACCAAAAAAAATTTGAAGTATGAGCACGATGAATATAAAACTGATATACTAAAAAAATTGAAGTCCCATTTAGCAAAAAAAATTTCTAAAAGTATGTACGATAAGTAGTTAAAAATAAATTTAGTAGTTTAGAAAAAGGATGATATATTGAATTATCAAAATGGTAACAAATTTTTAAAAGTGAAATACGAAAGGTATAGGTTAGAAAATAGTTACGAGATAGTAAATAAAGATTACGACCAAGAAGGTTTCAAAATCCAAGAATGAATTTGAACTCGACCGAAAAGCAGGAAATCTAAGTATAAAATAAGGGGTTTTCAAAGATGTTAAACTAAACGAAGAATTTAGTAAGGAATATCGAAAATACTTTTAGAAGAATCAGGATTTGCAATGGAGAAGATTCGAAAAATTAAAGATAATCGTCATGAGGCGATCACGTGATTCGAGGGCAAAGAATATGGTCGCATGATCGATACATAAATACGCCTAGGAAATGATTCATGAAAAGCTACGCTGGAATTCTACGGTCGATAACACAGAAGTGTAATGATCAGGAAAACGATAGAAATCAGAGGTTCTAATTACTCGGTCGACTAAAGATTAAGGAAAACTTAGCATGAGGGCTTTCTAATGAACTAGACCGCAATAGAGATCTCAGTAAAGGGTGCTTAAAGGATGAAGTTTACGTTCTGCCGGGCCCGAAATTTGATGAACCAAAGCGAACTAAAGAAACTCTAGAAATCTAATATGATCTGAGCTAGGTAAGAAACCACTAAGGATACTCCTAAGATGATTACACCAATTCTTAGCAAAATGTCTAATTAACAATCATGGATGCCTAACTAGCAAGCATGGGCGTCTAACTAAATCTTCATATAGTCCAGGTCTAATGGATTCCCCTATTATACTAAGACAAGATGCTCGGGTAACACGTCTTCCAGCCATCTACGACAAGAAAATGTTCAGATTAGACTCAGATTTATGACTTGAATGTTCTGAATATTTTAGTAGATGTTTTATTATTACCGTTGTTTCGATATTTCGCAGATGCAAAGAGGATATGTATGGGCCACCACTAAAACCTGTCATGCCCCGCTTCCCAAGTATGGAAGGCGAGACGTGAAGAGGTCCGCTCAGACTTGGAGCTGTGAAGCTACAGTCTGATAAGCGTCTGGTAATCCATTAGTAGGTTCTTTGCATTACGACGAAACATCAATAATAATAAAGAAGGATAGGCAATAAAATTTTATCCAACATTCAACATCCACAGACTTTATTCCAAACATACAGAGATATACATAAAGAAATTTAGAGTCCGAAAAAAAGAAGGCCAAGCATGGCCGAAACTATAACAAGTAATGGTGCTACACACCGAACAACCTAACAGCAGCTACTATGAAAGTAAACAACAACTAGAGGAAACCTCTAACTGAGACTAAGGGTAAAACTCTGGTGTCCTCGAGCTGGACGTCAACAGCTAGTCATCCTCAGCAACTAACTCAGGCTCAAACCTGACATGTGACACCCAAAGAGAAAAGGGCACATGTCAGCAAAAATCTCCAAAGAGGGAAAAGGAGACTTTTGTGCAAGGAAACATAAAGTATAAAGAATGCAACTTAGCAGTTTAAATTGAGATGACATGGCATAATAATTCAATGAATGCAGCAGTTAAAATGAGATGACATGGCATATTATTTCAATGATTGCAGCAGATAAAATGAACATGATACTTGCAATGCATGACACGTCTTAACGGGAGCTACTAATCAATATTCACGATTTCACGATTAACTTGTATTCACGATGTGCACAGGGTTTATGCCATTTGGCTGAAGTGGCTGTAAGGGCACACTTATATGCTTAAGTGATTGCTTAACCCTACCCCTCCACGTGTATATGGACTGGCGCTCATCTTCTGGATCACGAGCCAGGAAGTATTTTTGGCATAGGGTTGTACCCAACATGCAGGTGCCTAGCCTCAATCAATATGTAGGAGTCAAAATCCTACTCGCCGCAGCTTACATTTCAAAAGTAGCGTGTGCTACATAATCACGACAACCATTCAATGCATGACATGACATGATATGCAACATAATAGCAGATATTGAGTTGCGTACAGTTATATCCAAAATTAAACATGACATGGAATGTGCATGAAATGACATGGTAAAGGTGTCGGATCTAGCTTCGTTGTCAAGCAAGATCTAGTATTGTGTCAGATCTAGCTTCGTTGTCAAGCTAGATCTAGGTAGGGCGTCTAGGCGACTATCATTTCACCGCCTAGTCTCTTTTACACAAAAATCATAGAATGGCCTAAACATGGCCTAACAAATTACTGTGCAAGTTTCACTTGCCTAAAATGACGTGCTGCAAGTCTCAGATCAATGAGTCCAGATACTTCCTATGTGTTCAAACTATCGCCCAACCTACAGTCCCATATTATTATCTTTGATTAGTTATTTAATCAAAAGCAATGAAATTACAGTTTTTATCTTGTTAAGCATGCGGTGTGGATTCCTACGGTTCAGGTATACCTTAACATAATGCGAGAGCTACACTGACGTCGGGTAGCGACATCAGGGGTTGAATTCCGGTAGCATGGAGGGTACGACGAACATCTAGAGACCATGGTAGCATGACGTGCAAATGGCGACGAGCAACACGAATGCCAGTGACAAAGGAAGGCCGTGCAATGGCCTAGGGGACAGCCGTGTGGATCTGGACGGCCGTCGAGGGGGTGCACGACAACGGCGCAATGAGCAAGGGAGAGGGAAACTACAGTTTTTGTGTTGTAGGAGGGCTGTTTGAGGGTTGCACAGTAACACGGAGAGGGTAGGTGGTCGTCGGGGTGATAGGGGGTCGGACTCTGGCGGTTAGGAGAGGCGGCCGACCGTGAACAGTGCTGGGCATGGGTTTTGATAGGGTATTTGGCAGGTTTAGGGTTTTGGGGCTGTTTGGCCTTGTGGAGGGTGGATGAGGGTGGTTGTCGAGGGGATGATGGTTGGCCAGAGTAGGGGAGGCTGCTGGGCGGCTTGGCCGGCGACGGGGTGGCCGGCGGCGGCCCAGGTGGTGCTGGCCGTGGGGTTTTCAAGGTGAGGGGCTGTTGACAGTTTTTTGTAGGAGAGGATGGGTGTTGCGGCTTCTAAGAGGAGGATGAAGAGGTTGTTGCATGGAGGAGGATGGCCGGAGGGATGGCTGGAGGTTAGGGGTCGCCGGAGAACGAGGGAGTTATGCGGCCGTGGGTTTTAGGCAAGGCAACGACTAAGTTTTGCAAGTCTAGGGTATCATGCGTGAGTTTAAAATGAGAGGGGTTTGTTTGCTATTTAGGGTTAGAAAAGGGGTATAATTAAGGTGATTAGAGAGAGTGTGTGTGAGGGAGGGGGTATAGTTTAGTTTAATATAGGGTGACAAATAGCTAGGGGAGATTTCATGTGATACGTTTAACCAAGGGATTAGATTTTACTAGGTTTAATTAGGATTTTGATTTAGGTATTAGCTAGGGCTAAATACAGATTGAAAGTGATTAGTGCGAAGAGCCAACTAAACTGTGTCTGAAAAATATAATAAAAATATCAGGACGACCGTGTAGACGAGAGAATCGAGGCTATGTTGGTCGGTCACAGGCTAGGTCAACGAAAAACAGAACTAAAAATAAAGAGGTCAAACGACGAAGTTTAAAGTTATGACACCCCTTCAAACAAAGTTGTTTTGTGGGAGAATGAGCTGTGAAATGACGTTCACGAAAAATCCCACAAATAATTACTCTCTCCGAAGGTCACAACGACATATCACATCGTACGTTTGGGATACAAGAAGATGGAACTAAAAATACGCGTAAGAAAGGAAAGTACGCGCCCAAAAAATGTACGATCGAAAAGCGACCGTGACAGGCCCACTTTGTGGGCCCCATAGCTTAGGGTTTAGAACCCTATGCTGTTTTATTTGTGACGGCTGGCTCTTGTAAAAATTTATGCTTTTGGGCTGATCTTTGGACGATCAATTGAGGGGTCAAACGGACTCCGTTTGACTCGCCGTTTTTTCCTATGCGTTCACTGTTGAACGCCCTTCGATTTGATTGGTTGTATCATTCGTGAAGTTCAACAGTGAGGGAGTTAAAATTCATGGAAGTTTGTCCTTTATGAAAGGCAAAACTAACTTGAATTATTTAAACTCCAAACTTTAGTCCCACATTGGAACTGGAGTAAAGGGGAGGGTTCAGCCGCCTATATAAATAGGGGTCTGCTCCCCTCCTCTAAACTATTCCCAAGCTCTAGATCTGAGCAGCTCCCAAAAATATTAGAACACGCTTGGATCTAAGCTTAAATTAATATTCTCTTCTCCCTAAATTTCTACCTTACTCCTGAAGGGCTCTAGCAAAACCACAAAGTGGTTCGGATCTGAACCGAAGTCTTGGCGAAGGTTCACACTCCGGTGAAACTTTCTTCGGCACGTGGTTGGTTCAGAGACAAGGGGATTGCTCGCCTCGGGCACCGAGCGGTTCGAGGAGCGGTTCGGCATGGGACGGGGAGCGGCTCGGAAGACGGTGCATTACACCTTGCCTATACTAAGGCAAGGTTCCAGGTCTGTGATTTAGTAGCTTTCTAGAATTATTTTAATAATGTCGCAGTAGTATAGATCCCTTTTGGGGTGGTCAGATCCACCCCAAGTCGGCATAGATCCTGGCTACGGTTCTGACTTACCTTAGGGCCTTAGCTAAATGTTTTAGCTATATGTTTTCCAATGTGTTTTTATCCCTCTGTTGTCAGTCTGACTTAGGACGGGAACCGATTTGTGCCCTAAGGGTCTGCCAAAACCCATCAGTGGTATCAGAGTCTCGTCTGTATGATGATTTAGGACTGTAGCAAATTTTAAAATTATTGATTGCTTACTAAATGCATAGAAAAGATTCTGACTTTATGTGATATCGTTAAAATGCACCCCTTCTTGTAAAATGTTTTATAATTGTTTTTAAGGCATGGATTATTAAAGGGAATGCCTTCTAAATGCATTTAAAATGTTTTTAACTTTATGCGATAATTTTAAAAATGATTTTAGATGCTTTACTATTTTATGTGATAAAATTTTTTGCAAGCAAATTTTAATTTGATAATTTTTAACATATGTTCATGTAATAAAATTATGAGATAATTTTGAACATGAAGCTTTAAATTTTATTAGATAAAATTTTTATGGTTTTAAAATTATGTTGCATGTTATGTTTAGTTGAAACATAAAATAATTATATGATAATTATTGTTTAGTGCTGACACTTAAATTCATATGATTTAATTAAGATGTTAGTGTTAATGGCCATGTTATTCTTGTCCCTTATTTGATAACACAAGAAAACCCCTTATAGGTTACCCATTAAGAATCCTTAAGATTTATAAGATAAATTTTAATGACATGCTATATTTTAATAATCATTACAACGTTTAAAAACCTAATTCCCGATTAGAGTAGTGCTCTTTAACAACGATTATTATTTTAATCGTTTCCATAATAATTCTCATTAAATGACTACACTTTTAAAGTGTTGAAAATGATTTTTTAAAATCCTAATGTTGATTAGGGTAGCACGTTGAACAACGAAAACCTTATAGTTGATAAGGATTTAATAAAAGGTATTAAATAAATCCTAAAATTTTGAATTTTAAGGATTCAACTAGTTGATAGGATTAATTAGTTGTTATTAAAAGCCTTTTAGTCTATGACACACATATGAAAATGACAACCTTCATTCAATGGACCATGATCCGGTCAATATGCTTGGCTAAGTTTGTTGGATCACCTTAGCTAGTCTAAGGGATAAGTGATCCTAGCTTAGTCAATTCCATGGCCGTGTTCTGCTGGACAGCAATGACGTGAATCATGATTATACACTCTGGACTATATCTAGTCAAATACGTTAATAATCTTTTTCAAGGTTAGCAGTAGCCCTCCTTGTTTTTAGGGTTGGCAACTATAGAACCAGCGTTCCAGTTGTTGAGCTACACTCAAGCTGTGACATGGCAACCTTGTAGAAACCAACTTCTTAAATATATATGATGTAATCTTGATTTGACCCAAACCGTCGTGTCGTGAATACACCGAGCGCCGGCATAAGTTAATCTAATGATGAAGTCTAGACTTGACCCAAACCATCATGTCGTGAATACACCGCGCGTCGGCGTAAGTTAGGCTAGACACAAAAACAATGGTTGGACTAGACTAGTCATTGTGATTTAGATGAGCACACTCATGATCACAAATGGCTAGGGGTAAAAACTGATAAGAGAGTCGTATATGATATGATTGATGAAGAGTCATCTGCCGATCGTAGAGTCAAGCAATTTGTTGAGCTACACTCAAGGTTGTAATACTCGGGGTGGTTGGATCTCTTTCCCATTAATTTAATTTTGATTAAATCATTCATTGATTATCTTAAAATGATCACGAAAATAGTGGGAGGATATAGATTGATAAAAGCCATTCTATCTATATTTAATATTGAACATATGTTAAACTAGGGTAAGTTCTAAGTTTACCAATGGAATCATAATATAATATTCTAACAGAATAAGTTAAATGGTCAAATAGGTTGATTAATGTAATATCAAGTTAAATTCTAATTGATAGAATAAATTCTATTCTCGTTGACATTAAAATGACCTTCTTAAGAACAGACTTAAGGAATATGATTTCATTAAGTTCTGAGCCCAACAAAATAAATGCATGTCACTCGCCTCTATATGGGCAGTTGGAACATATTGATGTTCAAAAGCATGTTTCTTTGTACAATTTGTTGAGCGACCTCAAGGTTGAATGGAAAGCAGGTTCGATCCACAAGGTTCGAAAAATTCGATCAAACTGTTTGAATCGAATGTGAGTGCATGAGCGGTGCAAGACAATGTATCCCAACCAGATCTTGAGACGAGCAACTTGTTGAGCGACACTCAAGGTTGCAAAGCTCAGGCGTTTGGAAACATGAGATGCTTGCATAGCTATTTGTAATGGTCGCTTTTCGATCGTGTGTTTTTCAGTGAGTACCTTCTTTTTCGTACGCATATTTATTGTGACCTCGCCTTTTATCTCAAACGTACGAAGTTATATATCGTTATGACCCTCAGAGAGAGTAGTTATTTGTGGAATTTTTTATGAACGTCATTTCACGTCTTATTCTTCCATAAATCAGCTTTGAATGAAGGGGTGTCCTAACTTTTAGACTTCGACGTTTGATCTTTCATTTTTAGTTCCATTTTTCGTTAACCTAGCTCGTGACCGATCATCGTAGTCTCGATCCTCTTGTCGACAAGGTCGTCCCGATATTTTTCTTGTATTTTTTGGACACCGTTAGATGGACCTTTTGTAGGGATTTTCAAGGTCCCTTAGGGCTAATTTAAAATTCTCGTCCTAAGTCAGACGATCTAAATTTAAATAAGTAGCGAAAAAATCAATTATTAAACTATTTAATAATTACTGCCCTAAGAAAAATCCCTAAGCCAGGATTATCTACTGACTCGAGTTGGGTCTGAACAACTCGAGAAAGTTCTAACTACTACAGAATATGAAATGCATAAATAAATATGACTCACCCGGAATCTTGCCGTGGGACAGGCAAGATGTTCTGCACCGTCTTGCACTCCAAAATCTGAGCCGCATCCCAAACCGCATCGTGTCGCTACTCGTCACAAACTGGATCACCTCCCGAGCCGCACCTTGCCTCTGAGCCCATCACTAGCCGTTTAAAGTTTCACTTGAGTAAACCCACGTCGTAGACTTCCGAATTAGATTCGGACCTCCACGTTGCCTTGCTAGGACTCGGTTGGAGGACAGGAAAAATTAATAGAGGAAATGAATAATTTTAAGTCTTGATCAAGTTTGCTCAAATAATTAGGAGCTCCTTAATCAAAGACTTGGTGCAAAAAACAATGAAGAGAGGGCACCCCTATTTATATAGGAGGCCGGCCCCTCTTCATTTATCACGAGCAATGTGGGACAATAATATGGCGCAATGGGGTTGATTTCATAAGAAGTCCAAACTTCTAAAATCCACCATAAATCCATTTCTGATTTTCGACTTTCAAACAACATGTCAAATCGAAGATCTCGAGACAACGATCGCATAGGAAAAAACGGAATCCAATTCCGATTTCATTTGACCCCTCAATTGTCAAAAATAGACTCCAAATCTCGTTTTCACAAAAAACACAAACCGGCTATTTCCTGGCTGGTCTGATCCACCAGGTGCGAGTCAAACCCGCAATCCCAATATGTGCCTTTCCTCAGCTGTTTTTGCGTTTCTGGGCTCGTTAAAGATTCGATTTGGACGCGGTTTCTTCCTATGGATTTCTCAGGAAGTCCCCTTCATTCCCATGCATCTAAGTCAATATAATACCAAGTATTAATATGTCCCAAAGGCTATACTCTTTAGATTTTCATCTCATAACTGACTTGTGAGTTTAATCATTCCGTTGCATCGAATGCATTCCTCTATAACGATCTTCCTGTTACTAAGACATGAATGTTACTCGGTGTGAGACCCTACAGCCTAACCCTACTACAGGTTGAGACTCGAAGTCTCTAGACGACAATAACCACTAGCAGTAAGTGGCGTCCCTATTTCAGAATCATCGATTACGTGATTGACTCGTTGGCAAGAGTGCTGACGGGATCAATCTGACCGTGACCATGATGATTTCCGTAGTTCTAGTCCCTTCGTCTCAACTATGTCACTTGCCTAGCCTGGGGTATGGAACTCTGCTAACCCCACTAGCTAGCAGTGGTCAGTATACGTCGGTCTCTAGTACATTCATGTTGTATATCTTACAACATACCTTGGCCAAAGTTTTACCGAGAGCCGTACTGACCCGCGACACTAACTTCCCATTAACAGAAGATATGAATCCTCTATTGATCATTACTCAGCGTGTACGCTACGAGTGTCACCCAGCCTAAGATCTTTCAGCAGGCCTTGCCTCGAAGCTAGATCTTAGACCTAAGTGATACTGTTCACGTACAGCTTCGCATGATGATCTCAAGTCCTAAGGATCAACTTACCTATCATCACTTAGAGTTATTAATGAAAGTTAGTTAATGTTTAACCATTTAATAACTCTTGTTTTGGTCGTTCACTGGACTCATTCTCTAATGAGCACCTGCACCTTGTCTCCGGATTTGCCAAGTCGTATGGTTATGAGACCAACTAGACTAAGACATAATGGTCTGTCTGATGTGCCCATATCCCTATCTCAACACATCTATGACCACGAATGCGTTTTAGATACAAGCTGCTATCGGTCAGACATTTCTCATAATCGAAATCTACATCGCGAAACATGTGTGACCTAACTTTCAATCTAAGGAAATAATCTAGGCAATTAATAAATTGAAATTACTCAGACAATATTTTACCAGAAAGCATACTTTCATTTATTGAACAAGATGTTATACAAAGATAAATTGCCACGAGGGCATACATCTCTCTACATCTTCCACTTGCACTCATGCCTATTTATTTTGGTATCGCATACCATATTTACATGCTAGTCTCTCTAGATGATCACGTGCCAGCACCTTCGTGAGTGGATCTGCTAGGTTGTCTTTTATACGGACTCTAAGGAGTTCTATGTCCTTCCTCTACTTGATCTCCCGTATCAGGTGATACTTGCGAAGAATGTGTCTGGATCTCTTGTGGAATCTCGGTTCTTGAACCAGGCTGATGGTTGCATTGTTGTCGTAATACAACGGTATTGGACTTTCAATAGCAGGCACCATTCCAAGCTGGTTAATGAACTTTCTCATCCAGACCGCTTCCTTTGCTGCATCGTTGGCCGCTATGTATTCGGCTTCCATCGTGGAGTCTGCAACAATGACTTGTTTGGAACTCCTCCAACTGACTGCTCCTCTGTTGAGAGTGAAAACATATCCAGAGATCGATTTGCAAATCCACAACACTCTAAAAGATGGAATCTGTGAAGCCTTCAACTTTCAGGTCTTCACTTCCATATACCAAGATCAAGTCTTTAGTCCTTCTCAAGTACTTAAGAATTGTCTTGACCGCTTTCTAGTGCTCCTCTCCAGGGTTAGACTGATATCGACTTACTACACCTAGTGCATAAGCAACATCGGGTCTCGTACAGATCATGGAATACATGATAGATCCCACAGCTGAAGCATATAGGATCTTGGTCATTTGTTCCATTTCCAAGTCAGTTTGTGGAGACATCTTCTTGGAAAGGATTATTCCATGATTGGCTAGTATTAAACCACCCTTACTGTTTTCCATGCTAAAACATTTTAGCACGGTGTCAATGTACCTGGTTTAGGAGAGTCCTAGCATCCGTTTAGATCTATCTCTATAGATCTTCACACCTAGTATGTAGGATGCTTCTCCCAAGTCTTTCATGGAGAAGCTGGTTGATAGCCATCTTTTAACAGACTTCAACATCTCTATATTGTTACCTATTATCAGAATGTCATCCACGTATAGAAGTAGGATAACTAAAGAATTATTATTACTGGTCCTTTTGTAGATGCATGGATCATCCTCGTTTCTGACAAAACCAAACCGTTTGACTGTTTTGTCGAAGCGGATGTTCCAACTCCTTAAAGCTTGCTTAAGCCTATAGATGGACATATGCAGCCTACATGCTTTTCCTTCACTCCCACTGACTTCGAAACCTTCTGGCTGAGTCATGTAAATTCGCTCTTCTAAATCACCGTTTAGAAAAGTAGTCTTCACATCCATTTGCCAGATTTCGTAGTCGTAGTGGGCAGCAATAGCGAGTACGATCCGAATAGACTTGTGCATGGCTACTGGTGAGAAGGTCTCGTCATAATCTATTCCTAGAATCTGACGATATTCATTTGCAACCAGTCTAGCCTTATATGTTTTTATTTTTCCATCTGCACCAATCTTCTTCTTGAAGATCCATTTGCAGCCTATGGAAACATTTCCCTTGGGCATATTTTCTAAGGTCCTTACCTTATTCACGTGCATGGAATCTATTTCGGACTTCATTGCATCTAGCCATTTGTTAGAGTCTATACTCTTTATGGCTTCTTGGAAGCTAACAGGGTCATCATCTAATATGAAGCTATCCTCAATCCCACCATCTACGAGAAAACCGTAGTACCTTTCGGGGACTTGAGGAACCCTATTTGACTTCCTAATGGCTAGTAAGAGATGTTAAGTTCTGACTCTCCCACTAATTCCGACCCTTGTTCCTGTGTGAGTACTTCCTCCGAGCATTCGTCCAGATCAATTACATTGCCAGTTGATTCCTTTACAAGGAATTCCTTTTTCAGAAAAGTGGCATGTCTAGAGACAACAATTTTTTTGTTGCTCTGGGGGTGGTAAAAGACATAACCTAATGAATGTCTCGGGTACCATATGAACTTACCAGGATGATCTGTCTTCCAGTTTGTCTGGATTCTGCCGTTTGACATATGCAGGACAACCCCATACCCTTAAATGATTAAGGATGGGTTTCTTGACGGTCCATATCTGATATGGTGTCATATGCACAGATCTTGACGGAACTTTATTTAGAATGTATATAGCAGTTTCCAAGGCATAGCCCCAGAGGAAGTAGTTAACTCAGCTTCACTTATCATGGACCGCACCATGTCTAACAAGGTGCAGTTTCTCCTCTCTGACACACCGTTATGTTGAGGTGTGTAAGGAGGTGTGACCTGAGAGAGAATCACATTCTCTTTTAAGTAAGTAAGGAATTCATGGCTTAAGTTTTCTCCTCCTCGATCTGATTGAAGGATCTTAATACTTTCCCAGTCTGGTTTTCTACTTCAGCACGGTACTCTTTGAATCGCTCAAAGGTTTCAGATTTATGTTTCATCAAGAACACATGTCCAAACCTTGAGTGATCGTCAGTAAACATGACGAAATATGAAAATCCACCTTTGGCTAATGTAGACATGGGTCCATATACATCGGAATGTACTAGACCCAAGAGTTCGATAACTCTCTCCCCTTAACTTGAAAAGGAATTTTGGCCATCTTACCTTTGAGG
This sequence comes from Scilla litardierei, assembly GCA_030789695.1. Taxonomy (NCBI): domain Eukaryota; kingdom Viridiplantae; phylum Streptophyta; class Magnoliopsida; order Asparagales; family Asparagaceae; genus Scilla; species Scilla litardierei. The sequence goes on from CM061133.1 coordinate 255,389,469, forward strand.
TAAGACTCGCAAGTGTCGAATGACTCATAATTCGAGAGGCCCAAGAGCCACTCTTTATGTAACTTGCTGAGTCTCTTCTCTCCGATATGGCCTAGTCTACAATGCCAAAGATAGGTTTCATTAAAAATAGACTCCTTACATTTTCTTGTATTAACGTTTAATACAACCTTATTGCTTAACGTGTATACACCATTATTAAGTGTCCCAAAACCTAGCAACTTACCATCAAAAGAAATGTTCATGACATTTCCGTTGATAGTAAAATTATAACCATCTTTAGCCCAAGCCGAGCCAGATATAATATTGCACAGGAAGTTTGGGATGTAGTAACATTGCTTCAAAAGCAAGTTAGCTCCACCAGCTAATGTGTGTTTAAGGTCTCACACGGCTACAACATCAACATTTACTGCGTTACCGACTTGGAGAATGATTTCATTCTTTTCGAGTTTTCTAATGATTCTCATCCCTGTAATTAATTACAGTTATGAGAACCTGCACTGGCGTCTAATACCCATGCATTAGAATTAACCGAAAGAACTACACTTTGCATTTTAGAAGTTAAGGCATAAACTCGCCCTTCCTTCATTTGTTCCCTTTCTGCTATAGATTTCTTTGACCAGTCATTATTTTTATTATAACCAGTTAATAAGATCTTATCTCAGATATTATTTATCTTACTCGTCATGCTGCAAAGATTAGAACTCCTATAATTAGCATGTGTTCAAAATATTTTAAATATAATTAGAATGGTTTTTATCCAATTATACTCTCCCATTAATTTAAAGATCGTTTAAGCCAAAACATAATAAATATTAAATGGGAGCAGGAATCCAACAACTTTGAGTTGCCCGACCTTGAGTGTAGCTCAACAAGTCATTCGACTCGGCTGTCGGTAGACGAACTCTTTGTCAATCATATCGAATATGACTCCCTATTTGATTTTTACCCCTAGTCATTTGTGATCATGAGTGTGCTCATCCAAATCACAACGACTAGTCTAGTTAGACCCTTGTTTGCGTGTCTAGCTTGACTTGCCCCGGCGCTCGGTGTATTCACGACGCGTCGATTTGGGTCAAGTCTTAGACTACATTGTTGGCCTAACTTACGCTGGCGCTCGATGTATTCATGACGCGACGGTTTGGGTTAAGACACATGTATGAAGAAATTGGTTTCTGTAAGGTTGTCATGTCACAGCTTGGGTGTAGCTCAACAACTGTAACACGGATCCTACAGATTCCAACGTCTAAAACAAAGAGGGCTACGAATTATCTTGTAAAATATTTATTAACGTTTTTGACTAGATATAGTTGACAACATTGCATAATAATGATTCGCGTCCTTGTGGTCCAGCGGACACGGCTAGGGAATTGACTAAGCCAGGACCACTTAACCCCTAGTCGAGCTAGGGTGATCCAACAAACTTAGCCAAGCACATTGACCGGTATCATGGTCCATTGAAGGTTGCTTGTCATTTATATGCATACTATCAACTAAAAGCTTTTATTAATGCTAGTTAATCCTTATCAACTAGTGGATCCTTAAAATTCGAAATTTTATGGATTTGTTTGACGATGTTTATTATGTCCTTATCAACTATAAGAATTTAATAAATGTGCTGCTCCCTAATCGTCCAATAGGCATTTTTAAACAATTTAAAACATAGCAGAGTCTCAAAAATTATCTCATGAAAATTAGACGAATTTTTATTGGCTATCCTAATCGTCCATTAGGCAATTTTAAACAATTTAAAATTATAGCATGGTCTCAAAAATTATCTCATAAAAATTTGAGGAATTTTTAATGGCTATCTTAATCGTCCATTAGGCAATTTTAAACAATTTAAAATTATAACATGGTGTCAAAATTTATCTTATAAAATTTGAGGATTCATTAATGGCTAACCTAACAAGTTCCTCTTGTGTTATCATATAAACAATAACATTCCATTAAACTAATTATCACATAATTAAACATGCAGTTCATATAGAAGCAGTATAAGAACAGCGTAGATCTGGCTCTGATACCACTGTAGGGATTTTCAAGGTCCTTAGGGCTAATTTAAAATTCTCGTCCTAAGTCGGACGATCTAAATTTAAATAAGCAGCGGAAAAAATCAATTATTAAACTATTTAATAATTACTGCCCTAAGAAAAAATCCCTAAGCCATGATTATCTACTGACTCGAGTTGGGTCTGACCAACTCGAGAATGTTCTAACTACTACAGAATATGAAATGCATAAATAAATATGACTCACCCGGAATCTTGCCTTGGGACATGCAAGATGTTCTGCACCGTCTTGCGCTCCAAAATCTGAGCCACATCCCGAACCGCATCGCGTCGCTTATCGTCGCGAACTGGATCACCTCCCGAGCTGCACCTTTCCTCCGAGCCCATCACTAGCCGTAAAAAGTTTCACTTAAGTAAACCCGCATCATAGACTTCCGAATCAGATTCAGACCTCCCCGTTGACTTGCTAGGACTCAGTTGGATGACAGGAAAAATTAATAGATGAAAGAAATAATTTTAAGTCTTGATCAAATTTGCGCAAATAATTAGGAGCTCCTTAATCAAAGACTTGGTGCAAAAAACAATGAAGAGAGGGCACCCATATTTATATAGGAGGCCGGCCCATCCTCATTTACCATGAGCAATGTGGGACAATAATATAGCGTAATGGGGTTGATTTCATAAGAAGTCTAAACTTCTAAAATCCACCAAAAATCCATTTCTGAGTTTCGACTTTCAAACAACATGTCAAATCGAAGATCTCGAGACAACGATCGCATAGGAAAAAACGGAATCCAATTCCGATTTCATTTGACCCCTCAATTGTCAAAAATAGACTCCAAATCTCATTTTCGCAAAAAATAGCACAAACCAGCTATTTCCTGGCGGGTCTTATCCGCCAGGTGCGAGTCAGACCCGCAAGCCCAATAAGGGTCTTTCCTCGGCTGTTTTTGCATTTCTGGGCTCCTTAGTGCTCTGATTTGGAAGCGGTTTCTTCCTGTGGATTTCTCAGGAAGTCCCCTTTATTCCCATGCATATAAGTCAATATAATACCAAGTATTAATATGTCCCAAATGCTATACTATTTAGATTTTCATCTCACAACTGACTTGTGAGTTTAATCATTCCATTGCATCGAATGCATTCCTCTATAACGATCTTCCTATTACTAAGACGTGAATATTACTCGGTGTGAGACCCTACAGCCTGACCATATTACTGGTTGAGACTCGAAGTCTCTAGACGACAGTAACCACTAGCAGCAGGTGTCGTCCCTGTTTCAGAATCATCGATTACGTGATTGACTCGTTGGCAAGAGTACCGACGGGATCACTCCGACTGTGACCGTGATGATTTCCGCAGTTTTAGTCCCTTCGTCTCAACTATGTCACTTGCCTAGCCTAGGGTATGGAACTCTGTCAACCTTACTAGCTAGCAGTGGTCAGTATACGTCGGTCTCTGGTACATTCATGGTGTACATCTCACGACATACCTTGGTCAAGGTTTTACCGATAGCCGTACTGACCCACGACACTAACTTCCCATTAACGAAAGAGACGAATCCTCTATTGATCACTACTCAGCTCGTACGCTTCGAGTGTCACCCAGCCTAAGATCTTTCAACAGGCCTTGCCTCGAAGCTAGATCTTAGACCTAAGTGATACCGTTCACGCACAACTTCGTATGATGATCTCAAGTCCTAAGGACCAACTTACCTATCATCACTTAGAGTTATTAGTGACAGTTAGTTAATGTTTAACCATTTAATAACTCTTGTTTGGGTCGTTCAGTGGACTCATTCTCTAATGAGCACCTGCGCCTTGTCTCCGGCTTCGCCAAGTCGTATGGTTAAGATACCAACTAAACTAAGACACAATGGTCTGTTCGATGTGCTGATATCCCTATCTCGACACATTATGACCACGAACGCTTTTTAGATTCAAGCTGCTACCGGTCAAACATTTCTCATAATCTCAATCTGCATCACGAAACATGTGTGACCTAACTTTGAATCTAAGGAAATAATTTAAGAAATTAATAAATTGAAATTACTCAGACAATATTTTACCAGAAAGCATACTTTCATTTATTGAACAAGATGTTTTACAGAGATAAATTGCCACAAGGGCATACATCTCTTTACACCTTTCACCCTAATTACTTTTAACCTATAATTAGCCCTAGCTAATCCCTAATTCAAATCCTTAATTAAATTAAATTGAATCTAATTACTTTTGATCCTACGTATCACATGATATATTTCCTAGTCTATATGTCACACTAGATCTACCCTCCACCTCTCACACACTCTCTCTCCAATCACCCCTGAGTGCACCCCATTTCTACCCTATTTAGCAACTTTCCCCATGTTAAAACATTGACAGCTAACCTAGGGTTTTCTTCGATAGCTAGCCGTCATCTCCCCTATACCTAGCCGCCATCAACCCATCAACTAGCAGCCAGCCCCCTTGCCCTTAGCCATCGCCGGCCCTCCTCCACGGCAGCCCCCTCTTCTCTCTCTCTCCTCCATGCAAACCGCGTAGCACACCCTCAAAACTGCCATTCCTCCCCCCATAAACCACCCTGCTCCTCCACTAGCTGCACGGCATCACCCTCTCCCAAACCTACCGGCCACCCACCTAGCAGCCGACCCACGGTAGTCCTCCACCCAAGCCAACTGCCGCACAACACCCCCTTTAGCCGTCGGTCGGCCAACAAAACCCCACGGCCTTCCCTTGCCAACAAACCACCAGCCGCAAGATCATTCTCCCCTCCATAACAGCAGGCCGAGATATCCCCTCTCGCAGCCTTTCCGCTGCCGCAGCAACTGGCCAGTGCTACCTCAGGCCACCGACATTCGTGTTGATCGATGTCATGCCGCTGTTTGATGTCCCACGGCCATCTTCACCGCAAACCAACACCGTACCTTGCTCACTGCTGGAATCCAACCCCCGACGTGGCTATCCGACGTCAGTGTAGCGTTCGCATCGTGTTAAGGAAACCCCGATTCGTATGAACCCACACACCCGTCTGTTTAACAAGATAAAAATCGTAAATTTCATTGCTTTGGTTAAATAACTAATTGAATTTAAATAATATGGGACTGTAGTTTTGGTGATTGGTTTGAGCACATAGAAAGTTTCTGGACCCGTTGATCTGAGACTTGCGGACGTTATTTCAGGCAAGTGAAACTTGCACAGTTAAATATTAAGCCATGTTTTAGGCTATTCTGAGTTTTTGTGTAAAAGAGGCTAGGCGGTGAAATGATAGTCGCCTAGACACCATGCTTGATCTAGCTTGACAACGAAGCTAGATCTGACACACATACTTGATCTAGCTTGACAACGAAGCTAGATCCGACACCCTTGTCATGTTCATGCATGCCACATGTCACGTTTAATTTTGATAAACTGTAGCATTCAATAACTGCTTTTATACTATCATGTTGCATTTCGCATGGCATTTCATGCATTTGAATGTCTTGTCATGAATGTGTAGCATACGCTACAAATGAAATGTAAGCTGCGGCGAGTAGGATTCTGACTCCTGTAGCATGAATGAGGCCAGGTCAACCCTATGCCATAAAGAACACTTCATGGCTCGTGATCCAGAAGTTGAGCGCCAGTTCAGACACACGTGGAGGGGTAGGATTAAGAGATCACTCAGTGTAGAAGTGTGCATGTACATCAACTTCAGCTGAAAGGCGTAAACCCTGTGCACGACGTGATTACTTGCAAGCTTTTCATGAAATCATGAATATTGTTTAGTAGCTTTTTGTTACGACGTGTCATGCAAATGTTAACTATCATGGTCATTTTAATTGCTGTATTCATTAAATATTATGCCATGTCATCATGATATAAACTGCTAGTTGCATTCATTAACTTTATGTTTCCTTGCACCAAAGTCTCTCCCTTTTACATTTTGGAGACTTTTACTGACATGTGTCCTTTTCTCTTTTGGTGTCACATGTTAGGTTTTGAGTCTGAGATAGTTGCTGATGACAACTAGTTTGCTAACGTCGAGCTTGAGGCTTCTGCTAACGTTCAGTTCGAGGATATCGGAGACCTATCCTAGTCTCAGTTTGAGGCTATTTCTTAGTTGCTATTCGTTTTTCTAGTTGCTGCTGTTAGGGTTTTCGGTGCGTAGCACCTTATCTATGTTTTAGTTTCAGCCATACTTGGGGCCTTTCTTTCAGACTCTTGTACTTTCCTTTATGACTTACCTCTGGATGTTTTGAATAAAATTGGATGTTGTTTTGAATGTTGGTTATTTATTGCATGCGTTCATTATTATTTTTGTTGTTTCATTGCAATGCAAGAATCTGCGAATGGATGAACACACAGACGCGTATCAGACTATAGCTTCACGGCTTCAAGTCTGAGCGGACATCTTCACGTCTCGCCTTCCATACTTGGAAAGCGGGGCATGACATGTTTTTGTGGTGACCCATGCAGATTGTTGCACCTGCGAAATATCGAAACAACGATAATAATAAAATATCCATTGAAACGTTCAAAACATTCGAGTCATAAAATTTGAGTCTAATGTGAACGTTTTCCTTGTCTTAGATGGCAGGAAGACTTAAATAGACGTCCTAGTTTGATAGTCAGAGATCTCGAAGGCGTATTTTTGGAAGATATTCCAGGTTTATGCTCTGAAAGAGATCACAGTCTTGATCCTCTAAGGACCCTTTTCCCTGAGATCTCTATTGCAGTCTAGTTCATTAGAAAGTCTTAGTGTTAAGTTTCTCCTAATCTTTAGTCGGCCCAGTAATTAAAACCCCTGATTTCTATCATTTTCCTAATCATTAGACTTTTGAGCTAATGACCATAGAATCCCATCGTAGCAGATTCACTAAGTTATTTTCCAGTCGTATTTACGTTTTGAATATTTGATTCACTTCCTTGCTTTCATTTCACGGGATTCCTTCATGTCGTTCATCATCAATCGTTGAATCTCCCCCATTACCATCCTGATCCTTCGAAAAGTATTTTCAATATTATTTTTGAATTCCTCTTCCAGTTTAAAGTCTTTGAAAATATTTAGCATGAGCTTAGACTTCCTACCTTTAGTTGACTTAAATTCATTCTTTGAATTTCGAAACTTTTTCGTCGAAATCTTTAAATTACTACCTTATAATATTTTTTAATCTATATCTTTCATACTCATGTGAATATCTTACTTCCTTCATATAATGACTTTTTGATAATCCAATATATCATTTCTTCTCTTACTATATAAACTTATTTCAGACAACTCATTGTACCGACCTCTAAATATTTTTCTATGCGAAAGAGAACTCCAACTTTTCAAGTATGTCCATTTTTATATACTTCGTTTTTTTCCTACTCCAAAGTTCTTAGTACAAATCTAGTTCCAATTGCAGAACAGTCATTTCATCTCTATACTAATTATTTTTCGTCTAATCCATACTTCGTATTTTAACTTATATCATCTACACACTATTCTCCTGTATTTTATAAGGATATTATTATATCTTTCTTTTCCTTAATTAAATATTTACGATTATATCGTTGTTTCACCTAACCAAGCTATCCCCTTATCCACGCCTTATCTGAACCCGTTCATCCCGATCTTGTTTCGTTACGCTATTTGATTTCGGTTCCCCTACTATTGCTTAGTTATCATACTAGTACTTGTCGTTGCCTATGTCAACCTTAGTATAGTATGGTGGGTGCATTAGTATTTTTTGTGATGTCGTCGTGGTGCATGTTTATAGGTAGAGTGTGTAGACCCGTGTGTGAACCCATGCATACCACTCATGTATGAGTGTGCTACCCTTAGTATATTGATGATTGTCTTTTGTGTTATATATGCATATTCAGTGATTTATGATATATATGAAGTTATATGAATAATAGTATTTGTAAATATATGTGTAGATAGCTATACCACTTTAGGAATGTCTGTGTATATTAGAATTAGTGTTGGAATATCTACTAGTGGTGTATGTAGTTTGAAGGTACTTGTAAATTCTTGAAATAGTATACCAGTAAAGTCTTATGCATTTTAAATGTAATGATAGTAGGTGTACTTATAGTTAAGTGTGCAGGCCTATTATATGATCTATATGTTAGCACGTATGAGCGTGTGGTCATAACTAGATATGTATATGCTTAGTTATAGGTAGATATATACATACTGTATGAATATGTGTGATATATGCATGGTAATAGATTTATAATTTTGTATAGTATTGCTTGCCTTTACGGGATGTTGTGTGTGTATGTGTATACCCTGAGGTATACACGATTATTGTATGTCATAACTATGTATGGATATGTATATGTAGTAGTATACTAATTATATGTACTATGGTGTGAATATGTTATATATATGTCTATATTTTGTGTAGATATGTGGTAAGCATATAAGAATGTAGGTATGGTATGCATGCAATGAGTATGCGTGTAGTAATATGTATGCGACTATACGATGTATGCATGTATAGGATAGTGTATTATGATTGTATACGTGTACTGATATTTGTAATATTATTATAGTATGTAAAGTGATTGTATTATGGGGTGTTACTTGACTGAATATAAAGTATTATGCTTCTTGTATAAGTCCTTGAGTCTCACTCATGCTTGAGTGGGTATAGTCTAAGTATATTGTTATATTTGTCTGTGGTTTGTGTATAGTGCTATGAATATAGAAATGGATGATGTGTGTATAGTGATAGGTTTGGTTGTGCCTGGTTATGTTACGCATATGGTTGTGGGTGGCTATACCATTATACAGATATAGGTGTTGGTTTTGAAGTATAGTTCTTTACGAAGGTTTTACATGTTTGAATGTATATATGCTAGCTAAACTAGATGTGTAGAATGTGCTAAATATATAGTGGATGAGTGGCATGTATGAATAGTACATTTAGCGTGTGTGGGCATGCACCATGCATGGGTAAGTGTGTGCTTAGCTATAGGTGTTTGCGACTATGGTATGTGTGTTGTGTCTTGAATGTAGTTATAAAATTATATGTCATGAGTATTTATGATGAAGTATTTGCGTGAATTTGAATAACTATATATTTGTGTATTTATAGTAGAGGTGAATGTATATTAGATATAGCAAACATGATTTAATATTGCATGGTGTGATTATATGTGTTGATATGTTTGGTGTTGAATGTACACTAGGAGACATAAGGGAGTAGTATATCCATGTTTGTTTTGTACATATGTAGTTATCTATACGTGAAGTACTACGATTGTATTTGCTAGTGTGAAACTATTTTTATGTAGGTATCTATATTATGGTTATGTGATAAGTGAGTGATAGTTTTATAAGGGATGTACGTGACTATATGAATGATTGAAGTACATGTATGAATTTGACTGTCTATGATAGGTATAAGTATAGAATATGCATATATATATATATATATACATGTTGCATATAGCAGGCCGAGATCTCCCCCCTCGCAGCCTTCCCGCTGCTGTAGCAACCGGCCAGCGCCACCTCAGGCAGCCGGCGTTCATGTTGATCGCTGTCATGCTGATGTTCGTTGTCCCGCGGACATCTTCGCCACAAGCCGACACCATACCTTGCTCGCTGCCGAAATCCAACCCTTGATGTCACTACCCGATGTCAGTGTAGCTTTCGCGTCGTGTTAAGGTAACCCCGATTTGTAGGAAACCACACACCCGCCTGTTTAACAAGATAAAAATCGTAAATTTCATTGCTTTGGTTAAATAACTAATTGAAGTTAAATAATATGGGAATGTAGGTTTGGTGATTGGTTTGAGCACATAGGAAGTTCCTGGACCCGTTGATTGCAGACGTTATTTCAGGCAAGTGAAACTTGCAAAATTAAATATTAAGCCATGTTTTAGGCTCATCTGAGTTTTGTGTAAAAGAGGCTAGGCAGTGAAATGATAATCGCCTAGACACCATGCTTGATCTAGCTTGACAACGAAGCTAGATCTGATACCCATACTTGATCTAGCTTGACAACGAAGCTAAATCCGACACCCTTGTCATGTTCATGCATACCACATGTCACGTTTAATTTTGATAAACTGTACGCATTCAATAACTTCATTTATACTATCATGTTGCATATCGTATGTCATTTCATGTATTTGAATGTCTTGTCATGAATGTGTAGCACACGCTACAAATGAAATGTAAGCTGCAACGAGTAAGATTCTGACTCATATAGCATGAATGAGGCTAGGTCAACCCTATGCCATAAAGAACACTTCATGGCTAGTGATCCAGAAGCTTAGCGCCAGTTCAGACACACGTGGAAGGGTAGGGTTAAGCGATCACTCAGCGTAGAAGTGTGCCCGTACATCAACTTCAGCTGAAAGGCGTAAACCTTGTGCACGACATGATTACTTGCAAACTTTTCATGAAATCGTGAATATTGTTTAGTTGCTTTTTGCTACAACGTGTCATGAAAATGTTAACTATCATGTTCATTTTAATTACTGCAATCATTAAATATTATGCCATGTCATCATGATATAAACTGCTAGTTGAATTCATTAACTTTATGTTTCCTTGCACCAAAGTCTCTCCTTTTTACCTTTGGAGACTTTTGCTGACATGCGCCCTTTTCTCTTTTGGTGTCGCATGTTAGGTTTTGAGTCTGAGATAGTTGCTGAGGATGACTAGTTTGCTGACGTCGAGCTTGAGGCTTCTGCTGACGTTCAGTTCGAGGATACCGGAGACCTATCCTAGTCTCAGTTGGAGGCTATTTCTTAGTTGCTATTTGTTTTCCTAGTTGCTGTTGTTAGGGTTTTCGGTGCGTAGCACCTTATCAATGTTTTAGTTTTGGCCATGCTTGGGGCCTTTCTTTCATACTCTTGTACTTTCCTTTATGACTTACCTCTGGATGTTTTGAATAAAAATTGGATGTTGTTTTAAATGTTGGTTATTTATTGAATGCGTTCATTATAATTATTGTTGTTGTTTCATTGCAATGCAAGAATCTGCGAATGGATGAACACACAGACGCTTATCAGACTGTAGCTTCATAGCTTCAAGTCTGAGCTGACCTCTTCACGTATCGCCTTCCATACTTGAGAAGCGGGGCGTGACACTATTTAAATTTTTGTTGAGACATTTAATATCTAAATGAGATTTAGAACAGGAAGAATGCACTAAGGAAAAGTCAAATTCAGAAAGATAGTTTTATTTATCATTAATAAAGGCAAAAGTATGAGGAACTGAAAATGTGACATATTTGATGTCACGATTTCAGAATAATTGTTATACAAAAGACGTCTAAACACATTTTTGACGAATGTCGTCACCTTGCTTCTGAAGCAATGTTTTGTGTTAGTAACCTGTAATAACTATAATATATTAAATATTAATATATGAATACGCAAGATAGTAATAAACTTATATGACAAAATAGACAAGCCGTACCAAAGAGACTAAGCTTCACAAGTCACATGAAGAGGGGTCTGACCTCTCATATTATGAAGTCTAGGGACACTTATGAACCTTATTCTCAAAGGTATGATGGCCGAAACTCCTTCTGTAAGACAGTGGGAGATGAGTTGTTGAACTCACTGTCTTGTACATGCTGATGTACCCGGACCCAAGTCTAAGTTAGCCAGGATAAGTCGTTCTTATTATTATTACGATACGTGTTCTTGATGAAACACAACTCTGATAAAATAGAGAACGAAATGACAGAAGTATTTGAAATGATTCGATTAGATCGAAAAGTCAAATATTTAGCTGTATAAATCTTGTATAAATAAAAGAAAATATGATTTTCTCTCTGGACAAGTATCTTAACATATTGGATGTGTTAGAGAGCATGAATCGCACTTTGTTAGACATAGTGCGACACATGGCAAAGTGGCTGAGTTACAATCCTCCCTTTGGGTTAAGTCCCTGATAGAAATGCCTTGGTTCTTGATAAGGTTCTGTGAGGACAAGATATTCATTAAATCAATCGTAAGGAAGTTGTAGAATTACTCGAGTCTCGTAAGACAAAGAGTCGAGTTAGACATCATAGTCGATAATTGTCTAAGATAACTTACAGGATGAAATTCAGAGTAGAGACTCTGATTAACAAATTGATGCAATAGGTCAGTGCATGTAAATAAAGTATGGACTTTAGTTATGTGCCCAAAAGAAATTGTTTCGTAATGTTTGCAAGTAAATCTTCAAGTTAGAAGATTGGTGCAGAAAAGAAAATAGTGAAGTACAATTATGTTGATAGAGAATGGTTTTCATCTTAACTCCTATAAACGGATTATGATGAAAATGTCTCGCCAGCAGATGCGTACAGATCTACTCGGACCGAACTCGATACAAATGCTCATGATAACCATAAAAACTGGAGCATTCATTTATAGTGTATTTTCTAAATATGATTTAGAAGAACGAACTTATATGAATTGACCAAAGAGTTTTCAAGGTCAGTGGGAGCGAATAAAATACATGCGAAGCATCAAGGATCTGGAACATATTTTAATAAAGTGGTCAAAATAGTTTGACACTTTTAAATATGACCCATCTAAAACGACCAGTAACTTATTAAAAATTATTATCGTAAGGAATGATGAGCTGGATGAGATCCAAGAATATTAAATGGATTCCAAAGGACTAAAAGAATTATTTGGATAAGATTCAAATGGTTGGTCTAGAATGAACATAGAAACCCCTTAAGTATATACTGTAGATGGTTTTAACATATCCACTCGCAAACGCTCTACCACGTGAAGTCTGGAAAAACTTATGTGTAAATGTGGTATGAGATACGGGGATAAATGGGCTTGAGTGCAAGTTGGAGATGTTGCGAGATGTATGCCCTCGAGACAATTTATCTATGTGTATCTATACAAACATATTGTTCAAAATTACAGTAAGCTGTATGGTAAGAATTTATCTAAGTTAAATCATAATGTAGTTATCATTAGAAATTAACTTAGGTAAAGTCCTGAGACATAATGCTAGGTCAAACATATATCGAGATGAGGATCTCGATCATGGAGAAGTGCTTGACCGTCGGCAGCATAAGTCTAGAAACGTTCATGGTCGTAGATGTTTTGAGAAAAGGATATCGAAACATCGGATAGACCATTGTATCTTAGTCTTCACCGTATATCGGTGACGATGATCTCATGGTCGTTCGACTTGGCAAAGTCGAAGACGAGACACAAGTTCTCATTGGAGAATAGTTCACCGAACGACCCACAAGAGTTATCATATGGTTATGATTGACAAATCGGTCAATGCTAACTCTTAGTGATGATAGGCAATTTGGTCTTTGAATTAAGGTCATTGTATGAACATGTACGTGAACGGTGTCACTTAGATCTCTGACCTAGCTTTGAGCCAAGGCCTGTCGAAAGGTCTTTGGTTGTGTGACATTTGAAGCGTGCGAGGTGAGTAACGACCAAGGTATGATTCGTCTCTCCCAGTCAATGGGAGTTAGTGTCGTAGTGTTAGTTTGGTCTTTAGCAAAAACTCTGGCCAGAGTATGTTAGAAGTTGTCCAACATTATTTGACTAAAGATCGATGGAAACTAACCGGCTTCAAGATATTGAGATTGACAGTTTGACCGTATCTTAGGCTTGAGTTAAACGACATAGTTTTGACGAAGAGACTAAAACTGTAGAATGCATCACGGACACAGTCAGGGTGGTACCGACAATACTCAAGTCTATGAGTTAACCACATAATTATGAAACTGAAATAGGGACGGCAACTGCTGCTTGTGGCCACTGTCGTCTGGGGCTTTGAGCCCGACTTGTAGTAGGGTCAGACTGTAGGGTCTCTCACAGAATGCGACCTTCATCTAGTAATATGTAGAAATATTAGGGAGAATGTGCATTTGATGCAAGGGAGAGAAAACTGCATTTGATGCAAATGATATTTTAAGCTATGATAGGGGACTATTTTGCATATGATGCAAATAGAGTTAAATGTGTCGTAAATTATTTGCGACCATATTTAATGAAATAAACACAAGGAAAGTTTACGTATAAGACGGGAATGTCCCGGTCAAAATAGCCCTATTAGGGCATTACGGGTCAGGCGCCCACTAGGCGGGTACCCGACCCATGCCAGCCTAAAGCGGTCGGGCAGGTGCCCAAGCCCGCAATGCAGGTGGGTGCCCCGGCCCGTGACGTCCCCCAGATGTTTGGTTTGTTTCGTGATCATGCAAGTGCAAGGTGTGTAATAGGATATGGTGGCACGAGATTTAAATATTTATAACCGCAAGCGCACAGTGTTGTAGTGTGGCTTGGGGGTCGAACACATGGAGGCGTGGTTGTGCTTGTGTCAAAAAGGACCGAATTCACCCTATGGGTGAGCTAGCCCGAATCGACGAATGGGTTGTCATGGAATGTAAATACGGGGTTAAACAATATAAAGGGAAACCCAGGACTTCGGTTTCCACCCTATCATGTGTTCTCGCTATTACGACCGGTTGATAGGATAACGATCGGGATTAGGGTTTAGTGGTGAGACGTTGCCTCTAAGAGTGATACCAGCGTCTCATGGGCCCGATATTCCGGTCGGTGCCCAGGATGATACGCCGGACTACCCAGGTTCGGTCAGTGGGCATTCCCATGTCCATTAACACTGACCGACTCCAGGAGCACTAAGCTTGCAATGATACCTCCCAACGTCTCATCCTGTCGCTCCCGCGCGCTAGGATTCGATGTCTACGCTAAGGGCGTGAGCTATGGCTAGGGAGTCAACCGCCAAGTTTATTCCCCCTTGGCCCAACGGTCAAAGGCGGTATTTTTCCCACCGATGACAATAAAACACCCCGCATAACCAATAGATTTCTATTCCCTATCGATATCCTAGTCCTATCGACGCATTAGGGAGAACCCACGAAGGGGTTTCCACCAAATCCCAGATTTGGGAACTACTCACATATTTTATCTAAAAAGCAATCTAAATGAAAATCGACCGTTAAAAACATAATCAGGCAATTGAAATGCGGTAGTAGTAATGCAATTAAGATAATATCAAAGTTTGACAAAGATCTGAATACTTACAAATAACAAAAAAATTCCAGCCATCACAATAGGAAAAAAGACAGAAAAATAATCAGCTCCCTGTTTCTGAAAACCTAGGGCCTATATATATAGAAAACGACGTCACCCGTTCGGTTGAAGTATCAACCGATCGGATGACCTGCTTCGTTCTTCGGCAGCGCCCTTCAGAAACTTCACCCGGTCACTCGACACGGTCGGTTGGACGAAGCGCCTAGTCGTTTGGATCGTGCGGTCACCGGGTGAAACGATCGGTTGAGAAATCAACCGATCGGTTGGAAAACGTCGCCCAAAAGATAGAGACTTGCGACGTTTTGGCACGGTCAGCTGGCCGTCGGGTGAGCTCTCCGGGTTGTCTCTTGGGGGAATCGGCTACAGATGAACCGATCGGGTGAAGGTCACCCGGTCGGTTGGAATTCAACTTCAATTTCCCGAGAAGTCTGTTGGTCTGAATCGGTTGTCGACCCGGTCGATTGATGCTCACTTTGCTTCAGCTGCTGTCCGGGTCATGCACGCGTGCATCACCCGATCGGTTGGCTGTATCCAACCGATCGGGTGGGGGCTGAAAGATAGCAAACTTGGTCGTTTGACCCCCTGGATCACGCGTGACTCCTCCCGTTGCTCCGAGGACTTATGATATATTCGTTATATGTCCCCTACGTGGGCAATCTCCTGCAAACACACAAAAATAAGAAAACTAGAAAATACGAGAAAATGGATATGAGACGGCGGGAAATAACGGAAAAACACAAAGAAGACGTGCGTGAATATATAAAATATACACACACGTCAAAATCACCCAAGCTGAACCCTTCCTCGTCCTCGAGGAAGACGAGTGAGAGTAGGAGCTCGGAGGGAGAAAATAGAGAAGAAGAGAGAAAAAGAGAACTCTAAATCCTAAATCGCCCATCAGGGCCAACAAAATCAAAAACGCCACACCAAACGAGAAAACGCCAAATCACAACAGTAAACCAAGAAATACGAGTCCAGACAAGAGTCGTGTGCCCCCGCGGTGAAGCGCGAGTGAGTGTGGTCGTGTGCTAGCAGACGGTGTCACTATCTACTTTGTGCAATAAGCTCCATATACTCAAATACAAGAAAAGACCCAAATATCGATTCGATTTGAAATAAGCGGTGAATATATAGCTCAAGCATGCATGAGAAGAAGGTAAGAATCGAAACGTATCATGTGTCAGGGACTCCACAGCTAGGGACTTGAACATCACTACACTATCGCCTAGATAATAGCTAGAAATTCCCTATTCCAAGTGTTTTCGAAAGTGATGGGGGTTGAGATGATGTGGAGTAGAACACTCGGTGCAAATTCTCGCCTTCCCTTTATTCACGGTAGATAGGAAAAATATTCACACTGGAATTTTTTTGGGTTTTGGGTATTTGTATTTTTTTGGATTTTTGGCTATCCATATTTTTTTTTCTCTTTTCGCTTTCCCTTTTTTTGGGTTTTTGGATTTCTCTCTTTTATTTTTTTGGATTTTTGGATTTTGGGGTATATACACGTGTGTACTCTCCCAAGTGGGAGAACGGTACACAACGAGGGGATTTGCACCAAGTAAAATAAAAAAGAAATCGGATTCTAAACACTTGGGCAAAGGAGATTTTTCGCTAATCAGAGCATAGGCTAAATGGGCTATCCTAGTCCTAATTGTGGAATCCCGACACATGCGAAATGAAACATACGATATATATATTCATGCATACAGAAGCAGACAGGAGAAGCAAATACCGCATATTCAAATCAAAGCATGATAATCTAGGGATCATTCCTGGACAGATATATAAAACAAAATCACAAAGTAGAAGCACACCAAACATCTAGGCACGACACACGACTCACAAAAAAGCTAAGTGGACCCACGATGCATGAAATGCAAGAGGACTCGGCTTCCTAGGGTTAGTGAATGTGATTATCGAACCCATGCTAGGTGTGTGTGTGTGTGTGCTTATTGTGGCAATTCATCATATGGGGTTATCTCTAGGAGAAAGAGATGATACGAAGAAAAGAAAAAAATTAAAACACGATGAAAACGACTCAAAGACGAAGAAAAAGACGCAAATGACGCATGAAGTGCGACTCCCCCAAGCTGAAACTTGCATTGTCCTCAATGCAATAAGAGTAAGGACGGGAGGGCAATGAAAATGGGGGGGAATACGCACCGACTCAAAAAGAAATGAAAAAACAAGAAAAACACACATACGAAAAAGGAAAATAAAGAAAATCACACAATGCGACATATAAACAGAAAATAAAAGATAGAAAATCACAAGACACAACATATATAAACAAGCACACATAGAAAACATCACACGACATCAAACAGAAAAAACAACTTCCCCCAAGCTAGACACGACAATGCTAGCGAAATGATATGATCATGAAAATGCAGAGATATGCAAGAGGGAGGTCAGAAAACAAAACGGAATCAAAAATCAGGAGAGGAATCGTCCTCTTCCTCCTCAGTGGAAGATGTGGGGGATGCGGGGGAGTGGGCGGGAGAGGTGACTGGTGTGCGGAGAAGTGGAGAAAGGGGTCGAGGTGATGGATGGGTAGGTGTGGAGGCGTGAAAGATGGGCGGGGTGGTGGTGGTGATGGTGAGTGGGAGTGAAATGGCGACCAATGCGGTGGTAGATGGGGTAGAAGCGGGGGAAGATGGGGTGGATACATCGACGGAAGAGGATGGTGGGGGAAGTGATTGCGATCGCACCTGCAATTTCTTGCGGCGCACATATGGGGTTACAGAAGTGGAGGGTGGTGGATCTGTGGGGGCGACAGTGGAGGGAATGGAAACGGTGGGAGTAGCTGAGGTGGTGGGGATGGAAGTGGTGATAAGAGGGGATGGTCACCTAGGGGGTGATGGTGGAGGTGAAGAATGTGATGGTGGAGGTGAAGAATGTGATAGTGGAGAGGGGAAAATGCGAAGTAGAGGGGGAAATCGTCGAGGGGGTGAAGGTGGTGGAGAGGGGGTGGTGTGGGAGGAGGAGGTCCGTGAACGTGAGTGAGGATGCGGAGGATGGTGGCCACGTCCCTCTCAAGTGTGAGGAAATGCGAGTGAGTGAAGATGGAAGAGGATGGGACCGATGAGGTGGAGGAAGATGCGCCAGCACGCAATGCAGCTAACTCAGCCTCAAGACGGAGGCGAGTAGAAGTGGCTTGACGAAAGGTGGAGGTGGTGGTCGTGCGGACCGGAGAGGTGGTGGGAACAGAAGCAGGGACGGCACTACTAGGCCCAGCCCGGGGGTCTCCACGGGACGCAGGAATGTCCTGCTTGCCTAAGTGGGCAACATGGGAAGGTGGTCTGTGTGCGCCCGGGATAAAAGGAAGACGCAACCCCCCTAGAAAGTCAGGATCGGGTGGGAATGTCCAATCTGCCACAAGCTGGATAGTCATGCGAGCAGGGTTGGGTAGAATGGTATATGGAGCAGGGGGTAGCCGTAATGGAAAGTGAAACGACCATCGAGGCGGGGCTTGATCATGTGTATATGCCGCAGGACGTCAAGATCGATACGTGTAGGTCCTGTGGCAGTAGGTAAATCTCGAGGGATGGCAATATTAAACTGAGGATATGAAGCTATGATAGTAATAAGGCCCCACAACAAAGCTTGCCCTTGCCGGCGCGGCTAATCTCTAGTAGCTTGTGAACAAGTCAAGCACCGGCATGGATGGGAATAACTGGGTCCCTAAAAGAAATCCCGTCATCACCACGAACAAAAGGGAAGGTCATGGCCCACAAAATGAAAAGATCAGTGATGGTCACAGTACCTGACTCATCCCTGGGAAAGAATGTGGAGGATATGATTCGGTGGGCCAGACGAAATATGGGGTGAATGATGGAGGAGGCCTTGGCCTTACCTCGGGGATAGCAAGCGTGTAGGGTGAGGCGGAACCAAAATTGATCGACGTCAAATTCGGGGGAATACCCGTCGGGACGGATAGCGTCGTCCCCAAGGATGGGGAAACCAAAAATGTTATTATTGGTATCGAGGTGGGTGCGAATGGTTTTGTTACGGACGCGGAAAATGAAGATCAACCCTGACTCACAAACAAGTGAGGATAGAAATTCAAGTGTGAGCGAGGGGTAGAATACCGCGGTGGCGTTTAGGAAAGCTAACCAACCTAAATTGGCGAAAAGAGTCTCCACCTCGGTGAATACCCCGAGATCGATAAGTGTTTGGGTATGGGCAAATTTGGTCGAGATATGCCCCCTTGCATCAAGTCTATGATAAAAATCTTTTTGTTCTTGGTTCCTAAAGCAGTAGCCATGCGGGCCCATCAATGGGTCCTCAGCTGGGATGATAGGCTGGGGTTGGGGTTGGAGTTGTGCAGGCTGTGCAGGAGGAGGGCGTGAGTGTGGTAGACGTGTGGTCTTGCGTCGCTTGCGAGACGACCCCTCCTCTTGCATGATACCCTTACCCTTATCTTGATCCCGGGACATGTGGGTGTGTGTGCGTGAGTGAATGCAAAATGCGATGAATGCACACGAACACAGGCGATCGAGCAAAATAGCAAAACTAGGGCAGAAATTTAAAATGGAGCTAAAGAGCGAAGTTACCCAGTCGAGATGAAGATCCTTGCTCGTAGATGACCCAACGCAGTGCAATGGGATGGAGTGTGAAGCCGCGGCGTTTCTTTTCAGCAAAATTTCTAAATGGGGGGGGAGTAGGGGAAAAATAGGGTTTTTATGCGGTTAAAATCGAAAATGGAGAGAGGGAGATCGATGGGGGAAAGGAGATGGGGAGTGGAGGGATCGATTGAAAGGGATCTATGGTCGTTTGAGGGGAGATTGTGGCCGTTTGGAGGAAGAGGAAGGTGAAACGACGACGGAGATCGAAATCGGGTGAGGGAGATGAACGGGTGAGGGCGCTGGGTATTTATAGGGTTTAAATCGAACCGATCGGGTGAAAACTCACCCGATCGGTTGACTATTAGGTCGAAAAAATTGTTGAAAAGAGGCTACAGGTGAACCGATCAGTTGAGAAATCAACCAATCGGTTGGCCGCTTCACAGTTTTTCCTGAGAATTCAGTGCTGCTCACCCAGTCAGTCACACGACCACGCTTCGTATCAACCGATCGGTTGATTAAATCCAAAATTTTCCGAGACTTCAGCCGTTCCCACACGGTCAGCCACCCGGTCGCACTTCGCTTCATCCGTCCGGTTCGCTGGAGAACAGATACAGGCCATTGTCTGATACGTCTTACCCGATCGGTTGAATGGTCACCCAATCGGGTGAGGGCTTGTTTCCTGCAAATATTCACAAATGGCCTAAGTCTCTCAACGAAAGTTCCCGTGGCTGGATTTATTTATCAAAATAAGAAAAATAAAGCTAAAAATAATCCCAAAAACAAAGATAAAAGTTTAAAGCATGGGTTGCCCCCAATGAAGTGCTTTTGTTTAACGTCGTTTGCTCGACGCCCGTAGATGATCTTCATGGTGGACGGAGGTGATGCCCTAAGATTGGCATCGCTTCATATTTAGAGTTGGTGGCCTTTAGTGAAGTCGGCGGTGACAAGTAGACTTGCTCGACAACCCTCCCTTCGTTGATGGAATCCGGGGGCTTTTCCCTTATATTGGCGTCTACCGCCACTCTTTTCAAGATCCAGATCTCGTCTCCGGTGAGCCCCATGGGCTCCTTTCCCTTTTTTCTCGTCGGAGGAGACTTTTGGAATCTGGGAGGGATCGTATGTGACGCACCCGCCTTCTCAGTAACCTCTTTATTTTTCAGACCGTCATGCTCTCCAAGGTCCCCTAAACTGTCAGGGGGATTCCTTGAGAGAATTTCCCAGGCCCCAACTTCAGCTGCCCTCTCTTCCTCTATATCCAGCATATTGCACCCTTGCTCATCTGGGGGATGCTTCATGGACAACCCCAAGTTGAACTCCACCTTTTCGTTGCCGACATTAAGGGATAACTTCCCTTTCTTCACATCTATTAAAACACCGGTGGTGGCCATGAAGGGCCGTCCAAGGATGATGGGGGTATGCGTATCTTCAGGCATGTCCATAACGACGAAGTCCACTGGCACTTGCACTCCACTGACATCAACAGGTAGGTCGTCTACTAGTCCCACTGGGTATTTAACCGATCTATCGGCTAATTGAAGTGTCATACCCGTTGGCTCCAGGTCTCCCATCCCTATCCTCCTGGATAGCGATAGGGGCATTAAACTGACGCTCGCTCCTAAATCCATGAGCGCCCTATGGATTTTCACTTCCCCAATCGAACAAGGGATGGAGAAACTTCCCAGATCTTTTAGCTTGGGCGGATTCACTCTCTGAATTAGAGCACTGCATTCCGCCGTTATAACGACCTTTTCCTTCCTGGACTCTCTTGTCACCAAATCCTTTAAAAATTTTGTATAGGAGGGAATTGTCTCAATAGCTTCAAGGAAGGAGATTTGCAAGCTTAGATCCTAGACCATGTCAAAGAATTTGCCGTACTTTTTGTCTATCTTTGCTTGGGCAAGTCGTTGTGGAAAAGGCACAACGGGCTTGAATACTTTGAGGCTACCTTCCTCGTCCTTCTTTTTTTCTCTTCAGGGACTCCCTCCGGAGTCATAGTCTTTGGCGACGAAGCACCGTTGTCATTGGCTTTTTCAACTGGTCGCTCTACGACCAACGGTGCTTCCGGTTCCTTGGCAGGCACTCTTGTGGGGATTTGTGTTCCGCTTCTTAAGACGATAGCAGACACATTTGCATGCTCGTGCGTGAGTGCCAAAGTCTTGCTCGCCCCCCTTGGGTTCACTTCCGGTTGTGGCGGCAATAGATTTTGCGACCTTTGAAGGTTCGCCACATGTAACCCCAGCTGGGTTACTTGGTCAGTAAGAGCCCTCTGTCCCATCTCCAGCTCCAAATTTATCTTCTCCTGGTTTGAGATGTACTGAGTCAAGAGGGACTCCACCGGGGAGATAGCACGTTGTTGGCCGTACGGTTGCTGCTGTTGCTGCATAGGCTGCTGGTTCCTTGGGGGGTACTGTTGGTATGATTGTGGAGGCTGCTGCTGCTGAAATTACTGCTGCTAAAACTGCTGCTGCTGTTGCCTAGGCGGCTGATATACTTGTGGTTGTGGTTGCTGATAAAGTGCCCGGTAGCTAAGATTGGGGTGGTTCCGATTATTTGGAGAGTAGGCCGGATTGGAGCTAGTTCATGGTGGATACGGCACATTTCCCGCAGGGTTGTAGAATAATGTGCTCGCTTGGTCCAACGGTGGTGAGATATCACCACCCTCGAAGTCCCCCATGACTTCTGCTTCCACCACCGCAATAAGTTGTGTACCGGCACAACCGGATCCTACCATCAGCGCTGAGATCTGGGTCGACAGCAAGTCAAACTTGCTGGATAATTTGTCGACGTCCTCGATCCTGTGGATACCCCCAGATCTAGGTGTGGCTCGCTCGTCACACCACCGCTCATTGTTCGATGCCATGTTTTCAAGAATTTTTCCGGCATCTTCTTCACTCCTATACATAAAGGACCCCCCAGCCGCGACGTCCTTCGAAGATTTTAAATCATCCCTCAGTCCATTGTAGAACAGATTAATTATCTTCCATTTGGGGAGCTCGTGATGAGGGCATCTCCGCTGCATTTCTTTATATCTTGTCCAAGCTTCATGCAGGGACTCGTGGCTGGCTTGGGAGAAGGAGGAGATCTCACTCCTCAACTTCATAGTTTACCCCCGAGGAAAGAACTTCGTCAAGAACGCATTCGAAAGCTTCTCCCAAGTGTTGAAAGTGTTCGGGTCCTTTCCCCTTAGCCACTGCTTGGCCTTATCCCACAGAGAGAAGGGGAATAGCTTAAGACGGATTGCTTCAGCTGCGACACCATTTATCCGGAACGTGTCACACTTCTCTAGGAAGGAGTCCAGATGTTCAATAGGGCTTTCCATGGGTGCCCCAGAGAATTGATCCTGCTAGATCCATGTCACTAAGGACAGCTTAAGCTCGAAGCTCTGTGTCATAATAGCAGGAGGTCAGATGGCGGAGGTAGACTCGATGGATGGCATCGAGTACTCCAGCAGGGACTTATGCGATGGGGTATTCTCCCCCATGGCTTTAGACTCTTCTCTTCTTCTCTTATCTACGACCAGACGCCTTATGGTGGCGTTTATCTCAGGATCAACAGGAATCAATTCGTCAAGACTCCTTGTGTTCCTGCGCATTAAAAGCAACAAACACCCGTGAAGCAAAAGTGGGAAAGAAACAGATAAAAATAGAAAATAAAAATAAAAATAAGAAAATAAAAATTAAAAAGAAAAATGCGAAAATTATCGCAAGATAGAGATGTGAGCTAGACTCAAGGGTTCAAAAGATCCAAAAACAACAAGCATGTTACCTCCCCGGCAACGGCGCCATAAAGCTTGACGTCCCCCAGATGTTTGGTTTGTTTTGTGATCATGAAAGTGCAAGGTGTGCAATAGGATAGGGGGCGCGAGATTTAAATATTTATAACCGCAAGCGCACGGTGTTGTAGTGTGGCTTGGGGGTCGAACACAGGGAGGCGTGGTTGTGCTTGTGTCAGAAGGGACCGAATTCACCCTATGGGGTGAGCTAGCCCAAATCGACGAATGGGTTGTCACGGAATGTAAATACGGGGTTAAACAATATAAAGGGAAACCTGGGACTTCGGTTTCCATCCTATCATGTGTTCTCGCTATTACGACCGGCGGATAGGATAACGATCGGGATTAGGGTTTAGTGGTGAGACGTTGCCTCTAAGAGTGATACCAGCGTCCCATGGGCCCGATATTCCGGTCGGTGCCCAGGATGATACGCCGGACTACCCGGGTTCGGTCAGTGGGCATTCCCACATACATTAACACTGATCGACTCTGGGAGCACTAAGCTCGCAACAATACCTCCCAACGTCTCATCCTGCCGCTCCCGCGCGCTAGGATTCGATGTCTATGCTAAGGGTGTGAGCTATAGCTAGGGAGTCAATGATCGCACCCCGGGATGCACGCGTACCCGGGACAAGCGACTCGTAGTCTTACCGCAAGCGCACGGTGTAGCGTCGAGCGGGTATCGAACTCAGGGAGGAACAATGACAGTGTCTCCTTCCAATCACCTAGCTATCAAAATGCTCGAGAATAATTTGGGGTAAAATTGTCACAATCATTCAATGTCGATAGAAATATCAATAAAATAAAGCACCTAGGGATAGGGAATCCCCGCTACAGACCGTATCTCATCGTTGTGATTCGTAGGTTACATCATTGCTAGACTCGAATCGTAGGTGAACTAGTCGCAACTAAATGTAAAACCAAGCTCACGCTCTCGCGCTATTACCGGTCTATAGCAAACCTAGGGTAGGGCCCAATCTCTTGCAAACCCTAACCTAAGCCGCTAGCGTGAAGGACGACATCATCGCTCAATCGTATCTCGAGCCCACTCTCGTGCAAACTCGAGCTACGACCTAGGTTGAGATAGTTCCTACCTGTCCAATCTCTTGCAAACGGATATTGGTATAGAAACACGATTAAAAATCCTAGATTTGGTCCAATCTCTTGCAAACCAATTCTAGAGAAGTCAAATCGTAAATCCAAATCGAATTTCTAGGGCTTCCTATCAATTGGGACCCAATCTCTTGCAAATCCCAATCGATACGAATCCCTAGCTATCCGTGATTAATCAATCCCAACCTAACCCTAATCAATTCTAGCAAGACTTTAACCAATTTATCACAATTTAGAAATAGGGCCCATAGGGTTCATCCCTACGCCCTAAGACGATAGAACTACTCACTAATCATCATGCAATACTTAGGAAAATCGATAATAAAATCAGCACAATTCATTGCAATAGAGAAATTATCAACAAAAATAGAGTTTTTGATGAGAAGAGAGACAAACCAATGAGAATCCAATAGCATCCAACAAACATAACCTTTTAATCTCCAAGAGAAAAGCTAAATCTAATGATCTAAAAAGCTCTCAAAAAAGGCTGCCAAAAGTATCAAAAAGTTCTCCTAAACTAGGGCAAAAACTGGGTTTAAATACCCCTCAAAATCGCCCAGAAATTCGTGACAAAAATGCCCATGCGTAGCCCAGAAATCGCACTTTACGCAGCAGGCGGGGCGGCTCACTCGGCCGAGTGGCAGATGGTACTTGGCCGAGTGACAAACCCTGTGCATTTACAGTAAGTCGGTGATTTTCGGGGGTCTGTCTTCGGAAGTGACTCGGCCGAGTGGATTTACTCACTCGGCCGACGAGCTTTTCATGCTCGGCCGAGTCAGAACCCTCAATCGCCTGTACATTTCCAGTAAGTCGGCTCCTTTGATAGGTGATTTTCCTGTGCCACTCGGGCGTGGGGATTCTCATACTCGGCCGAGCGGACTATCGTCCCTCGGCCGAGTGCACGCTGATTTCCTTCTGTGGTGCGTGTCCGGTCTGGTCGGCCGAGCGGTCTTCTTGCATCGGCCGAGTGAGTGCTTCACTTGGCCGAGTGATATGCTGTAGATGCCTAATCTTCATCATTTCGCATCCTCGTCGCTCCTACAAAGTTCCTTCTTCTTCCACTTGTCTCACATCGCCGAATAGCCCTCAAAAGAGCCTTGGGTGACACTCCGGAGTGGGTGCAAATCCTCTTGATCTCAAAAATCACTCCGAATCGCTCTATATCTCCTGAAATACGACAAAAACAAGAAATCGTGAAAAGCATCGCAATATTGTCGAATAATCGTGAAAAACACGATATGAGCGATCAAAGTGACATGCAAACATGCAGAAAAAGGGTGTAAAATATGGAGTGATCAAAATCCCCCAAGCTTACCTCTTACTCGTCCTCGAGGAAGATGAGTAAAAAGCGAACCTGACGGGCAAAATAATGGAAAAGAATAAAAATAAAAATAGAATAGAAAGCGAAGAAGGGGGTGCTAGATCATTTTTCTCAGGACGTGGGCTTTGCTTACTCATATAGCATACATCGAATATAAAACACATGTCACAGACTTTTATCTCGATATCATAGTGTATCAATGCATTCGAAATAGAAAACCCCAAAATATCAAAATAGCATGGAATATGGAATCATTCTAGGATTAACATCGTCCGAATCATCTAAAGCGGTATGCATAGTCATAGATCACACACTTTTCAATTGAATGCTTTCTATAAGGAGTATAAGAGGTATCACACAATATGGAATAGTAAGAATAGAAAAGTATGGTTTTCATGAAATGAATGCAAAGTGTCAACTCCTGGATTTCGTAAAACTTCTAGTGATCTTACCAAGTAAAGAAAATTACCTAGCTTAGGTTGACATACACAGTCAGGTAGCCACTCTCTCACACATCATTGGATCCTCTCCCCCAAGCTTATCCATAAGCGTGGTGGCATAAACAAATCAATATGTACATTCCCCATTTCTTTTGAAGCTCCAAAATAAAAACAAAAGAGGGAAGAAAGAGAGAAAGAGTATGAGATGGGATCGTTTATAAACTTCTTTTCTATTTTCTTTTCTTTTTCTCAATTTTTCTCTTTTTCTATTTTTTTAATAAACATATATACATAAGTGATCCCAAATCAAAAGAGAGAAGGATATACAGGTATACATTTTTTTATCTTTTTGATTTTGGGAGAATTGGAGCATGGGATATAATAGCGGGGAAATGCCGATAATAGACTTGCTAAGGGGGGATTCACCAATGAATTTCAAATAGAGAAATAATGCTCAAGATATGTGGAGAAAGAAATAAATGTATTGCTCGGTTCACTCTATAGGACGTGCACGACAACTTTCAGCAGAGTAATATAATCTACCCAGTTTAATCTCAAAAAGTAAAGTAGTCCAGATATATCATCCCAGCAAACATCCAATCAACCTGAAGGTGAAGCATACAATTCATGCAATAAGAAGTGATACGAGAAAGGAAAGCAGTACTCCAGATATAAGCAATCAATGCGTGAAGCTTGGTGTGTTTTCTATGAAAAGCATACATATGAATCATCAGACATCAGCTAATAACAGAATTTCATCCATATTCATACAGAAAAAGAGTGGGTTACTATTTCAAATGCAAAGCAAGACATAGCATATGATATCTGAAACAAAAGCTATGAATGACAAAATAGCATGAACATAGAGATAAGCTCACACCACGTCATCATCATCACAGAAAAGTCATCTCTAGCAAAAGATGAAAGAAATAAAGATAAAAGAAAATAAAACTATATGTGCACAAAAAAGATAAGAAAACGTGATGCATGATAAAAAATGGAAAAGTGGTGAAAATAAGTGCAAAAGTGGAAAGAAAATGTGAGAAATCAAAAATAAAGGGCGACAAAAATAAAAAGTGTGAGAACTCACTCCCCCAAGCTGAAGCGCACAGTGTCCTCAATGTACGAAGTGTAGCACACCGAGAGACGTGAAGTGGGTGGGGTGGGTGAGGATGCATGCATGATGAAAAAGAAAGAAAAAATAAAAAGAAAATAAGATGTGAATGAATGTGATGCATGCAAAGATCAGGATGGTGCAAATATAAGTGTCCCCAAAAAGTCTCTCCCTCACTCCCAAAAAAGATATAAAAAGATATGATCAGGAAGGCACCAAAGTAGTACGTGGAGGAGGGGGACAAAAAATCACCAGGCCCAAGAACAAACGGGCAACAAAACGACAAAAATATCAGAGGCATCAAGAGTGTGCCTAAGCTGGTGGTGGCGCTGCACCAGAACCGTCCTGTG
This sequence comes from Scilla litardierei, assembly GCA_030789695.1. Taxonomy (NCBI): domain Eukaryota; kingdom Viridiplantae; phylum Streptophyta; class Magnoliopsida; order Asparagales; family Asparagaceae; genus Scilla; species Scilla litardierei. The sequence continues at coordinate 255,417,175 of CM061133.1, forward strand.
GCAGAGGTGGTGGTGGGGATGGTGGGCGTGGTAGCTGCTGGGTGGGTGTGGGTGGTGTGGGCAGACGCGCCAGAATCTGGTTCAGGCAAGCCTGAATATCGGGAAGGATGGCAACGCGGGTCTGCACGGAACTAACTGTGGCAGAGAGAGCCCTAAAGTCCCCTCTAAGTCCACTAACAGCCCCCTCAAGAGCACGAATGCTCTGAACTAGAGTGTCGGGTGGTGGTGGAGCAGAGGGACGCACAGGTCTAACAGGTGAAGTGCGGGGCTGTCTCACACGGGCAGTGTAGAGGATGGGTCCAGCAGGGTAGTGGGGTAGTGGTGCTATGCTCACGACGTGATGCCCAGCCTCAGTGTGAAGCTGGGACACAGGCTGTGTCGAAGCGGAAGCAGCAGTAGCAGAAGAGCAAGTTAAAACAAGCGACGAGGCAGGTAGAGAGGTCAGTGACACAGAAGTGGGGACAGACGTCACGACGCTCTCAGAAAAGACCGCGGCAGTGGGGTCAGACGGGCCAACGGCCGGGGTGGCCGTGGACAAAAGTGAGGACAGAACTGCCACTGCGGTGGTAAAGGAGGTCTCGCCGCTCTCTATAATGGTGGTGGGATGCTCGGGACTCAGAGAGGTAATCGGCTCAGCAGAAAGAGGCACAGTGGTGGTGGACGACTCAGCTAAAGTGCTCCCGACACTAGCAGACGTGTGGACAGAGGTGTCGGGAGGTGCAGACAGTGCAGGGGCAGGCTGAGGGATCATGGGGTCGACAGGTGGTGCAGGGGGTGCCTGCTCAGCATCTTCAGGCTCGAGCAAGTAGGCGGTAGGGATAAGGAGATCCATCGCTGGAATCCAGTCCCCGTGTGCCGGTCCAATATGTGTCCGAGCGGGGCTCGGGAGAACCATGTAATCAGTACTGAAAGGACCGTGCAACCACACCCAGTGCTGACGACCGTGGGGACGAAGCATCTTCATCCGGGTCATAACATCTATCGAAAGCGTAGTGGGGCCCGGAGCTCGACGCAAGTCGTCAGGTAGGTCGACGCCGGTCATAAGGGCCAAAAGGGTGATCAGACCGCCGCAACAGATAGGTGAGCGAGCGCTCACTGAAATAATAATGCGGTCCTAAAACAAACTGGCGATGTCGATCTCGACGGCGGGGACCAAATCGTCACTACCCCTATCTAGAACCCTAGGGCGAGTCATCGCATAGAGCATGTAGAGCTCTGGCGTAGACATGGTCCCGGGCTCGTACCTCGCGAGAAAAGTAGTCGCCATAAGGCGCTGTGCAGTGCGGAGGTAGGGGTGGAGGATAGTTGAGGCCTTGGCCCTACTAGGGTCAAAGCCGAGTGGGGATCCAGTGATCCGTGTCCAGAAGGTGCGGGTGTCGAACGACGGGGGTGGGATGTGCATGGGAGCGTAGGCGCGGTCAGGGACCAGGACGGCGGGCCATTGGAAGAATGCTCTAAGTATGTCGAGAGTGATCTCACACTCTCGATCCATCAAATGGAATGTGCATCCTCCAGGAGTCCAGTCAATGGAACTGAGGACCTCTAGTGTTGGACGGATGTAAGTATCCGCCGACACCGCCAGAAAATCACGCCATCCCACGTTGTCATACAACGTGAGAAGCCCCTCGAGTACCCCTAGGCGGTCTAGGTCAGCTAGGTGTGCAAACCTAGAGGGTACTATCGAGCGATGGCAGATACGCTCGAATCTGGCGCGGTGTGCGTCATTTCGAAACGTAATCCCCATCGGCCCAACGACGGGAGCAGGTGGAGGGATGGGATCAGCAAGGATCGGCTGTGTAGGTGGTAGTGGGTCAGGTGGAGGGGAGTCCTCCCTAGCGGAAGAGGGACCAGGATCATCGGTCCTCTTTCGCTTCGAGGCGGCTCCCCGTGTACGTGGCCTAGTGCGCGGCGGCATGTGTGCCGCGAGACATGTCCCAACCAAATAAGTAATGCGACGTGCTAAATGATGAAACGAGTATACCTGAACATGCCACGAGAGCAAACAGCAGTGTGTACGAAGAGACGCCTCCGCTGCGAAGCTCAAAGTGCGTCCAAAAACTCCCCAAAGCTCCCCCAAGCTAGCCTGCAAATCAAACGATCAAATCAGTGAATAATATTCAATATATATGGGGGAGATATGGGATAATAGATAGATATGGAAATTAATTTGGATTTGGGGCTCACGGGCATACAAATCAAGAGAAATGGGGAGAAATGGGGTTTTTGGGGCAAAACAGGGGTGTTCGGAGGCAGCGCCGGTGGTGGGGGGTGGCCGGTCGTCGGCGGTCGGCGGGTGTCGATCGCCGGCGAGGGGTGGTGGGGGTGGTGGGGGTGGTGGCTGCTGGGTGGGTGTGGGCGAATCAGGCGATGGAAAGTCACAGCGGGTGAGGGAAGCACGATCGGCAGCGGTTCGGGCGAAAAAAATTGGGAATTTTTTAGTTTCGTAAACCGCGCCCGCTGCGATTCCACTTATATAGGAATTGTTACGACTCGGCCGAGTGACAATGTCACTCGACTGAGTGGCGTAAACGAAAAATATTTCAAATTCTCCTCGCCACTTACGAGTCGGCCGAGTGGCTTTGATTCACTCGGCCGAAGGGAGAAACTCCACTCGGCCGAGTGGCTCTGCCACTCAGCAATTCTTAAGCTAGGAGGGTATCTGTTTCACTCGGCCGAGTGATATAAGCTACTCGGCCGAGTGACAATTAAGGCTAAAAGTTACAGAAAGTGACAGAGAGTTGGTCTGCAGAAACTTCCCTGTTTGGTGCTCCACTCGGCCGAGTGGAGTCTTTGCTCAGCCGAGTGGCAGATGCTATTCGATCGAGTGATATGATGTTTTCTGCAACGGCTGTTCGTTTTCGCTCCAGCCTCTGTTTTTCTTCCTCCAGTCTGTTTCTTCCTCCTCTTAAGGCCTGAGTGTGTCCCTGGAGCACTCTTCCTTTGCCTCGGTCATCCTCCATATGAGTGATCTCCCTTTCTTCTTCTCCTGTCATAAAAATTAAGACCAGTTGTCACGATTTTCATGGACACTAAACTCTAAACACTAAAAAAAGTCTAAACCAAAAATGAAAATCAAATAAAAATAATGCAAAAACCGTCGGTTTGCCTCCCTACAAGCGCTCATTTAAGGTCATGAGCTCAACCCCTTTAGATATTTGTTTAGCTCGTGATGTTGGGCGCAGACGAGATGCGCCCGTCAAATTTGCCGGGAAGGCCACTTGGATTTGGGTCGTGATGATCCGTGGTCTTCCTCAGCACCCCCTCATCATGGGCAATGTTGGGGGATAAGTCCCCCAAGCTATAGCTTGTTCCTATCTTCTTCTTGGCCGGTGACACCGATCTTCTATTCGGTGGAACTTTCTTTGGGTTCTTGGCCGTCGAGAGCTTGCAAAGCTCTCGTATTCTTGCGACATCAGCGTCGCCTTCATCATCGTCTGTGGAGCTATCTGGAGGGTCCTCCAACTTCTCTTCATCGCTAGAAGCTTGGCCTTCTTCGAAGCCATCGTCATGGAGAGCGCCAATAGAGTGGGGGATTGCTTCTTCAATAACTTCATCGAGGAGATCCAGATAGTCCAACTCCTCGTGATAGGGCATATGCTTCATGGCTTTGGATATGTGAAGCTCGACATCGATGTTCCCGACATTCAAGGATAGGGTTCCTTCCCGCACGTCGACTATAACACCGGCGGTGGTAAGGAACAGGCGTCCAAGTATAATTGAAGTGTCACCCTCCTCCTTGATATCCATGATGACAAAATCACAAGGTAAGCATATCCCTCCTGGAACTTGAAGTGGAATGTTCTCTGCAATCCTACCGGCCTAGTAATCCGACCGTCCGCAAGTTGAATTCTCATGTCGGTCGGCTTCAAGTCGGTGCCCGTGTTCAATTTCTGGAACATGCTAAGGGGCATTAGGCTCACGCTTGTGCCCAAGTCAACTAAGGATTTTTGCAACGGGACGCCTCCAAGTGTGCAAGGGATGTGGAAACTCCCGGGATCCTTGAATTTCGCGGGCTCCTTCTCCTTCCGGGTAAACCCATTTCCTTATTCCACAAGCATGATTTTCTCCTTCCTTTTCTTTCCCGATATCAAGTCCTTCAAGAACTTCGCGTAAGACGGGATCTCCACTATAGCATCTAGGAAGGGAATATTGAGGCTTACTCCCCTCAAATATTCAAGGAACTTGGCGAGCATTTTCTCTATCTTGGCTCTAGCTAGCCGTTGTGGAAACGGCACCGGTGGCATGTAGCGGCGCTCATCAATTGGCCTTGCCACTTCGGGATTTCCTCCTCCAATCGGCTCCTTTTGGCTCTCCTCCTCAATTGCCGGTTCTTTTTCTTCCAAAATCTCCACTACGGGTTGCTTGTTTTGGGTCATGGCGGGAGTGGTATCCTTCCCGCCCCTTGTTGTAACCACAACCACCGCATTGATGTGTCTGTTGTTGCTCCGTGGATTGGGCTCGAGTTGAGCCGGTAATTGTTCGGCGTTCTTGTTGAGCAACGCAAGTTGCTCTCCAAGTTGAGCGACGACGGTATTTAGTGAATCTTGTCCCGTCGTCAATCTAGCATTGATCTTTCTTTGCTCCACCATGAATTTCTCCACCCTAGCTTCGTGGTCCGATCGTGGTTGAGCTTAAGGTGGGTTGGGAGCTCTCTAACCTTGGTTGTACCTGGGAGGTCTACATGGTCCCGCTTGTTGCCTCGGCGGGTAATTTTGTTGCGGTGGCCCCCTCGGTTGATATTGAGTTTGTGGTAGTGGAGGTCGAGCTTGAGGAAGTTGTTGTGGCAACGGGTTCAAAGCACCATCATTGTTTGCATATGAAAAGCCCGGATGGTTTCTAGCGGCCGGGTTGGCCCAATATCCGGAGTTCCCCGCAACATATTGCACTTGTTCCAAGGCCCCCTCTCCATTCTCCCCTCCTACATACATGGCTTGGGATTGGTCTTGCCAATCACTCATATTGCTTATTGGCGTAGATGTAGAGGGTGCTCCTTGTGGCCCGGTGATATACTTCTCCAATCTCTCCACTACCTTGTGAAGAGAATCAAATTTGTTTGAAAGCTCCGCCACGGCATTGGCCTCATATATACTAGTGGGCTTCAAGGAGGACGAAGAATATCCTCGCTCGTCGCCCCATTGTTGGTTATTAGAGTTCATCTCCTCTAACAAGGCCGTAGCTTCATCCGGGGTCTTTGATAATATGGCTCTATTGGCGGTTGCGTCTATAATTTGCTTCATACCCGGTTGGAGTCCATTGTAGAAACCGCAAACAAGTTCCCAATCTTCTATACTGTGATGGGGGCATTGATGTTGTAAATCCTTGAAGCGCTCCCATGCTTCATATAGGGTCTCCTGTGGTCCTTGATCGTGCCCGTGCGTACACCCTAAAGAGCGACCGTGTAGTTTTACCGCAAGCGCACGGTGTAGCGGAGAGCGGGTATCGAACACAGGGAGGACGTATGACAGTGCCTTCTCCGAACAACCTGGCTATAGGGACAGAAAAGTAGGAATTTGCCTTTCGGCGATGTTGTCACAATCGTCAAATAATGTAAAGAGATATAAAATCAAATAAAGACGCCTAGGGAATAGGGAATCCCCGCTACTCACCGTATCTCGTCAAGGTGATTCATCGATATCACAATTGCTAGGGTAGTATTTCAGGTGAACTAGTTGCAACTGAATGTAAAACCTAGCTCACGCTCTCGCGCTATTGCCGGTCTATAGAAAACCTAGGCTCGGGCCCAATCTCTTGCAAACACTAGCCTAGGCAAGCTAGCATTAATATCAACATCATCGTTCAATCGCATCCCGAGCCCACTCTCGTGCAAACCCGGGCTACGACCTAGGTTGGGATAGTTCCTACCCGTCCAATCTCTTGCAAACAGGTATTGGTATAGAATTGCAACCGAGAATCCTAGTATCGGTCCAATCTCTTGCAAACCGATACTTCGGGAACTCAATTCCAGCCCAATTCGGATTTCTAGGGTTTCCTATCGAATTGGGATCCAATCTCTTACAAATCCCAATCAGTATGAACACCTAGCTATCCGTGTTATATCAATCCCAAACTAACCCTAATAGCAATTCTAGCAATAGTTCTACCAAATCATCACAAATCTGAAATTGGGCTCGTAGGGTTCATCCCCACGCCCTAAGACGTTAAGACTACTCACAAATCATATCACAAATGGAAGAATAATCAATTGAAATAGCAATAGAATTCATGGCAATATTCAAAATAGCAATAAAAATAAGATTTTTAATGAAGAGGGAGACAAACCAATGTAGCTTTCCAAGAATCCAACAAAATAACACTTTTCTCTCCTCTCCAATCACAAGAATAAAACTCTAAAAAAGTCTAATCTAAAAGGCTGTCAAAAGTAATAGAAAAGGTCTCTAAACTAGGTTAGAATCTGGGGTTAAATACCCCCCAAAACTGCCCAAAAATTCGTGACCAAACTGCTCCTGCGTAGCTCCAAAATCGTGATTTCCGCTACAGGCAGCGCTGCTCACTCGGCCGAGTGACAAAAGTCGCTCGGCTGAGTGAGAGACCCTGAGAATTTCCAGTAAGTCTGGGGTCTTGGGGGTCTTCACTTCGGGGGTCACTCGGCCGAGGGAGTTGTCGTCACTCGACCGATGGGCTTATCTTCACTTGGGCAGTCGGCAATTGCCACTCGGCCGAGTGGGTCTTCTGATGCTCAGACTGACGAAAAACAGTAAGTCAGGAGTTTTTGATGGGCGTCGTCTGAGTGCCGCTCGGGCGGACGGGATTTCGTCACTCGGTCGATGCGGCTTCTGATGCTCGGCCGAGTGCACGCTTGGAGCGTGTCCGATCTGGCCGGCCGAGCGGGGTCTCGTTGGTCGGCCGAGTGAGTCCTTCACTCGGCCGAGTGAGCTGCTGAAGATGCCCAAATTGCGTATTTTTGCCTCCTCGTCGCCCCTACGACGTTTTTTCTTCTTCCGTTCCTCTCCAATAGCAAAATACCCCTCAGGGAAGTCGTCGGAATCACTCCAAATCGCTCCAAATCTCCTGAAATACGACAAAAACAACAAATCGTGAAAAGTATCGCAATATCATCGATAAATCGTGAAAAACATGATTTGAGCGATCTAAATGGCATGCAAACATGCGGAAAAAAGGTGTAAAATTCGGAGTGATCAAAATCCCCCAAGCTTACCTCTTACTCGTCCTCGAGGTAGATAAGTAAAAGGCGAACCCGGTGGATTCAGAAAATGAAAACGATGGAAAAACGGAAAACGAAAAACAAAGAAGAAAGAAGAAAGCGAAGAGGGAAGCTGCTAGATCATTTTTCTCAGGACATGGGTTTTGCTTACTCATATAGCATGCAACGAATGTAAAACACATGTCAAAGACTTTTATTTCGATATCATAGTATAATGGTGCAAATAGAGATAGAAAACCCAAGAATATTGATATAGCATGAAAAATGGAATAATTCTAAGATTAACATCGTCTGAATCATTTAAAGCGGTATACAATATCGCAGATCACACACTTTTCAATTGAATGCTTTCTATGAGGAGTATAAGAATATCACGCAATAGAATAGAAAGAATAGAAAAGCGTGGATTTCATGAAATGAGTGCTAGGCATAGATTTCTGGATTTCGTGAAGCTAAAACAATCTCACCGGGTATAGAATATTACTTAGCCTAGGTTGTCATGCACCGTCAAGTAGTCACTCTCTCACACATCATTGGATTCTCTCCCCCAAGCTTATCTATAAGCGTGGTGGCAAATACAAAACTATACTTACATTCCCCATTTCTTCTGAAACTCCAAATGCAAAAGAAAATAAAAATAAAAACAAAAAGAGGGAAGAAAGAGAGGGTATATGAGATGGGATCGTTTATTGAGATTCTTTTCTCTTTTCTTTTTCTTTCTCTCAAATCTTTTTCTTTTCTTTTCTCTTTTTTTTATAATAGCATTCATACATAAATGATCCCAAATCAAAAGAGAGAAAAGGATATACAAGAATTTTTTTCTTTTTTCTTTTTGGTTTTGGGAAATTTGGAGCTAGGAATTTAATAACGGGGGAAATGCCAAATATTAGAATCGCTAAGGGGAGATTCACCAATGATTTTAAAATAGAGAATTAATGTTCAAGATATGTGGAGAAAGAAATAAATATGTCTCTCAGTTCACTCTATAAGACGTGCATGACAACTTCAGCAGGGTAATCTAATCTACTCAGTTTCGATCACAAAAAAGCAAAACTAATCCAGATTTATCATAGCTAACATCATTCAATCATCCTGAAGTGAAGTGTACAAATCATGCAAATAGAACTGATATAGGAAAAGAAAACAGTTCTCCAGATATAAGCATCCAATGCGTGAATCTTGGTGTGTTTTCTATGATAGCATACATATGAATATTCAGACTCAGCTAATAATATAATTTCATCCATTTTCACACGGAAAAAGTGTGGGTTACTATCTCTAAATGCATGTCAAATCATAGCATATGATATCAGAAATAAAAGCTAAGACATGACAAATATAGCATGCATATAGAGAAAGCTAACTCCACGTCATCATCATCACAGAAAAATCATCTCTAGCATGAGATGAAAGAAGTAAAGATAAAAAGGGAAAATAAAACTAATTACAATGCAGCTAATCACTCCGTATTTTACACCTTTTTCCGCATGTTTGCATGCCATTTAGATCGCTCAAATCATGTTTTTCACTATTTATCGACGATATGCGATACTTTTCATGATTTGTTGTTTTTGTCGTATTTCAGGAGATTTGGAGCGATTTGGAGTGATCCCGAGATACACCTACTCCGGAGTGTCACCGACGACTTCCCCGAGGGGTATTTTGCTATTAGAGAGGAGCGGAAGAAGAAAGAACGTCGTAGGAGCGACGAGGAGGCAAAAAACACTCAGAATGGGCATTTTCAGTGTCTCACTCGGCCGAGTGAAGGAGTCACTCGGCCGACCAGCGAGACCCCGCTCGGCCGGTCAGATCGGACACGCTCCAAGTGTGCACTCGGCCGAGCATCAGAAGCCGCCTCGGCCGAGTGACGTATCCCGTCCGCCCGAGTGGCACTCAGACGACGCCCCTCAAAAAGAGCCAACTTACTGTTTTTCGTCAGTCTGAGCAGCAGAAGCCCGACTCGACCGAGTGGCAATCGCCGACCGCCCGAGTGAAGATAAGCCCATCGGCCGAGTGACGACAACTCACTCGGCCGAGTGACGCCTGAAGTGAAGACCCCCAAGACCCCGGACTTACTGGAAATTCTCAGGGTCTCTCACTCGGCCGAGCGACTTTTGTCACTTGGCCGAGTGAGCAGCACTGCCTGTAGCAGAAATCACGATTTTGGAGCTACTCAAGGGCAGTTTGGTCACGAATTTTTGGGCAGTTTGTGGGGGGGGGGGGGGGTATTTAACCCCTGATTCTAACCTAGTTAGGGGAGCTTTTTGATTGTTTTTGGCAGCCTTTTTAGATTAGACTTTTTAGAGTTTTATTCTTGTGATTGGAGAGGAGAAACAAAGTTTTATTTTGTTGGATTCTTGGAAAGCTACATTGGTTTGTCTCCCTCTCTATTAAAAATCCTATTTTTATTGTTATTTTGATTATTTCTATGAATTCCATTGCTATTTCAATTGATTATTCTTTCATTAGCAATATGATTTGTGAGTAGTATTAACGTCTTAGGGCGTGGGGATGAACCCTACGAGCCCAATTTCCGATTGTGATGATTGGTAGAACTATTGCTAGAATTGCTATTAGGTTAGTTTGGGATCGATATATTACGGATAGCTAGGGTTAGTTTGGGATCAAAATCCCCCAAACTTACCTCTTACCTCGTCCTCGAGGAAGATAAGTAAAAGGCGAACCCGGTGGATTCAGAAAATGAAAACGATGGAAAAGCGGAAAACGAAAAACGAAGAAGAAAGAAGAAAGCGAAGAGGGAAGCTGCTAGATCATTTTTCTCAGGACATGGGTTTTGCTTACTCATATAGCATGTACCGAATGTAAAACACATGTCAAAGACTTTTATTTCGTTATCATAGTATAATGGTGCAAATAGAGATAGAAAACCCAAGAATATTGATATAGCATGAAAAATGGAATAATTCTAAGATTAACATCGTCTGAATCATTTAAAGCGGTATACAATATCGCAGATCACACACTTTCAATTGAATGCTTTCTATGAGGAGTATAAGAATATCACGCAACAGAATAGAAAGAATAGAAAAGCGTGGATTTCATGAAATGAGTGCTAGGCATAGATTTCTGGATTCGTGAAGCTAAAACAATCTCACCGAGTATAGAATATTACTTAGCCTAGGTTGTCATGCACCGTCAGGTAGTCACTCTCTCACATATCATTGGATTCTCTCCCCCAAGCTTCTTATAAGCGTGGTGGCTATACAAAACTGTATTTACATTCCCCATTTCTTTTGAAGCTCAGAGAGAGTATATGAGATGGGATCGTTTATTGAGATACTTTTCTCTTTTCTTTTCTTTTTCTCAAATCTTTTTCTTTTCTTTTCTTTTCTCCCTTTTTTTTCTTTTTTTATAGCATATATACACAACTGATCCCAAATCAAAAAGAGAGAAGGATTATACAAGAATTTTCTTTTGTCTTTTTTTTTGGTTTTGGGAAGTTTGGAGCGAGGATATTAATAACGGGGGAAATGCCAAATACTAGAGTCGCTAAGGGGAGATTCACCAATGATTTTAAAATAGAGAATTAATGTTCAAGATATGTGGAGAAAGAAATAAATATGTCTCTCAGTTCACTCTATAGGACGTGCATAACAACTTCAGCAGGGTAATTTAATCTACTCGGTTTCGATCACAAAAAAGCAAACTAATACAGATTTATCATAGCTAACATCATTCAATCATCCTGAAGTGAAGTGTACAAGTCATGCAAATAGAAGTGATATAGGAAAAGAAAACGGTACTCCAGATATAAGAATTCAATGCGTGAATCTTGGTGTGTTTTCTACGATAGCATGCATATGAATATTCAGACTCAGCTAATAATAAAGTTTCATCCATTTTCATGCGGAAAAAGTGTGGGTTACTATCTCTAAATGCAAGGCAAATCACAGCATATGATATCAGAAATAAAAGCTAAGACATGACAAATATTGCATGCATATAGAGAAAGCTAACTCCACGTCATCATCATCACAGAAAAATCATCTCTAGCATGAGATGGAAGAAGTAAAGATAAAAAGGGAAAATAAAACTAATTACAATGCAGCACACAAAGAAAATAAGAAAAACGTGATGCATGGTAAAAAAAGAAAAAGTGATGAAAATGAGTGCAAATGCGGAAAATGGCGTGAAAAAACTAAAAATAAAGGTGGTAAATCGAGAAGAACGTGAGAACTCACTCCCCCCAAGCTAAAGTGCACAGTGTCCTTAATGTGCGAAGTGTGGCACACCGAGAGACGTGTAATGTGAGGGGTGGGTGAAGATGCATGCATGATGAAAAGGAAATAAAAATAACAAAATGAAAATATGATGCGGACATTATGCATGCAGATATAAGAGTGAATCAGATATAAGAGTGTCACACCAAAAAAATCTCTCCCTCTCTCCCAAAAATGATATAGAAAGATATGAACAAAATGTGGACCCAAAACAGTGAGGGGAGGGGGGTGGGCAGAAATCATCAGGACCGAGCAGAGACGGGCAGCAAGACGGCAAAAAAGATCAATGGCATCAAGGGTGCGGGTGGGTGCGGGTGCGAGAGGAAGCCGATCGAGAATCTGGGTGAGGCAATAGTGAATGCCCGGTAGTAAGTCGAAGCGGCTGGCCATAGCAGTGACGGTGGCAGACATGGTCCTGAGGTCACCTCTGAGGCCACTCACCGCCCCCTCGAGAGCACGAATGCTCTATAGTACAGTGTCGGGGGGAGGTGGTGCAGAGGGACGCACCTGTCTGTGCTGTGCAGGACGGGGCTGGCGGACTCGGGTGGTGTAGTGGATGGGCTCAGCAGGCATGTGGAGGAAGGGTGCTGTGCTCACAAGTGGGGGCCTAGCCTCAGTGCGAGGCTGGGGCACAGGCTGGTGTGAGGTGGAAGTAGCAGCAGCGGAAGTGGAGTATAAAAGTGGCGACGAGGGGGCCAGAGAGGTCAGTGACACAGACGTGGGAACAGACGTCACGACACTCTCAGATAGTACAGCTGCGGTGGAGACAGAGGTGACAACCGCTGGGGAGGCAGTGTGGGGTCCAAAAGGTGAAATCCCAGCGGAGATCATACTGGCCATGGTCTCCACGATGGCAACGAAAGAAAGCTCTCCGCTCTCAACAAAAGTAGGTGGGCGCTCGGGTAGTGCGGAGCAAAGGGGCTCAACGGACAGAGGGCCAGCTGTGGTGGGAGTGGTGGTGGACGTGGAGGTAGTGGAGGTGGTCTTAGCGAGTGTACTCCCGACACCGGCAGAAGTGTGGACAGAGCTGTTGGGAGCAACAGAAATATCAGGGATAGGCTGAGGGGCCACGGGGTCAACGGGCGCAGCGTGTGCAGCGTGGGCCTGCTCAGCCTGCTCAGCCTCCTCGGCCTCAAGCACGTAGGCGGCGGGGATCAGGAGATCCATCGCCGGAAGCCAGTCCACCTGTGCTAGTGCTATCTGTGTCCGAGCTGGGCTCGGAAGGATTATGTAATCAGCACCGTATGGACCGTGCAACCAAACCCAGTGCCGCTGGCCGTGCGGACGAAGCATCTTCATCCGGGCCATGACATCTATGGACAGTGAAGTGGGGCCCGGGGCTCGTCGCAGGTCAGCCGAAAGGTCCTCGCCGGTCATCAGGGCGAGCTGGGTGATCAGACCGCCGTAACATATCGGTGAGCGAGCGCCCACCGATACGATGATGCAGTCCAAAAAACCAGCTCGCGATATCAATCATGACGACGGGGACCAAATCGTCACTCTCCCTAGCTAGAACTCTGGGACGCATCATCGCATAGAGCATATAAAGCTCTGGCGTGGACATCGTCCCAGGCTCATACCTCGCCAAAAAGGTAGTCGCCATAAGGCGCTGAGCTATACGGAGGCAGGGGTGGACGATAGCCGAGGCCTTGGCCCTACTAGGGTCAAAGGCAGCTGGTAAACCCGTGATCCGGGCCCAGAAAGCGTGGGAATCGAAGGAAGGTGGGAGAATGTGAGTGGGTGCGTAACCACGGTCGGCCCCAGGGATATCGGGCCACGAAAAGAATGCTCTCATCATACCGAGAGTGACCTGGCACTCTCGGTCCATAAACCTAAACGAGCATCCCTCGTCGGTCCGGGCAATAGAACTAAGCACCTCAAGCGTCGGATGGACGAAGGTGTCTGTCGACACTTGGAAAAAATCTCGCCAACCCATGTTGTCATACAACGTGAGCATCCCCTCAAGTACCCCCAGGCGTCCTAGGTCTGCAAGGTGTGCGAACCTGGAGGGTACAATCGAGCGCTAGGAAATGCGCTCAAAAACGACGCGGTGTGTGTCGTCCCGGAACGTAATCCCCAACGGCCTGACAAGTGGATCCGGTGGTGGTAGTGGGTCGGCAGGGAGTGGCTGAGCGGGGTGAACGGGCTCTGTAGGCCGTGCGGGGTGTGCGGGGTCTGCAGGCTGTGCGGGGGGTGAACGGGGTGTGGTGGTGTAGGCAGAGGAGAGTCCTCCATCTCGTGGGAGGGGGCCGGGCTCATCCAGCCGCTTCCGCTTGGCGGTAGCTCTCCTGGGGCGTGGCCGTGTCCGGGGCGGCATGTGGGCCCCGGGTGCTCACCAGAAGTAGTAAAAATACGGCGTGCAAAAATAAATGGAACGAGTATACCGTGACACGCCGCGAGAGCAAAGAAGTGGATGCGTGCGAAGACGACGCCTCCACGTAGCCAAAATCGCTCCCCGGAAGCTCCCCTGGGCTCCCCTAAGCTCCCCAATATAACCTGCACATCAAATAGAGATATTAGCGTGTAATATTCAAAACGTATGGGGGGTTAGGGGTATAATAGATAGAAATCGAATTTAATTTCGTTTAGGGATTCGTTTAAACACACGGATCGTCGAAAAATACACAAAATAGGAGAAAATAGGGCGAAATCGCGTTACCGGAGCTCGGCCGGCGGTGGGATCGCTGGCGGCGACTCGGGCGGAGGAGCGGCGGCGTCGGCCGGAGGTGGATGGCCGAGCGCGGCGGCGGGGCGACGGCTCGGGCGAGTTGGGGGTGAGAGATCGCAGCAGCTGGGGAGTTCGCGGCTCGGGATCGGGCGCTGGGGAAAATAACGCTTCGTATTCCGCGCCCGAGCCCGTAGCGCTTAAATAGGGAAAGTTACGACTCGGCCGAGTGACGTAACGGAAATATTTTTTTTGAAAATTCCTCTCCGCTTACGACTCAACCGAGTGGCCTTGCCACCCTCGGCCGAGTGGAAAAAGTCCATTCGGTCGAGTGGCTCAAGCTACTCGGCAATACTCGCCCTAGGAGTGTATCAGTTTCACTCGGCCGAGTGAAGATTTATACTCGGCCGAGTGGCAATTATACTGAAATCAAGAAAAGAAACAGAGAGTTGGGTACAGCAGACTTCCCTCGTTCGTGTGCCGCTCGGGCGGACGAGCTTATGTGCTCGGTCGAGTGACTAGTATACTCGGCCGAGTGAATCCTGTTTTCTGCTGTTTGGCTTCGTTTGGGCTCTAATCTCTGTTTTTCATCCTCCAGTCGATTTCATCCTCCTCCTAAGCATCGAGCGCATTCCTGGAGCGCTCCTCATCGCCTTGTTCATCCTCCTAATGATAGGTACCCCGTTCTCCTCTCCTGTCAAAGAAAAATAGGACCCGTTATCACGAAATTTTTAGGCAAACGACTCAAAACACTAATAATTTCTAAAACAAAAATAAAGGAAAAAGTAAAAATAAAGCGATAACCGTCGGGTTGCCTCCCGACAAGCGCTCGTTTAAGGTCTTGAGCTTGACCCCCTTTGATTTTCAATTTAATGTGGGATATTGGGTGAATATGAAATGCACCCGTCAAATTTCCCAGGAAGAACGCTTGGATTTTGATGTTGGTGCGGCGTGTTCTTCTTCGGTGTTTCTTGGCCTCGGTTAGTATTGGGGGGTGGCTCCCCCAAGCTTGAGCTTGCTCCAGGCCTTGGTTTCACCGGAGACACCGACTTCCGTATCTGTGGAGCTTTCCTTGGAGACTTCAGTTTTGAGAGCTTGCAGAGCTCTCGAATCCTTACGACATCAGCGTCGCCTTCATCAACTTCGGTGGAGAGATCGGGGGGTTCATTCATCATCTCTTCTTGGCCCAAATCCGGGCCTTCTTCGACGTCATCCTTGAATATTGCGCCGATGGAGTGGGGGATCGCCTCCTTAATAACCTCGTCAAGGAGGTCCATATAGTCCAGCTCCTCATGATAAGGCATGTGTTTCATTGCCTTGGGTATATGAAGCTCCACCTCGATGTTGTCGACGTTCAATGTTAGAGTCCCTTCTCGTACGTCGACAATGACACCGGTGGTGGCGAGGAACGGGCGTCCAAGTATTAGCGACGTATCTCCCTCCTCCTTGACATCCATGATCACGAAGTCGCATGGAAAACATATGCCCCCCCAGGACTTGTAACGGGATGTCCATTGCGATCCCTACCGGCCTTGTGATCCGACCATCTGCTAGTTGTATCCGCATGTCGGTAGGCTTCAATTCTGTGCCGGTGTTTAGTCTTCGGAACATAGAGAGAGGCATGAGGCTAACACTAGCCCCTAAGTCCACTAACGCCTTTTGTAGAGGGATGCCGCCTAAGGTGCAAGGAATTCAGAAACTCCCCGGGTCTTTGAATTTGGCGGGCTCCTTCTCTCTCTTGGTGAACCAAGACCCCTCCTCAGCGAGCATGATTTTCTCCTTCCTCTTTCTTCCCGTTATCAAATCCTTTAAGAACTTGGCGTATGTCGGGATCTCCACGATAGCGTCGAGGAAAGGAATGTTGAGGCTTACCCCTCTCAAATATTCAAGAAACTTGGCTAGCCGTTTCTCCATTTTTGCTCTAGCAAGCCTCTGAGGGAATGGGATCAGTGGCATAAAACGCCTCTCTTCAATCAGTTGCTCTGCTCCGGACTTTTCTTTCTCCCTCTCTACTTCAATGACCGGCTCACTTGGCTCTACTCTCTCCACCACGGGCTCCTCGGTTGGGATCATGAAGGGGGTGGTATCTTTCCCGCCTCTCGTAGTAACTGCAACCACGGCGTTGATATGCCCGGTGGTGCCCCGTGGATTTTACTCGGGTTGAGCCGGTAACTGTTGACAATTTCGATTTAGCAACGCAAGTTGCTCCGAGATTTGGCCTACAACGGTTGCAAGGGAATCTTGGCTCGCCTTCAAGGAAGCATTAGTCTTCTTCTGCTCGACCATAAACTCCTCCACTCTAGCTTCAAAGTCGGAACGTTGTTGAGCTTGTGGAGGGTTTGGATTTCTCCACCCTTGATTGTATCCGGGCGGCCTATAGGGCCCCACTTGTTGCTTTGGAGGGAAATTTTGTTGCGGAGGCCCCCTCGGTGGATAATGTTGTTGTTGTGGTGGTGGTGGTCGAGCTTGGTACGGTGGTTGTTGCGGGGGTTCAATGCTCCATCATTGTTTGCATAGGAGAAACCGGGATGGTTTCTAGCGGCCGGATTGGCCCCATATCCTTGGTTCCCCGCGACGTATTGAACTTGCTCCAAAGATCCCTCTCCTTGTTCTCCTCCCAAATACATAGCTTGGGATTGGTCTTGCCAATCACACATTTGATTTGTTGGTGTGGATGTGGAAGGGGTTCCTTGGGGCTCCGTTATATATTTCTCCAGTCTCTCCATTACCTTGTGGAGAGAATCGAACTTGTTGGTCAGCTCCGCTACGGCCTTGGCCTCATAGATGCTAGATGGCTTCAAGGAGGACGAAGAGTGTCCTAGCTCATCGCCCCATTGTTGATTGTTCGAGGCCATCTCCTCAATTAAGGCCGTAGCTTTGTCGGGAGTCTTCGATAGGATGGCCCCATTTGCCGCGGCATCAATAATCTGATTGGTCCCCGGTTGGAGACCATTGTAGAAGCTATGGACTAGCTCCCAATCTTCAATGCTATGGTGGGGGCACTGATGCTGCAGGTCTTTGAAGCGCTCCCAAGCCTCGTAGAGTGTCTCTTGAGGTCCTTGCTTGAAGGACATGAGAGCACTCCTAATCTTCACCGTCTTGGAGGGCGGATAGAACTTGTCGATAAACGCGCTCGCCAACTCATCCCATGTGGTAAAGACTCCTTCAGCTTGCATCCTCAACCAATAAAGAGCTTTATCCTTTAATGTGAAGGGGAAGAGGCACAGTCTGATGGCATCTAGGGTAACGCCCGGCATCTGGAAGGTGGCGCACTTTGATAGGAAGAGCTGGATGTGGTAGTGGGGATTTTCATGGGCGTTCCCATGAAATGGATCCTGCTGCATCAGAACCACAAGCCCAGTCTTCAACTCAAAATTCTTGTCGGCCGCCAACTCCGGCATGGCTATGGACGAGGTCGTGGAGGAAGTCTTAGGCCGGAGCCTATCTCGAATGGAAATAATACTCGCCATTCTTGCCGCTAACTCTTCAGGCGTCTCCCGGACGTTCATAAACCTCCCTTCCGTATCAGGTCTCCTCTCCGCTCTGATTCTACGCTCGATCTCAGGATCAAACAATATACCGATGGGGTCTGATGTGGATCTCGTGTACATGCACGGGAAAACAAAGTTTCAAAGAAGTGATTAGCACAATGGAAGGGTTAGATAAAAATAAAGAAATAAAACAAAAAGAAAGAAATAGCTAGGGTGGTAGGATCAAACACAATCGCATCCCCGGCAACGGCGCCAAAAACTTGATCGCGCCCGGGCGTACACCCTAAAGAGCGACCATGTAGTTTTACCGCAAGCGCACGGTGTAGCAGCGAGCGTGTATCGAACACAGGGAGGACGTATGACAGTGCCTTCTCCGAACAACCTGGCTATAGGGACAGAAAAGTAGGAATTTGCCTTTCGGCGATGTTGTCACAATCGTTAAATAATGTAAAGAGATATAAAATCAAATAAAGACGCCTAGGGAATAGGGAATCCCCGCTACTCACTGTATCTCGTCAAGGTGATTCATCGGTATCACAATTGCTAGGGTAGTATTTCAGGTGAACTAGTTGCAACTGAATGTAAAACCTAGCTCACGCTCTCGCGCTGTTTCCGGTCTATAGCAAACCTAGGTTCGGGCCCAATCTCTTGCAAACCCTAGCCTAGGCAAGCTAGCATTAGGATCAACGTCATTGTTCAATCGCATCCCGAGCCCACTCTCGTGCAAACTCGGGCTACGACCTAGGTTGGGATAGTTCCTACCCGTCCAATCTCGTGCAAACGGGTATCGGTATAGATTTGCAACCGAGGATCCTAGTATCGGCCCAATCTCTTGCAAACCGATACTTCAGAAACTCAATTTCAACCCAATTCGGATTTCTAGGGTTTCCTATCGAATTGGGATCCAATCTCTTGCAAATCCCAATCGATATGAACACCTAGCTATCCGTAATATATCGATCCCAAACTAACCCTAATAGCAATTCTAGCAATAGTTCTACCAAATCATCACAAATCGGAAAATTGGGCTCGTAGGGTTCATCCCCACGCCCTAAGACGTTAAGACTACTCACAAATCATATTGCTAATGAAAGAATAATCAATAGAAATAGCAATGGAATTCATGGCAATAATCAAAATAACAATAAAAATAGGATTTTTAATAGAGAGGGAGACAAACCAATGTAGCTTTCCAAGAATCCAACAAAATAAAACTTTTTTCTCCTCTCCAATCACAAGAATAAAACTATAAAAGTCTAATCTAAAAAGGCTGCCAAAAGCAATCAAAAAGCTCCCCTAACTAGGTTAGAATCAGGGGTTAAACACCCCCCCCCAACTGACCAAAAATTCGTGACCAAACTGCTCCTGCGTAGCTCCAAAATCGTGATTTCCGCTACAGGCAACGCTGCTCACTCGGCCGAGTGATAAAAGTCGCTCAGCTGAGTGAGAGACCCTGAGAATTTCCAGTAAGTCCGGGGTCTTGGGGGTCTTCACTTCGGGCGTCACTCGGTCGAGTGAGTTGTCGTCACTCGGCCGATGGGCTTATCTTCACTCGGGCGGTCGGCGATTGCCACTCGGCCGAGTCGGGCTTCTGCTGCTCAGACTGACGAAAAACAGTAAGTTGGCTCTTCTTGAGGGGCGTCGTCTGAGTGCCACTCGGGCGGACGGGATACGTCACTCGGCCGAGGCGGCTTCTGATGCTCGGCCGAGTGCACACTTGGAGCGTGTCCGATCTGACCGGCCGAGCGGGGTCTCGCTGGTCGGCCGAGTGACTCCTTCACTCGGCCGAGTGAGACACTGAAAATGCCCATTCTGAGTGTTTTTGCCTCCTCGTCGCTCCTACGACGTTCTTTCCTCTTCCGCTCCTCTCTAATAGCAAAATACCCCTCGGAGAAGTCGTCGGTGACACTCCGGAGTAGGTGTATCTCGGGATCACTCCAAATCGCTCCAAATCTCCTTAAATACGACAAAAACAACAAATCGTGAAAAGTATCGCAATATCGTCGATAAATAGTGAAAAACATGATTTGAGCGATCTAAATGGCATGCAAACATGCAGAAAAAAGGTGTAAAATACGGAGTGATCAGATGCATTCTAATTAGTTTTATTTTCCCTTTTTATCTTTACTTCTTTCATCTCATGCTAGAGATGATTTTTCTGTGATGATGATGACGTGGAGTTAGCTTTCTCTATATGCATGCTATATTTGTCATGTCTTAGCTTTTATTTCTGATATCATATGATGTGATTTGCCATGCATTTAGAGATAGTAACCCACACTTTTTCCGTGTGAAAATGGATGAAATTCTATTATTAGCTGAGTCTGAATATTCATATGTATGCTATCATAGAAAACACACCAAGATTCACGCATTGGATGCTTATATCTGGAGTACCGTTTTCTTTTCCTATATCACTTCTATTTGCATGATTTGTACACTTCACTTCAGGATGATTGAATGATGTTAGCTATGATAAATCTGGATTAGTTTTGCTTTTTTGTGATCGAAACTGAGTAGATTAGATTACCCTGCTGAAGTTGTCATGCACGTCTTATAGAGTGAACTGAGAGACATATTTATTTCTTTCTCCACATATCTTGAACATTAATTCTCTATTTTAAAATCATTGGTGAATCTCCCCTTAGCGATTCTAATATTTGGCATTTCCCCCGTTATTAAATTCCTAGCTCCAAATTTCCCAAAACCAAAAAGAAAAAAGAAAAAAATTCTTGTATATCTGTTTCTCTCTTTTGATTTGGGATCATTTGTGTATAAATGCTATTATAAAAAAAAGAGAAAAGAAAAGAAAAAGATTTGAGAGAAAGAAAAAGAAAAGAGAAAAGAATCTCATTAAACGATCCCATCTCATATACCCTCTCTTTCTTCCCTCTTTTTGTTTTTATTTTTATTTTCTTTTGCATTTGGAGTTTCAGAAGAAATGGGGAATGTAAGTATAGTTTTGTATTTGCCACCACGCTTATAGATAAGTTGTCGTCACTCGGCCGATGTGCTTATCTTCACTCGGGCAGTCGGCGATTGCCACTCGGCCGAGTCGGGCTTCTGCTGCTCAGACTGACGAAAAACAGTAAGTTGGCTCTTTTTGAGGGGCGTCGTCTGAGAGCCACTCGGGCGGACGGGATACGTCACTCGGCCGAGGCGGCTTCTGATGCTCGGCCGAGTGCACACTTGAAGCGTGTCTGATCTGACCGGCCGAGCGGGGTCTCGCTGGTCGGCCGAGTGACTCCTTCACTCGACCGAGTGAGACACTGAAAATGCCCATTCTGAGTGTTGTTGCCTCCTCGTCGCTCCTACGACGTTCTTTCTTCTTTCGCTCCTCTCTAATAGCAAAATACCCCTCGGGGAAGTTGTCGGTGACACTCCGGAGTAGGTGTATCTCGGGATCACTCCAAATCGCTCCAAATCTACTGAAATACAACAAAAACTACAAATCGTGAAAAGTATCGCAATATCGTCGATAAATCGTGAAAAACATGATTTGAGCGATCTAAATGGCATGCAAACATGCGGAAAAAAGGTGTAAAATACGGAGTGATCAGCAGCACACAAAGAAAATAAGAAAAACGTGATGCATGGTAAAAAAAGAAAAAGTGATGAAATTGAGTGCAAATGCGGAAAATGGCGTGAAAAAACTAAAAATAAAGGTGGTAAATCGAAAAGAACGTGAGAACTCACTCCCCCAAGCTAAAGTGCACAGTGTCCTTAATGTACAAAGTGTGGCACACCGAGAGACGTGTAATGTGTGGGGCAGGTGAGGATGCATGCATGATGAAAAAGAAATAAAAATAACAAAATGAAAATATGATGCGGACATGATGCATGCAGATATAAGAGTGAATCAGATATAAGAGTGTCACACCAAAAAGTCTCTCCCTCTCTCCCAAAAATGATATAGAAAGATATGAGCAAAATATGGACCCAAAACAGTGAGGGGAGGGGGGGGCAAAAATCATCAGGACAGAGCAGAGACGGGCAGCATGACGGTAAAAAAGATCAATGGCATCAAGGGTGCCTAAGAGGGTGGTGTTGCGCCGTCTCCGTCCTGAGGCGGAGGTGGAGGTGGTGGGTGCTGGGGAACAGTCTGCTGGGTGGGTGTGGGAATGGGTGTAGAAGCAGGCTGGGTGGGTGTAGGAGTGGGGGTGGGTACCTGCTGGGTGGGTGTGGGTAGGGTCGGTACGCGAGGAAGCCGATCGAGAATCTGAGTGAGGCAATAGTGAATGCCCGGAAGTAGGTCGAAGCGGCTGGCCATAGCGGTGACGGTGGCAGACATGGTCCTGAGGTCACCTCTGAGGCCACTCACCGCCCCCTCGAGAGCACGAATGCTCTGAAGTACAGTGTCGGGGGGAGGTGGTGTAGAGGGATGCACGTGTCTGTGCTGTGCAGGACGGGGCTGGCGGACTCGGGTGGTGTAGTGGATGGGCTCAGCAGGCATGTGGAGGAAGGGTGCTGTGCTCACAAGTGGGGGCCTAGCCTCAGGGCGAGGCTGGGGTGCAGGCTGGTGTGAGGTGGAAGCAGCAGCAGCGGAAGTGGAATATAAGAGTGGTGACGAGGCGGCAAAAGAGGTCAGTGACACAGACGTGGGAACAGACGTCACGACACTCTCAGAAAGTACGGCTGCGGTGGAGACAGAAGTGACAACCGCTGGGGAGGTAGTGTGGGGTCCAAAAGGCGAAATCCCAGCGGAGATCATACTGGCCATGGTCTTCACGACGGCAGCGAAAGAAGGCTCTCCGCTCTCAACAAAAGTAGGTGGGCGCTCGGGTAGTGCAGAGCAGAGGGGCTCAACGGACAGAGGGCCAGCTGTGGTGGGAGTGGTGGTGGGCGTGGAGGTAGTGGAGGTGGTCTCAGCGAGTGTACTCCCGACACCGGCAGAAGTGTGGACAGAGGTTTCGGGATCAGTAGAAATATCAGGCTGCTGAGGGGCCACGTGGTCAACGGGTGCAGCGTGTGCAGCGTGGGCCTGCTCAGCCTGCTTAGCCTGCTCAGCCTCCTCGGCCTCAAGCACGTAGGCGGCGGGGATCAGGAGATCCATCGCCGGAAGCCAGTCCACCTGTGCTGGTGCTATCTGTGTCCGAGCTGGGCTCGGAAGGATCATGTAGTCAGCACCGTAGGGACCGTGCAACCAAACCCAGTGCCGCTGGCCGTGCGGACGAAGCATCTTCATCCGGGCCATGACGTCTATAGACAGTGAAGTGGGGCCCGAAGAACGACGCAAATCGGCCGGTAGGTCCTCGTCGGTCATCAGGGTGAGTAGGGTGATCAGACCACCGCAACATATCGGTGAGCGAGCGCCCACCGATACGATGATGCGGTCCAAAAACCAGCTCGCGATATCAATCACGACGGCGGGGACCAACTCGTCACTCTCCCTAGCTAGAACTCTGGGACGCGTCATCGTATAGAGCATATAAAGCTCTGGCATGGACATCGTCCCAGGCTCATACCTCGCCAGATAGGTAGTCGTCATAAGGCGTTGAGCTATGCGGAGGCAGGGGTGGACGATGGCTGAGGCCTTGGCCCTACTAGGGTCAAAGGCAGCTGGTAACCCCGTGATCCGGGCCCAGAAAGCATGGGAATCGAAGGAAGGTGGGGGAATGTGAGTGGGTGCGTAACCACGGTCGGCCCTGGGGATATCGGGCCACGAAAAGAATGCTCTCATCATACCGAGAGTGACCTGGCACTCCCGGTCCATAAACCTGAACGAGCATCCCTCGTCGGTATGGGCAATAGAACTAAGCACCTCAAGCGTCGGACGAATGAAGGTGTCCGCTGACACTTGGAAAAAATCTCGCCAGCCCACGTTGTCATACAACATGAGCATCCCCTCAAGTACCCCCAGGCGTCCTAGGTCTGTAAGGTGTGCGAACCTGGAGGGTACAATCGAGCGTTGGGTAATGCGCTCGAAGACGACGCGGTGTGCGTCGTCTCGGAACGTAATCCCCAGCGGCCCGACAAGTGGAGCCGGTGGTGGCAGTGGATCGGCAGGGAGTGGCTGTGCGGGGTGAACGGGGACTGCAGGCTGTGGCTGTGTGGGGTGAACGGGGTCTGCAGGCTGTGGGTGTGCGGGGTGAGGTGGTGTAGGCGGAGAGAGTCATCCATCTCGTGGGAGGGGCCGGCCTCATCCGCCCGCTTTTGCTTGGCGGAAGCTCTCCTGGTGTGTGGCCGTGTCCGGGGCGGCATGTGGGCCCCGAGTGCTCACCAAAAACGAAATAAATGCGGCGTGCGAAAATGAGTGGAGCGAATATACCAGAACACGCCGCGAGAGCAAAATGGTGGATGCGTGCGAAGACGCCGCCTCCACGAAGCCAAAAACGCTCCCCGGAAGCTCCCCTAGGCTCCCCTAAGCTCCCCAATATACCCTGCACATCAAACGAAGATATCAGCGAGTAATATTCAAAATGTATGGGGGGTAGGGGTATAATAGATAGATTTTGAAGTTGATTTGGGCTAGGGGCTCGATTAGCACATGGATCGTCAAAAAATAGGAGAAAAATAGAGAAATGGGCGAAATAGGGCATACCGGAGCTCGGCCGGCGGCAAGGGAGTCGCCGGTGACTCGTGCAGTGCGGAGGGGTCGTCGGCCGGCGGTGGTCAGCCGAGCGCGGTGGCGGGCAAGGCGGTCGGGCGAGTGGGGGGGTCGCAGCGGTCGTAGGGAGTGATCGGGCACATGCTCGGGCATGCAATCGATAAATAACGCTTCGAATTCCGCCCCGAGCCCGCAGCGCCATATATAGGAAAAGTTACGACTCGGCCGAGTGACTAAGTTGCTCGGCCGAGTGAACGTAACAGAAATATTTTTAAAAATTCCTCCCCGCTTACGACTCGGCCGAGTGGCTTTGCAACCCTCGACCGAGTGGAAAAAGTCCATTCGGCCGAGTGGCTCAAGCTACTCGGCAATACTCGCCCTAGGAGCGTATCAGTTTCACTCGGCCGAGTGAAGATTTATACTCGGCCGAGTGGCAATTATACTGAAATCAAGAAAAGAAACAGAGAGTTGGGTACATTAGACTTCCCTCGTTCGTGTGCCGCTCGGGCGGACGAGCTTATGTGCTCGGCCGAGTGGCTAGTGTACTCGGCCGAGTGGATCCTGTTTTCTGCTGTTTGGCTCCGTTTGGGCTCTAATCTCTGTTTTTCTTCCTCCAGTCGATTTCATCCTCCTCCTAAGCATCGAGCGCATTCCTGGAGCGCTCCTCGTCGCCTTGTTCATCCTCCTAATGAGAGATATCCCTTTCTCCTCTCTTGTCAAGGAAAAATAGGACCCGTTATCACGAATTTTTAAGGCAAACGACTCAAAACACTAATAAGTTCTAAAACAAAAATAAAGAACAAAGTAAAAATAAAGCGATAACCGTCGGGTTGCCTCCTGACAAGTGCTCGTTTAAGGTCTTGAGCTCGACCCCCTTGGATATTCAATTTAATGCGGGATATTGAGTGCATATGAGATGCACCCGTCGAATTTATCGGGAAGAACGCTCGGATTCGGATGTTGTGGCGGCGTGTTCTTCCTCTGTGATCTTTCGTCTCGGGTAGTGTTGGGGGGTGGCTCCCCCAAGCTAGTGCTTGCTCCAGTCCTCGGCTTCACCGGTGACACCGATTTCCGTATCGACGGAGCTTTCTTTGGAGACTTCATCTTTGAGAGCTTGCAGAGCTCTCGTATTCTTGCAACATCAGCATCGCCTTCATCAATTTCCATAGAGAGATCGGGGGAGTCATTCATCTTTTCTTCTTGGCCCAAGTCTGGCCCTTCCTCAAATTCTTCCTTGAATATTGCGCCAATGGAATGGAGGATCGCCTCCTCAATGACCTCGTCAAGGAGGTCCATATAGTCCATCTCCTCATGGTAAGGCATGTGTTTCATTGCCTTGGGTATATGAAGCTCCACCTCGATGTTGTCGACGTTCAATGTTAGAGTCCCTTCACGTACGTCGATAATGACACCGGTGGTGGCGAGGAACGGGCGTCCAAGTATTAGCGACGTATCGCCCTCCTCCTTGACATCCATGATCACAAAGTCGCATGGCAAACATATGCCTCCCGGGACTTGTAACGGGATATCCTCTGTGATCCCTACCGGCCTTGTGATCCGACCATCTGCTAGTTGTATCCTCATGTCGGTAGGCTTCAATTCTGTGCCAGTGTTTAGTCTTCGGAACATAGAGAGAGGCATGAGGCTAACACTAGCCCCTAAGTCCACTAACGCATTTTGTAGAGGGACGCCGCCTAAGGTACAAGGAATTCGGAAACTCCCCGGGTCTTTGAATTTGGCGGGCTCCTTGTCTCTCTTGGTGAACCAAGACCCCTCCTCAGCGAGCATGATTTTCTCCTTCCTCTTTCTTCCCGTAATCAAATCTTTTAGGAACTTGGCGTATGTCGGGATTTCCACGATAGCGTCGAGGAAGGGGATATTGAGGCTTACCCCCCTCAAATACTCGAGAAACTTGGCTAGTCGCTTCTCCATCTTTGCTCTAGCAAGCCTCTGAGGGAATGGGATCGGTGGCATGAAATGCCTCTCTTCAATCAGCTGCTCTGCTCTTGACTTTTCTTCCCCTTGCGGTTCTTTCTCTCTCTCAACTTCAATGACCGGTTCACTTGGCTCTACTCTCTCCACCACGGGCTCCTCGGTAGGAATCATGACGGGGGTGGTGTCCTTCCCGCCTCTCATAGTAACTGCAACCACAGCGTTGATATGCCCGGTGGTGCCCCGTGGATTTTGCTCGGGTTGATCCGGCAACTGTTGACTATTTCGATTTAGCAACGCAAGTTGCTCCGAGATTTGGCCTACAACGGTTGCAAGGGAATCTTGGTTCGCCTTCAAGGAAGCATTAGTCTTCTTCTGTTCGACCATAAACTCCTCCACTCTAGCTTCAAAGTCGGAACGTTGTTGAGCTTGTGGAGGGTTTGGATTTCTCCACCCTTGATTGTATCCGGGCGGCCTATAGGGCCCCACTTGTTGCTTTGGTGGGAAATTTTGTTGCGGAGGCCCCCTCGGTGGATAATGTTGTTGTTGTTGTTGTTGTTGTCGAGCTTGGTAAGGTGGTTGTTGCGGGGGGTTCAATGCTCCATCATTGTTTGCATAGGAGAAACCGGGATGATTTCTAGCGGCCGGATTGGCCTAATATCCTTGGTTCCCCGCGACGTATTGAACTTGCTCCAAAGATCCCTCTCCTTGTTCTCCTCCCAAATACATAGCTTGGGATTGGTCTTGCCAATCACACATTTGATTTGTTGGTGTGGATGTGGAAGGGGTTCCTTGGGACTCCGTGATATATTTCTCCAGTCTCTCCACCACCTTGTGGAGAGAATCGAACTTGTTAGTCAGCTCCGCCACGGCCTTGGCCTCATAGATGCTAGACAGCTTCAAGGAGGACGAAGAGTGTCCTCGCTCGTCGCCCCATTGTTGATTGTTCGAGGCCATCTCCTCAATTAAGGCCGTAGCTTCGTCGGGAGTCTTCGATAGGATGGCCCCATTTGCCGCGGCATCAATAATCTGATTGGTCCCCGGTTGGAGACCATTGTAGAAGCTATGGACGAGCTCCCAATCTTCAATGCTATGGTGGGGGCACTGATGCTGCATGTCTTTGAAGCGCTCCCATGCCTCGTAGAGTGTCTCTTGAGGTCCTTGCTTGAAGGACATGAGAGCACTCCTAATCTTTACCGTCTTGGAGGGCGGATAGAACTTGTCAATAAACGCGCTCGCCAACTCGTCCCATGTGGTAAAGACTCCTTCAGCTTGCGTCCTCAACCAATAAAGAGCTTTATCCTTTAATGTGAAGGGGAAGAGGCACAGTCTGATGGCATCTAGGGTAACGCCCGGCATCTGGAAGGTGGCGCACTTTGATAGGAACAGCTGGATGTGGTAGTGGGGATTTTCATGGGTGTTCCCATGAAATGGATCATGCTGCATCAGAACCACAAGCCCGGTCTTCAACTCAAAATTCTTGTCGGACGCCAACTCCGGCATGGCTATAGACGAGGTCGTGGAGGAATTCTTAGGCCGGAGCCTATCTCGAATGGAAATAATCCTCACCATTCTTGCCGCTAACTCTTCAGGCGTCTCCCGAATGTTCATAAACCTCCCTTCTGTATCGGGTCTCCTCTCCGCCCTGATTCTCCGCAATGTACGCTCGATCTCAGGATCAAACAATATATCTATGGTGTCCACTGTGAATCTCGTGTACATGCACGGGAAAACAAAGTTTCAAAGAAGTTATTAGCACAATGGAAGGGTTAGATAAAAAAATGAAGAAATAAAATAAAAAGAAAGAAATAGCTAGGGTGGTAGGATCAAACACAATCGCCTCCCCGGCAACGGCGCCAAAAACTTAATCGCGCCTGGGAGTACACCCTAAAGAGCGACCGTGTAGTTTTACCGCAAGAGCACGGTGTAGCGACGAGCGGGTATCGAACACAGAGAGGACGTATGACAGTGCCTTCTCCGAACAACCTGGCTATAGGGACAGAAAAGTAGGAATTTGCCTTTCGGCGATGTTGTCACAATCGTCAAATAATGTAAAGAGATATAAAATCAAATAAAGACGCCTAGGGAATAGGGAATCCCCGCTACTCACCGTATCTCGTCATTGTGATTAATCGGTTTCACAATTGCTAGGGTAGAATATCGGATGAACTAGTTGCAACTGAATGTAAAACCTAGCTCACGCTCTCGCGCTGTTGCCGGTCTATATCAAACCTAGGCTCGGGCCCAATCTCTTGCAAACCCTAGCCTAGGCAAGCTAGCATTAGGATCAACGTCATCTTTCAATCGCATCCCGAGCCCACTCTCGTGCAAACCCAGGCTATGACCTAGGTTGGGATAGTTCCTACCCGTCCAATCTCTTGCAAACGGGTATTGGTATAGAATTGCAACCGAGAATCCTAGTATCGGTCCAATCTCTTGCAAACCGATACTTCGGGAACTCAATTCCAGCCCAATTCGGATTTCTAGGGTTTCCTATCGAATTGGGATCCAATCTCTTGCAAATCCCAATCAGTATGAACACCTAGCTATCCGTGTTATATCAATCCCAAACTAACCCTAATATCAATTCTAGCAATAGTTCTACCAAATCATCACAAATCTGAAATTGGGCTCGTAAGGTTCATCCCCACGCCCTAAGACGTTAAGACTACTCACAAATCATATCACAAATGGAAGAATAATCAATTGAAATAGCAATAGAATTCATGGCAATATTCAAAATAGCAATAAAAATAAGATTTTTAATGAAGAGGGAGACAAACCAATGTAGCTTTCCAAGAATCCAACAAAATAACACTTTTCTCTCCTCTCCAATCACAAGAATAAAACTCTAAAAAAGTCTAATCTAAAAGGCTGTCAAAAGTAATAGAAAAGCTCTCTAAACTAGGTTAGAATCTGGGGTTAAATACCCCCCAAAACTGCCCAAAAATTCGTGACCAAACTGCCCCTGCGTAGCTCCAAAATCGTGATTTCCGCTACAGGCAGCGCTGCTCACTCGGCTGAGTGACAAAAGTCGCTCGGCCGAGTGAGAGACCCTGAGAATTTCCAGTAAGTCTGGGGTCTTGGGGGGTCTTCACTTCGGGGGTCACTCGGCCGAGGGAGTTTTCGTCACTCGGCCGATGGGCTTATCTTCACTCGGGCGGTCGGCAATTGCCACTCGGCCGAGTGGGTCTTCTGATGCTCAGACTGACGAAAAACAGTAAGTCGGGAGTTTTTGATGGGCGTCGTCTGAGTGCCGCTCGGGCGGACGGGATTTCGTCACTCGGCCGATGCGACTTCTGATGCTCGGCCGAGTGCACGCTTGGAGCGTGTCCGATCTGGCCGGCCGAGCGGGGTCTCGTTGGTCGACCGAGTGAGTCCTTCACTCGGCCGAGTGAGCTGCTGAAGATGCCCAAATTGCGTATTTTTGCCTCCTCGTCGCCCCTACGACGTTCTTTCTTCTTCCGCTCCTCTCCAATAGCAAAATACCCCTCGGGGAAGTCGTCGGTGACACTCCGGAGTAGGTGTATCTCGGAATCACTCCAAATCGCTCCAAATCTCCTGAAATACGACAAAAACAACAAATCGTGAAAAGTTTCGCAATATCGTCGATAAATCGTGAAAAACATGATTTGAGCGATCTAAATGGCATGCAAACATGCGGAAAAAGGGTGTAAAATACGGAGTGATCAGTCCTTGCTTAAAAGACATGAGAGCACTCCGTATTTTCATCGTCTTGGATGGCGGGTAGAATTTGTCAACGAAGGCGCTCACCAACTCATCCCAAGTGGTAAATGTACTTTCCGCCTGCGTCCTCAACCAATATAAAGCTTTGTCCTTGAGTGTAAAGGGGAAGAGCCGCAGTCGGATTGCATCAACGGAAACGCCCGGCATTTGGAAGGTGGCGCATTTGGACAAGAAAAGTTGGATGTGATAATGCGGATTCTCAAGGGAGTTCCCATGAAACGGGTCTTGTTGCATCAATACTACCAAGCCCGTCTTTAGCTCAAAATTCTTGTCCGCCGCCAATTCCGGCATGGCGATGGATGATGTGGTGGAAGAAGTCTTAGGCCGAAGCCTATCTCTGATGGATATGATCCTCTCCATACGAGACTCTAGTTCCTCTGGTGTCTCCGTACGGTTCATACAATCACCCTTCGTAGCGTGCCTTCTCTTGGCTCTGATCCTCCTCACGGTATGTTCGATCTCCGGATCAAATAGTATTTCCTCGGGGTTCGTCGTAGATCTCGTGTACATGCAAAGGAAAACAGAGTTTCAAAGGAATTGTTAGCACAAATAAGGAGTAAAAAGATAAAAGTAATAAAAGAAAAAAAAAGACACTAAGTAAAGAAAATAAAACACGGTCGCCTCCCCGGCAACGGCGCCAAAAACTTGATCGCGCCCCGGGATGCACGCGCACCCGGGACAAGCGACTCGTAGTCTTACCGCAAGCGCATGGTGTAGCGGCAAGCGGGTATCGAACTCAGGGAGGAACAATGACAGTGTCTCCTTCCAATCACCTAGCTATCAAAATGGTCGAGAATAATTTGGGGTAAAATTGTCACAATCGTTCGAATGTCGATAGAAATATCAATAAAATAAAGCGCCTAGGGATAGGGAATCCCCGCTACGGACCGTATCTCATCGTTGGGATTCATAGGTTACATCATTGCTAGACTCGAATCGTAGGTGAACTAGTCGCAACTAAATGTAGAACCAAGCTCACGCTCTCGCGCTATTGCCGGTCTATAGCAAACCTAGGGTAGGGCCCAATCTCTTGCAAACCCTAACCTACGCCGCTAGCGTGAAGGACGAAATCATCGCTCAATCGTATCTCGAGCCCACTCTCGTGCAAACTTGAGCTACGACCTAGGTTGAGATAGTTCCAACCCGTCCAATCTCTTGCAAACAGATATTGGTATAGAATCACGATTAAAAATCCTAGCTTTGGTCCAATCTCTTGCAAACCAATTCTAAAGAAGTCAAATCGTAAATCCAAATCGAATTTTTAGGGCTTCTTATCAATTGGGACCCAATCTCTTGCAAATCCCAATCGATATGAATCCCTAGCTATCCGTGATTAATCAATCCCAACCTAACCCCAATCAATTCTAGCAAGAATTTCACCAATTTATCACAATTTAGAAATAGGGCCCATAGGGTTCATCCCTACGCCCTAAGACGATTGAACTACTCACTAATCATCATGCAATACTTATGAAAATCAATAATAAAATCAGCACAATTCATTGCAATAGAGAAATTATCAACAAAAATAGAGTTTTTGATGAGAAGAGAGACAAACCAATGAGAATCCAATAGCATCCAATAAAAATAACCTTTTATTCTCCAAGAGAAAAGATAAATCTAATGATCTAAAAAGCTCTCAAAAAAGGCTGCCAAAAGTATCAAAAAGTTCTCCTAAACTAGGGCAAAAACTGGGTTTAAATACCCCTCAAAATCGCCCAGAAATTCGTGACAAAAATGCCCCTGCGTAGCCCAGAAATCGCACTTTACGCAGCAGGCGGGGCGGCTCACTCGGCCGAGTGGCAGATGCTACTCGGCCGAGTGACAAACCCTGTACATTTACAGTAAGTCGGTGATTTTCGGGGGTCTGTCTTCGGAAGTGACTCGGCCGAGTGGATTTACTGACTCGGCCGAGTGGATTTACTCACTCGGCCGACGGGCTTTTCATGCTCGGCCGAGTCGAAACCCTCAATCGCCTATACATTTCCAGTAAGTCGGCTCCTTTGATGGGTGATTTTCCCGTGCCACTCGGGCAAGGGGATTCTCATACTCGGCCGAGCGGACTATCGTCCCTCGGCCGAGTGCACGCTGATTTCCTTCTGTGGTGCGTGTCCGGTCTGGTCGGCCGAGCAGTCTTCTTGCATCGGCCGAGTGAGTGCTTCACTCGGCCGAGTGATATGCTGTAGATGCCTAATCTTCATCATTTCGCCTCCTCATCGCTCCTACGATGTTCCTTCTTCTTCCACTTGTCTCACATCGCCGAATAGCCCTCAAAAGAGCCTTGGGTGACACTCCGGAGTGGGTGCAAATCCTTTTGATCTCAAAAATCACTCCGAATCGCTCTATAACTCCTGAAATATGACAAAAACAAGAAATCGTGAAAAGCATCGCAATATTGTCGAATAATCGTGAAAAACACGATATGAGCGATCAAAGTGGCATGCAAACATGCAGAAAAAGGGTGTAAATATGGAGTGATCAGTCAACCTCCAAGTTTATTCCCCCTTGGCCCAACGGTCAAAGGATGTCTTTTTCCCGTCGACGACAATAAAACACCCCGCGTAATCAATAGATTCCTATTCCCTATCAATATCCTAGTCCTATCGACGCATTGGGGAGAACCCACGAAGGGGTTTCCACCAAAATCCCAGATTTGGGAACTACTCACACATTTTATCTAAAAAGCAATCTAAATGAAAATTGATCGTTAAAAAAATAATCAGGCAATTGAAATGTGGTAGTAGTAATACAATTAAGATAATATCAAAGTTTGACAAAGATCTGAACACTTACAAATAACAAAAAAATTCCAGCCGTCACAATAGGAAAAAAGACATAAAAATAATCAGCTCCCTGTTTCTGAAAACCTAGGGCCTATATATATAGAAAACAACGTCACCTGATCGGTTGAAGTATCAATCAATCGGGTGACCTGCTTCGTTCTTCGGCAGTGCTCTTCAGAAACTTCACCCGGTCACTCGACACGGTCGGTTGGCAGAAGCGCCTAGTCGTTTGGATCTTGCTGTCACCGGGTGAACCGTTCGGTTGAGAAATCAACCGATTGGTTGGAAAATGTTACCCAAAATACAGA